>CM060908.1:486364532-487614532 GCA_030737815.1 Allium fistulosum
TATGCACTTAAATTCTCTACTTCGAAGATTTCTAAAACTTGCTTTTTCTTCAATTTCAGGTTCTTCAATGGGGCGAAGTGGCTCGTATTATGACAATTTTCGATGCTACGGGGGGCGTGATAATTATGATTACAGACGCTACTCCCCGCTCGCAAAGAATCTGACGAAGAGCAAGCCATTAGAAAAGCTCAAGAGAAGCGAGCTTATGAAGAACAGCAGAGGAGGAGAGATGATGAATAGTACTATGGGAGTAGGGACGAGCGACACGACTCTTCCCGCAGAAGTGACGATTCTTACAAGAGGAAATCTTACGATGACAAGGGGAAAAGTCACCTTGCCGATGATTCTAGCAAGCGGATCAGACTCGACGACAAGGACACGTCTACCATTTCGGAAAAGACTGCCGCTTCTATTCCTCCTGACACTTCTTCCGGTTCTCCTGCACTTAAGAAGTCTGACATCCAGGCAATTATTAATAGGCCTCAGTACCAAGCCAAGGATGGTCCTCCCACACTACAGAGCCGATTCCCAAATTGGTGTCTAAAAGGAGTTCGCTTTGACTTGGACTTAGTCCCCATCGATAAGCAAGCCATGCTGAGGAATTTAGATGCCGTTAGGCTTGACATTGAAAGAATGTCTGGATGGCAGAAACTGGTCGATGAACTTCAAAGGGTCAACCGCATGAATCTTGAGGCCATGATGACCATGGAGAACGATAAATCAGAATGGGATAAGATCTGCAAGCAACACGATGCTGAAATGAAAAGCATTATTGATGATTACGGGAGGCTTGAAGCCGAAGTTGAAAGACACAAAAATGAGCTTGCTACTTCCTCCACTTCTTATTCACAGAAGGAAGAAATGCTCCAGAAGCAAGTTCGAGACGCCCATGCTGCTCAGCGAGATATTGAAGTGAAATTTGAAGCAGAGAAGCATATTACTAGAAAATATCGCGAAGACGCTGCTCAACTTCAAGAGAAAGTTAGCTCTCAAGACTTAGAAATTGCGAGACTGCAGTCTCAGTTATTGAAGGTTGAAAGAGAGCGTGATGAAGCTCTCGCTGGTAAAGCTGCGGCTGAAGAATCCCATAAGGCAACCATAGCCACCATTGACACGACTTTATTCGACTTTTATGTCGCGTCTTGGGGCGTGGGAGCCTTTCATTTTTGGGACCGGAATATGAAGTCACCTTAGCTGAAGTATGGGAGGCGATCATTGATATGTTGGGCGGCGCCGGTTATGCTGAAGTAGATCTTGAAGCTACTTATTTAAATGAGAGCGCCCGCGCTGCACTTGCCAAAGGAAAAGAACAGCTTACCCGAGTGCGAGCCGAAGCGACGGGAGAGAAGCTTCCTGAGAAAGAAATACTTCCTATTGCCCATGTTCGTATTTCGGCTTCAGCTGAGGTTGATATTGCTGGCTCTAGTTCTCACTCTTCGCCTCCTACTAAAGTTGACAAAGAAACTGTGACCACTCCTACAGAGGAAGAGGCTATGAAAGACTTTCAGGCTCAGGAATTTGAGATCGATCTCGCCAAACCGACTTCTCCAGGTAACTTTGACGTCAACCCAGTTCCAGTGAATTACTTATTCGATTTGACTGAGCTTGATGAACTTCTCACTTATTACTTAAGCACCAAAATGTTAACGCTAAAATGTGAATGCTAACACCCGGTGTGTGTAATAGATTCGTGAAAGCACCACCCGTTGGTACGGGAACAGAATACAGGCTGAAAATAGCAGTAAACAGTAAAGGAACAGCAGATTTATAGTGGTTCGGCCCGTAATTGAGCCTACGTCCACTTTATAGTCTTTATTACTGAATCGGGTTACAAACGATACAAAACACTTGTCAAATACAGTACAATTTGATCACACAACAATCTCGACTACTAGCTCAAACTTCGGTGACGAATCTTGCTAAATCCGTGTCGGATGAATGAAGTCTTTCACGAAGCTTGTTGTAGTGCCTTGAGTGTTGGAAGATCCTCGCTTGTCGAATGAGTTGAGAGTGTGGCAGAGTATCGATGCTTCAGAAAATGAATGGCCAAAAAGTCCTCTTCATGTTGGAATTGGTGGTCTATTTATAGGGGAAGAATCTGGCCTGAACTCAGTTTCCAAGTCCTTAGGTCGTTTACGACTTAAGACAGGTCGTAAGTCGTCCCCGACCTAAGAAGCTCGGACTACCTTTCAACGGCTGTATAAAATGGTTCCACATATTTGCTAAGGCATAGGTCGTGGACTACTCTCAGCAGTTATACTTCTTAAGCCGCTTGGTCGTTACATCCCTTAGATCGTGACTCCTTTAAGTCGTTAGGTCGTTCAGATCTTTAAGTCGTGAACGGGCTAAGGGAAAGTGGTAAGTCGTGAGCGACTTAGGGAGATGTCATAGGAGGCCTTAGGTCGTTGGGTAGAAGCTTTAAGTCAGGGACGACCTAAGATAAGTTGTAGGTCGTTAGAGCCTTAGTTCCTCAGATCTCTAAGTACTTAAGGACTCAGGAGCTAGTACTTAAGTCGTTAGGTCGCTACCGCTCATAGGTCGTAATGTAGTCTGAGCTGTTAGGTCGTAAGTCCTTTCAACAGTTAGATCGTTAGCTTTGCTAAGTCGTACACATCTTAAGTCGGTATGGAGTTAACTCGTTAGACTTTCTTAAGTCGGTGGCTCTTAAGTCGTTAAGTCGCTACCGCTCATAAGTCGTTGGTCGTTAACTCGTAAGTCCCTTCAGCAGTTAGGTCGAAAGTCCCTATAGGTCGTGGCATAACTTAAGTCGTTCACTCCTTAACTCGTAGGTCGCTGTCAAAGAGGAGTTAACACAAACCATTCAAGGCAATCAATATCATTCAACATCCATAAGCAATGATTTATTAATCACCATCTATAATTAATTTAAAGTGAATTAAATTAATTACTTCCATCTCTAATTTATTTGAATAAATTAAAATAATTACTTTCATCACATAAATCTTGCTTACTTAATAATTAATTAATTACAAATCAATTAATTGATCATCCTCTAATTATCCATCTTAATTAATCATCCTGATCAGTTATTCTTAATTACCTTAATTAATTAGCCTTTAATTAATTACACAAATTGATTATCCTTAACCATTCACAGTAATTAACCATTAATTACTTCATTAATTACATTAATTAATGATCCTTAATTAATTACTTCCATTAATTAATTAACTATAATTAATTACATTGAACCTTAATTAATTACATTAATTAATTAAACTTTTAATTAATCACTTCCATTAAACAACCTTAATCATAAACAGTAATTACCATCCTGTAATTACTTACTTAATCAACCATCAATATATCTTTAATTAATCAATCAATTATCTTAAATTAATCACATTCATTTGATTAATTACAATTGGGTAATTCATTCCTTAATTACCCCTTTAAACAAATTAATTAATCTCAAATTATAGATTAATTATCCATTGATTATTTATTAATAAACCTTACTTATCAATTAATAAAACTTAATAACAATTTAATTAATCCTTAATTAATTAATTAAATCAATCCTTAATTACCATTAATTAACCCTAAATAACAATTAATTAATTCTTAATTAATTTTTAATTATAGATTAATTATCTCTTAATTATTAATTAACAAAACCGAATTATTAATTAATAAAACTTAATTACAAATTAAGACTTTTTTATTTACAAGATAATTAATTTTTAATTACAAATTAATAAATCTTAATTAATTAATTAATTAATCTCTAATCATTAATTAATAATCTCTAATTACTAATTAATTATACTTAATTATAAATTAATTAACCTCTAATTCATTAACTTATAACCCTTAGTTATTAATTTTAAATAAATCAATTAATTACTCTTAATTAATTCCTTAATTAATCTTTAATCATTATTAATTAATTAAACTTAATTCCCCTTAATTAACTTAATTAATTTCAAGATAATAAAAACCTCAATTAATCTTAAGATAAAACATTATCTTATTATTGCCTTAATTATCATTAAAACATTTTATCTTAATAATTAATTTTACTTAATTTAATCATTAATTAAGTTTCTAAAATACTCATTTAACTTGATAATTTAAAGTTACAAATCATAACTTACTCTAATGCTTTAAACATTATCAAGTAATAGTTTAAATCTAGTTTCAATTTTAAATTTAAAAACTTCCTTTCATAAAAATCTTTCAAATCCATTTCTAACTTAAGTTTAAAATTTAAATTAAACAAATTTCAAACTTCTTAATCAAATGTTAAAGAAAACATTTATTTTTATAAAAAATAGAATTTAAAGAAAAACAAAATTCATTTCAAAAATTTAAACTTACTTTATTTAAATTTAAAACTTGTTTTATAAAACTTTTTAAAACTTGAAAATTTCTATTAGTTATCTGCTTCAGTTGGACTCGAATATCACTTGAGAGCCATTCCAAGTTCCGTCTCTTTTTCTTAAATTTTCAAAAGTTTAGTTTAAATTTAAATTTAAAAACCTATAACAATTAAACTGTTAACAGGTTTAACATTCCAGAGCTACTCGAGTTTCCAATCGAGTCACCAACTCAAAAACACGGTACTTCTTTCGAGTTAACTTCCAACACAACCACCACAATCCCACTGACACCAAAACTACACCGTGCACATGCACCAGCGCCAGAATCATCTTCGACCTCTGACGAACCCTCCGGCATGTCACCATATGTCACATCAACCCACTCCGATTATTAAAACATTAGTACGTGCCTCAAATCAAAATCTAACCACTCAGATGAAACAGGAAACCCATCACCATGGCCAAAAGCTCTCGAACTCACAACGCCGATCACCGGACATCGCGTCTCCACGGTCACACCATCTCCGATCATCCACGAAGCCATCCCCAAAGTCCCATTGATCTCGATGCACCAGAGAAGTAGCAGTGATCCCATTTTACAAGTTCCACCAAATTAGGTTTAAAATCTAAATCAGCTTGCCGCCGATGCCACGACCATCTAGCACCCCACCAGCCATTTTGGCCATATACCCTGAACCTTCACCTATCTCCAGCCAAGATTCCGACCATCCCAGACCTTGTGGCCATCAGAATTTGCTTAGAAACCCAATTTTAGACATCACCCAAATTCTCATTCATTTAAATGCTAAAAATTCTGATTTTTGTCTTAAAAATCCTAACTTTTAAAATGGATTCAAGCTATAATCTTGAAACAGTAAATTAGAGTGATTGATTTTAGCATGTATAAAAGAATTTCTACTAAATTCCATTTCCCAAATAAGCTACTAAATATTTTTACTTAATTCATTTTTTTAATATTAAATTTAGGCCTAACAAACATTTAATGTTTGCAGACCAAACCCTATATGAAATCAGAGGAAGAGGAAAATGAAATTTGGTTTAAACTTAATAATCCTGTAACAAGAACAGGGAAGATAACATATACAGACATGCACCTCTCATCACAATCATACAATCGCAGATACTACACTTATATATACATAAACATGCAGAGCATCTTCATCACAGAATTTCACAAGCAACCTTTATTTACCTACTTAACTTTTAAATTAAAAAGTTTACTTACCTTTTGAAAATGCAGAGAGTTTTGAAACTGGATGAAAACTGAAGCTTTGAAAATTTGAATATCACTATTGTATTGATTTCTGAAGCTTTGTCTTGCTTGAAACTTAAAAACTGAAAAGCTTTGATACTTGATTGTTTATCTGGAACATGATGATGATGATGACTCAAGACTTTGATAATCTGTTTGGTTCCAGGTTACAGTCTTGAAAAATGCTATAGGCTTTTAGAAAATGCTTACAGGGTTTGATATAAAATGGTTATAGATTTTGATTTTAGTTTCTTCTTAAGGAAAAGGTTACAGGTTTGAGAATGTTTTGAGGAGATGTTTTCAAGTTTGATGATTTTCTGGTTTGCATTTGTTTTATGAACGAAAAGAAAAAGGAGATTGATATTTAGAACAAGTATACAGGGCTTTATTTTACTGGTACAAATTTTGGTCAGAGATTTTTCTTTCTTGTGGAGGCTGAAATGATAGCATTTAATGCTATTGCCTGGTTTTATATTTTCATCCTTATCCTATTGATTTTGTATGTACAGAGATATTTCTTTCTAGCCTTGCATATACATGTATTTCTATAGGTTATATATTTCTAGAATTATCTTTATGTGTTTACTATAAAGTTGTTATAGTTATTGTTATAATGTTAACTTGTGTATTTATTTCTATTTTTAACATAACTACTTATTTTTTATTTCTTAACTATCAAACACTTAATTTATATTCATATATTTTGTTATACTTATATTTAGTATTGATAAGATTTTATTTCAAGCATTATTATATAGATTACATATATATATATATATATTTAGATCAAAAGTTAATAAGGTAGAGCTTTACTTTAATTTAATGTGAATAAGATAGATTTTCTTTTTTAATATTTTTGAAAGACTTTATTTTAAATTTTCAAATCATAGTTTCCTTCCAAAATACACATATGTATATAAACAAATAGTGAATGTCCAAAAGTCTTATTGGTTTTTACCATGATAAGTTGTATTCTAATAAATCAGATTGAATGCTTATTAAAATAATATTGCTAAAATCCTGGGTCATCGCAAATAGGTATTATGGTGAGTAGGATATATAAATCGGATATTTACAAATCCGTAAATTGTTTATGCGAGGCCAAAATTCATGAAAATCAAGTCGAGATTGAAGTGGATTGCAAACAAAAATAAAGGTAAGAATTTCTCACTCATTTGGATATCATATTTAAATTAAATGTTTTAAATTTAAATTATTGATTGTTGGATTGATTGATAAATTTATAATTATCTATGGAATACCATATATATATAGTAGTATATATATTAGTATTCGGAGTGATATTCCTGCACATTATAGCGGATGAGACCCTATGCGCCCCGCATAATAGTGGATGACCCTATATACCGCGATATCCCCCTCGATGTGGGATCAGTATTATTTTTATGTTGTATTAACATCTGTGGATGCAAGGAAACAGGTTGGAGGGATCTAACTGGATTCCTCAAATTTATTGTTTATTTTTCGTATATAATGATATATGATTTGTGTAGAATAATCTATTATAGATTATTGTAGTGATTGAATTATTGTATGCTATTGTAGCACTTGCCTGAATTTTGATAATTTAAATACTATAAATATTTTTTTTTAAATTTTATGGGATTGAAGGGAATTTGAAAATAATATATATATATAGGAATTGGAGTTATTTTAAAGAAATTGAATTAGAAAAATATAATTGATTGGTTATACTTAACTATTGTGAATTAGTAAATGAAGATTTTCTTGAATTATATAAAAGAATTTATAAGTGATATTCTGGAAATATAAAAAGAAGTTGGAATCAATATTGAAAAATAGATTGGAAGTATTAATGGAATTTATAAGAAATAATATTTATATAATGGATTTTTATAAATATATTTGCTTTTATAAATAGGTAAAACCAAAGGGGGTTATAAAATTGGTAAACGATGTTTATAATGAAGAAATTCGATATCAAATGATAATTGGGAATATAAATTCATATGAGGAATTTATATATGAATATGGAAACAGGGTTGAGAAAAATGGAAAATTCTATTTTTTGAAATGAGAATGGTTAGGGAATTGACAATGAATCGAGATGTTGTGAAATCGAGAGAAAGTTATAAATTAAAATTGGTTATTGAGATTTTAAAAATATATTTTAAATTATAAAAGGTGAGATTGTTTAAAGTGGGAAAATTTTATTATTTCAAAACTATGAAATTTTAAACCAGTTGAGATTTAAATACTGGGTAAGTAGAGTTTTAAAATATGAAGTATTTATTTTATTAAATTCTAACTTTTAAAATCAGCTTTGAAAATTATTGATTTAACTAAAGATGAGTTATTAATGTTATTAAAGTGTTTTTGAGATTTTAATAATTACTTCAACATATTTTAAAAATAAATTATTAATCTTTTCAATACTTATTATATATATAGAGTTTTAAAGAAATTTGAATTTTTTTTATTTTATAAACTCTCTCGAGATTCGAATAACGGGCTTATAAAAGGATATGATTTGAGGAGAGGAAATCTATTTGTGATTCCATAGATTTTGGGAAAAAGTTACGAAATAATTTTCTGAACGTTATTATTGAAAGGATTTTTGGAAAATAAGACTTGTAAAATTTTCCTAAGTATAGAAAATAGAAATTTAGAAATATTCCTAAGTGTCGAGGTGTTACAGATTTAAGTATTTGAAAGATTGTTTTCAAATGTTGTAAGAGATAGATATTTCTTTTAAAGATATTTTGAAGGAAAATATTTTGGGAAAATTTATAATAAGGCCAGATGATTGCTTATGGATGATTTATTGATAGTTAAATAACCAACTATCAATATTAGCCAAGTTCTTTAATCGTTTCGAAGAAACCGTAGTCGGATTTAATTATCTGAAAACCATTTTGATCTGGTTTGAATGTAAGGAATGAATACCATGAAGATGATGAAGTTGGTGATTCGGTTTGTCCAGACCCAGGACAACTTGTATGAACGAATGCTATCAGAACATCGTCATTGGAGGGCGATGAGCATTCTAAGTGAAAGTCATTCTTGAAAGGTAATGCTTAGCCTCGAACCTCACCAACCGGGAATGACTAAAATAGGGGAGATGCAACAAGGCTAAGTGGGTCACACCCAAGTAAGGTAAGGTTACCCCTATCTTGAGTCCCTTTTATTCGGCTATGTGGCGGTTGCTGATCCCAACCACCGGGTAGTCTTATTCGGACTATCCAGGTTAAGGGCAGACTGGTCTTGTGTAGTAGGGGATCCCGGAGTGGTCCTTGGTACATTGTTCTAGAGGTGTACTATGATGGGCGGTACCTCAGTAGCGCAGTCATTCGATGGAATCCATTCTCAAATAAGCGCCGTACGGTTTGGATTGTGCCCAGCTATGCTGAAACGTGAGATGCAAGCATTTCAGCTATTTTCTATTTACTTTCTATACACACTATTATAATATCAGACGGATTTGATAAATACGTTTTTTGTTATCGTTAGGTAAAAACCCGTTGTGTTTATGTGTGATGTGGTCTTACGAGATACCTTTGTTTTCAAAAGATTTTGAAAAGTTAATAATTCAAATTGAATGTGTTTTTTTTACGCTAGTTTTCCAGACTGACTCGAATGTTATTTTATTATAATGCTCAGGTCAAACCGAGTATTACAAATTCAAGTTAAATGCTATGGAGCTCAGGAGGCTAGCTGGAGGAGTTTCGGACGTATTTCCATACTTGACTTATATTCCGCTGTGTAAGGACAAGTTATATAACTATCCAGTTTGATGTATTGATTGATGCAATCTGATGATTGTAAGTATATAAACTATTACAGATTCTTTTGTATAAAATCTATTATTATATATTATATTTTGTTTCGCAGCGATTGTGAGATTCTGTGTTGTTGTTTCTATTTTTCTTCTACCAGTTTCTTCTTCTTTTCCCTAGTTATTCGCTCTTTCATACACTTTGGATTGAACATGGAAGAATTATTATCAACTCAAGGGGTATGGAACTGGGGGTTGCTACACTTGGTATCAGAGCTGAAGGTTAAGCGAGAACCTTGGCTCTGGCGGGGATTACTCATTAGAGATAGAGTCAGTAGTATTATAAAATGAGTTGAGTGTAATAATATATATGAGCATGTATTTGTTAGTGAATATAAATTATTTTATATTGTGTTAATTTATTGGTTGAGTGGTATATAAATTCTTGTCGAATAGTGGGACGCCACTAAACTGATAAGAGTTTCTAAACACTTGAACGCGATAAACTGACATAGTATGGTTTGAAGTGGGTAAATGAAATAATTTTACCCAAATTATATTTTTATATAAAAGGAATAATTTTCGAAAATTATTATGGTATATTTGGGTTGTTGGTTGACAATATTATAATCGAAATAAGATTATAAATTTTGAAATGGTTATATATATTTATAACCAGATGGCAGTTGTATAAGTATGGATTATACAATTGAAATAAAAACTAAAATTTGATTAAAGCCACAGTTTGAAATATTAAATCCCGGAGGTTTTTGGTAAAGTTTTCCAAAGAGTTTGAAAATAAACAATAGTAATATTATTTTTAAAAGGATTTTGAACAAAAAAATGGTTTTAAATGGATTTTAAGGATATATAGCATTGAACTCACTACAGTCACTAGAAAATAATCCTGGTGATGACTGCGCAGCATCATCAGTATTCATTTTCGAGTCTCCAAGTGATGGATTGCTACCGTAATCGATTTGTTCAGATTTGTTGGGCAAACAAGTTTTGTTTTGGGAATTCAGAAGAGAATTTGTTTGGATAAAAATCAGGGTTGGTTTAAAATTTAAAAAGATGTGATTTTAGGATATTTGTGATTTCAAAACGATTTAAAATAAATACTGGTTGTTTGAATTCTGGAATCCTTATTTAAATAATTTAGAGATAATCAGGAAATAAGTTGTAAACTTATAAATTGGGAATAATTCTAAATAAGGAATGGAAAATAAGGAAATTGAAATTTTGAAATCGATTTTAACTTGAGTAAGTTACAATGAATAAAAACTTAACTTAAGCTAATCTAATAAAATAGAGTTGAATTTGAATTGGATTGGAAATAAAAATTTAATTGAGTTATAGATGATATTAAATGGAATTTAATTTCTACTTGATTAAATTCAAATGAATTATGTGAAATAAAAATTTAACTTAGGAAGGATAAATAAATTAAAGAAAATGGTATGAAGTTGAATTTTGAGTAAGTTAAGTTAAATAAAAATTGAATTGGAATAGATGAATTTCGATAGCTTATAAAGATCGAAATGAATTGAATAAAAGTATACTTGGGCTATAAATAAACTTATAAATCTCGAATTAAAAACAGGATTTGAATGTACCCGAGCATCGAATTGGTGGAAAAATGTGAAAAATAAGTTGTGTGACTTATAAAATTGAAAATTGGAATAGATAACAAAAAATAAAAAGAGTTTAATATTTTGGAAATGAAATAAAAACCCTAACTTGAATTGTAAATAAGTTGAACTTAAGGAAGCTAACAAAGTGAGATAAACATCAAGTACTGAGCCATAGAATGGAAGTGAACTAATTGGCTAATTTAATTAGTAAAACTGAATAGAGAATGGATGTTAATTTGGTTGAATAAAAATTGGATTGTTAGTTAAAAATGGATTTTTGAAGTTAAACTTGAGTTATAAATAAAATTCGACTTAAATTGTAAGTGAATTAAATATAATGGAAAATGGGTCGAATAAATGAAATTGAATTGAAATAGAAATGGTTTGAGTTGCAAATAAATCCAATTTGAATATGAATGAATTAAATATGGCCTTGGATATTATTTTAATGATCTGAGTTCGGAATTAAAATTGAATTGGATTGGATGAATGAACTAATTGAATTAATTAGTAAATGGATGAAATTTGATTGAATAAAAAACCGAATCAAAAATTGAAAGGGAAATTTGTTTTAAAATAGAAATGAACTTAGGTTGTTAATCAAAATGATTGAAATAAATAACTTAAGCTAATAGGGAAGCTTGGCTTAAATAATTTATGAAATGGCTATTCATTAAATTAGTATTGAAATGTTTCCAAGCTAATTATAATGGATTTGTAAGTAATGGAAGTGGTTATGAAAGAAATGTAAGTAAATTGATTGAAAATCAATTTGAAATGGAATAGACTTGAATATAAATTGATTTGGAATCAATATAAAATAGTTATAAGCTCAAAGAACTATTTTATTAAATAAATATCACCAAACTTGCATGGAAAAAGTGTCGTTTGACATAAACGGAAGTAAATAAAATTTCTATGAATTAGTAGAAGTGAATAAAATTGATTTTTAATCAATTTGAAATGAATATGGGTTTGTTTGAAATAAAAATGAATGGATGCATGTAAAGTGAGTTGTAGATCATTCAGATTGAATGAAATAGTATATGAATTGATTGGAAGCAACTAAATTAGTATCCAAACCTTATGAATTGCTTATAATACGTGTTAAGCGTGATGGGTTATTGAAATTCATGTGTTGTAATTATTTAAAGAAGTAAAATGTTATTGAATTTGATGTTTTGGTACTTACGTAGTTTAAATTTAGTAAGTACAGCTTTCGGGATTTACTTTTTAAGTAAATGCTTGTTTAATAATGCTTAAAAATTCACGTTTTCGGATTAAATATCGCTAAATATAAATATTGATATATATATATATATATATATATATATATATCTTTTGTTTTATGATCGTATGGGCTGATGTATATATATTTATCTCTCTTGTCATATTGCAAAAGGCCCTCCGTACAAGGGAGAATCTGCCAAAAAATTTTGAAAATTTAGGTGTTAAAAAAAATTTGAAAATTTTCGGGAAAAAAATATTGTTAACGGAAACCAATTTCGAATTATCAATCGAAGTAAAAAGTGTTTTGGTTTTGGATGGAAAACTAATTGTTTTGAATGGAGGTAAAGGTTTTGAAAAGTGAAATGTCGAGTTTTCACTAAGTAGGGTTTTTGTTAAGAAAATGGGTTTGAAGCATTTTCCTGCTTTAGCAATTTTGGGGATGAAATTCTTTTAAGAGGGGAGGAATTTAACGACCCAAGTTTTTCGTCGTTTGATTTGGAATATTTAAATGGTGTTAACGCTAAAAGTTGAACGCTAACACCCAGTGTGTGTAGTAATAATGTGAAGGCACCACCCGTTGGTACGGGAACAGAATATAAGCTGAAAATAGCAGAAAACAGTAAAGGGACAATAGATTTTATAGTGGTTCGGCTCGTAATTAAACCTACGTCCACTTTATATTCTTTTATTGCTGATTTGATTACAAATTGATACAATACACTTCAAAATACGATACACTTTGATCACAAAAACACTCTCGACTACTAGCTCAAACTTCGATGATGAAACTTGGTGAATCCGTGTCGGATGTGTGAGATTCCTCTCAAAGCTTGTTGTAGTGTCTTGAATGTTTAGAGCTCTTCAAATGTTGGATGAGTTGAGAATTCGGCAGAGTAATGACACTTCAGAAAATGATTGGCCAAAAAGTCCTTTTGTCGTTGGAGTTAGGGGGGTATTTATAAGAGTGATTCTGGACGGAATTTTTGCCAAGTCTTAGGTCGTGTACGACCTAAGTTAAGTCGTAGGTCGCGAGCGACCTAAGCTAGGTCGTAGTCCACTCGCGACTTAAGAAGTTAGGCTGCTGAAGTTGTACTCGGTCTTATCTGAACAAGAGATAGGTCGTAAGCGACCTAAGATAGGTCGTGAATGACCTAAGGTAGGTCGTGAACGACCAAAGGTAGGTCGTGCCCCCTTTCTTTGCTTTTAGCTCGTTAGGTTGTTAAGTCCTTGAGTCGTTAGCCTCTTAAGTCGTAAGTCGCTGAGCCGCTTCAGGAGTTAGGTCGTAAACAACTTTAGGTCGTTAGCTCGTGAAGTCTTTAGGTCGTGAAGTTTCTTAAGTCGTTAGGTCGCTAACTTCCTTAGATCGTTAGGTCGCTAACTTCCTTAGGTCGCAGAGTTTTAGGTCGCAGAGTCTTTAGGTCAGGAACCCCCTTAGGTCGTTAGGTCGCTAACTTCCTTAGGTCGCAGAGTTTTTAGGTCGGGAACCCCCTTAGGTCGTTAGGTCGCTAACTTCCTTAGGTCGCAGAGTCTTTAGGTCGGGAACCCCCTTAGGTCGTTAGGTCGCTAACTTCCTTAGGTCGCAGAGTCTTTAGGTCATAGAGTTTTAGGTCGGCACTAAAATATGAGTTAACATTTGCCCCTCCAAGTGCAGGCCTATGTCATAGGTCGTATGCTTCGACTTAACTTTGCTAGGTCGTGAACGACCTAAAACTCGTGCTAACTCGTAATCCTACTCGCCTTCCTCTCTCAGCCTCATATAAATTAGTTAGGTCGCTCATTCCTCCCTACCTTACTGCTCCGAACTTCCACTGCCATTGACGAATTTTCAAACTTTCGAAGGCAAACTCAATCCAGTTAATCGTCGATCCATTTCTACCAGCATACTACGTAAGTGGATCCAATCTCTACTCCACCATAATCGCCGTTCGATCGTGAATCCATGTTTTCCGACCCAAGTCCAATTTCACGTGTCATGTTTCATTTTGAATGGTTATTTCGATCGACTTTTGATCGTCGTTTGATACGTTTTGGTAATTCATGAATGCACGGAAATTTTTATAATGGATCAGAGGGGTTTGGAGTCGATTTTTTAGGCGATTTGATGGTATATGGAGATGAATGAAACTCACGTAGAGAATGATAGATTTTCTTTGTAATGGCGTTGTCGGGTTATCGGGCTTAGTAAGTGATTGGGTGGGGAGGAAGTCAGCGATCTATCAAATCTGGACGATCTAAAAGTTATGTCGTGAGAAACCTGACCGATCTAAGGATTCCTGCGACCTAAGTAGTTTCCGACCTATGCTAGGTCGTGAACGACCTAGGACTTTGAGAAACTTGCCTTTGAATCTTTTACTTGCACCGTGCGACCTAAAGATGCCTTGACCTATGATAGGTCGCTGAACGACCTAGGACTTGAACCAACTCTGCACTGCCCTGAACGTTTTAATTTGCACAGTACGACCTAAAAATGCCTCGACCTATGATAGGTCGCTGAACGACCTAGGACTTGTGAAGTTTGGCCAGAAGTTGACTGAGCTTTGAATTTGAACTGAGTTGCATTTCTTTTCAGATTGTCTTAACTTTAATGCTAATAACCTGTTTAAAAACAACATTTGCAGAAAAATGGGACAAATATACTGCCATTGACTGCCAACATCGCATGATAGATTAGTCGACAAAGAACAATTAACTTAAATGAATTCTATGAATGAAATGCTATGAAACGACAAATTCAAATGAAGTATTAAAGCAAAGCTGAAATAATCAACCTATGTTGATTTGTTTGCATCAACACAACATTGTATTTGAACTTAAAATGACAAGCCTCGAAACTTTATAATCGACAAATGTCAACTATCTCAATTTCAGTTATACTTGCTTGTTATCGTTTTAGTTTTGCACAACACTTCCCACTTTTTAGGAAACGTGCACCTTCATATTTAAATATCCAGTTGATTGTGTAGAATGACATCTCAAGAAGAAGATTTAGGAACAATCGGAGAAGCTTTCCCGATTGCTAACCCACTGATCGATCCTCCAGAAAGAACTCCGACCATTCTGAGCCACAAAGTTTTCAGACAACTGTTAACTCAGTTCGGTATTGCCGAATCAGATGCTATATTTCCTGGAGCAAATGACACTACTAACAGGCCACCTCTCGGTTTTGTCGCAGTGAACCGTCAGATGTGCTTAAGTGGAGCTATTCCACCTTTCAACGAATTTCTCCAAGAACTCTTCCTTCGATTAGCTATCTCGCCTTTCCAGCTACACCCCAACGGTTACGCCGTCTTGATGGGGTTGTGTGTTATGTTTAGGAGGATGCTCAACCATCTTCCAAGCTTCGATGAGATTTGCTATTTGTGCACCTTTGCTAAGAACAAAGATCACCCTTCAATCGTGCTTGTAAGAGGTGCCAGAAACCGGAAATTAATTTTGGATTTGCCCGATAGTGCTCACGGGTTTCTAAGTCAATTCTTCTTTGTCCGATGTCCTCCGGGATTCTACGCTGTCTGGAGAGTCGGGAGTAAGATTGCCTTTCTCTGTTCATCTCATGAGCTTTTCTAAACTCGAATTATCAAATGCTTATCTTCATTCTTTTCTTTTTTCAGCACTTCATCCCCCGCTTAGAAATCCCAGCCTTAAGTCAATCTTTGAAACTTTAAATGCTTTGGCTATGGAAGAGAGGAGCGCCAAATTCTTGTTGAAAGATGAACTTTTGCACCAGTTCGAACTTCTACATTCTTCCCGTTCTATCCAGCCTCATGAAGTTCCTGATTCTCCAGCAAAGACGTCAGATGTCCCAGCTCCTACTAAAGAACTTACACTGAAAGAACTCACCACTGAGACTTCACTGGTGAAGTGTTCTACTTCTACTGATGTTGTGGGGTCGTCTAGCAAGTTAACACTTTCTCCAGTTATTGAAGAGGAAGAAAATCCTCAAATTTCTGAAAAGACGGCTGATGTGGAAGTTGAAAAAGAGAGTTCTGCTGGGCATCACGGCGATGACACTTTTGATAATTTGAGCGATATAATGATAACTTCTCAGGAGCTTTTTAAAGATGACATTTCAAAACCGACTTCTCCTGTTGTTGAAGCGACTTCTTCTTTGCAACAAACTACAACACCTCCTATACCTGCTGTCTCCATTTCCACACCACAGAGTGGTTTGTAGTTTGATGCGCATAGTTTGCACACCACACACACTTAGGATGCTTAGCACTTATACGCACTTAGCTTCTTCAATTTGAAGATTTCTAAGACTTGTCTTTTCTTTAATTTTAGGTTCTCCAATGGGGCGAAGCGGTTTTCATTATGACAACTTTCGGCGTTATGGAGGGCGCGACTCTTATGATTACAGACGCTATCTCCCCATTCGTAGGGAATCTGATGAGGAGCGGGCAATTAGGAAAGCTCAAGAGAGGCGAGCTTATGAGGAGCAGTAAAGAAGAAGGGATGATGACTCCCACAAAAGAAAATATCACGATAATAAAGGGAAGACCCATGCTGCCGAAGACCCGAGTAAACGGGTTAGACTCAGTGAAGAGGACGCGTCTGCAATTTCTGAAAAAATTGACGCTCCTATCTCTTCTGATATCCCATTCGGCTCTCCTCCTTTAAAGAAATCTGACATCCAAGCGATCATCAGTAGGCCCCAGTATCAAGTTAAAGATGCCCCTCCAACACTTCAAAGCCGATTTCCGAATTGGTGTTTAAAAGGGGTGCGTTTTGACTTAGATTTGGTCCCGATCGATAAGCAAGCTATGCTTAGGAATCTTGATGCGGTTAAGCTTGATATTGAGAGGATGTCCCAATGGCAGAAACTTGTTGATGAGCTTCAAAGAGTCAACCATATGAATCTTGAAAACATGCTGACTATGGAGAATGACAAGATTGAATGGGATAAAATTTGCAAGCAGCATGATGCGGAAATGTCAAGCATTGCCGACGATAATGCAAGACTTGAATCTGTAGTTAAGAAGCTTAAGGAGGATCTTGCTACATCTTCCGCTTCACATTCCCAAAAAGAGGAAGTTTTTCAGAAACAAGTGCGGGATGCGCACGCTGCTCAAAGGGACGCCGAGATGAAATTTGAAGCTGAACAGCATATTACTGAGAAATATCGCAAAGAAAACGCTCAGCTGCGAGAAACAGTTAACTCCCAGAACATGGAGATCGAAATGCTAAAGGCTCGACTTCTTAAAGTTGAGAAAGAGCGCGATGATGCGGTTTCCGGACAAGTTACAGCCGAAGAGTCTCACGAGGCAACCAAAGCCAGCATCGACTCTACTTTATTTGACTTTTATGTCCATGGCGTTTTGGGGCACGGAAGCCTTTCTTTTCTGGGGCCAAAATATGAAATTACTTTGGCTGAAGTGTGGGAAGTAATTATCGACATGCTTGGAGGAGTTGGTTACGGTGAAGCGGACCTTGAAGCCATTTATCTAAATGATGAGTCCCGTGCCGCTCTTGCTAAAGGAAAAAAACAACTTGCCCAAATACAAGCCGAAGTGACGGGAGAGAAGCGTTTCAAACAAGAAATACTTCCTACTGCCCCTGTTCATACTTCGGTTTCAGCTAATGTCGATATTATTGGCTACAGTTCTTCGCCTCCTGCTAAAGTTGACAAAGAAATTGTGACCACTCCCACCGAGGAAGAGGCCCTGGAAGATATTGAGGCTCAGAAATTAGAGATTGATCTTGCAAAGCCGACTTCTCCAGGTAACTTTGACGTTGAACCAAGTCAAGTGGACTACTTGTTTGCTTCAACCGGTTTTGATGAACTTCTCGATTGTTACTTAAGTCTTGATGGACCCATATCTTCTCTCTTTTCAGAGAATACTGATTTTGACTTCTTTTCTTCTGTAGCGGAAGCACCAAGCATTATGCACTCTCCTCCTCTTCCAGCTGTTCCTCCTCCATCCCTTCAAGTTACTCCCGCTTCTCAGCCAGGGTCGCAGGAAGAATAGATAGCAGCCCTTCAAGGCTTAGAGGATCCACCTGCTTCCCAGGAGCAGAAAGCGGAAGAGACGGAGGACAGTGAGAAGACTCCGGAGCAGTCATTTGATGATGCCACAAAGCTTTCCACGTTGCTATCTCCGGGAAGTGATTCTTCTTCGAAGAGAAAGGGGAAGCGTGTAATAAGGAAGAGGAAGAAAAGTACTTCTGCTGGAGAAGACAAAGCAAAAGAAGATCCGACTACTCCTCCTTCTCCAACCCGTCCACGCCGGATTCCGAAACTGACCATCAAGCCGAGCAAAGGCTCCAAAGGCGGTGGGAAGAAGGGATGATAGGCTAGATTTTCTTCTTCTTGTTTTGCTTTTTGCATGTATCAACCAGAGATTGTGCGGGTATCGGTCCCCGCTTTTTTTTGAGATCTGCACATGTAAAGAATTTTCACAGTATCAAATGAAATAATCCTTTTTACTTGTACAAATTCTTGTGTATGTGAGAATGCATTTTATTTCTCATTGTAATGTAGAATAAATGATTCTTTATTTACTTTATATGATACCGCAGTGAGCTCGTGATATGACGGTTGAGCGTTGTTTCTATTAATATAGTTATATGTGCCCCCGTATCACGGCTCACTACAATATTCTGTAAAGACTTGTATTCTTATTTTAGAGAATAATTCTTCCGATTTGAGGAAATACTATTCTCCTTTTAATAGAATACATTTTGTGTGGGAGAAATTTTTACTTTCTCTTTCTTTCTAAAGAACACTTCAACTTTCGGAGATGATCACTTTTATTTGTTAAAAAGTGGATTTTCCTACGCAGTGAAGTGAGCTTTTGAAGAATGTTTTGATCTGTTTGTCAGACAATTATATTTTATTGTTGAATCGAACCACAGGACAGTCATTGGCTGTTTTACTGCATATTTGTTTGTACAAATAATCATAAGTATTCAGCTGCGGTCGTTAGTGGTTCCATCAACAAAGTTTTTTGGATGTGCCTTGTTTAAAGGCTTTATTTGTCTTAGTGCTTCCGAAGAAGGCTTAGTGGTCTCCGAAGAGAAGCGATTTTGGTGAAATGTGCCTTTGAAAAGGTCTTCGTGCCTCCGAAGAGGGCTTGCGTTTGGTACTTCAAGCATGGTGAAGTGTGCCCCCGAAGAGGTCTTTTGTTTGGTACTTCAAGCACGGTGAAGTGTGCCCCCGAAGAGGTCTTTTGTTCGGTACTTCAAGCACGGTGAAGTGTGCCCCCGAAGAGGTATTTTGTTCGGTACTTCAAGCATGGTGAAGTGTGCCCCCGAAGAGGTCTTTTGTTTGGTACTTCAAGCACGGTGAAGTGTGCCCCCGAAGAGGTCTTTTTTGGTCTTCGAAGAGAAGCAGTTTTGGTCTCCGAAGAGAAGCAGTTTTGGTCTCCGAAGAGAAGCAGTTTTGGTCTCCGAAGAGAAGCAATTTTGGTCTCCGAAGAGAAGCAATTTTTGCATTTCAATTCTGGTGAAGTGGGCCTCCGAAGAGAAGCTTTTTACACTTTAACTCCGATGAAATGTGCCTCCGAAAAGGTCTTTCTGCTCCCGAAGAGGGCTTCTCCGAAGAGTTGTGCCTCAATGAGAGCTTTGTTGCTTGTGTCCTCCCACCATCTGCTTCTTAGCGATTCCTTTTTACCATTCCAAGTGCATGTTCCACCGTTTTTTTTGCAAGGTGTTTTCTTATTGCCAGAGGAGTGTACTTTATCGTCGAGTGAATCCATGGGGCAGACGCAAGCTATTTTACTAGATGTTTGTTTAAAGAAACGATCGCGATTAGTTAGCAAGAGTCTGGAACCTTCTCGTCAGGAAGGTGCCCGCTTTGGTGGAATCACTAACAGTTTGTGAGTAGCACCTCTTTTGTGGCTTAACATTGTTGAGTGATTCGTAGGAGTCGCTGAGTCTTGGGATGTGTGGAGTAGGTAAGCTTTGCTTTGATAGCCTGCAATATTAAATCGACATTTTAGCAATATTTTAAAGATATTTGCACATCGAAATAAGACAGGCATTTTATAGCATTAGGGAAAACAAGATTTATAGTTCTTTATTATTGAATCACACTGATTTCTCAGCGGTTTACAATACAAAAGTTATACATCCACCATCATTTTACAAATTTAAGCAATGTTGTTGAGTAAAACATGGATGCAAGTAATTGTAGCTCCAGAATCTCCGGATTGGATTTCAATTTCTACTGGATTCGTAGTTTTGAATTCATATGCCAGAGAGAGTGAAAGATGCCCCAGCCGCAGTTTTGTGGGTAATTAGCAGTCGTCCCCACTTCCGCTTGCTGGGTATGGACCTCTTGTGACAACATTAATGATAAGCTGTTCGGACTCTTGCACTGCGGTGTTATTGCGAGAGCCAGATTGAAGGGTAGGATGTTGTTGCCCCCGAGTGGATGAGGTTGGATCGACTCCGCTTTTCTTCACATATTGTTGAAGTTTACCCTTATTCAGCAATTCTTCAATCACACTTTTTAACTGGCGACATTGGTCAGTATCATGGCCAGGTTGATTGTGAAATTGGCTGAATTTCCCATTACGCACTGCACCTCTTCTCATCTCAGGTGGCTTAGGATACTTGACAACATCTTTTGTTGCGAAAAAGATATTTTCTAGCGTGTCAGTTAAAGGAGTAAAATCTGAAGGATTAAAGCGGCGGAGTTTCTTCTCATTCCCCTGGTTCTTTCCTCCGTCATTTTCCCTTTTATGATTCCCAGAATCTCTCTTGTTAAAAGCAAGATCATTATTGTTGTCCTTAGTAACCACCACCTTTGCTGGTGCGGAAAGGTTTTCTAGGCGCATGAATTCATCGGCCTTTTTATAAAAAAAATTCAAGCGAGTTCGGTTCTTTCATCTTTAGCCATTTTCCAAATTCACTTGATTTATCGACGGCTCACATCAAGTAAGTCAGGATCATACGCGGCTCTGCATTATCCACTTCGGCTAGAGCTATATTGAAACGGCTCAAGAAAGATTTGATTGATTCTCCGGGAGCTTGTTCAAGGCTAGACAGTGACATTATATCCTTAGCTTTTGAAGCATACAATCTGAACTGATCTTTGAACTTTCGCGTTAAGTCGGAGAATTGATCCACAGACCGAACTAGAAGCTTTGTAAACCAAAGTAATGCCACACCTTCCAAGTACACTAGAAAGTATCAGCACTTATTTTCATCTGATGCTCTTGCACCGGTCATATGCCAGTCGTACTTATGCAGGAAATGATTAGGGTCACTCATTCCCCTATAGGCTGGGATAGTAGGCGGTGCAAATTTCCTTGGAAATTCCACTTTCAGGATCCTTTCAGTAAACGGAGTTCTGCTTGGTGCAAATCCCCAGTCGCTCTCAGTTTCTTCCCTTTGCATGCTCTCTTTCATGATTTGGCCAATCATCTCTGATAGGTACTCTATATCTTTCTCAAGCATCGCCGGGCAGGCATTAGTCTTTCTCTCGAAAGTTTGCCTGGGCACATGTTCGTGAAGAGTTGGTTGCGGCATAGAACCTTCAGCTTGGAAAGGTGTCATTTCGGCAAAGGTTTTTTCACGGTTTTCTGGCTGACGATTTTCCCCCGACAGAGCATTCAATCTATCCATCATCAAAGTGTTTTGAGCTTCAATTTGTTGGTATAATCCTAAAACTATGTCATCTAATTCAGCCCTTGTGACCCCTACGGTAGGAGTTGACCTTCTCTGTTGGGGAAGCGGAGGTTCCTTCATCAGCATTTCCGGATCTGGCCAGTCTACCACTTCTTCTTGGAGCCATTATTTCAGATAAACTTTTGGTTTTTTAAAGAAACCTTTTCCACAAACTCTAACGAAGCAATGGTGACAGTACTCTTGAGTTCAATTCTCAATGAAAGCACCAAAATGTTAACGCTAAAAGTTGAACGCTAACACCCGGTGCGTGTAGTAATAATGTGAAAGCACCACCCGTTGGTACGGGAACAGAATATAAGCTGAAAATAGCAGAAAACAGTAAAGGGACAACAGATTTTATAGTGGTTCGGCTCGTAATTAAACCTACGTCCACTTTATATTCTTTTATTGCTGATTTGATTACAAATTGATACAATACACTTCAAAATAAGATACACTTTGATCACAAAAACACTCTCGACTACTAGCTCAAACTTCGATGATGAAACTTGGTGAATCCGTGTCGGATGTGTGAGATTCCTCTCGAAGTTTGTTGTAGTGTCTTGAATGTTTAGAGCTCTTCAAATGTTGGATGAGTTGAGAATTCGGCAGAGTAATGACGGTTCAGAAAATGATTGGCAAAAAGTCCTTTTGCCGTTGGAGTTAGGGGGTATTTATACGACCTAAGTTAAGTCTTAGGTCGTGTACGACCTAAGTTAAGTCGTAGGTCGCGAGCGACCTAAGCTAGGTCGTAGTCCACTCGCGACTTAAGAAGTTAGGCTGCTGAAGTTGTACTCGGTCTTATCTGAACAAGAGATAGGTCGTAAGCGACCTAAGATAGGTCGTGAATGACCTAAGGTAGGTCGTGCCCCCTTTCTTTGCTTTTAGCTCGTTAGGTTGTTAAGTCCTTGAGTCGTTAGCCTCTTAAGTCATAAGTCGCTGAGCCGCTTCAGGAGTTAGGTCGTAAACAACTTTAGGTCGTTAGCTTGTGAAGTCTTTAGGTCGTAAAGTTTCTTAAGTCGTTAGGTCGCTAACTTCCTTAGGTCGTTAGGTCGCTAACTTCCTTAGGTCGTTAGGTCGCTAACTTCCTTAGGTCGAAGAGTCTTTAGGTCGCAGAGTCTTTAGGTCGGGAACCCCCTTAGGTCATTAGGTCGCTAACTTCCTTAGGTCGCAGAGTCTTTAGGTCGGGAAACCCTTAGGTCGTTAGGTCGCTAACTTCCTTAGGTCGTAGAGTCTTTAGGTCGGGAACCCCCTTAGGTCGTTAGGTCGCTAACTTCCTTAGGTCGCAGAGTCTTTAGGTCGTAGAGTTTTAGGTCGGCACTAAAATATGAGTTAACAAATGGTTTTAAATATCGAATTTGAATTATAAACTGATTTTAAATGTTTAAAATTTAATATCTTAGCTGAATTTCAAATATAACGATTTATTGGATAATTTTTTTTTAATTTAGTAATTGGAATTTGGTTAAATTATTGAATCTTGGGTTTTAAGCTCGATAAAAATAATTTAAAGGCCTTTAAAATTTATATTGGTAATAATGAGGAAAATAAAAGTTCTAGAATTGAATTTAAAAGTGATCAGTTCAATTTTTAAAATTGATTTTTCAAAATTGACATTTAAAAATAGCCATCCGGGACACAGTCTCGGATTTCAACGAAACCAGTTCTATTGGATTCGTAATAATGTATTATTATTGGATTTCAAATCTCATAGCGTGTGGAGTTATCGTTGGGTTGTACGGAATGCAAACGCATTAAAATTAATATCGAATTCTAATATAATAATCGGTCCAAAATGCTATCTTCTCCGTACGATCGAGTTAGGACTCGAAACCTTTTATGTTGCGTTCGGAATAAGGGTATAACATTATGATCCCCTAGCGGCACGCCTCGGTAAGGGTTCAAAAAAATTCGAGCTGCTTAATCGAGATGATTTGAATTTAAATAATTAGCATATATTTATTTTACTTGACTTCCTTTTTTACATCAGCTGTTCTTTTATTCACCTCAAAACACTATATATCAAATTCAACACGCAAGGATCACCTCACTTCCTTCTGGTTAAAAATCGCAAGCAAACAGTTAGAAAAAGAAAACAAATGGAATAAATCGGTCAATTTAAAATCATCCTTCATACGAAAAAAAAATCAGAGTCTCCCCTCTCTATAATCATTGATTCAAAATCATCGATCGGTTTTAAATGAAAAAGAAAAAAAACTGTTGAAGTCGAAGTTATTAGAAAGTCGCAGTCGAGATGTGCTAGAGGCGCGTGATGGGGGTTGAGCTCGCGAGCTTCGATTCTCGCGTGAGGGGCGACGGTGGCGTTCAGTGGGAAGGGCGGCGCTCGTGCTCGATAACAGTGCCGCGATTTAGGGACTGGGGTCCATTTTTTTTGGGGAAGCTGGTAATGGAGTTAGAGAAATGGAAGAGGTGTGTTGTTCGTGAGGTCGGAGGGTAGCCGCAGGCCGAAGGAGGTGGGGCTCGATGGTCTTGTGGTTGGTGATTGACGTGGAGGAGTTGGGGTTTCTCTTGGTGATTTGTGAGGCCGAGTGTGGCGGGAAAAGGGAGCGGCAGTGTTTAGAGCTTCACGATGTAGGGGTTGGCTGCGCATACGTATACACGATCAAGGACTAGGGACTGAGTTCGCCGAAGTTAGGAAGGGGTTGCATCGCCTGAAAGAAATGGTGGAAGCGGGGGGGGGGGGTGTCTCGGGTTGCTGTACAAGGAGAAAGAAGGGGGATTTTGGTGATGGTAGTTTAAGCTAGAGAGGGAGTGGTAGTGCGGTATATACAGTTTTTTTTAATTTAATTTAATAAATAAATATATATAGATTAGAAAAAAATATATACATATTTTAAACTTACTGGTTAATTTTAAAATTGGTATTATGGTGATTAGGATATATAAATCATATATTTACAAATCCATAAATTATTTATGCGAGGTCAAAAATCGTGAAAATCAAGTCGAGATTGAAGTGGATTGCAAACAAAAATAAAGGTGAGAATTTCTCACTCATTTGGATACCATATTTAAATTAAATGTTTTAAATTTAAATTATTGATTGCTGGATTGATTGATAAATTTATAATTATCTATGGATGACCATATATATAGTAGTGTATATATTAGTATTTGGAATGATATTCCCACACATTATAGCAGATGAGACCCTATGTGCCTCGCATAATAGCGGATGACTTAATATACCGCGATATCCCCCTCGAAGTGGGATCAGTATTATTTTTATGTTGTATTAACATCAGTGGATGCAGGGAAACTTGTTGGAGGGATCCAACTAGATTCCTCAAATTTATTGTTTATTTTTCATATATAGTGATATATGATTTGTGTAGAATAATCTATTATGGATTATTGTAGTGATTGAATTATTGGATGTTATCGTAGCACTGGCCTGAATTTTGATAATTTAAATACTATAAATATTTTTTTTGTAATTTATGGGATTGAAGGTAATTTGAAAAAATATATATATATATAGGAATTGGATTTATTTTAAAGAAATTGAATTAGAAAAATATAATTGATTGGTTATACTTAACTATTGTGAATTAGTAAATGAAGATTTTCTTGAATTATATAAAAGAATTTATAAGTGATATTCTGGAAATATAAAAAGAAGTTTGTTAACGGTAAAAAGTGAACGCTAACACCCGGTGTGTGTAATAGAGTTGTGAAAGCACCACCCGTTGGTACGGGAACAGATTATAAGCTGAAAATAGCAGAAAAGCGGTAAATGAACAACGGATTTATAGTGTTTCGGCCCGTAATTGAGCCTACATCCACTTTATAGTCTTTTATTGCTGAATGGGTTACAATTTGATACAATATCCCTCTAAATACAGTACAATTTGATCATGAAATCATTCTTGACTACTAGCTCGATCTTTAATGATGAAACTCGACGAATCCGTGTTGGATGTTAGGAGTTCTTCTCGAAGATCGTTGTAGTGTCTCGAATGCTTGAAGATCTTTGATTGCTGAATGAGAGGAGGCTTCGACAGCGTAACGGCGCTTGGAGAAATGAATGGCCAAAAGTCCCCTCCATGTCGGAAGTGATGGGGTATTTATAGAAGCTGATCTGGACTTAGGAAATTTCTCTAAGTCTTTAAGTCGTCGCCGACTTAGTATAGGTCGCTGCCGGTTTATGATAGGTCGCTGCCGGTTTATGATAGGTCGCTGCCGGTTTATCAGTTCCAACACTTCCCTGGTAGTTCACCTCCTCTTTCTGGTTTTACGTTTAAGTCCTAAGTCGCTGAAGACTTAAGGTAAGTCGGTGACGAGGTAAAGGTGTATAAGGTTAGATCGGCGACGAGCTAAGGGACTGGGTTGTTCTGGGCCCATCCTGTGGCTGTCTTTGACAAGTATTAAGTCGTAGCCGACTTATCAGACCTTAACTCGTAAGGCCTTAACTCGCAGCCTTTAAGTCGTAAACCTACTAAGTCGTAACTCGTTAGGTCGGAACCTCCTTAAGTCGGAGCATTTCATAACTCGGAATCTTCCTTAGGTCGGAGCATTTCATAACTCGGAATCTTCCTTAGGTCGTAACCTTTAGGTCGCAGTACTACTAGGTCGCGGAGTCTTTAGGTCGCAAGCTTCCCTAGGTCGCGACTTCCCTTAGGTCGTGACATTCCTGTAGCCTTAGGTCGCTGGGCAAGTTAAGTCATAAGTCGTTAAACTCTTCTTAACTCGTAGGTCGTTGAGTCAGACCATTCCTTAGGTCGGAGCCTGTTGAGTCGTAGGTCATCTAACTGTTAACTCGTTAAGTCTGCAAGTTCCCATAGGTCGGCAATCTGTTAACTCGGCAGGCCTTGCTAACTTACAATTTGCTAGGTCGGTAGGCTTCTTTAAGTCGGCAAGCACCTTAAGTCAGCCAGCATCCTAAGTCGGCATACTTCTTAAGTCGGCAAGCACCTTAACTCGGCTCCTGCTAGGTCGTGAGTCGAAAAAGGGGGTTAACATTTGCCCCTCGAAGTATATGCCTAAACCATAGGTCGTATGCTTCGATTCTCTTAACTCGCTTTTTGGTAAGTGTGTTAGATCGCGACCGACTTAAGATGAGTCGTAGGTCGGACATGTCGATTCAAATTTCACTGTCCCAGATTATAAATAGCTTAAGTCGCCCCTTCTCTTCCTTCACCTGTTCTTCTTCTCGAATCAGCCATTGACGCAATTTAGAGCTTTCAGAGATAAACTCCAATCATCCGATCGCCGATCATCTTCCTGTTAAACTTCGTAAGTCGATCTGGTCATCATTCACCCATGCTCACTGTCGAATCGATAACTCCCCAATTTTTGACTTCCATTTGTGTTTAGATGCTGCGATTACATATGCATAACTCTTTGATTGTTCTGCAATCGCCATCGACCATGTTGTAGTTGTGATAGGGCAGTAATACATCGGATTCGCAGCAAATTCGATTCGATTTGAATTGGCTCCTTGGGTGGTCCAATGGTGTGATGGAATGAGGGTCGTTATTGACTGTGAGGCTATTGGGTTAACGGGTTAAGATATAGAGAGGAAAATTGGTTGAGGTATTGGCTCGGTCATGGCTTAAGGATTTCACGTGATTCAGTGATTTTCATGGTTTAAGTCGGAACCGACTTAGCAGTTTCATGTGACCTAGGTTTTGAGTCGCTTCCGAGTTAGGACTTAGAGAATTTCTGGTTGCCTCGAACTAATTTTTTGTTTCTTTATCCGTCCTAAGACTCAGGGACTGCTGACTTTGACCCATAGGGAAGCTTCCTTAGGTCGTCACCGAGTTAATACTTAAGCTTTCGGCCTCTCAATCAGATGATTTTTGAATTGTGCCTGGACTTCGAACTGTTGAACTATGAACCATGTTGCATGCCTTTTTTACATATTGCTTCAATTTTGCAAACTAACAATCCTGCTTAATACAACATTCACAGAATACTGGGACGAATATACTATCACCGACTGCCCACATCGAATGACAGATTAGTTGATAACGAGAAAGTTAAATTAAATGAATATGAATGAGATGCTGTACAATAACCAATTCAAGTGAAGTATTAAAACAAAATCATAATAGTCAAATGAAACTGACTTGTCTATATTAACACTGCACTTGATCATTGACAAGTTCTGAAATTCTGTAATCGATTGATTGTCAACTAATTTAATTCCAGTTATGCTTGTCTTTTATTTTTCATTAGTTTTTTGCACAACACTTCACACTTTTAGGGAACGTGCACCTTCACATTTGAACATTCAGCTGATTGTGTAGAATGTCTTCTCCACAAGAAGGAACAGAGCAAGCTGAAGATGTATTTCCAGTTGCTATCCCGCTGAACGATCCTCCAGAGAGGACTCCTACTACTTTGAGCCATAAAACCTTTCGTCAACTATGCATCCAGTTTGGCGTTGCTGAGGCTGACGCTTTGCTTCCCGAAATAAATGATACTGCTGACAGGCCGCCCCGTGGCTTTGTCGCAGTTAACCGCCAAATGTGCTCGAGCGGAGCTATTCCCCCATTCAATGACTGCATTCGAGAACTTCTTCTCCAACTATCTATTTCCCCTTTTCAGTTACATCCCAATGGCTACGCCATCTTGCTGGGACTATGCGTGCTTTTTAGGAGAACGCTGGGCCGCTTTCCTACCTTCGGAGAAATTCGCTATCTTTGTACTTTTACCAAAAATAAAGATCATCCCTCCATCATAGTTGTAAGGAGTGCGAGAAATCGTAAGCTGATCACCGGCCTCCCTGAAAGTGTTCATAGTTTCCTGAGCCCGTTCTTCTATGTTCGTTGTCCCCCGGGATTTTACGCCATTTGGAGAGTGGGAAGTACGATTATCTATCTTTTCCCTGTGTTTTTTCTAAAATTCTTCGAAGTTCAAATCGTCAAGTGCTAACTTCTTTCTCTATTGTTTCAGCACTTCCTTCCCCCTCTAGGGAATCTCGTCACAAGACTACCTTTGAGAGGCTTATGGCCGTACCAGTTGAGGAGAGGAGCGTTCAATTTCTATTGAGAGATGAGTTCCTCCACGAATTTGGACTCTTACATCCTTCCCGTTCCACTCAGCCACATGAAGTCCCTGATTCTCCTGTTAAGGAGTCAGATGCCCCTGTTCCTGCTAGAGAATTTTTACAGCAAAATCTTACCGCTGAGACTCCATTGGTAAAGTGTTCTACTTCTACCGACATTGCTGGACCGTCCAGTAAGTTAGCACTTGCCCCAGTTGTTGAAGAGGAGGAAAATCTTCACACTCTTGAAAAGACGGCTGAAGTGGAAGTTGAAAAAGAGAATTCTCCCCTGCACCATGGCGATGATACTTTCGACAGTCTGAGCGACATCATGATAACCTCTCAGGAGCTCTTTAAAGATGATGTTTCTAAAGTGGTTCCTCCTGTTATCGAAGCAACTTATTCTTTGCAACAAACCACAATGCCTTCCACACAACTTATTGCCATTTCTACACCCAAAAGTGGTTTGTAGTCTGACGCGCGTAGTTTGCACACCACACACACTTAGAACTTTGGCACTTATATGCACTTAGCTTCTTCAACTTAAGGATTTCTAAAACTGGTCTTTTTCTTCAATTTCAGGTTCTCTGATGGGGCGAAGCGGCTCTTACTACAACAAATTCCAGCGTTACGGAAGCTGTGAGGCTTATGACTTTAGGAGTTATATCAGTGCCGTGAAAGAAACTGATGAGGAGAGAGCTGCTCGAAAGGCTCATGAGAGGCGAGCTCATGAAGAGCGTCGCCGGAGAGAGGATGAGGAATACTACGGGAGCAGAGACGAGCGACGTGACTCTTCCCGCAGAAGCGACGACCCTTATAAAAGGAAATCTTACGACGATAAGGGGAAGAGTCACACTTCTGATGATTCCAGTAAACGTACCAGACTTGGTGAGAAAGACACATCTAACATCTCGGAAAAGACTACCGCTTCTGTTCCTCCTAATACATCTTCCGGTTCTCCTGCCCTTAAGGAATCTGACATCCAGACCATCATTAATAGGCCACAGTACCAAGCTGGAGATGGTCCTCCCACACTCCAGAGCCGATTTCCGAATTGGTGTCTGAAAGGAGTGCGTTTTGATTTGGACTTGGTCCCCATTGATAAGCAGGCGATGCTGAAAAATGTCGATGCTGTAAAGCTTGACATCGAAAGAATGTCTGGGTGGCAGAAGCTGGTTGATGAACTTCAAAGGGTCAACCATCTGAATCTTGAAGCGATGATGACCATGGAAAATGATAAATCTGAGTGGGATAAATGGCGTAAGCAGCATGACTCGGAGATGAAAAGCATTAGCGATGGTTATGTGAAGCTCGAAGCTGAAGTTGAAAGACTTAAAAAGGAGCTTGCTACTTCTTCCACTTCTTATTCTCAGAAAGAAGAAATGCTTCAAAAACAAGTTCGAGACGCCCACGCTGCTCAGAGAGATACTGAAGTCAAACTTGAAGCAGAACAACATGTTACTAGAAAATATCGTGATGACGCTGCTCAACTTCATGAGAAACTCAGCTCTCGAGACTTAGAAATTGCTAGGCTACAATCCCAGTTACTGAAGGCTGAAAGAGAACGTGATGAAGTTCTCTCTGGTAAAGCTGCAGCCGAAGAATCCCATAGGGCGACCATAGCCACCGTTGACGCGACTTTGTTTGACTTTTATATGCATTGTGTCCTGGGGCGTGGGAGCCTTTCATTTTTGGGACCAGAGTATGAAGTCACCTTAGCGGAGGTATGGGAGGCAATCATTGACTTATTTGGTGGTGCTGGATATTCTGAAATAGATCTTCAAGCTACCTACTTAAGTGAGAGCGATCGCGATGCCCTTGCCAAAGGAAAAGAGCAGCTCGTCCGAGTGCGGGCCGAAGCGACGGGAGAGAAGCTTCCTGAAAAAGAAACACCTCCTATTGCTCCTGCTTATACTTCGGCTTTAGCTCATGCGGATATTGCTGGCTCTAGTTCTCATTCCACGCCTCCCGCTAAGGCTGACACAGAAACTGTAACCACCCCTACAGAGGAAGAGGCAATGAAAGACTTCCAAGCTCGGGAATTTGAGATTGATCTCGCTAAACCGGCTTCTCCAGGTAACTTTGACGATTCACGGTCTTCTTTTTTCTCGGAGAATACTGATTTTAATTTCTTTTATTATGCAGCAGTCGTGCCGGAAACTGCACCAAATCTTCCTTCTTCAGCTGTCGTTCCTCCTCCTTCTCAAGTTATACCTCTTCCAGCTTCTCAACCAGGTTCACAGGAAGAACCAATAGCAGCCCTTCAGGGTTTAGACGAACCACTTGCTTCCGAAGAACATAAGGCAGAAGGTCTGGAGGATAGCGAGAAGACCCCGGAGCAATCTTTTGATTATGACACAAAGCTTTCTACATTTCTTGCTCCGGGGAGTGAGTCTTCTTCCAAGAAGAAGGGGAAACGTGTGGTTTCGAAGAAAGGAAAAAAGAGTTCTTCTGCTGCTGGGGATGAGGCAGAGATTGATCCGGTTGAGTCTCTTTCTCCTTCTTCTCCGACACGGCCTACGAAGCTAATTACCAGGCCGGGTAAAAACTCCAAGGGTGGGAAGAAGGGGAAATGAGTTCGATTTTTGCATTTTCTGCTTTTTGTATTGACCGGGGATTGTGCGGATACCGGTCTCCGCTTCTTTTTGTAACCTGTACAATGTAAAAATTTCTCATAGTGTTGAAATAAATAGATATTTTTCTTGTACAAATCCTTGTGTATGTAGGAATACATCTGTTTTTCATTTGAAGTATAGAGTAAACGATTCTTTTCACTTGTACAAATTTTTTGTCTGTGTTTCAAGAACGCATTTACTCCACATCTTTATTACGTGATATTGCAATGAACTTGTGGTATGTTGCTTGTATATTACTTTTATTAATGTAACTGAATTGTATAATGTTGCCCCCATACCACAAGTATATTGTAATATTTCTTGATTTCACAAGACCGATACTCTTATTTTAGAGAATAATTTCTTCTTTTTCAGGGAAGAATTATTCTGCTTTTAATAGAGTATATCTTGTCTTTGGAGAAATCTTTATTTTCTTTTTCTTCCTGAATAACACTTCGACTTCTGGGAATGATCACTTTTATTTGTTTGAAAGTGAATTTTCCTGCACAGTGAAATGAGCTTCTAAAGAAGGTTTTGATTTTTGTGTCCCAGTAAAGGGTTTATTTTTGGTACTTCAAGCAAGGTGAAGTACGCCTCTGAAGAGGTCTTTTGGTCTCCGAAAAAAGCGATTTTGGTCTCCGAAGAGAAGCAATTTTGGTCTCCGAAGAGAAGCAGTTTTGGTCTCCGAAGAGAAGCAGTTTTGGTCTCCGAAGAGATGCAGTTTTGGTCTCCGAAGAGAAGCAGTTTTGGTCTCCGAGGAGAAGCAATTTTGGCATTTCATCTCTGGTGAAGTGGGTCTCCGAAGAGAAGCATTTTGCACTTCTACACGGGTGAAATGTGCCTCCGAAAAGGGCTTTTGCCTCCGAAGATGGCTTGTGCCTCCGAAAAGGGCTTGTGCCTCCGAAGAGGGCTTGTGCCTCCGAGGAGGGCTTGTGATTGCCTGGAAGTTACTTTCTCATGGTCGGAGGGGTCCACGGGACAAGCGTAAGTTGTTTGATTGGATGTTTGTTTGCACAAACGATCGCAACCAATTAACAAGGTGCCCCTTTGGTAGTCCCACTGATCTTTTTGATTGAGGAAAGTTCTCCATTTATTGGCGTGCCTCGTTAGAGGGCTTTGTTGACCCTTGGGAAGGAGCATCAGTTGGTTGGTGTGCCAGGAAGGTTGCGTCTTTAGGGGCAAGTAGATCCATGGGATGGACACAAGCTGCCTGATTGGATGCATCACAATCAGCTAGCGAGGGTCTTATTCCTTCTGCTTGGGAAGGTATCCCTTTAGTGGATCTACCTGCTTTCCTGTTGAGAGGCATACCTCCCTTTGGCTGCTTCCATGTTTGCCCGCTCATGTTGTATCATCATCCGCCAATCTGCGATCCTTTATCATCGTTTCCAAGCGCACGTTTCTTTCTCTTGCAAGTAAATTGCTTTATCCGAAGAAGTAGACTTCACTGTTGAATGATTCCACAGAGTAAACGCAAGTTATTTGGTTGGATGCCTTTTTATATCAACGATCGCAACCAGTTAACGAGGGCTTGACATAGTGGAGCCGTCAACTTTTTATGTGAAGCTCCTCTTGTGTGGGATTTGAGTTTGAAATTTTTGTTGCTTGAAATTTGCTTTAATAAATGATTTGCAAGGCTCGCTTAGCTTTGCGATGGGTGAGCTTTGCTTTAATGACCTGCAGTATTAGATCGATATTTCAGCAATACATTTAGAGTATTTACACATCGAAATATAACAGGCATTTTATAATAGAAAACACAATGCATAGTTTTTCATTATTGAGTCACGCTGATTTCTCAGCGGTTTACAATGCAGAAGTTACACATCCATCATTATCTTTACAAATTCAAGCAATGCAGTTAAGTGAAATGGATGCTAGTTATTGTTGTTTCAGAATCTCCAAGCTGGATCTCCATTTGTGCTTGATTCATAGCTTTTGGATTTTTATGCCAGAGAAAGTGAGAGATGCCCCAGTCGCAGTTTTGTGGGTAATTAGTAGTCATCCCAACTTCTGCTTGCTGGGTATGGTCCCCCTGTGATAGCATTAATGACAAGCTTTTCTGAATCTTGCACTGCAGTGTTGTTGTGAGAATCAGATTGATGGGTAGGGTGTTGTTGATCCCGAGTGGATGAGGTTGGATCGACTCCGCTCCTTTTAACGTATTGTTGGAGTTTACCCTGCTCTAGCAATTCTTCAGTCACCTTCTTTAATTCGCGACATTGGTCAGTGTCATGGCCAGGTTGATTGTGAAATTGGCAGAATTTTCCATTACGCTTTGCCCCTCTCGTCATCTCCGGCGGCTTAGGATACCTGACAACGTCCTTTGTTGCAAAAAAGATATTTCTTGGTGTATCAGTTAAAGGAGTAAAGTCCGAAGGATTAAAGCGGCGAGGTTTCTTTTCATTTCCCTGGCTTTTTCCTCCTTCATTCTCCCTTTTCTGACTTTCAGATTCTCTTTTCTTAGGTGGGACATTGTCATTTTTAGTCTGGGCAGTAACCACTTTCGATGTCGTAGAAAGGCTTTCAAGGCGAATGAACTCATCGGCCTTTTTATAAAATTTATCAAGTGAGTTTGGTTCTTTCATCTTTAACCATATCCCAAATTCACTCGATTTATCAATGGCTCTCATCAAATAAGTCAGGATCATGCGTGGTTCCGCATTTTCTACCTCGGCTAAAGCTATATTGAAACGACTCAAGAAAGATTTGATTGATTCTCCGGGCGCTTGTTCAAGGTTGGACAATGACATTATATCCTTAGCTTTTGAAGCGTACAATCTGAACTGTTCTTTAAACTTTTGCGTTAAGTCGGAGAATTTATCTACAGACCGAACTGGAAGCTTTGTGAACCAAAGTAAAGCCACACCTTCTAGGTATACCGGAAAGTATCGACACTTGATCTCGTCTGATGCTCTTGCACCAGTCATATGCCAATCGTACTTGTAGAGGAAATGATTAGGGTCACTGGTTCCCCTATAGGCTTGGATAGTAGGAGGTGCAAATTTCCTTGGAAACTCCGCTCTCAAGATCCTTTCAGTAAACGGAGTTCTGCTTGGCGCAAATCCCCAGTCAGCCTCATCCTCTTCCCTTTACATGCTCTCTTTCATGATGCGGCCAATCATTTCAGACAGGTACTCCTTATTATTCAAAGACACCTCCGGGCAAGTATTGGTTCTTCCCTCGGAATTTTGCCCGGGCATATGCTCATGACAAGTTGGTTGCGGCATAGAACCATCAGCTTGGAAAGGTGGCATTTCAGGAAGAGTAGTTCGACGGTTTTCTGGTTGACGATTTGCCCCGAGCAGAGCAGTTAATCTATCCATCATCAAAGCGTTTTGAGTTTCAATTTGTTGGTATAATCCAGAAACTGCGTCATCCAATTCAGCCCTGGTGACCCCAACGGTTGGAGTTGCTTGGTCTGTTATTGGGGAAGCGGAAGTTCCTTCGTGAGCGTTTCCGGATCTGATAGATCTACCTCTTCTTCCAGGAGCCATTATTTCAGATCTGGTTTTTAAAGAGAGGTTCTTTTTATGAATCTTTGCGAAGCAACGGTGGATGATCGCCTGAGTTCAATTCTCAGTGAAAGCACCAAAATGTTAACGGTAAAAAGTGAACGCTAACACCCGGTGTGTGTAATAGAGTTGTGAAAGCACCACCCGTTGGTACGGGAACAGATTATAAGCTGAAAATAGCAGAAAAGCGGTAAATGAACAACGGATTTATAGTGGTTCGGCCCGTAATTGAGCCTACATCCACTTTATAGTCTTTTATTGCTGAATGGGTTACAATTTGATACAATATCCCTCTAAATACAGTACAATTTGATCATGAAATCATTCTTGACTACTAGCTCGATCTTTAATGATGAAACTCGACGAATCCGTGTTGGATGTTAGGAGTTCTTCTCAAAGATCGTTGTAGTGTCTCGAATGCTTGAAGATCTTTGATTGCTGAATGAGAGGAGGCTTCGACAGCGTAACGGCGCTTGGAGAAATGAATGGCCAAAAGTCCCCTCCATGTCGGAAGTGGTGGGGTATTTATAGAAGCTGATCTGGACTTAGGAAATTTCTCTAAGTCTTTAAGTCGTCGCCGACTTAGTATAGGTCGCTGCCGGTTTATGATAGGTCGCTGCCGGTTTATGATAGGTCGCTGCCGTTTTATCAGTTCCAACACTTCCCTGGTAGTTCACCTCCTCTTTCTGGTTTTACGTTTAAGTCCTAAGTCGCTGAAGACTTAAGGTAAGTCGGTGACGAGGTAAAGGTGTATAAGGTTAGATCGGCGACGAGCTAAGGGACTGGGTTGTTCTGGGCACATCCTGTGGCTGTCTTTGACAAGTATTAAGTCGTAGCCGACTTATCAGACCTTAACTCGTAAGGCCTTAACTCGCAGCCTTTAAGTCGTAAACCTACTAAGTCGTAACTCGTTAGGTCGGAACCTCCTTAAGTCGGAGCATTTCATAACTCGGAATCTTCCTTAGGTCGGAGCATTTCATAACTCGGAATCTTCCTTAGGTCGTAACCTTTAGGTCGCAGTACTACTAGGTCGCGGAGTCTTTAGGTCGCAAGCTTCCCTAGGTCGCGACTTCCCTTAGGTCGTGACATTCCTGTAGCCTTAGGTCACTGGGCAAGTTAAGTCATAAGTCGTTAAACTCTTCTTAACTCGTAGGTCGTTGAGTCAGACCATTCCTTAGGTCGGAGCCTGTTGAGTCGTAGGTCATCTAACTGTTAACTCGTTAAGTCTGCAAGTTCCCATAGGTCAGCAATCTGTTAACTCGGCAGGCCTTGCTAACTTACAATTTGCTAGGTCGGTAGGCTTCTTTAAGTCGGCAAGCACCTTAAGTCAGCCAGCATCCTAAGTCGGCATACTTCTTAAGTCGGCAAGCACCTTAACTCGGCTCCTGCTAGGTCGTGAGTCGAAAAAGGGGGTTAACAAAGTTGGAATCAATATTGAAAAATAGATTGGAAGTATTAATGGAATTTATAAGAAATAAAATTTATATAATGGATTTTTATAAATAGATTTGTTTTTATAAACAGGTAAAACCAAAGGGGGTTATAAAATTGATAAATGATGTTTATAATGAAGAAATTCGATATCAGATGATAATTGGGAATATAAATTCATAGGAGGAATTTATATTAGAATATGGAAACACGGTTTAGAAACATGGAAAATTCTATTTGTTGAAATGAGAATGGTTAGGGAATTGACAATGAATCGAGATGTTGTGAAATCGAGAGAAATTTATAAATTAAAATTGGTTATTGGGATTTTAAAAATATATTTTAAATTATAAGAGGTGAGATTGTTTAAAAGGGGAAAATTTTATTATTTTAAAACTATGAAATTTTAAACCAGTTGAGATTTAAAATATGGGTAGTAGATTTTTAATATATGAAGTATTTATTTTAGTAAATTCTAAAATATAAAATTAGCTTTGAAAATTATTGATTTAACTAAAGATGAGTTATTAATGTTATGAAAGTGTTTTTGATATTTTAATAATTACTTGAACATATTTTAAAAGTAAATTATTAATATTTTAAATACTTATTGTATATATAGTGTTTTAAAGAAATTTGAAATTTTTTTATTTTATAAACTCTCTCGAGATTCGAAAAAGGGTCTTATAAAAGGATATGATTTGAGGAGAGGAAATCTATTTGTGATTCTGGAGATTTTGGGAAAAATTTAAGGAATAATTTTCTGAAACGTTAATATTGAAAGGATTTTTGGAAAATAAGACTGGTAATATTTTCCTAAGTAATAGAAATTTGGAAATATTCCTAAGTGTTGAGGTGTTACGGATTTAAGTATTTGAAAGATTGTTTACAAATGTTGGAAGGGATAGATATATCTTTTAAAGATATTTTGAAGGAAAATATTTTGGGAAAATTTATAATAAGGCTAGATGATTTCTTATGGATGTTTTATTGATAGTTAAATAACCGACTATCAATATTGGCCAAATTCATTATTCGTTTCGAAGAGACCGGGGTAGGATTTAATTATCCGAAAACCACTTCGATCCGGTTTTAACGTAACGAATGAATACCCTAAAGATGATTGAGATGGTGATTCGGTTTGTCCAGACCCAGGAATACTTGTATGGACGAATGCTATCAGAACATCGTCATTGGAGGGCGATGAGCATTCTAAGTGAAAGTCGTTCTTGAAAGGTAACGCTTAGCCTTGAACCTCATCAACCGGGAATGACTAAAACAAAGGAGATGCAGTAAGGCTAAGTGGCTCGCACCGAAGTAGAGTAAGGTTACGCCTATCTAGAGTCCCTTTTATTCGGCTATGTGGCGGTTGCTGATCCCAACCATGGGGTAATCTTATTCGAACTATCCAGGTTAGGGGTAGTCCGGTCTTGTGTAGCAGGGGATCCCGGAGTGGTCCTCGGTACATTGTTCTAGAGGTGTACTGTGTAGGGCAGAACCTAAGTAGCCCAGTCATTCGATGGAATTCATTCTCCAATAATTGTCGTACTGTTTTGATTGTGCCTAACTATGCTGGAACGTGAGATGCAAGCATTTAAGCTATTTTCTATTTACTTTCTATAGACACTGTTATAATATCAGACGGATTTGATAAAAATGTTTTTGGTTATCGTAAGTAAAAACCCGTTGTGTTTATGTGTGATGTGGTCTTATGAGATACCTTTTTTCAAAAGATTTTGAAAAGTTAATAATTCAAATTGAGTGTGTTTTTTTTCACGCTGATTTTCCAGACTGACTCGGGTGTTATTTTATTATAATGCTCGGGTCAGACCAATCAGTATTACAGATTCAAGTTAAATGCTATTGAGCTCAGGAGGCTAGCTGGAGGAGTTTCAGAAGTATTTCCGTACTTGACTTATATTCTGCCGTGTAAGGACAAGTTATATAACTGTCCAGTTTGATGTATTGATTGATGCACTATGATGATTGTAAGTATATATACTGTTATAGATTCTTTTGTATAAAATCTGTTATTATATATTATATTTTGGTCTGCTGCGATAGTAAGATTCTGTGTTGTTGTTTCTATTTTTCTTCTACCTATTTCTTCTTTTCCCTAGTTATTAGTTCTTTCGTACACTTTGGATTGAACAAGGAAGAATTATTATCAACTCAAGTGGTACGGAACTGCGTGTCGCTACAGTTAGAGTATATCAAATATACTCCTATATACAAATTTATATGTAATGTTAACGTTAAAATATGAACGATAACACCCGGTGTGTGTAATAAGATCGTGAAAGCACCACCCGTGTGACGGGAACAGAAATTAAGCAGGAATATAGCGGAAATGCAGTAAATGAACAACGGATTTATAGTGGTTCGGCCCGTAATTGAGCCTACGTCCACTTTATAGTCTCTTATTGCTGATTCGGTTACATTTTGATACAAATCTCTTCAAGAAACAGTACAATTCGATCACAAGAAACAATTTAGACTACTAGCTCAATCTTCGATGGTGAAACTCGATGAATCCATCTCGGATGTAAGGAATTTCTCTCGAAGCTTGTTGTAGTGTCGTGAATGCTTGAAGGATCCTTGATTACTGAATGAATGAAGAGTTCGACGGAGTAACAGCGCTGTAGAAATGATTTGCCAAAAGTCCTCCTCAAGTTGGAAGTGATGTCCTATTTATAGAAGCTGATTTCTGGGCAGGAAATTTGCCTAAGTCTTAGGTCGTGCACGACCTTAGTTAGGTCGTAGGTCGCGAGCGACCTAAGCTAGGTCGTTGTCCCCTTGCGGCTTCAGGAGTTACTGTACTTGTCTTCATTTGATCAAGTAATAGGTCGCACGCGAGTTACAGAATAGTTGTGGGAGCTCTAGGTCGTAGGGCGCTGAACTTCCTTTAATAGTTAGGTCGCTAACCTATTTAAGTCGTCAAGTTCCTTAGGTCGCTAACTACCTTAGGTTGTTAAGTCCTTTAGGTCGCTAGCTACCTTAGGTCGTTGAGTTCCATAGGTCGCAATCCTTTCTGCCTCCTTAGGTCGCGAGGTCTCCTGCAGCCTTAGGTCGCGAAGCTTTCCTGCCCCCTTAGGTCGCGAGGTCTTCTGCAGCCCTAGGTCGCGAACCCTTCTGGACCTTAGGTCGTGAAGAAGTTAGGTCGCTAACTTCTTATCTTGATAAGTCGTGGACTTTCTCAGTTAGATTGCTATGTAGTTAGGTCACAGCTTTTCCTTAGATCGCAACATTCTTAGGTCGCAGCTTTTCCTTAGATCGCAACATTCTTAGGTCGCAGCTTTTCCTTAGATCGCAACATTCTTAGGTCGCAGCTTTTCCTTAGGTCGCAACATTCTTAGGTCGCAGCTTTTCCTTAGGTCGCAACATTCTTAGGTCGCAGAACCTCTTAAGTCGTAGTCTTAGCTTAGGTCGCAGCTTTTCCTTAGGTCGCAACGTTCTTAGGTCGCAGAACCTCTTAAGTCGTAGCCTTAGCTTAGGTCGTAGAGTTTTAGGTCGCTGAAATAAAGGAGTTAACATTTGCCCCTCGAAGTATATGACTATACTCTAGGTCGTATGCTTCGACTCAACTTTGCTAGGTCGCGAATCGACTTAAAACTTGCACGCCTGTTCACCTCCCTCCTTCAGTCCCATATAAATTAGTTAGGTCGCACCTTCTTCCTTACCCTACTGTCCTGAGCCTCCATCGCCATTAACAGTTTTTTCGATCTTCCAGAGACAAATTTGACTTAATCAGCCAACGATTCTCCCTCGCCGATCATAATTCGTAAGTGGATCAGCTTATACTTGCCCATAGTCACTGCTTTGAACATAAATCGTTGTCGCTCAACCTAAGCCCAATTCCATGCATCACGCTTTTTTGTACGGTAGTCTCAATCGACTTTCGTTCGTCATTTGACGTGTTGGGATGATTTACGATCATACAGAAGGTTTTGCTACGGATCTGTAGGGTTTGCCATTGATTCTCTAGTCAATCGGTGATAGGTTGAGGTAGGATGAAGGGGATGATGATTCTTTTTTTTTGAACTGGTGGTATTGGGTTATTGGACCCAATATGATGTTGCTTGGAGAAGAAGTCAACAACCTATCAGATTCGAACGCCCTAGGAGTTAGGTCGCGTGGGAATGCTTAACGACCTTAGCCTTTGCGACCTGACGACATTTGCGACCTAGAGTGTCTCCAACCTAAAAACAATTGTGCTCGACCTAGGACTTAAGAGAATTGCCCCACCTTAATCCATTCAGCTGCAACACGCGACCTACAGAAATCCTGACTTATGATAGGTCGCTGAACGACCTAAGACTTAGGCAATTTTTCACAGTCTTGAACTTTCAATCTGAACAACATAGCATAAGAACATTGCAGCCTGTGTTAGGTCGTAAGCGACCTAACACTTAGAACTTTGAACAGCTTTTGACTGATTTTCTGGACTTGAATTATTTTGGGTTTTGCACTTCTTCTCGGATTGTCTCAACTTTAATGCTAATAACCTGTTTAGAAGCAACATTCACAGAAAAAATGGGACGAATATACTGCTATTGATTGCCCACATCAAACAGCAGATTAGTTGTCAAAGAAAATCAAACTTAAATGAACTTCGTGAATGAAATGTTGTGAACTAACAAATCTAAGTGAAGTATTAAAGCAAAATTGAAGCGATCAACTAAAGCTGATTTATTTGCATTAACACAACACTATTCCTGGACTTAAAATATTAAGCCCCGAAACTTTATAATTGACAAGTATCAATTAGTTTAATTTCATTTACATTTGCTCATTATTGTATTAGTTTTGCACAACACTTCACTCTTTTTAGGAAACGCGCACCTTAACATTTGATCGTCCAGTTCCTTGTGTAGAATGGAATCTCAACAAGAAGACTTGGAAATAGCCGGAGAAGCTTTTCCAATTGCTACTCCACTAATCGATCCTCCGGAAAGGACTTCTACTACTTTAAGTCATAAAGTCTTCCGACAACTGTGCATCCAATTCGGCATTGCCGAAGCAGATGCTTTACTTCCTGGGCCAAGCGACACTGCTGATAGGCCGCCTCTTGGCTTCGTTGCTGTGAACCGGCAGATGTGTTCAAGTGGAGCCATTCCTCCATTTAATGATTGTCTTCGGGAACTCCTCCTTAGGCTAACTATTTCTCCCTTTCAATTACACCCTAACGGATACTCCATCCTGCTGGGATTGTGTGTGCTTTTCAGGAGAACGTTGAACCGTTTTCCCTCTTTTGATGAAATTCGCTTCTTGTGCACATTTGCAAAGAACAAGGACCATCCTTCTATCATACTTGTGAGGAGTGCTAGGAATCGCAAACTAATTCTGGACTTGCCTGAAAGTGCCCACGGATTCTTGACTCAATTCTTTTATGTTCGTTGTCCTCCGGGATTTTATGCTATTTGGAGAGTCGGAAGTAAGATTATCTCTTACCAATTCATTTTTCTAAATTTTTTCATAATTCGAACCATCAAATGCTTAATTCCATTCTTTCTTCGTGCAGCACTTCCTTCTCTTCTTCGAGATACCAGCCGTAAGTCGATTTTAGATACTTTGAGTGCTGTTGACGCTGAAGAGAGGAGTGCCAAATTCTTATTGAAAGATGAATTTCTGCACCAGTTTGGCCTTTTACATCCTTCTAGATCGACTCAGATTCCTGAAGTTTCTAGTTCTGATGCGGAAACGTTAATTGCTTCAGATTCCCAAGCAGAGGCCTCGAATGCCCCAGCTTCTGTAGAAGAAACTGCATCAGAAGCACCCGTCATGGAGGCTGCTTTGGTAAAATGTTCCGCATCCATCGATGTCGTAGGGTTAGTCAGCAAGTCGGCGCTTACCCCAATTACTGAAGAGGAAGAGAATCCTCAAGTTCCTGAGAAATCCATTGATACAGAGTTTGAAAAAGAGAAGTCTGCTGAACTCCTGGGTGATGACGCCTTTGATGGCTTGAGTGATATCATGATAACTTCTCAAGAGCTTTTTGGGGATAACAATCCAAAAGCAACTTCTCCCATTGTCGAGGCGACTTCCACCTTTAAACAAACCCAGACGCCTACTACGCCAGTCGTCTCTGTTTCCACACTAAAGCGTGGTCTGTAGTTTGACGCATGTAGCTTGCACGCCACACACACTTAGGATTTTCCAGCACTTATAAACATTTATCCTCTTTTTCCTGGAAATTTCTAAACTTTACTCCTTTTTTGCTTTCAGGTTCTCTGATGGGACGTACAGGTTCATATTATGACTCATTCAAGTACCGTGGAGGCCGCGGCACCTATGACTTTAGGAAGTACCTTGATACTCCAAAAGAAACAGATGAAGAGAGGGCTCGAAGGAAAGCCCAGGAGAAGCGGGATTACGATCAGTGGCAAAGAAGGAAAGATGCCGAGCAATATGACTCTTCGCACAGGAGTGACTACTCTCATAAGCGGAAGTCTTACGATGATAAGGGAAAAACTCAGATTGCCGATGAACCGAGCAAACGATCTAAACCGATTGACACGTCTGAAATTTCTGAAAAGACTGACGCTCCCATTCCTTTCGATATTCTGGCTAGCTCTCCTCCTCTGAAGAAATCTGACATTCAGACTATCATTAACAGACCGCAATATCAAGTCAAGGACGGCCCCCCAACACTTCAGAGCCGTTTTCTGAATTGGTGCCTAAAAGGGGTACGCTTTGACTTGGACATAGTTCCGATTGATAAATCAGACATGCTTAGCAGTCTTGATGCAGTCAGGCTTAATATCGAGAGGATGTCGTAGTGGCAGAAGCTGGTCGATGAACTCCAAAGGGTTAATCGTGCAAACCTTGAGGCAATGCTGACTATGGAAAACGACAAGGCGGAGTGGGACAAAGTTTGCAAACAGCATACTCTTGAGATGACAAATATTGCTGATGGTTATGCAAAACTTGAGTCCGAGGTTAAAAAACTTAAGGAAGATCTTGCCTCTTCTTCTGCGTCTCATATTCAAAAAGAGGAAGTCTTTCAAAAACAAGTGCGGGATGCCCATGCTGCACAGAGAGATGTTGAAATGAAGCTTGCCGCTGAAAAGCATATTACTGAGAAATACCGCACAGAAAACACCGATTTGCGGGAAAAGGTCACCTCTCAGAACGTAGAGATTGAGTTACTAAAGTCTCGACTTGCTAAAGTTGAGGCAGAGCGTGATGAGGCTACCGCTGGCCGGGTTGCTGCCGTTGCCGAAAAGGAAGCGGCTGAGCAATCACATGAGGCGACGAAAGCAAACATCAGCTCTACCTTATTCGACTTTTATTTACACAGCGTTCTGGATCGTGGGAGCCTCTCTTTTCTTGGACCTGATTATGAAATCACATTGGCTGAAGTGTGGGAAGTCGCGATGGATATGCTTGGCGGGGCCGGCTATAATGAGTTGGAACTTGAGGAGCGCTATCTCAATGATGAGGATCGTGCCGCTCTTGTTAAGGGGAGGGAGCAACTTGCCAAAGTACGAGCTGAAACAACGGGAGAAGAGCCCCCAAAAGAAACAGCTCCTTTAACTGCCCCCGTTCATACTTCCACTTCAGCCGACGTTAATATTATGGATTCCAGCTCTCATTCTTTACATCTAGCTAAAGTTGCCCAAGAAACTGCAACTACTCCTACTGAAGATGAGGCACTGGATGATATTGAAGCCGAGAAGTTTGAGGTGGATCTTGCAAAGCCAACTCCTCCAGGTACTCTTGGTGTCGTTTCGGGCCTAATGAACCAGTCATTTGACTTAGCCGAATTCGATGACCTTCTTACTTGTTACTTAAACTTTGATGAACCGATGCCTTCTTTATTTTCGGGGGATGTTGATTTTAACTTCTTTTCTTCTACAGCATAGGCACCAAGCACTATACAAGCTTTCACTCCTTCGATTGCCGTTCCTCCGTCTTCCCAAATTACTCCTCCTTCTGCTTCTCAACCGGGATCACAGGCAGAGAAAATCGAAGCTCTTCAAGGCTTGGATGATCCGGCTGCTTCTCAGGAACAGAAGGCGGAGGATTTTGAAGACATCGAGAAGACCCCGGAGCGGTCTCTTGATGATGACACGAAGCTTTCAACATTGCTTGCCACTCCGGGGAGCGAGTCTTCTTCAAAGAGGAAGGGGAAACGTGCTGTAAGGAAGAAGAAGAAGACTTCCGCTGAAGATGAAGCAGTAGTTGATCTGGCCACACCGCTTTCTCCTTCCGCCCCTGCCCGTTCACAACGACTTCAAAAGCTAGTCATTAGGCCGGGAAAGGGCTCCAAAGGTGGTGAGAAGAAGGAATAATCAAGCTGGACGTTCTACTTGTTATTTTTGCCCTTTGCATGTATTGACCGGGGATTGTGCGGGTACCGGTCCCCGCTTTTGCTTTTTGAGATATCTGCACATGTAAAGAATTTTCATAGTACTAAATAAAACAACTATTTTACTTGTACAAACTCTTGTGTATGTGAGAATGATCTATCTTTTATTTTTAGTGTAGAACAAACGATTCTTCTTACTTGTGCAAACTTTTTGTCTGCGTTTGAGAATGCATTTATTCCACATCTGTTTCGCGTGATATTGTTATGTGCTTGTGGTATGTTGCTTGAATACTGCTTTTTATTGTTGTAGCCGTATAATATGATATTGCCCCTATACCACAAGTGCATTACAATATCTTTCGCTTTTAGCGAGACCTGTACTCTTATTTTCCATAGAATAACTATTCCGTCTTTGAGGGAATGATTATTCTACTTAAACGGAGCGTATCTCATTTTCGGATAAGTTTTCACGCTTCAACCTTCAGAAATGTTTACTTCATGCTTTTAAGAAGTGAATTCTCCTACGCGGTGAGGCGGAAGAACCTAAGTTTTCCTCTAAGGAGGGCTTTATTTTTGGTATTTTTTGAGGAGTAGCATGTGGACTCTGAAGAGTAGCATTATGCTTTGTGGAGTATTGTTGTGCCTCCAGAGAGGTCTTGTGCTTCCAAAGAAGTCTTGATTTTGGTCTCGGAAGAGAAGCAATGTTGGTCTCCGAAGAGAAGCAATTTTTGTATTTCTACTCGGGTGAAGTGGGTCTCCGAAGAGAAGCATTTTGCACTTTTACCCTGGTGAAATGTGCCTCCGAAAAGGGCTTTTACCTCCGAAGATGGCTTGTGCCTCCGAAGAGGGCTTATGCCTCCGAAGAGGGCTTGTGCCTCCGAAGAGGGCTTGTGCCTCCGAAGAGGGCTTGTGCCTCCGAAAAGGGCTTTTGCCTCCGAAGATGGCTTGTGCCTCCGAAGAGGGCTTGTGCCTCCGAAAAGGGCTTGTGATTGCCTGGAAGTTACTTTCTCATGGTCAGAGGTCTACGGGGCGAACGCAAGTTGCTTGATTGGATGTTTGCTTGCACAAACGATCGCAATTAACTAACAAGGTGCCCCTTTGGTAGTCCCACCGATCTTTTTGATTGAGTAAAGCATTCCCATTTATTGGCGTGCCTCGTTAGAGGGCTTTGGTTGGTTGGTGTGCCAGGTAGGTTGCGTCTCAGGGGCGAGTGGATCCACGGGGCGGACATACGCTATCTGGTCGGATGCATCACGACCAGTTAGCGAGGGTCTTGTTCCTTCCGGTTGGGAAGGCGTCCCTTTAGTGGATCTCTCGGCCTTCCTGTTGAGAGGCATACCTCCCTTTGTCTGCTTCTTTGTTTGCCCGCTCATGTTGTATCATCATCCGCCAATCTGCGATCCTTTATCATCGTTTCCAAGCGCGTGTTCCTTTCTTTTGCAAGTAAATTGCTTTATCTGAAGAAGTAAACTTCACTGTTGAATGACTTCACGAGACAAACGCGAGTTATCTAGTTGGATGCATGTTCATAACGACAATCTCAACTAGTGAACAAAGGCTTGTCCCAGTGAAGTTGCCAACTCTTTACGTGAAGTTTTCCTTGCGTAGGATTTGAGTTTGGAATTTTTGTTGTTTGGTTTTTGTGCAATAGCTGATTTATAAAGGTCGCTTAGCTTTGTGATGAGCAAGCCTTGTTATAATGTCCTGCAATTTTGAATCGATATTTTAGTGATACATTTAAAGTATTTATATATCGAAATAAAACAGGCATTATGAAATAGTAAAGAACACAAGATTTATAGTGGTTCGGCCAAGAATCGGGCCTACGTCCACTTTATAGCTTTTCATTCATTTACACTGATTTACAATGTTTCACAATACAACTGATACATTCATCATCATTTTACAATTTTGAGCAGAGCTCTTTTTCAAGTAAAGTAAGGACGCAAATGGTTGCTGTTCCAGGCCCTTGGAATTGGATCTCCTTCAACAGTTACGAGTTTGAAAGTGCCATCAAGAAGTTTAGTGCCTATGACATATGGTCCTTCCCAGTTTGGCCCAAACACACCAGTTGCTGTCATGATCCTTTTCAAAACCAAGTCTCCGATTTCAAAGCTGCGTTGGCGAACTTTGGAATTGAAATGCCTGGCTATTCTCTGCTGATGAGCCAAAACTCTGAGCCTAGCTTCCTCTCTTTTCTCATCAAGAAAATCAAGCGCTTCAAGTTGCAGTTTTTCATTTTCGGTCTCATTGAAATGAACTCTTCTATGTGAAGGAACCTCTACTTCTACTGGAATCATTGCCTCAGATCCGTATGCCAGTGAAAATGGAGTGTGCCCAGTCGCAGTTTTGTGAGTAGTTCTGTACGCCCATAGTGCTAATGGAAGCTTATCAACCCAACCACCTTTTCCTTTTTCAAGTTGCTTTTTGATAGTTGACTTGATGATCTTGTTAACTGCTTCCACTTGCCCATTTGCTTGCGGATGAGCCACTGCTGAGAAGCTTTTTCGAATTCTGAACCGTCTGCAAAAATCCTGGAATTCTTCACTTTCAAATTGAGTGCCATTGTCGGTGATTATCTTCTGTGGCACACCATATCTGCAAATGATATTCTTCGTTACAAAATTTATCATCTTTTTAGAAGTGATGGTGGCCAAAGGTTCAGCTTCAGCCCACTTGGTGAAATAATCAACGGCAACAATAGCATATTTAATCCCTGATTTGGCGATCGGTAATGGTCCAATTAGGTCTATCCCCCAGATGGCAAATGGCCATGGACTGACCATTTGTGTGAGTTCAGTGGAGGGTGCTCTTGGGATTTTTGCAAATCGTTGGCATTTGTCACACTTCTTGGAAAAAGTTGCAGCATCTCGATTGATATCCGGCCAGAAGTATCCATATCGGAGAATTTTCTTTGCAAGTGTTTGACCACCTGAATGGTCTCCACATTCTCCTCCATGCACCTTTGTTAAGATGGTCTTGGCTTCTTCCTTAGTTACACATCGGAGTAGTGGGGTCGAAAATCCCCGCCTGTATAATTGGCCATCTTGAATTATATACCTCGATGCTTTTCTTAATAATTTTCGACGTTCCTTAGAACTCTCTGGCAGGGAACCACTGAGTAAGTATTCTTTGATTGGAGTCATCCATGATTCATGCTCTTGAGACTTAGTCATAATCCAATCAATATCCATTTCATCAATGCTTGGAGCTGACAGAACTTCTACAGGAACTAATCCCAGCAATTGAGCTTCTCCGGAACTTGAGTACTTTGCTAAAGAATCCACCTTCATATTTTCCTCTTGGGGTATGTGGCTTATTGAGTAGTGATCTAAATCATTGAGGAGTTCAGAAGTTTTTGTCAAATATGCAGGCAAATTCCCTCCTTTGGCTTGGAATTCCTTCTTCACCTGGCAGACAATAAGCTGAGAATGACTGAAAATCTGTATCACTTTGATATTCAATTCCTTGGCGATTTTCAATCCGGCAATAAGGGCTTCATATTCTGCTTCATTGTTTGTCGAAGGAAATTCCAGTCTCAATGCATAACATAGTGATCGTCCTTCGGGAGTTTCGAGCACAACTCCTGCCCCAGAACAATAGTCATTTCTCGAGCCATCAACATACAACTTCCACTGTATCGGAATGCAGTCAGTTGTTTCTTCCTTACTGTCACCTTTGTCAGTGGATTCTGCAATGAAATCTGCTAAAGCTTGTCCGTTAATTGCTCTTCGGGGATGGTAAGTGATGTCATATTGGCTGAGCTCTATGTTCCACTTCAAGAGACGACCCGAAGTTTCAGGACGATACAGGACTTGGTTCAAAGGTTGATCAGTCAGGACCTTAATAGGATGAGATTGAAAATAAGGTCTCAACTTCCTGGAAGCGATTAGCAGACAATAAGCAAGTTTTTCTATCTTTGAATAATTCATTTCAGCTCCAGCGAACCGTTTGCTGATGTAGTAAACTGGATGTTGTATTTTCGTATCCTCTCGTACAAGTGCTGCACTTAAAGCATGGGATGAAATTGCTAAATAGATGAAGAGGTCTTCACCATCACTAGGCTTGGAGAGGACCGGAGGAGTTCTCATATGATGAATCAGTTGATCGAAAGCATTCTGACATTCAGGAGTCCATTCGAAATTTTTCTTTCCTTTCTTTAGAGCATCAAAGAAGGGAATGCATTTGTCTGTGGCCTTGGAAATGAAGCGACTAAGAGCGGCAACTTTCCCATTGAGACTTTGCAGTTCTTTCTTTGTTCTAGGGGCTTTAACCTCTCTTAGAGCTGTGATTTGAGCAGGATTGGCCTCGATGCCCCTAGCGCTCACAATGAAACCCAGGAATTTCCCAGACTCTACTCCGAATGAACATTTCAATGGATTGAGCTTCATTCCGTACTTCCGAAGAATTGAGAACATTTCTGCCAAGTGATCCATGTGGTCTATTGCTTTCTTTGACTTTACTAACATATCATCAACATAGACTTCCATTGTTTTGCCGATCTGTGGCTTGAACATAGCGTTGACAAGTCTTTGGTATGTTGCCCCTGCATTCTTCAACCCGAATGGCATGACTTTGTAACAGTAGAGTCCCACATCTGTAATAAAGCTTGTGTCCTCCTGATCTGGTTCATTCATCATAATCTGATTGTATCCGGAATAGGCATCCATGAAAGATAACAACTCATGTCCAGCCGTCCCATCTACTAGTTGATCGATTCTAGGCAACGGGAAGCAGTCTTTGGGGCAAGCTTTGTTCAGATCTGAGAAATCAATGCATACTCTCCACTTTCCATTTGCCTTCTTAACCAGTACTGGATTCGAAACCCAATTTGGATAAGTGGATTCTTTGATGAAATTATTCTCTAAGAGGCGATCTACTTCTTCCTTTAAAGCTGCTGATCTTTCTGGACCTTGAGTTCTTCTTTTCTGTTTTACCGGTGCGAATTTCGGATCAACATTCAGAGTATGAACAGCAATTGTTGGAGAGATTCCACACATATCAGCATGACACCAAGCGAACACGTCCAGATTTGCTTTTAGAAATGATATCAGTGTATTTTGAACTGTTGTACTTAGTTGCGAACCCACATTAAGCACTTTATTTGGGTCTTTGGAGTCGACAGGTATTGGTACCGTAACTTCCACAGGCACCACTCTATTTTCCTCTACACTGGATTTTCTGGGGTCCATTTCCCGCCTTGCACCACTATGCTCTCCAGTGCAGGGGCCACCCTGTATTTGCTATAAGGTTGGGTTTTTGATGCGGAGGGGAGCTACCGCATCTTTACCCATCTCTCTCTTTCTGGCTTCTCGAAGCTCTATAAGATAACATTCACGTCCAGCATTTTGATCTCCCTTGATGACACCAACACCATTTTCTGTAGGAAACTTCATAGTTAAGCACCACGGGGCCAAAATGGCCTTGAATGCAGCTAGAGCTGGCCTGCCTAGGAAAGCATTGTAGGCAGAAAATCCATCGACAATCACAAAGGTTTGCTTTCGAGCTACCCTTTTCTGCCCTTCACCAAGTTCCACGAACAAATCGACAGTTCCGATTGGTTGCTGTGGTTCCCCAGTGAAACTAACGATCTTTTGTGATGAAGCCTGAACGTCGGTCATTGGGATCTTCATCTGGTCAAATGTTTTCTTGAAAAGTATATTGCAGGAAGCACCGCAATCAATGAGTACTCGTCTTACTATTGCCGGCCCAATTCCTGCAGAAATAACTAAGGGGTCTATGGTCGGAGCTTCAATACCAATAGAATCCCTAGCCTTGAACAAAATATCATTATCTGAAATCTTTTGCTGTTTTAGGGGTATTGTGTTTTCTACAGCAAAAACATCTTCTTCTGCTGGGATATACTTCAAAGCGTGAGCATATCGTTCCATCTCACCCCAGCTTTTGCCTGCTGGGTGTGGGCCCCTTGAAATGACGTTGATAACGGGCCTCTCAGATTCTTGTGCCGCAGCACCTTTACTTGAGTCTGACGGCTGATTAGAGGGTTGTTGTCTCTGAGTAGACAAAGATGGATCACTTCTGTTTTTCTTGACATATTGTTGCAGCTTGTTTTCTCTCAATAATTCTTCAATTAAGCTCTTTAAGTGACGACAGTCATTGGTATCATGACCAGGTTGGTTGTGAAAACGACAGAACTTTCCATTTCTCATAGCGCCCTTTCCTGGTTTAATCTCAGCCGGTTTGGGATAATCCACAGCATCTTTGGTGGCGAAGAAGATATTTTCCAGAGTGTCGGTCAATGGAGTGAAATCTGAGGGCTTGAAGAAGTGAGGTTTCTTTATATCCTTTTGTTTCTTCCCCTCGTGATTTTCCCTTTTCTGACCTCCGGAATCTTTCTTTTCCGAAGCGGCAGTATTATTTTCCACCTTTGTTGTCACCACCTTCATTGATGCTGGAAGATTTTCCAAGCGTATGAATTCATTGGCTTTCTTGTAGAATTTCTCGAGAGAATTTGGCTCTTTCATCTTCAGCCATTTTCCAAATTCGCTCGATTTGTCGATAGCACGCATCAAATAGGTCAAGATCATCCGTGGCTCTGCGTTATCAACTTCCGCCAGAGCTATATTGAAACGGTTCAGGAATGATTTAATAGGTTCTCCCGGATTCTGTTCAAGACTGGATAATGACATTATGTCCTTTGCCTTTGAAGCATATAGCCTGAATTGCTCTTTAAACTTTCTAGTCAGATCGGAAAACTGATCTACTGATCGGACAGGAAGTTTGGTGAACCAGAGAAGCGCCACTCCTTCCAAATATACTGGGAAATACCAGCACTTGATTTCATCAGTTGCTCTTGCACCGGTCATGTGCCAATCATACTTATACAAGAATTGGTTTGGATCACTTGTTCCCTGATAAGCAGGAATGGTGGGGGGAACAAATTTTCTAGGAAATTCAGCCTTTAGAATCTTCTCGGTAAATGGAGTCTTGCTTGGCGCGAATCCCCATTCACTTTCATCTTCACCTCTCTGCATGCTCTCTTTCATCATTTGCTTGATCATGCCAGAAAGATATTCCTCATTGTTCAAAGATTTTGCGGAGTAGACTTCTGCCATTTTCTCAGATGTTTGCCCGGGCAGATTTTCGTGGAAAATTGGCGATGGTCTAGATCCTTTAGCTCGGAGGGGTGCCCCTTCAGCAGCACCTGATCCCCCCTGAGGAATATTCCTCCCTTCGGAGTTGCGAAGAGCATCAGCGGTGTTTTCTTCTCTACCCACTGGTCTTTGGTTGGCACCAAGCAGAGCGTTCAGTTTTTCCATCATCAAATTGTTTTGAGTCTCAATCTGCTGGTATAGTCCGGATACAGCAGCGTCTAGCTCCTCTCGCGTCACCCCGACGCTTGGAGCTGCTTGACTTGGTGAAGCAGAGGTGGCGGTATCATCATGAACATTTTCAGATCTGACAACCTTTCATTTCCTTCCAGGAGCCATTATGTCTGATAGACTTCTAGTTCTGTAGGAAATCTTTTCAACAAACTTGTATGAAGCAATGATGGATGGTAGCCTGAGTTGGGTTCTCAGTGAAAGCACCAAAATGTTAACGTTAAAATATGAACGATAACACCCGGTGTGTGTAATAAGATCGTGAAAGCACCACCCGTGTGACGGGAATAGAAATAAAGCAGGAATATAGTGGAAATGCAGTAAATGAACAACGGATTTATAGTGGTTCGGCCCGTAATTGAGCCTACGTCCACTTTATAGTCTCTTATTGCTGATTCGGTTACAATTTGATACAAATCTCTTCAAGAAACAGTACAATTTGATCACAAGAAACAATTTAGACTACTAGCTCAATCTTCGACGGTGAAACTCGATGAATCCATCTCGGATGTAAGGAATTTCTCTCGAAGCTTGTTGTAGTGTCGTGAATGCTTGAAGGATCCTTGATTACTGAATGAATGAAGAGTTCGACGGAGTAACAGCGCTGTAGAAATGATTTGCCAAAAGTCCTCCTCAAGTTGGAAGTGATGTCCTATTTATAGAAGCTGATTTCTGGGCAGGAAATTTGCCTAAGTCTTAGGTCGCGCACGACCTTAGTTAGGTCGTAGGTCGCGAGCGACCTAAGCTAGGTCGCTGTCTCCGTGCGGCTTCAGGAGTTACTGTACTTGTCTTCATTTGATCAAGTAATAGGTCGCACGCGAGTTACAGAATAGCTGTGGGAGCTCTAGGTCGTAGGGCACTGAACTTCCTTTAATAGTTAGGTCGCTAACCTATTTAAGTCGTCAAGTTCCTTAGGTCGCTAATTACCTTAGGTTGTTAAGTCCTTTAGGTCGCTAGCTACCTTAGGTCGTTGAGTTCCATAGGTCGCAATCCTTTCTGCCTCCTTAGGTCGCGAGGTCTCCTGCAGCCTTAGGTCGCGAAGCTTTCCTGCCCCCTTAGGTCGCGAGGTCTTCTGCAGCCCTAGGTCGCGAACCCTTCTGGACCTTAGGTCGCGAAGAAGTTAGGTCGCTAACTTCTTATCTTGATAAGTCGTGGACTTTCTCAGTTAGATTGCTATGTAGTTAGGTCGCAGCTTTTCCTTAGATCGCAACATTCTTAGGTCGCAGCTTTTCCTTAGATCGCAACATTCTTAGGTCGCAGCTTTTCCTTAGATCGCAACATTCTTAGGTCGCAGCTTTTCCTTAGGTCGCAACATTCTTAGGTCGCAGCTTTTCCTTAGGTCGCAACATTCTTAGGTCGCAGAACCTCTTAAGTCGTAGTCTTAGCTTAGGTCGCAGCTTTTCCTTAGGTCGCAACGTTCTTAGGTCGCAGAACCTCTTAAGTCGTAGCCTTAGCTTAGGTCGTAGAGTTTTAGGTCGCTGAAATAAAGGAGTTAACATGTAACATTTACTTTTCAAATTTATCCAGAGAAGGAAATATATCATTTCCTTTCTCTTAGTTATTCAATTAATGAGGAAGCATATATTTATTTGGAGAAGGAAACTTTTAATTTCTTCTACTTATATTCTTCAATTAATGAGAGATCATAAATTTATTTAGAGAATGAAAATTTTTATTTCCTTCTCTTAATTAAAGTAAATAATTGATTAATAAAATAACATTAATGACTAATCTAAATATGACATGAATTTTAAATATATTCATAGTAAATATTGTGCAAGTGCAACATATAGGGAGTGTGCATAGTTAGAGGTAATTGATATGTATACATAAAATAACAAGAACAATTTGAATGGTTATTGCATAAGAATTGAAATGGAAATAAGTAAGGGATGACAAGAGTGATTGATATAGTTTCCCATTTAGTAAACTTAATTAATGCAACTTACTAATGACAATCAATAGGTACCATAGTGAAAGAATATAGAAGGTAAACAATATATTATATGCAGACATTATTGTCTTAATTGAAAAGAGAAATGATTTCATACTATGACAACATGTGTAAAGAAACATAAATTTTATATGAACACATACAAGTAGATCCAAATATGTATATATGGAATTCAGTCAAAGCTTTCTAATAATATAAATTAGATAGTTATTACAGTAAATTTTAAAACTTTGATTTGTTTTTAAAATTCCTTTTATTCATATGTAAATATCTAATGCAATAAAAAGTGCAAATAATACATGCATACACACATACATACATTAAAATTCAAAACTAAAATTACAGTTTGTTATGAATGGTTAGAATATAGATCTATAATTGAAACATTGTATTAACTCCATATAAATGTCATTTTTAACCTTAAATATAATTCAATCAATCAACATGAAGATGTAAATTTTCAGATTTAAGAAAATTGAATTTAAATTAAATGTTAAAACATAGAACTAAAATAAAACATTGTGTTTTAACATATATAGATTTAGCTTCAATTTAATAAAGTAAAGAAAAGCAGCTAATCAATTTGAACATGTAAACATTCAGATCCGAAGAATTACACTTTAATTAGAATTTTTAAAAACATAGATCTACACTTAAATATTGTTTTAAAACATAAACAAATTTAATTTTGATCTATCAAATGAAAACTCAATCATGCCATTCAAAAAATACTTCAACCTTTCATAACTAACTTTTTTTAATTAAGCAAGACAATAATACATCATACAAATTATGAAAGTCAAATTAAATTTCCATCAAACATTGCAAATTCACTATCTATATATAGAAAATGACATACCTTGCTACCCGATCCTTAAAACGCACGCTGTTGATGTTGCCTTTGATTTGCACATTGAATGAAGAATGTTTCTAGATCTGATTGAATCACCTTAGGATGTTGCTAGAAATCAAACCTTGAATGTTGATGTCTCCTCATATCTTCAAGATCCCCATCCTATCCTTGCAAGAGATGGATGAAACACATTTTATTTATTTCATTTAATGTTTTATATGGAGTTGAAAGAATTTTAGGAATATTTTTTTGTTTTCTACAATGAAAAGTTAGGTGGAGAGAAATAAACAAACTAAATGAGAAACAATGAATTGTACGTACAGAATGAATTAGATAATATGTTTTATTTAAAAGAAGGTGTTAATCCTCTGATTCGCGACTTAACAGAAGACGACCTAACAAGCTAAAGGCGTAACCGACTTAAGGAAAGCTCTGACCCAACAGTTGCCGATCTAACTACTGAGAAGAGCTGCCGACTTAAGAGGATGCCGAGTTAGGAGCCTGCCGACCTAAGGAAAGCTCTGACCCAACAGTTGCCGATCTAACTACTGAGAAGAGCTGCCGACTTAAGAGGATGCCGAGTTAGGAGCCTGCCGACCTAAGGAAAGCTCTGACCCAACAGTTGCCGATCTAACTACTGAGAAGAGCTGCCGACTTAAGAGGATGCCGAGCTATGAAATGCTCCGACTTAAAAGATTCACAGCCTACGACTCAAGGTCCTAACGAATCAACGAGTTAAGCTGTCTACAACTTAAAGAAAGGGGGTTCCGACTTAACAACTCAGCGAGTTAAGGACTTACGAGTTAAGGTCTGATAAGTCGGCTACGACTTAATACTTGTCAAAGACAGCCACAGGATGGGTCGGCAACAACCATTCCCTAACTCGTCACCGACCTAACCTTATTCCTTAACTCGTCACCGGTCTACCATAAGTCGGCTGCGACTTAAAGACTTAGAGAAATTTCCTGAGTCCAGATCAGCTCCTATAAATACCCCACCACTTCCAACATGAGGGGGACTTTTTGCCATTCATTTCTTCAAGCGCCGTTACGCTGTCGAAGCCTCCTCTCATTCAGCAATCAAAGATCTTCAAGCATTCGAGACACTACAACGATCTTCGAGAAGAGCTCTTAACATCCAACACGGATTCGTCGAGTTTCATCATTAAAGATCGAGCTAGTAGTCAAGAATGATTTCATGATCAAATTGTATTGTATTCAGAGGGATATTGTATCAAATTGTAACCGAATCAGCAATAAAAGACTATAAAGTGGATGTAGGCTCAATTACGGGCCGAACCACTATAAATCTGTTGTTCATTTACCGTTTTTTCTGCTATTTTCAGCTTATATTCTGTTCCCGTACCAACGGGTGGTGCTTTCACAATTCTATTACACACACCGGGTGTTAGCGTTCACTTTTTACCGTTAACATTTTGGTGCTTTCACTAAGAACCCAACTCAGGCGATCATCCACCGTTGCTTCGCAAGGATTCATAAAAAGAACCTCTCTTAAAAACCAGATCCTAAATAATGGCTCCTGGAAGAAGAGGTAGACCTATCAGATCCGGAAATGCTCACGAAGGAACTTCCGCTTCCCCAATAACAGACCAAGCAACTCCAACCGTCGGAGTCACCAGGGCTGAATTGGATGACGCAATTTCTGGATTATACCAACAAATTGAAACTCAAAACGCTTTGATGATGGATAGATTAACTGCTTTGCTCGGGGCAAATCGTCAACCAGAAAACCATCGAACTACTCTTCCTGAAATGCCACCTTTCCAAGCTGATGGTTCTATGCCGCAACCAACTTGTCATGAACATGTGCCCGGGCAAACTTCCGAGGGAAGAACTGGTGCTTGCCCGGAGGTGTCTTTGAACAATAAAGAGTACCTGTCTGAAATGGTTGGCCGCATCATGAAAGAAAGCATGCAAAGGGAAGAGGATGAGGCTGACTGGGGATTTGCGCCAAGCAGAACTCCATTTACTGAAAGGATCGTGAGAGCGGAATTCCCAAGGAAATTTGCACCTCCTACTATCCAAGCCTATAGGGGAACCAGTGACCCTAATCATTTCCTCTACAAGTACGATTGGCATATGACCGGTGCAAGAGCGTCAGACGAGATCAAGTGTCGATACTTTCCAGTATACCTGGAAGGTGTGGCTTTACTTTGGTTCACAAAGCTTCCAGTTCGGTCTGTAGATAAGTTCTCCGACTTAACGCAAAAGTTTAAAGAACAGTTCAGATTGTATGCTTCAAAAGCTAAGGATATAATGTCACTGTCTAACCTTGAACAAGCGCCCGGAGAATCAATCAAATCTTTCTTGAGCCGTTTCAATATAGCTTTAGCCGAGGTAGAAAATGCGGAACCACGCATGATCCTGACTTATTTGATGCGAGCCATTGATAAATCGAGTAAATTTGGGATATGGCTAAAGATGAAGGAACCGAACTCACTTGATAAATTTTATAAAAAGGCCGATGAGTTCATTCGCCTTGAAAGCCTTTCTGCAACATCGAAAGTGGTTATTGCCCAGACTGATAATGACAATGTCCCACCTAAGAAAAAAGAATTTGAAAGTCAGAAAAGGGAGAATGAAGAAGGAAAAAGCCAGAGAAAAGAAAAGAAACCTCGCCGCTTTAATCCTTCGGACTTTACTCCTTTAACTGATACACCAAGAAATATCATTTTTGCAACAAAGGACGTTGTCAGGTATCCTAAGCCACCTGAGATGACGAGAGGGGCAAAGCGTAATGGAAAATTCTGCCAATTTCACAATCAACCTGGCCATGACACTGACCAATGTCGCCAATTAAAGAAGGTGATTGAAGAATTGCTAGAGCAGGGTAAACTCCAACAATACGTTAAGAGAAGCGGAGCCGATCCAACCTCATCCACTCGGGATCAACAACACCCTACCCATCAATCCGATTCTCACAACAACACTGCAGTGCAAGATTCAGAAAAGCTTGTCATTAATGCTATCACGGGGGGACCATACCCAGCAAGCAGAAGTTGGGATGACTACTAATCACTCACAAAACTGCGACTGGGGCATCTCTCGCTTTCTCTGACATGAAAATCCAAAAGCTATGAATCAAGCTCAAATGGAAATCCAGCTTGGAGATTCTGAAACAACAATAACTATCATTCATTTTTACTTAACAGCATTGCTTGAATTTGTAAAGATAATGATAGATGTGTAACTTCTGCATTGTAAACCGCTGAGAAATCAGCGTGACTCAATAATGAAAAACTATGCATTGTGTTTTCTGTTATAAAATGCCTGTTATATTTCGATGTGTAAATACTCTAAATGTATTGCTAAAATATCGATCTAATACTGCAGGTCATTAAAGCAAAGCTCACCCATCGCAAAGCTAAGCGAGCCTTACAAATCATTTTGCAAATTTCAAGCAACAAAAATTTCAAACTTGAATCCCATACAAGAGGAACTTCACATAAAAAGTTGACGGCTCCACTAGGTCAAGCCCTCGTTAACTGGTTGCGATCGTTGATGTAAAAAAGGCATCCAACCAAATAACTTGCGTTTACTCTATGGAGTCATTTAACAGTGAAGTCTACTTCTTCGGATAAAGCAATTTACTTGCAAAAGAAAGGAACAAGCGCTTGGAAACGATGATAAAGGATCGCAGATTGGCGGATGATGATACAACATGGAAGCAGCCAAAGGAAGGTATGCCTCTCAACAGGAAAGCAGGTAGATCCACTAAAGGGATACCTTCCCAAGCAGAAGGCATAAGACCCTCGCTGGCTGATTGTGATGCATCCGATCAGGCAGCTTGTGTCCATCCCATGGACCTACTTGCCCCTAAGACGCAACCTTCCTGGCACACCAACCAACTGATGCTCCTTCCCAAGGGTCAACAAAGCCCTCTAACGAGGCACGCCAATAAATGGAGAGCTTTCCTCAATCAAAAAGATCGGTGGGACTACCAAAAAGGGGCACCTTGTTAATCGATTGCGATCGTTTGTACAAACAAACATCCAATCGAACGACTTACGCTTGTCCCGTGGACCCCTCCGACCATGAGAAAGTAACTTCCAGGCAATCACAAGCCCTCTTCGGAGGCACAAGCCCTCTTCGGAGGCACAAGCCCTTTTCAAAGGCACATTTCACCCGTGTAGAAGTGCAAAATGCTTCTCTTCGGAGACCCACTTCACCAGTGATGAAATGCTAAAAAGCCCTTTTCGGAGGCACATTTCACCCGTGTAGAAGTGCAAACTGCCTCTCTTCGGAGACCCACTTCACCAGTGATGAAATGCTAAAAAGCCCTTTTCGGAGGCACATTTCACCCGTGTAGAAGTGCAAACTGCCTCTCTTCGGAGACCCACTTCACCAGAGATGAAATGCCAAAACTGCTTCTCTTCGGAGACCAAAACTGCTTCTCTTCGGAGACCAAAATCGCTTTTCTTCGGAGACCAAAAGACCTCTTCAGAGGCGTACTTCACCTTGCTTGAAGTACCAAAAATAAACCCTTTACTGGGACACAAAAAATCAAAACCTTCTTCAGAAGCTCATCTCACTATGCAGGAAAATTCACTTTCAAACAAATAAAAGTGATCATTCCCAGAGGTTGAAGTGTTCTTCAGGAAGAAGAAGAAAATAAAGATTTCTCCAAAGACAAGATATACTCTATTAAAAGTAGAATAATTCTTCCCCGAAAAAGTGGAAAGTTATTCTCTAAAAAATAAGAGTATCAGTCTTGTGAAAGCAAGAAATATTACAATATACTTGTGGTATGGGGGCAACATTATACAATTCAGTTACAATAATAAAAGTGATATACAAGCGACATACCACAAGTTCATTGCAATATCACGTAATAAAGATGTGGAGTAAATGCGTTCTTGAAACACAGACAAAAAAGTTTGTACAAATAGAAAGAATCGTTTACTCTACACTTCAAATGAAAAACAGATGTACTCCTACATACACAAGGATTTGTACAAGAAAAATATCTATTTATTTCAACACTATGAGAAATTTTTTACATACATTGTACAGGTTACAAAAAGAAGCGGAGACCGGTATCCGCACAATCCCCGGTCAATACAAAAAGCAGAAAATGCAAAATCAAACTCATTTCTCCTTCTTCCCACCCTTGGAGCTTTTACCCGGCCTGGTAATTAGCTTCGTAGGCTGTATCGGAGAAGAAGGAGAAAGAGACTCAGCTGGATCGATCTCTGCTTCACCCTCAGCAGCAGAAGAACTCTTCTTTCCTTTCTTCGAAACCACACGTTTCCCCTTCTTCTTGGAAGAAGACTCACTCCCCGGAGTAAGAAATGTAGAAAGTTTTGTGTCGTAGTCAAAAGACTGCTCCGGGGTCTTCTCGCTATCTTCCAGATCTTCTGCTTTCTGCTCCTCGGAAGCAGGTGGTTCGTCCAAGCCTTGAAGGGCTGCTATCTGTTCTTCCTGTGGACCTGGTTGGGAAGCTGGAAGAGGGGTAACTTGAGAAGGAGGAGGAACGGCAGCTGAAGAAGGAGGAAATGGTACAGTTTCCGGCATGTCCGCTGCATAATAAAAGAAATCAAAATCAGTATTCTCCGAGGAAAAGAAGACAGTGGATCGTCAAAGCTTAAATGATAAGTAAGAAGTTCGTTGAACTCGGTTGAATCGAATAAGAAATTCACTAAATTCATCTCGTCGAAGTCACCTGAAGAAGCCGGTTTAGCGAGATCAATCTCAAACTCCCGAGCCTGAAAGTCCTTCATTGCCTCTTCCTCTGTAGGGGTGGTCACAACTGGAAGTGAAGGATGAGAGCCGGAATCCATAATGTTTGCTTCAGCCGAAGTGGAAGTATGAACAGGGGCAGGTAAAGGACCTTCCTCTTTTGAAAGCTCTTCTCCCAGTGATTCAGCCCGCGCTTTAGCAAGCTGCTCCTTCCCTCTAACAAGAGCGGCGCGAGCCTCGTCATCAAGATAGCGAGCTTCAAATTTTGCTTCCTCAAATTTTGCTTCATCATAGCCGGCACCTTTAAACATATCTAGTGCGGCCTCCCACACTTCCGCCAGGGTGATTTCATAATCTGGACCCAGAAAAGCAAGGCTCCCACGACCCAGAACGCAGTGTAAATAAAAGTCGAATAAGGTAGAACTGATGCTTGCTTTCGTTGCCTCATGTGACTGTTCAGCCGCTTCTTTTTCGGCAATGGCAGCAACCCTACCAGTAATAGCCTCATCACGAGCTGCCTCAGCTTTAGCGAATTGAGACTTCAATAACTCAATCTCCACGTTCTGGGAGGTGACTTTTGCCCGCAGTTCGGCGTTCTCTGCGCGATACTTCTCATTGACATGTTGTTCGGCGGCAAGCTTCATTTCTACATCTCTTTGTGCAGCGTGTGCGTCCCGCACTTGCTTCTGAAAGACTTCTTCTTTTTGAGTATATGACGTAGAAGAAGAAGCGAGATTTTCCTTAAGCTGCTTAACTTCAGACGCAAGCTTTGCATTGTCGTCTGCAATACTCGTCATTTCCGCGTCATGCTGCTTACGCCATTTGTCCCATTCTGCTTTATCATTCTCCATCGTCATCATCGCCTCAAGGTTAAGATGGTTGACCCTTTGAAGTTCATCAACCAACTTCTGCCATCCAGACATTCTTTCAATATCAAGCTTGACAGCGTCGACATTTCTCAGCATTGCCTGCTTATCAATGGGAACCAAATCTAAGTCAAAGCGGACTCCTCTTAGACACCAATTCGGAAATCGGCTCTAAAGCGTTGGAGGGCCGTCTTTAACTTGATATTGTGGCCTGTTAATGATGGTTTGAATGTCAGTTTCCTTTAGAGGAGGAGAACCGGCCGGAATGTCAGAAGAAATAGGAGCGTTGGTTTTCTCAGAAATAGCAGACGCGTCACTTGGCTTAGACCGTTTGCTCGATTCATCAGTAATTTGAGTCTTCCCTTTGTCATCATAAGATTTTCACTTATGAGAATCGTAAGTTTTGTAAGAAGAATCGTATCGATCAGCATCTCTTCTTCTCTGCCGCTGCTCATAATCCCATTTTTCTTGAGCCTTCCTTTGGGCCCGTTCCTCATCTGTCTCTCTCTGGTCACCAAGATATTTCCTGAAGTCATAGGATCCACGGCCTCCATGGCGCTGAAATGAGTCATAATATGAGCCGGAGCGTCCCATCGGAGAATCTGAAAACAGGAAAGAAGTAAAGTTTAGAAATTTCCAGAAAGAAGAAGTAAATGCTTATAAGTGCAGAAAAATCCTAAGTGTGTGCGGCGTGCGAACTACGCACGTCAAACTACAAACCACGCTTCAGTGCAGGAACGGAGACGACAGGTGTCGAAGGCGTCGAGGTCTGTTTCAAAGAGGAAGTCGCTTCAATGACAGGAGAGTTCGCCTTTGGAATATTATCCTTGAAGAGCTCTTGAGAGGTTATCATTATGTCACTCAAGTCATCGAAGGTGTCATCATTATGATGCTCAGCAGAGTTCTCCTTCTCAATTTCCACATCAGTTGATTTCTCAGAAACTCGGAGATTTTCTTCCTCTTCGATAATTGGGGCAAGTGCCGACTTGCTGACTAACCCTACAACATTAGTGGATGCGGAACACTTTATCAAAGCAGCATCCATAACAGGTGTTTCTGATGCAGCTTCTTCCGCAGAAACTGGGGCATTCGACACCTCTGCTTGAGAGCCCGAAGCAGCCGACGTTTCTGCATCGGAACTAGAAATTTCATGAATTCGAGTCGACCTGGAAGGGTGTGAAGCCCAAATTGGTGCAAAAGCTCATCATCTAATAGAAACTGGATACTCCTCTCCTCTACAGGCACCGCTATAAGCCTCTCGAAAGTCACTTTGTGACTGAGATTTTTAGAAGGAGGAGGAAGTGCTGAAAAGAAAAAAGAAAAAAAAAAGGCGAAGTTAGCACTTGCTTCGGTAAGTTTGAAAGAACATAAGAAACAAATGCAAGTGATCTTACTCCCTATTCTCCAAATAGCATAAAACCCAGGAGGACAGCGGACATAAAAGAACGGGCTCAGGAAACTGTGAACACTTTCAGGGAGACCGGTGATCAACTTACGATTCCTCGCACTCCTTACGACTATGATGGAGGGATGATCTTTATTCTTGGCAAAAGTACAAAGATAGCGAATTTCTCCGAAGGTAGGAAAGCGGCCCAGCGTCCTCCTAAAAAGCACGCATAGTCCCAGCAAGATGGCGTAGCCATTGGGATGTAACTGAAAAGGGGAAATATATAGTTGGAGAAGAAGTTCTCGAATGCAGTCATTGAATGGGGGGATAGCTCCGCTCGAGCACATTTGGCGGTTAACTGCGACAAAGCCACGGGGCGGCCTGTCAGCAGTATCATTTATTTCGGGAAGCAGAGCGTCAGCTTCAGCAATGCCAAACTGGATGCATAGTTGACGAAAGGCTTTATGGCTCAAAGTAGTAGGAGTCCTCTCTGGAGGATCGTTCAGCGGGATAGCAACTGGAAATACATCTTCAGCTTGCTCTGTTCCTTCTTGTGGAGAAGACATTCTACACAATCAGCTGAATGTTCAAATGTGAAGGTGCACGTTCCCTAAAAGTGTGAAGTGTTATGCAAAAACTAATGAAAATAAAAGACAAGCATAACTGGAATTAAATTAGTTGACAATCAATCGATTACAGAATTTCAGAACTTGTCAATGATCAAGTGCAGTGTTAATACAGACAAGTCAGTTTCATTTGACTATTATGATTTTGTTTTAATACTTCACTTGAATTAGTTATTGTACAACATCTCGTTCATATTCATTTAATTTAACTTTCTCTTTACCAACTAATCTGTCATTCGATATGGGCAGTCAGTGACGGTATATTCGTCCCAGTACTCTGTTAATATTGTGTTAAACAGGATTGTTAGCTTGTGAATTGAAGCAATTTGTAAAAAGAAATACATGCAACACGGTTTATAGTTCAACAGTTCAAAGTCCAGGCAAAGTTTAAAAGTCATCTGCTTAGTTGCTGAAAACCCAAGTATTAACTCGGTGACGACTTAAATGATTCCCTATGGGTCAAGGTCAGCAGTCCCCGAGTCTTAGGTCGAATAAAGAAGCAAAAAACTAGTTCAAGGCAGCAGGAAATCCCAAGTCCTAACTCGGAGGCGACTCAAAACCTAGGATGCATAAAATCGCTGAGTCGGTTCCGACTTAAATCAGTGAAATTGCTAAGTCATGACCGAGTCAGTGCATCAACCCACTTCCATCCATAACTTTTAACTCGTTAGTCCAATGATCTCGCAGTCAATGACGATCCTAATTCCATTACACCTTTGGATCACCCCGAAAAGCCAATTCGAATCGCCTCGGATTTGCTGCGAATCTGACGTATTATTGCCACACCACAACTGCAACGTGATCAATGGCAATTGCGAAACAGTCGAAGGGTTATACATAATGAACCGCAGCATTTAAGAACAAATGGAAGTCGAAGACTGAGGAGTTATCGATTCGACAGTAGGCATGGATAAGCTCGGATCAGATCAACTTACGATATATGACAGGAGGATAATCGACGATTGAATGGATGGAATTTATCTCTGAGGGCTCTAAATCGCGTCAATGGCCGAATCGAGAAGAAGAATGAGTGAGGAAGAGGAAGGATGACTTAACTATTTATTTGCAGGAAGGTGAGTCGACTTGTACGCTGCCGACCTAAGACCTCTGTTAATTCGCTTCCGACCTAATCAAAGAGCAGGTTAAGAAAATCGAAGTATATGACCTATGACTTAGGCACACACTTCGAGGGGCAAATGTTAATCCTCTGATTCGCGACTTAACAGAAGACGACCTAACAAGCTAAAGGCGTAACCGACTTAAGGAAAGCTCTGACCCAACAGTTGCCGATCTAACTACTGAGAAGAGCTGCCGACTTAAGAGGATGCCGAGTTAGGAGCCTGCCGACCTAAGGAAAGCTCTGACCCAACAGTTGCCGATCTAACTACTGAGAAGAGCTGCCGACTTAAGAGGATGCCGAGTTAGGAGCCTGCCGACCTAAGGAAAGCTCTAACCCAACAGTTGCCGATCTAACTACTGAGAAGAGCTGCCGACTTAAGAGGATGCCGAGCTATGAAATGCTCCGACTTAAAAGATTCACAGCCTACGACTCAAGGTCCTAACGAATCAACGAGTTAAGCTGTCTACAACTTAAAGAAAGGGGGTTCCGACTTAACAACTCAGCGAGTTAAGGACTTACGAGTTAAGGTCTGATAAGTCGGCTACGACTTAATACTTGTCAAAGACAGCCACAGGATGGGTCGGCAACAACCATTCCCTAACTCGTCACCGACCTAACCCTATTCCTTAACTCGTCACCGGTCTACCATAAGTCGGCTGCGACTTAAAGACTTAGAGAAATTTCCTGAGTCCAGATCAGCTCCTATAAATACCCCACCACTTCCAACATGAGGGGGACTTTTTGCCATTCATTTCTTCAAGCGCCGTTACGCTGTCGAAGCCTCCTCTCATTCAGCAATCAAAGATCTTCAAGCATTCGAGACACTACAACGATCTTCGAGAAGAGCTCTTAACATCCAACACGGATTCGTCGAGTTTCATCATTAAAGATCGAGCTAGTAGTCAAGAATGATTTCATGATCAAATTGTATTGTATTCAGAGGGATATTGTATCAAATTGTAACCGAATCAGCAATAAAAGACTATAAAGTGGATGTAGGCTCAATTACGGGCCGAACCACTATAAATCTGTTGTTCATTTACCGTTTTTTCTGCTATTTTCAGCTTATATTCTGTTCCCGTACCAACGGGTGGTGCTTTCACAATTCTATTACACACACCGGGTGTTAGCGTTCACTTTTTACCGTTAACAGAAGGAAACCTTTCCCATTCTTCAATTAAAACTTCTCTAATTAATTCTCTTGATTAACTTTCTCTTTTCTCTCCTATTTCTTTACAGGTATGGCTTAAAATTACATGCCATCAAATGACATAAGATTCCATAAATTATCGCATGTAATTGTCTTTTATTTAATTACAATAATATCATATATCAATGCATGGACATATAACTTTTATAAATGCATTCAAATATTACAAATAACTCCCAAACATCAAATAAGATATATAAGGATTAAAATTTCTAAAATACTAATTAATTTAATTAATTTACACATTTTTATAAATTAATTAAATCATGTGGATTTTCAAAGAATTCATCATTACGGTTGTGCGACTCGAAGGTGTAAATTTAGTCAGCAATTAATATTGAGCAATTCAAATATTAACGTTCACACGTCACTTAGCAGGTGGTGTGACATTTTGGCTGAATTCATCGCTTACACATCCTTTGGTAAAATCCAATTTTACTTATTATAAGTGTACCTAATAATGACAATTATTTACACCAATTCTCTTCGTCAAAACTATATCACTTTGGATTTATGGAATTTGGTATTGGTCAAAATTCCAATATTATCCACATTCAAATTTATAGTCCAAACACATAGTCCTTGGTTCAATAATAACAATTATTATTAACCAAAATGCTCTGGCCAAAGACTTTGACTTTGAGTTGACTTGAATTGACCATGATACTAACTCCATATAACTGAGGAGACGAATCCTCTCTTGAGTAGTGGTTCACTTCCAATACTTCCACTCGACCCAACTATGGTCACTCGATGGAACGCCATGCCATGATTTGATTATAATCAAAGCGGAGCTTCCATATTGAAGATCCACGGTATTCTCAAGTCGAGAGAACTATGTAAATCAGTCACGTTGGTATTTCCTGTTTGACCTTAGTTATATTAACCAATAGAAAACTATCGAATGAGTCGTTCCATAGTTATCCAATAACTATCAGTACATAACCTTTAGGTGCCCCCAGTATTCATGAGTAATACACTGCCCAACATTTGGAGAGCGTTACATACTCTAGTTTCAACGGGTACACCGATATCTAATCTCGATGCATCTTGACTAGGAACATTTAAAGTGGTATATTCTTTTATTGTGATAATTAATCACGGTTACAACAGTTTGTAACTACTATCACAAAATATATCATCTTTGGATTTTCTATTAAATATACTTTTAATTAAATCAATTAACTAATATAACCACATTATATTAAGTATATAATAGAAAGAAACACCTTTATTATGAACAAGATTGTTCAACGGGTTAGATATATGTAACAAATTACATAATTGCTCCTAGGGCATACCCCTAACTCTATTAGCACCAGTATGAAATAATGCTCGAACAAAAATACCATTAATCAGTAAGGTAACTTCAAGGACGCCTTTCCCCTTTACATCCGTTGATGTAGACAGTTCATTCTTAATGGCATATACCTTGGGTTGTTTTTCTTTCTTCATGAGCGGGCAGTCCTTTACCATATGCTCTAGTTGATGACAATTAAAACAAAGAGTCTTCTGGACCGTCAGGGAGATAGGTCTTCTATGTTGTTGCTGCATTCCAGAATTCTTGCAAAACTTCGTGATGTGGCCCATCTACTGACATTTGTGGCAAACAAAATCCTTAAAATGACTTCCTTGGACTCCACCTCCAGGCTTTCCCTTTTCCTGATTGTTCCCGTTTGGATTGAACTTCGTCTTGTTAGAAATATTTCCACCAGCATTTCCACTAGGGCTACTAGAGTAGGCTTCTTCTTTTCCTAGGTCTCGTACCTCAGAGCCATGTCAACTAAATCCACAATAGTACCTTTGACATGAGCTGTCATTTTCTCATAGTATTCTTCCCTCATACCCAAACCAAACATCTCGTTCTTCTTTAACCGGGTGTTGATCATTTCTGGTCCAAAACAAAGACAACTCGTTGAACTTCTTCTCATACTCTGCTACAGTTAGATCCCCTTGGTTCAAATCCATGAAATTGCAATACATCCTCGTCCTTCCTACTGTTGTCAATAATTGGTCCTCAAAAAATTCTTTAAATTGAGCCTACGAAAACTTGTCTTCTAGAAAATTTGTAGTAAGTGAGTCCCATCAAGCTGCTGCTCCCACTTGAAGTTGCCATGCTGCTAAAAACCTCTTCTATTTGTCAGATAAACCAAGATATTTGAAAATCTTCTTGCAAGATTGCAACCAAGCTTGCACTTCCATGATAGACTTGGTTCCCTTAAATGGTTTCCCTCCTAGATTTCCTTGCATAAGGTTGTGATATTCACTCTCGGCTGCTACGGTGTTGCCACTTCGGCAATCCGAACTCCTCCAGGATTTGGGGTTCGACCATTTGTAGTTGTAGTGCTACCTGCTCTCCTACCTCGTCTGCCTATATTACTCATGTCTTATTACCTGGCATAGTAAGATAATTCTTAGAATACTTAGATGAGATAAATCTTGACAGAAGGGTACTAATCAAACCTATCAAGTAGATCTATCTATTATATATATACGAATGAAAATTACAAATATTCACTCTCTAAGTGACCCTAACCCAAAGCCTAAGTGTTCGCTTAACCTAGGCTCTGATACCACAATGTAACGGCCACCTTTCTTGCATCGAAATACGAGCCATTAAGGGTAGAAGAAAAAGAAAGATAAGAAGAAAACTAAATAATCACATAATCTCACCGCAATTTAGAACAACATATAATAGATAACATAGGGTATTACATAGTCATTCCATAATAATAATACATTAGAGTCTCTACATTACAACTTCAACTAGATAGTTATACTACTCGTCCATAGAAAATACATAGATCATACATAAACACAGCAGAAATATGATAATAACTAGGTATGGTGAAGCCACGTGCTCCAACTCCTTCAAAATGCTTCCGTAAGAAACCAAGATCACTTGGCTACTCATACAAATTTGAGTATCCAAGAGTTTAAGGTAAGGAAAATAAAAGTCTGGGTCAGACAGGGGTCTGGTGTGAGTAAACTTAAACAACTTAATTCTTACTTTTATAAAATAATTTGAAAATTAAAGGTTTCTCGTAAGACCATGTCGCACATAAACACGGACGAGTTTTTACCTTACGATAACCAAAACACTTTGTATAAAATTCAATGATATTATAATAATGTCTAGGATTTTCAAGTAAAATAGAGCATAGCTAAAATGCTTGCATCTCACATTTCAATATATTTGGGCACAACTAATTTCGTACGACACTTATTGGAGAATGGATTCCATAAATGGCTAAGTAAGGAACTAACTTTCGAAGATGCACCTCTAGATAAAATACACCTGGGGCCTAACAAGAACATCTTTTACCCTACTACATAGAACCGGCCTACCACTCGACTAGTAGTACCAATACATCACCACCACGGTTGGGATCAGCAACCGTACCAGAGCATACAAAAAAATGGGTTAAATATCAATTCTAGATACGGTGGTTACATACCCTTATGAGAGCGACCCACATAGCCTTGTTGCATATCATGTTTTGGTCATTTTCGGTTGATGAGACCCGAGGCTACGTTACCCTTTCTAGAGCACTGCTACTTAGAATGCTACATTGCCTTCTAGATGTTGACATAATGTCAGCATTCATCCATACAAGTCATTTAGGAGATGAACGAACCAAGGCACTATTTCCACTACACTCATTTTGGAATCACCCTCTGGGTTAGTAACTAGTAGCCCTCGCACTTCAAAGTCTTTATCTTGGACCTTGCCTTTACTATTTCCAATTCGAACGTTTACGTTGGTTCGAAGTGGTTTTTGGATAACAACTAATATCCGATCCCAGTCTCTCCAAACCAACCTTCGATAATTTTAATGGGTAAAGTTATTTATAGTGGACTATCCCACCATCAGGGTGTGAAAATTTACATATGGACATACGTTCCATATGCTTAGGTTATCATGACCCGCTTATCAAAATTAACCCCCTTGTATTCATCACGTTCCCGAAGTGTGGTATTTGTGATGAGTACAAGTCGACTTACTTTCAATAAAATGCATCATCATTTTGTTGCAACTATTTCAATTTATTTGGCTACTTAATATCATAGATAAGAGATCCTTGGTTTTTAAACAACTCACTTTAACAAGAAAATTGGTTAAAAATAAATAACCGATAGGGTTTTTAAAGAAACCTTAAAAATAAATAAACTTTAATTAAACCATAAGTTTAAACTCAATTAAATCATAATTAATCTTAATTAAATAAAAATTAAATCATTAATAATTAATTTTTTTTATAATTAAACCGTATTTATAATTTAATTAATTAACATTTATTTAAGAAATTAAACCCGCATTAAGTGGATAATTAACCTTTAATTAAATAATAATTAATTAAATAATTAATTAAAATAAATAACTTGATTAAATAAAAATTATTTTTCTTATTATCTTAATTAATCATTATTTAATAATTACTTAATTAAAAATAATTTACTTGGTTAATAATTTCTTAAACTCTAATTATTTAACTTAATTAATTAATTCATTAATAATGACACTAATTAATTTAATTTAAATAAATAAATTACTAAACATTTAAAAACTTAAATTTTTTACTTAATTAATTCAAAATGAGTTTTCAAAGACATTCCAAAAGAAAACACTAGAAACTTAAAATTGTGAAATTTTCCGAACTACATCCATAGCGACTATCGCTATGAACGTAGTTCGCAAGAATTGATTTGAAGGAGAAGTCTTCACTTTAATTCTCGCTACTACTACTTTGAAAACACAAGAAAGAAAGTTTTGAAAACTTAAAACAAAGGTAAAAAACTTGGAAAACATTTTTAAAAATCCAAAGCTAAAATAAAGCTTTCATTTTAAATCGGATCTCAAGTATTTTGCGACTTTTCAAGGTGTAAAATTCATGACATTTACATCATATACACATGGTTTTGTTTTCATAAACATACTACCATAATATCATACCCAATATCACATATCCATATCAATATAAATATCAAAACATATCAACATATCAACCAATCACCAAAATCCAAGTTCAAACATAAACATATCGTCATATGTCATCAATATGACATGATAATTCAACATAACAATCATCATATTTTCACAACATATAGTCCATCAAAATAAAGTTAATTTATTTTCCAAAATAAAAGTTTTACTCACCGTAAATTTTTCTAGATCAAAGCAACTTTTGCCAGATTTTGAAAACACTTTCGAAACTTGCAAAAATAGAACTTTTGGACCCATGAACACTTGAATTGAGCCCGGCCAATTGGGTTTGGGCTCGGCCTAGGCCTTGTTTGGTACGGCCTTAGGATGTTTGGGCTTGGCCCTAATGATTTTAGGGTGGATGAGCTTGATTTTTTGGAAGAGGAGGTGTTGTAGAAGATGTAGAAGTGGTTTTATGAAATAAGGTGGTGATTTTTGGTGAAAGAAGTGATATTTCTTGTTTTAGAATTTATGAAGAGGAGGCCATACCTATGTTTTCTTAAGATATTAGGAAATTGAAATGAAGTAGGAGGTTTGTAAAATGAAAAACATGATGATAAAGGGGTATATATAGGCTTAGGATTTGATTAAAATAATACTAAGTGTTTTATATTTAAATATAAGTATGCATGCATAGCCATACCTTCTCCTTTCCTTCAAAACCATTCATACAACCCCCTCCCCATGCTTTCCACTATTCATGCCATGTTCTTGTGTACTTGGATTGAAAAAGTGTGTTTTTATATTTATATATACACACTTTCTTTTATTCTTATATATATTTATATACACACTTAAGAAGCAACATGTACATGAATATATGTGTACATGTACACATATTTAAATGGTTCGTAATGTGTCACAACCCACTTTCCCGTACATTTCGAACTTACACTTACCACACTTGTCCAGTCCAAATTGAATAGAAAGGTAGATAGTATGAGAAAGAAAATAAAAAGAAGGTAGAAAGAAGATAGAGAGAACCAAATAACACAGAATCTCACAGCGGAAACAGATCTATAATATAGAACAAATCTTTACATAAAACAAAATCGTAATTAATATATATACAGACATCAATCAGAGTATACTAACCTATTCAGCACGGACAGTTATAACACCTCCCGTAACAATTGCTAATAAACACAACTAAAATGCAATGGAATATAATCATCTATGTGAATACATCTTTGGGCCTCCAACTTCTCTCCTGAAGCTCCAGTCCTTCCAGCTAAAACCTGGAAATATGCTCGGTCTGACCTGAGCATATATAAAAAAACCACGCCCGGGTCAGTTTGGTAAAACCAACATGAGAATTTAAATCACAAGGAATTTTATTCATTTTAACTTTCAAAATCCCTTTTAAAAACAAGGGTATCCCACAAGACCACGCCACACATAAACACGACGTATTTTTCCCTTACGGTAACCAAAACACTTTTATAGAAAATCTACTGATATTATAATAGTGTCTAAGTACAAATACTTATTCAAATAGCTGAAATTGTTACACTAATTAAATTCCAGCATACTAGGCTCTACAACCAAAACTGTAAAGGTTCGTATTGGAGAACATATTCCATACAAATGACTAGGCACTGGGGTACCACCATCACAGTACACGTCTTGAGAAATGTACCGAGGACCACGTCGGGATCCCTTGCAACACAAAACTGGACTACCCCTTACCTGGATAGACTGAATGTGCTATCACCCCAGGTGTTCCCACCCTTTTCGAGTTCCTTCCATGCATCGTAGTAATATCCTAGGGTATTTAGAAAGGTGATAAACATACCCTAATTGGGAGTGATCCACTTAGCCTTGCTACATCTCTCTTGATTTTCAGTCATTCCCAGTTGATGAGGCTTGAGGCTACGATTACCTTTTTAAGGAATTTACATTTAGAATGCTCATTGTCCTCCAATGACAATGTACTAATAGCATTCATCCATACAAGTTCATTCTGGGTCTGAACGAAACCGAAGGCACTATTCCTACTACATCTGTTTTGGAATCATCCTCGGTATTAGTAGCGATTAGCCCTTGCACTTCAATGCTCCATCTTCGATTCCATGCTCTTGTTTTCATTTCGAAAACGTATTCGTGGGATCGAAGTGGTGTTCGAATAACTTATCTGATCCCGGTCTCTTCGAAACAACATTCGATATTTCTGGTAAACTCAAGCCGTGTTCTTTAGGAATAGCACCCCGAAAGTTGATCATCTCCTGACCGTTAGTGGACGGAGTTCCTTATAATCATCCTAGAAGAACAAAACGAGTTTATACGTACAGTATAACACCTCGAATGGTGACTGTACCGTATAATTCCCGTGTTTCTCCTAGATATTCCCAAAGTTAAGTTTTGGTCCAGATTTGATAGTCGGTTATTTAACTATCAAATAACAATCATTCAATCAAAAATTTCATTTCCCATTAAAATCACTAAGTCTTCTTTAATATAATTTTTAATAAATTAATTTACTTAATCAAAACAGTATATACTTATCTCACAGGAATAAGTACATTCACAAACCATTTTCTTCAATAATATTTGAAAACCCTCTTAAATAAATATGGAAAGTACTCTTCGGTATGAAATATGGATTCGCAACTCGATGATTACGTCTCTATCCCAGAGAAATCCAAACATAACTGTAGGCAATCTCTGCCTCCGATTACGCCATGAAAGTTACCATTACTTTCCAGAAACTTTATTAAATAATTATCTCAAAATACTACTTACAAAGTTCCTATATAAATTTTCCATGTTTAATTTAGGAAAATACTCTTTATAAAAGTTTACTATATAATATATTATTTTTAAATCATTATTAATCTTTGAACAACTTATCTTGAAATAAAATACTTAATACTAATTAACCCTTAAGTAATAATTAACTTTAAACAAATCACTATAACATAACTTTATTTAATAATTAGATATACTTTAACAATTTAAATAATTAACTAGTTTTGAAACAATAATTAATTACTTTTTAAATAATCTTTAAGAATAATAAAATAATTAACTTTAAATCATTATCAAAATATTTATTAATTGTCTCTAAAATATCATTAATATATATTAATTACCCTTAAACAAATTTGGTTCAAAACTCAACTTCTAAATTTGGAAAAGGCTCCTTAATTTCAATGGTACTTAATTGAATTACCATTTATTCTATAACAACTCTGAATAACAGATACAAATATTCATATCAATCTATTTTTAACAATCAATCCAACATCATATTTCCTAATATAATTATCAGGATAATCAGTAGATGTCTGTACAAATATAATAGCAGGACAGGGTTTTACTTCTGCTAATAAATGTACAAAAACAGATATATTCAGAAATAGTGGCAGGATGGTGATTTATTCTGCCAACAGCGGTCTAATTAAATACAATTAGCGGAACGGTGTTTTATTCTGCCAAACAGATGTCAAAACATCGTAATTAACTTAAATTTACTTATCATTATTTTTATCTGGGCAAATAAATTGAATGACAAGTCATATAAATTCAACCGACATCATTTTTTTTAAATCAAGTGATTAAATTTTCCATCCGTTTAAATATACCATAATTTTTCACTTGTTCAAACTTGACAATAATTCAAATGACAACGTAGTGTTCGTCGATACGAACCCATCGCAATGAATTTCGCTTCAATTGGAATTCATGTGCATTAGTCATGACATTTTAAATTTTAGAAATATGTATATAATTTAACATCTTATATTTAAAACTTGACCGTTTTAACATGTCATAAATTATCACTAAGTCAAATCAAACAACAAACTTCGTGGCATCGAAATACTTGATGACACGAACCCATCGAAAAAAGAATCGCGAAAATTGAGTTTCGTATGGACAAGTTATGATATTCCAAAGATTTTAGTTTTTATACTAATATAAACTAACACATTTTTTTCTTTTATAAACTGGGCCGAAGCCCAAATCAAATGCAAAGACAAAAACCCATTCCCTCTTCTACTCTTCTTCCTTCCTGTCTGTTTTCCTTTTTCCCATTCTAATTTTTCAAATTGAAAACCAATAATCCAAACCGATTTCCAAATCCATCGATCAACCCACTGTCTCCACCAAATCCGTAGCAAACTCGAGACCATACTCAAACTACAGCACCCACCATCACCAAAACACGATCAACCCCAACACACAAAAACTCCATTATCGTGCACTTGTGCGCGTGCAAATGCACGTCACCCCCAAGCCTCTGTTCACCCCGCCGAGCACACCACCAAGTCCAGCGTTTCCTCTGCGTTCGATTGCACACCTCTACCAAAGCTCCGAATTTTCCACCATGACCCCAAAAAAAAAGTCTACCTCTAGTTTTGGTCCACCCACCCAAAATTGACCTCGCCTCGCCTGCTCCCTCCACCAGAAAATATGCCACTACCACCGTTTAAGCGTAGCCCATGGCGCCTTCTTCCTGCCCAAACCAACATCCTGCGATCCCCTCCTCCTTTCCCATTTTGACCGCGTCCAGAGCCCATCACAATCCATCCCAAAACCCTAAACCTCCTCACTACTACCACACCACTAGATCAAAAACCCTACGGTCGACACGTCCCCCTCGAACCCACGGTTATCATGAAGTTGACGAAATGCCGCCTCATCCATTGCTTACCCAGAAATTAATTTTTTTTGTGAAAAACAACCAACATCAAAATTCTCTAAATCTATTAACTTGAAAAATCATGATTCTACCACTAAAATTCCTAACTTGATATGAAGAACATGATTAGGAACTCGACTCAATGATTTAAGCATATTGAATTTTTCGAACACTGGGTTGTTTATTGTATTTTTCAGAATTTCACACAATATAAAAAACAAACAAACTTCTAACTATTTTTGGTGTGATCTTGATTCAGAAACAAACACTTCATCAGTTGATGTCATCGACAAACTCGAATCTCTTTTGGAGATAGTGCTTTTTAAACTTTAGGCATATATAAGGTTTTAACTCTGTTAACATTTTATAGTGGAAAACTTAACAGTTCCAGGCATTTAAAAAAAATACTCTCACCATAAACATTTGAATCCTCTTGAAAACCTTCTAGTTTACTTTAGTCTTCGATCTGCAAATCTAGAAAATGCTGCTTTGCCTTGGATTTTGAAAGAACAGGCTATTCGTTTCTTCTCCCTCTTCTTTGCAGTGTTTTTTTTACAGAGCTTTTGCAACTGAAGCTAACACACACCCCTCTCTATATATATATGCATACCAGTTTTTTTAGGCTCAAGAAGATTTTAATATGCTGTACAAATGCTTTTTTTAATGGATTGAAATGAGTTTGACATGAGGTTAAAATGAATATTTTGGTCGTTCTCTATTTTGACCTAACAGCTATATATGTTTATATATTGATTTTACCCATTTGCTTGCTTACTTTAGGTTATGTACTCCTTTCCAGGAAATGGTTATATTATTGATTGGTAATTTTTTTTTTTACTTTTACATGATTTACCTTTTGTTTATTTACTCTTTTCCTTTGATCACGCAATTTGGTATGTATATATTTTTTCACAATGCAATATTTACATATTTGACTCGCAACCTTGTTTTTACCTTCACTTGTAAATTTTGTTATTTTACCTTTTACTTTTTCTAAGTTTTTAAAACATGCCATCCATTTAATTTGAGAATAACTTGTATAGTGGTTTTGAAACACATAATTTAAGTCTTCATACCCATGTCCATTTTTTTTTATTTAAAAATATATTACTCAAAGCGATGAATATTTTGCTAATTTTATTTTATGCAAAAAATAACATTTTTGCTAAAATATTTCTTATTAAAATGATTTAATAAATTTTCTCATTTCTATCATCATCTGTTTTCATATATACCTCTTCTTTTATTTTTCAATATATATAAATATATATTATTTTAATAAACTATATTTATCTAGTTCATATATATATTTTACTTACCATTACATATATTGTTCTCGATATACTATTTTTATTTAGTTTATACATATTTTACATTTCTTCTTATATATATAAGAAAATCCAATTTTAATCACTCTCTATTTATGATACATTATATTTTTCATAAGTCGTATCATTACTATTCACAATATATTCTTTTCTTTTATTTTCACTACATATATTATTTTTAGTATACCATTTATAATTTTTTTTAAATATTACATATATACTTTTACATTCTTCTCTCGTAAACTACTGTATATACACTATGTTTTTCATAAGCCAAAATCATTTCTATTTATAATATATTCATTTTATTCATCTATATTTATTTGCTATGAATTTGTTTCCAATTTATATATATGAATTCTGTTGTTCTGAATATATATAAGAAATTACAGTTAAACCAATTTCCTATTTTGTAAATAAAAATCTGGAAATTCAAAATATTATCTTGGCTTAAAAGCTATATATTATTACCAATTATCATTAACAGGGATTTATTTTGATTTAAAATACCATATTATTGAATATTAAAAATTAATATTCAAAACTCAACATGACAAAAATTCCGATTCGTTACATTCCTCCCCCTTAAAAGAATTTCATCCCCGAAATTGCCGTAACCATGCTAGTAAGCATAACTAACCGAGTTTTAATTTGTTAACGAATTTATAAACATCCATATCACACAAGTTCAACATATATATATCCCAAAGTATTAGTCATACAGTATCAACTAAGATACTCGTACAACTACAGTTACCACATACATATACATATCCAAGAGATATTTATAACCACTAGTTAGTCTTACACATATACCCATTTCAAAACACCTACTAAGATATTTCAATAATTTACAATCAAAACACACATCCAAGACATCCGCTAATCTATACTAACATAGCCTAATAGGGTACACATCCTAGGAGAACTAACCCAAACCCAAACTAACACTCACAGTGGACTCTCTCCATCGGAGTCCTCCACTTCTGGTCCTTCCAACTCCATAGATTCAACACCGGGCTTGGTTCCCTCTGAAGGTTCTCCCCATATACAAGTGGCTCATTAACAACCTCACCAATTTCCTAGATGACAGCATCATCATTTTCCGATTCTGGCTCTTCTTTTGCTTCAAATTCCTCTTCTTCATTCTCGAATTTCTCTTGAACTCCTATCTCGGGCTCCTCTTCATGAAGTGATGGTTGCTCGATAGGTTCCTTTTCCTCTTCCAACTCCTCCTCATATATCGATTGCTGGACAAGATCCTTTAGAATCCAGTTAACCGAGTCCTGATCATCAGCCCTCCTAGCCTTCATAAGTGCTCCTCTAACCACGATGGGAGTTCTCTACAATCAATTAACAAAACCAAAGAATGAGATCCTAAGGTTTCAGGAATTTACATAAGCTAAGAGTATATATAAGTACACACTTCAAATAACTCTTCTTTTAAATTACTATCATTTAAAAACTTTACTTAAGTAATACCAAAATCATTTTCCCTCAAAAATTTGTTTAAAACAATATTTCTGAAATCACTGGAGTTTTTAATCCTCAAATATCTCTTTTTGTATAAATCAATTATTATAAAATTAGATTTTATCTATGAAAAATCTTCCTAAAATATATATATATATACAAAAAAACATAATGCAAATTTCTTTAGTAAACAAAATTTACTTATAATTTCAAAATTTTCAAGGCTTCCATCTACAAGACTTGGGTCTCTAAGGAATATCCTGGTCAAATGGGCAGGCAATAGAGGATACTCAAAACTAGATGGCTATGACCACTAGAATCCTAGATAATAAAATATTATCATCACTTATCAACAACACCTCAAATACTATATATTTTGAAAATCATTGCCTTTAATATATAAAATATATCCTGGGTAAAATTATTTCATTTACCCGCTTAAAATAATATTGTGTCCGTTAGCCTTGTCCGTTATTGATAGGGATCTCTAAACACTTGAATAGAACAATTCGACATAGTATTGTTTTAAAATAGGGTAAATGAAATAATTTTACCAAAATTATTTTTATATATATAAAAGGAATAATTTTCGTAAATTATCATAGTTATATATGGTTTGCTTGGTTGTTAGGAAATGATAATATTAAATTATTATCATCGTTGTTGTGGAAATTGAATAAGAAATTAATGTTATAACTAAAAGTTAAGAGAAATCAAATTCATATAACATAATGGAATCTGTAGATATGAGTTTATAAATGTGATTTATAATTTGAAATAAAATTCCAAAGGTATATTTAAATATAGATTTAAAAGGATTTGGAATCGGAAATTTGGGAATTTAATTCCCTTTGATTTTGAAATGTTTTCCCAAAGTATTGGAAAATAATAATATTAATATTTATGAATTGGATATGAAATCCGGTGAGATTTGGAATTTAAAATATTTGAACATGCTTTTAAAGAGATGAAAGCACAGAACTCACTTCGGTCGCTGGAAAATAACTTCGATGATGATCGCGACATCATCGGTGTTCATTTTCGAGTTTCCAAGGGAGGAAATTGCTACCCCAATGATTTGAGTTGGAATTTGCTTGCAAAATTTGTTTTGAATTGAGATGCAAAAGGGGATAATTTGGAATTTAGGTGCAAAACTGATATGATTTAAAATTCAAAGAATAATTTGATATATCAAAGCACTTTGGATATATATGCTTTAAAAAATGATTTTTGAATATTTAAGAAATTGTTTAAAACCTGGAAGTTTATTTGAAAAAGTGCTATGGAGTATCAATAAGTTTGAAGACTTATAAAATTGGAAATTTGAATTGTTGTGGAAATCAACTTGAATTAAGTTAAGTAAAGTGAGTTGGAGAAGTTAGCCTAAGTAGGCTAAATGAAATAGTATTGAAATTAAAATTTATTAAGTTGAAAATAGCTAGTGAATGAACAAATTAATTTAATTTTTAAATAAATAGAATAGAAATTGAAAATTGGAATGATGTTAAATTTGAATTATGTTAAATAAAGTGAGGTTGAAGAATTAGCTCAAGTGGACTAAAAATAATAAAAGTTTGGGAATAAAATTTGTTTGAGATACGAATAAATTAGTGAGTGGAACTAATTAAAGAAATGGTTAATTAAATATGGTTTGAGATAAGATGAATAGAATTCAACATTCAAAATAGGGATATAAATTGAATTCAAATAAAACTGAAATTTAAAATTTGAATAAGAAATTGATATAAACCAAAGTGAGGAAGGGAAAATAAATATAAGAAGTTGTATAAAATATTTATAATAGGCTTAAGAAAGTAAATGGTGAAATTCTTAAGTAAAATTGGTATTGGGAATATACTGAGTGGATATGTGAATGAAGGTTAAATAAAAAGTGTATAAAAGGATAAGTGTGGATAATTGAATGGAAATGTAAGTAAATGTGAACAGAAAGAAATTGATATAAATAATAATCAATTAGAAATAAATACGTAAGTGTACGGAATTTTTTTTATTCGCATAATGATTCGATCCAGGTTCGAGCACAAAATTTCGAGATAGTTATATCGATCCGAGTTGGGATTTTTCACTCGATTTTCGACGGCGAACCTTGGATATGGATTTTTGATTGATCCTGAATTCTCTATCATAGTTATGGCTATGCAAGGAGAATGATGGTTTCTGACCAAGGAACCAGATCTAAGTCCACACTAGGGAGTCATGTGAACGATACTAGTTCTGAGGTGTAATTGTGTGATCGAGAGAGCGATCAGATTTTGCATTGTGTACGTATGATATATGTACATCGTACGGCATTAGTAAAGAAAATTTTGAAAATTTTGAAAAGAGATGAGTAAAATAATTTTGAACTGTAAGTTTATACAGTATTGGTTGATAAGGTGCAGGTATTTAAAAGCAAAGGGAAAATTGATGTTTTCGATTTCAAGAGATAAATTTGATTGCCCGACAAAAAGGTATGTGTTTAAATTACCGTATGAAATTTGATGGTTTTCTGATCTAGCCACTTGGCTTTTGTTTTCTTTTGAAGATTTGAAGACCGTAGAGGCAATTTTGTAGTTGTTCCGAACTAGCCGCGCAAAGGAGACGCTGGCAAAAAAGTATGAAAATTTAGGGAGTTAGAAAATTTTTGAAGGAATTTGTTATAATTTAAATTTGGTTTTAAATTATAATTTGAAATATTGAGGGAATAATATTAGTTGGGATCTATAGAGGAAGTTGGAAATTATTAAACGTGATAATGTAGTTTCAATAAAAATTGTTTCGGAAAAGTTGTTTAAACTATTTGATTTTTGGGGAATAGTAAACGAGTATCGGACCATTCGTCTTACATAACAATTTCGAAGACGAAATTCTTATAACCGGGGAGGAATGTAATGACTCAGGATTTTGGACATTTGAAATTGGAATATTTAATCGATTTTAAATATTTAAAAGTTAATTTTTAACTTGAATTTCAAATACCTCTATTTATTTGGTAATTAAATTGTTGAAATTAATAATTGGAAATTGGGTAAATTGTTGAATCTAGAGTTTCGTGATTGTTAAAAATAATTGGAAGGTCTGTAATATTTATATTAATAATAATGAAGGTAATAAAAGTTCTAAAATTGAATTTGAAAGTGATTTGTTCAGTTTTGAAAATATATCGTTTAAATTGATATTTAAAAATAGCCTTCCGGGACACAATCTCGGAATTCGACGAAACCAGTTCCATTGGGTCCGTAATAGTATATTATTATCGGATTCCAATTTTTGTAGCATTTGGATTTGTCGTGTGGTCATACGGTTTGTAAACGAACTAAAATTTATATCAAAAATTCAATATAATAACTGGGTCTAAAAAGCTATCTTCTCCATATGATCGAATTAGGACTCAAAAACTTTTCCATTGCGTTCGGAATAGGGGTATAACATTATCAACGCCTAGGGCACGCCTCAATAGGAGGTCAAGATTTTAAGTTATGATTTCGAGACGATTTAAAATTTTAAATATATATATATATATATATATATTTGACTGGTCAAGCAATTCACATCTGTACCTTCCCCTTCATTTCAAAAGTCACTGTAGCAAGACTATTTCTTCACACAAGGGATCTTTTCCATTTTTAAAAGTCACGTTTGCCTCCTTTATCACGCAACACGACTCAAAAAAAAAGGAAGAACGCCGAACCTCATAACAGAACTTTAAACTCCAGATACTTTTCCCTCTTTCGGTTCTTAATCGCGAAATCCTTTAGCTTCAAAAATAAAATAGAACACAGAAGTTTATTTAGGAAGAGAGAAAAAAAATACGAAGTTCGAAATCAAAATTTTCCGCTCTTCAGTTTCAACCGCGTTCCCCTTTTCCTTTCTTCCCCTTTAAATCAAAAACGAAATTGATTGCGATCTCATGCGATGAAGTCGCGATGTCTAGGCGAGGCTTGGGTGTAGTGCTCTGAAGGAGGTCGGGGGCGTGGTGTGGGGTTAGTGGTTTAAGGGGAGTTGCATTCTGGTAAGCAGATGCTGAGGAGGTACGAAGGCAGCAGTAGCCGAAGGAATTGTGGGTCGCGATCTGGGATGTGGCAAGGTCGATGGGTAGGTTGTCGTGGCGTAGGCGAAGCGTGTTGAGGGTGGAAGGATCGATCGAGATGGGTTTCCGCGTACAAGGTAAGAGAAGTTAAATTCATGTATTAAGTTTACTAATTAAGTTAGATAATCCAAAAAGAATCTGACATAGTGATTAATTTAACTTAATTACTGAAAATTGATTTAGTTAATTATATATGTATATTTAGATTTTAAGAAGAAAAAATAAAAATGGCTAAATTTAGATCTTTGGAATTTATGATTCTTGTCAATGTAGGTGGTTTCAAAAAAGAAATTTAAAATTAGTTAAAAACAGTTTAAAATTTTAAGTCAACTTTAATTCAAACAAAAATTTAATTTTCTCGGTAACTAATAAATACGTAATTTGCTTCTACGAGGTCTAGTAATCGTGAAAAGCAAGTTGAGATGGAAATGGTCTGTAAAATAGAAAACCAAGGTGAGAATTTCTCACTCATTTGGATTTCCATATTTAAATTTAATTGTTTAAATTTAAATTTGTTGGTTGTTTGATTGGTTGATAAATTTTTAATTATCTGTTGAGTGATATAATAAATATAGTAGTGTATATATATTAGTATTTGGAGGGATATTCCCGCATTATATAGCGGATGAGACCTTATGCGCCCCGCATAATAGCGGATGACCCTATATACCGCGATATCCCCCTCGAAGTGGGATTAGTATTTTTATATTGTGCTAATGTAACAACCCGCATATTTATCGATTTTATATTTAAATATTTTATCGTTAGTCGGATGTTAGTCCGAAAAGCTACTTTTTGCATACGGTCAAATTAGGACTCGAGACCACCCCCATTGAGTTCAAAATGACGTTTGCGATCTTTTTGAGTGTAAACTTCGATATGTTTGGAGATAGTGAAATTTTCGTCACTTTTCCCACTTGTGACTTTGGTTGGGACTGCACCTTCTTAACTCAGCCCAACCCCCTCTTCTCTTCATCACTTCATCAAATACTTCAGGCTTCTTCAAAAATGGTGGAGGGAAAGAGAAATTAAAATTCCAAGCTCGAGATCTTTAGTAAATTCAGCATCAAACTCCGAATTCAAGGTGAAGAACATAGATTCAAGCTAGGGGTTGATTCTTGCTTTGCTCTTAAGCTCTCCAACATCAATTTCGTGGAAAAGGTGAGATTTTTGATCTCACATCTTGCCTATATCTATCTTGGACTGTTGGGAATGATCCTCTATTGCATTTGTATGAATATCTGCATTTGGTTTGGATTGGATTGGCGAAAAACTCCAAAATTTAGTGATTTTGGTGAAAAACTGCTACTAGGTCGTTCTGGCCATTTTTAGCTCGTTCTGGCCCTTAAGTCGTAGGTCGTTGCCGACCTATAATCTCCAGGCAAAATGTTAAGTCGTTCACGAGTTAAAGGCATAAGTCGTTCACGAGTTAAAGGCATAAGTCGTTCACGAGTTAAAGGCTTATGTCGTTTGCAGTTAGCTCGTTCGCCTCGAGTTAAGTCGTAGGTCGTTTGGCCTTAAGTCGTTTGCAGTTAGCTCGTTCTCCTCGAGTTAAGTCGTAGGTCGTTTGGCCTTAAGTCGTTTGCAGTTAGCTCGCTCGCACTGGCTTAAGTCGTAGGTCGCCCTCGACCTAACTTCACTAGGTCGTTCCTGCCTTAGCTCGTAGCTCGTGTTCAAGGCTTAGGTCGTTAAGTCGTTCGTTCCACTAAGTCGTTCAAGGCTTAGGTCGTTAAGTCGTTCGTTCCACTAAGTCGTTCAAGGCTTAGGTCGTAAGACCTTAGGTCGTAGGACCTTTTGACTGTTAGGTCGTAAAGACCTTAGCTCGTAGCTCGTATTTGAACTTAAGTCCTAGGTCGTTAGCTCTTAAGTCCTAGGTCGTTGGCTTTTAAATCGTTAAGTTGTAGGTCGCTGCTCCTACTAAGTCGCTCGGCCATGCCAACTCCGCTAGCTCGCAACTGTTAGGTCGTATGACCTTAAGTCGTAGGTCGTCTCCGACCTAACATTCCCACTGCTATTTCACTAGGTCGCTTGACCTTAAGTCGTAGGTCGCTTGACTTTGTTAAGTCGTAGGTCGCTCGACTTTGTTAAGTCGTAGGTCGCCCCCGACCTTACCCTTAGGTCGAATGACCTGTGATTCGCTAGGTCGCGATTTTTCCTTAGGTCGTATGACCTATTTTTCCTTAGGTCGCTGGACCAGCTTGCCTTCACTAAGTCGAACCCCGTATTACTCTGCGTAGGCAATCTTATCTGAAAAGCGTTCAACAGAACTCCTTACTTTGATGGTTTTGGGAATTGATTTCTTTGAACTTTACTCACGTCTTCGAACGTGAATTTTTATGATTGATTGTATCTACAATCACTTCTATGATTTGTCACTTCAAAATATAAAGGTTTCCTATACTAGTATTAAATATCAAAACTCTTTCATTAAAACGATTTCAACTTGATTTTCAATATCAAACTCGTTTATAAAACTGTTTTCCAATTTATTAGTATATACAAACCTTTACCTCATTCGTATGAGAAAATATAATTAAACGGCTTAGCAAAACAAGTGGTATGAAACGCTTGCGTTTACTTCGTCGGTTAATTGATGGACTTGTTCGATTGAAACTCTTGTGACAATTTCCTAGTGCAGATCTACAATCTGTTCGTAAATATTTGAGTTAAGCAAGTGGTTATGGGACATGAAGCTAAACTCTTATATTTACTAGCTTAGTGTAATCGACACTTCCTTATGATCACGATGATCATTCTTGTGATTTAGACTAGCGATTGTGCTATGTCTCTTTCTTTGCGAGGTTAGACTAGACACCATTTGTGTGATTTCGATTCACACATATCTCTTTATCTTCAAGGTTAGTCTATGCCTCATTGGTGTGATTTCGATTCACACATGTTGAAACTCTTTATGATCGATGACGATCATTTTATGGTTTAGAGCATGGGTCGTATCTTTCTAGGTGCGTCGATGTTTACTTCTCACATGGGTCGTATCTATTTAGGTGCGTCGATGTTTACTTCTCACATGGGTCGTATCTTTCTAGGTGCGTCGATGTTTACTTCTCACATGGGTCGTATCTATTTAGGTGCGTCGATGTTTACTTCTCACATGGGTCGTATCTATTTAGGTGCGTCGATGTTTACTTCTCACATGGGTCGTATCTATTTAGGTGCGTCGATGTTCATCTATGCATGGGTCGTATCTTTCTAGGTGCGTCGATGTTCGACTTTTCATGGGGTGTATCTTTCTAGGTGCATCGATGTTAGACTTTCCATGGGGTGTATCTTTCTAGGTGCATCGATGTTAGACATTACATGGGGCGTATCTTTCTAGTTGCGTCGATGTTTATTTATGCATGGGGCGTATCTTTCTAGGTGCGTCAATGCTAGAACATGGGGCGTATCTTTCTAGGTGCGTCGATGTTCGACTTTGCATGGGGTGCATCTTTCTAGGTGTATCGATGCTAGACTTTACATGGGGCATATCTTTCTAGGTGCGTCGATGTTCAGTTTATGGGATTGGTCATCCTCTTTTCTTGAGATTTCTGGATTTTATGTTTCACCAGCTTTTACCATTGACATTGATGAGTATGTCATTTTATTGTGGTTTGGTGAATTAAATTAAGAATATGACATTCTTTTAATCTTTGAGAAGATTCTTGTGATATTGATTAATCCCTTGTTGATTATCATTTTCATACTTGTAGTAGTATGCTTTTATGGATATCTTATATGTTTATGCCATATCTCTTGTTCTATATCACTTTATCTGATAATTATAGCTAGACTGATCCGTTTATTATTTTCTTCTTAAATAATACTCGGGTCAGACTGAGATTATACAGGTGCTTCCTCATGACTTCTTATCTGGAGCCATCTTTTGACTTTTGGCTAACTACTCTAGTTTAGTAGTTTTTGTTTGTATACATTTGAGATTAGACTCCTTGATGTATACATATTCTATTATCTTGCACTTGTATCTATTAACTTGTGTTATTGTGGATCTTATTTGACCACTACTCTGATGTACACTTTCATGTGTTGTATTCATACCTCTTTCCGCCTTTGTGATATGAATTATCTGTGACTGATTTGTGTTACGTTTATTTCTATATTTGTTTCCGAAGATCATATATAGCCACTGTGTGATAGCTTTGTGTTTGTATCGGTATGTCGGATCTCCTCCTTAAACGATATGCATTCTATTCTATCTGACATATCGGTGCTCGCGTAAAGAAGTTACACGGATGGTCGCTCCTCAACAGCCTTATCCTCCGTGCTAATTGACAGCACTACACCGTAGTGTTCTTGGTTAGCGTGGGTATAAAGGTGGGGCGTCACAGCTAACATCTATGGATGTAGGGAAACAGGTTGGAGTGATCCAACGGGATTCCTCAAAAATGTTGAAATTTATTTTCATATTCAGTTATATGAATGTTGAAAAATCTATGATAGATTATGTTGGAAAAATTAATTTATTGGATGATATGATATTGCAGGACATATTTTTGGCATTTTAAAAATATAAATATTGAATTGTTAAAGGGAAATAAAAAGGAAAAATTAAAGTAATAAATTTGTAGCAAGGATGGATAAATTTAAAAGTAATGATTTTGAAAAAAATTAGTAGTTTGATTTTAAAATTGTAATTTATAATTTCTAAACATGGAAGAAAGAGTTTTGAAATATTTGATTAAAAGTATTTAATAATGGGACTTAAGCGGTGTGTTTAAGTATAAAAGTATATATTTTAAATTCGAGATTTAAAATAGATTTGGAAAAAAATATAAAGAGGAAATTTGAAAGGAATAAAATAAAATATGAAATTAATCTTTTCAGATTTAAATAAGATTTTAAATCGGAAAAGGAAGTAAATCTAAAATTAGTGGATTTTGGAATAAGTTGGTTTAACTAAGGAATAAATTTTAAAATGGAATTTAACTTAGAAAATAGATTTAAAATCGACTTAAGTATTTAAAACGGTTAAAAAGGAAAATGAGATTATGGATTTATATACTGGATTTATAAATAAATTAAGGTAGTTATCAGTGGATAATTTGAAATTATAAATTCACGGTGTAAATTTATAAGGGGATGGATAAATTGTTTTAAAAATAAATAGTGCTTTATTTTTAGAAATGTGAGAAAGGAAATTTACGGAGTTGGAACGTAAATTAAATTGGAGATAAATCGAGAGGGAATTTATCAATGATTAGATGGGCTATATTAGAGTGGAAAGTGTATTTCCGTGAGAAGTTAAGTATATTTTTAAAGAAAGATTTTTGAGTATAAATTAGAAAATTTAAAGGGTTTTAAAGGAATGATTTAGAAAAATTTATCATTTAATTGTTTTTAATTTGTTAAAGTAAATATTTACTAAGTTAGTTATAGTAGTTAATTATTTTTAAAAGGTTAAATTAGAATTATGATTTAAAAAGGAAAATTATTAGATATTTATATTTATATAATAGCTTTATTTTTAAAAAGTAGTTTTTGGCTAAATTTTTACTTGGAGAATTATTATAGAATTTCATAAATATTATCTTGAATAAAGTGATTTAAGTAGCTTTATTTTAAATATTTTAAGTGTATATTTTTGGATAAAGTGATTTAATTTATTTAAAATCTAAATTAAATAAGACTGAGTATTTTCAGTGGAAATAGAATATTTGATTGAATGATTGTTTAATTTGATATTTAAATAACCGACTATCAAATCTGGACCCAATATAACTTTGAAAATATCTAGAAGAAATACGGTATTATATGGTACAGTTACCGTTCAAGGTGTTATAATGTACGTATAAACTTATTTCGTTCTTCTAGGATGTTTATAAGGAAATCCATCCATAAAAACGGTTAGGAGATGATCTTTGATCTTATTTTCGTCTATTTATTTCCTGGAGAGCCAGGGTTGAGTTTACCGAGAATAGCGAACGTTGTTTCAAAGAGACCGGGATCGGATTTGAGAATCCAAAAACCACTTCAATCCAACGAATACGTTTTCGAAATGAAGACAAGAGATTGGAGTCGAACTGGAGCAGTGAAGTGCAAGGGCTAATCGCTACTAATCCTGAGGGTGATTCCTAAATGGATGTAGTAGGAATAGTGCCTTCGGTTCCGTTCGGACCGGGAACGGACTTGTATGGATGAATGCTATCGGTACATTGTCATTGGAGGACAATGAGCATTCTAAGTGAATATTTCTAAAAAGGTAATCGTAGCCTTTAGCCTCATCAACCGTGAATAACTGAAAATCAGGGGGGATGCAGCAAGGCTAAGTGGGTAGCGCCTAAGTAGGGTATGTCTATCACCTTTCTAGATACCCTCAGATATTATTATTACTACGTGGAAGGAGCTTAGAGAAGGGTAGGAACACCCGGGGTGATAGCAAATTCGGGCTATCCAGTAAGGGATAGTTCCGATCTTGTGTTGCAGGGAATCCCGGAGTGGTCCTCGGTACGGTGTTTCTAGACATGTACCGTGACAGGTGGTACCCCAGTGCCTAGTCATTCAGTTGGAATCCGTTCTCCATAAGTGCCGTACGGTTTTGATTGTGCCCAACTATGATGGAACGTGAGATGCAAGCATTTCAGCTGTTTGAATTAGTATTTATGCTTAGACACTATTATAATATCAGAGGACTTTGATATAAATTTTTTTGGTTATCATAAGGTAAATACCCGGTATGTTTATTTGTGGCGTGGTCTTACGAGATACCTTTGATTTTCAAAGGATTTTGAAACTTTAATAATCCAAATTGAGTGTGTTTTCTCACACTGGTTTTCCAGACTGACTAGGGTGTTATTTTATTATAATGCTTGGGTCAGACCGAGTATTACAGATACATGATAGGATGATATGGAGCTCAGGAGATGAGTTGGACGACGAGACGTATCACACGTACTTGGTGTATAATCCGCAGTGCATTGTAAGCTGTATAGTCAGCTTTTGTGAGGACACGTTATTATAACTGTCCAGTATTGGGTTATTAACTGTGTTGTACTCTGATGATGTAATGTATAAAAACAGTTATAGTTTCTTTTGTATAAGATCTGTTGTTATCTATTATATATTGTTCCGCTGTGATTGTGAGATTCTGATGTTGTTTTCTATTTTCTTCTTCTACCTCTTTCTTTTTTTCCTAACGATCTAGTATTTCCGGCATTCGATTGTTCGACATGTAATACAGTGGACATATTGATGTCGATTTTCGAGCGTCGAAAATCTCGGTCCATTACATTGTCTAACTAGAAACCTGAAATCCCATACTCCCGACCTACTTAAATGAGTAATAGAGAGTTTAAGGGAAAAAACTATAACTTCGGGTCAGACAATGTTCTAGTGTAAATAAAATTCTACCATGTCGAACCAAATATATATCTAGTGAGACCATGCCGCTGAGTGGAATGGGTTTTCCCCTTACTGGTATCCTGACTAAAATTAATTAACTGTATATAGTGCTCCTGCAAACAAAATGGTTAAAACAAGAATAACATTTATAGTTATGCAACATATATTGGATTACCCATCTCAATTTATTAGATTACCCATCCAAATTTCAAATGATTACCTACCACAATTTAAATTGACTGTTCGTCTTATTTTAATCTGACTACCCATTTTATAATTGTGTGGACTACCCATCTCACATTTAAACATATTTATAGTTATGTCGACTATCCATCCCACATGCAATTATTAAATGGATTATCCGTCCCCTACCATAATGACTACCCATCAAATATGGTTCCATTGTTTAAACTATGTGGACTATCCATAACACATCCTATAGTTTTCCTAGGATGACTATGAACCCTTCATTAACTTCATAAAGAATATTCATCTCACATTCGATAGTTTTCCTAGGATGACATGAAACATTATTTACAATTTAATTCAAGTTAACCACATGTGTAACGACCCAGGATTTTGAACAAATTTAATTGAAAATATTTAATTAATTTTAAATATTTGAACGATGATTTAATTTGAATCCCGAATATAACTTGGAATTTGGCGATTAAATTTTATAATTTAATCTATTGAAACTGGATAAAAATTCGAATCTTCAATTTTAAGCTGAAGAAAAATATTTCAAAAGCTTTTAAAATTCGTATTGATAATACTGAAGATAATAGAAGCTTCAGAATGTAAATTCAAACTGTTTTGTTCGGTTTTGAAATTTAATTGTTCGAATCGATATTTAAAAATAGTCATTTTTCAAACAGTCTCGGAATTCGACGAAACCAGTTCCATTGGGTCCGTAATATTGTATTATTACTGGATTTCCAATTTCGTATTTTTCGGAGTAAATATGTGATCATACGGCGAGCAAACGCATTGGAATTCAATCAAATTCAATTTAATTTTTAAATTCAAAATGGTCAAAATCGACATACTGTTCATTCCTTAAATTAAGCCTGGGATTATGCCTACCATCACGCCAAATATCACGATACAGAAATCGTGCAATCATGGTCGCGTACCCTTCTCGTTTGTTTAAAAATAAATGGACGATAGAAGAAAACGAAATTCTTCTCCTCGTTCAAAATAAAATGCGACACTTTCGTTATGAAACCCGAGCTACCTCACCTTTCTTCGTTCGAGTTTAAATCCCCCTCGTCCTTCTTTCATCGAAATCAAATCCAATTGTTCATCCTCTTCGAAGAAAAATGGCGGAACCAAATACTTTCCCCTTCAATCGATTTTAAGTCGCAATTAATCGCGTAAGGTGGAGGCACTCGCGAGTGGGCAGTGGCTGTCGACTGGGCGCTCGAAGCTAGGGAGTAGTGAGGTGGTTTGCGAGTTCGTCGCGACCAGGGAAGGCACCGCATGACTGTAAACGTGGCGTTCGATTTTAGGGCTCGAGTGAGGCAGCGCGAGGCGTTCGAAGTGGCGAAGTATGGTGGTCGCGATCTCAGCAGGAGACGACTTCGACTTCAAAAGAGGGGCGGCGATTCGCGAATGCGAGGGAGGAGCGTGGTGTTCAGTGGCATCGACTGGGATTCAAAGTCGACAGAGAAGCCTGGGTTCATTCGAGTTGTCAGTGAGGTAATCACTGGGTTTATTTTTGTTTGATTATATATATATATATATAGATGTTTTAGCTTACTAATATTTTGGAAAAATATAACAGTAAAGTTCTGTTTTAACTATATACAGATATGTGTATAGGTTGAGAAAAGATTTTGTTTGGTTAGTTACAGAAATGGAATAAAAGTATATAAAGACAGAATTTCTGAAAATATATATATATGAGTTTTATGACTTAGATTTTTAATCTATTAATTTTCTAAGTATACCTATATAGTTTCAAAAGGAAATATCACAGGCATATCTTGTTCAACATAAAAGTAAAGTAGAATACATATATATGTAAGGGTATACAAAGTGATATATGCAAAATTTTAATTTATAAATTAAAGAAAGAAAGAAAAATGTATATATTTCAACTACATATTGTTTAGGAGATTTTTTACAGTAAAGTTTGTTAAATTAAATTTTTGTTTAAAACCAAATGTACGAGTTTAAACTAAATAAGTAAGTAATAATTAATTATTCGATTTTATATAAGTAGGGATAGGCAGATAAAAGAAAATATATATAAGGTTATATAAAGATTGGATTTTTATAAAGGGGGAATTAGTTTAAAATTTAAATTTATTTGCTAAAAATAAATTATTAGATTAACATGAATTTATTTAAACGATAAATTTATTATTCGATTATCTCGAATATTAACAAATTGTAAAATTGCTTATACAAGGTTAAGATTGGAAAAACAAGCCGGAACAAAAATGGAAATGGATTGCAAAAATTTAAATGCTAAGGTGAGATTTTTCTCACTCAAAATGAAAGTTGATTTTTACAGTTATTGATTTGATTGATTGCTATTTGGATTTGTGATATTAGATATAATAGGATATATCTATATATATACCAATATATACATATTGGCATATGTATATATTGGATTGATTGATTTCCCGCCTCGTATAGCGGATGAGACCCTATTGCGCCGTTAGTAAGCGGATATTTTTATAAAACCCATATACCGCGATATTCCACCTCGAAGTGGAATTGGTATTGTGCTAACATCTGTGGATGCAGGGAAACAGGTTGGAGGGATCCAACTGGATTCCTCAACCGTATTTATTTATTTACAGATATTGATGTATATTCTGTTATCATGTTGATATATGATATTGAATGTTGTGGTTGACTAATTGGTGCTGTTACATCATCGGATTCAAAATTTTGAAGTTTAAAAATAACGATTTTAACTTTAAAAGAGATTTTTAAGTATACGTTTTATTTGAAATTTTGAATTGATTTACTTTAAATAAATAAATGATATAAATTTAAAGTTATGGAGATTATAATGTTAGTGGAATATAACCAAAGTGTCATTTTTGAAATAAAAATCGATTTATTTATAAAATGGTTTAAGTTGGGATTTTTGAATAACTATAAACGATTTGTATAAAAAGATTTATACAAATTGATATTTATAAATCAAATGTTGGAATTATAAAACGAGTTTTTTTATAAGTGTTAAAATGAAGTATAAATTGGATTTCGGCATTTTAATTGAGATTTTTGAACAAGTATGAATGGTTAATAGATGAGATTTATAAATAGTATAAAAGTAGTTAAGTTATGGTTGAAAATAAGGTTATAAATGAAATCTTATAAGTAGTAAGATTTAAAATCTGTGAAGTTTAAAAGAACGATTTCTTTTAAAATAAATGAATTGTAAGTTATTAACTTATAAGAAGGACCTTTGGTATATACATTGAGTATAAATTGAATAGGTCATTAAAGAAAATTTATAAATCGAATTGTTAATAAAGGAGATTTATTAAATTGAAGTTGTTAGAAAATAGAAATAGAATTTATAAACGTTGTTTTATAAATTCGAGATCAATTGAATTTGATAAATTAAATATAGAAGATTATTAAAGAAGATATATTCACAATTTTGGATAGCGGATTTCTATTGAAATAAATGTGTAGAAAAGATTGAAATGTGGTTAGTGAAGTATATTCACGATTTTGGACAGTGAATATATTTTTAAGTAAAATGGATATGGTTTTGGGAAAGTGATATTTGAAATAAAGTTAATTGTTTTAAAGATGTTTTAAAATGTATTGAATATCGAAATCATAGATTTCAACATTCATTGTTGAAATAGACGTTTTCGAGGAATAAGGAAATGATGGATTATAACACTGTTGTTATAGTAAATGATTTCCGAAAGGAAATGTTTTGATGTAGTATTGGGATTTACATATCTATCTTAATTTCGAATCCCTATACTAGTGATTTTGAGTCGCCGTAACGATGTTTTACGTAACATTCGTTTTGACTCAAATAAATGTTGTTATAGTAAATGATTTCCTTAAAGAATGAATTTATACTTAAATTTGATTTAAGTATATTGAATATTTTCAAATGTTGAAAATAAATAAATTTGTGAATTACTTATTTTTAAATAAGTATGAAATTGCTTTTCCAAAAATGAAATGAAATGTTTTTGAGAATTTATCTTCTTAAAGATAAATCGAAAGTGAATATGTGAAATCGATTGAAAATCGTATATCAGTAGATATTTTGAAAGATATAAATTCAATATGGAATTTATAAAAGAAAAGGGAATCTGTTTAAAAATAAATATTGATTTATTTTTGAAGTGTGGAAATTTTATATCTAGTAAAGATATTTTTGGAAAATAAATAATTTGGAAAATTATTTGGAATCGGATGATGTTGCGCATCTTTATTGATAGTTAAATAACCGACTATCAGTAATTACCTTGAATGGTATTTGTTGTGTATTGGATGAATTTGAATGCCACACTTATTTTTGAATAAGCGCTCACTATTCGGGTTAGCCGGGAAAGGACCATGGGGTCGTATAACCCATTCCGAATATGTGATACGTCGTTATGAATTGCATTCGAAGACCGGTGTTGAAGACCGGATATTTTTGAAAACGGAAGGATTACCGTCGAGTTACTCTACATCGGCTGATCTCCGATTTAGAGGTTTTATCACCCTTAGTGACGGGAAGTCCGGACGTGATTAGAAATTTATCCGGATGTGCAAGGGCTTCGTGAGAAGTGCCTTCGGTTCTGTTCGATCCCGGAACAGACTTGTATGGATTGTGTGTCTGACGTTACAATTTGAGATATAAAGCTGATTTCTTTCAAATACATATCTATTGGTGGCGGAGAATTTATTCTCTTAGCTTAACACCCTTCTCTGAGACGTACGAGCTCAAAGGTTATGTAGTTGAAATTTATCAGCGATATACTCCCAATTTGGTGACGTGGCATACTGAGTGTTGCTGTGAAATGATCAGTGTTTGATCATTTGCGATATGATCATTTGTTTGATCTTATATCTTTGTGATCATAGGTTGATCATTTGTTTGACCCGAAGCATGGCTTTGTAGAAAGCGTAGCTTTGTGGACGAGACTTCATCGAGCATCACACCCCGGAAATGGTCAAAACAGGAAGGATGCGGCAAGGTTCTAGGGAGTAGCGCCCCTTAGTGTATGTCATTCCTTCTGGATAAAGGTGGTATCATGGTATGGAGCCCAGATACTTAACCTCTGTGGTTGCTGCAAATTTATTACTTTGTGGTTGTTGCGAATCGGGGATCCTCGGGAAGATCGGTGACGATCGGGGGATGGCATACGCGTGTCAGTAGTTACCTATTTTTGCAGAGGTAACCCGGCCTTGTGTTGGCAGAGATCCGTTTAGGTTCTCGGGTCGTCTATTCCAGGGACGTACCCATCGTGGCATAGGAAGTTCCTTAGCCTGAGCATTTGTTGGAAATCCAAAGAAACAATACGAGCCTTGTACGGATTTAGTTGTAGAACCTATCATTCACTTATGGTGGCGCCCCACTGTTTGGATGGTAGCTATAGTAGGCATAGTTCGAAATGTCTATGCTGGCTAAGATTTATATTCTACTTTCGAAATGTTTTCCACTATGCACTAATAATAATATCCAAAATGATTTGATTTTGCGTAGTAAGCATCTTTGACTAACATAAGAAGAAATCTCCTCCAAGTCTGCGTTTGCATTGTGTGTGTGGTGGGAGGTCTTATGGTAGTTTCATTTTCCAAAAGCATTGCGAATTGACATTAAAGTTTTCCTGTTGTTTATTCTAAAGATAAACTGTTTTACGATCTCACACCAGTCACCATGACTGACTCGGAGTTTATTGTTTCCCTTCTAAACTCTGGGTGCCCACCAATTTCCACACGGGCAGTCTAGAGTTATGTTATCAGGATATTCTGGAGCTTTGGAAGCAAGCTGGATGGCGAGACGTAGTATTTGTATCTGAAATTATTTATTCCGCTGTGTATTCTGTATGAGGACAAGTTATATAACTGTCCATTGTTGTATATGACTCTGATTGATGTATGTATAAACTGATATAGTTCTTTGTTTTAAAAGACTAGTGTTATCTATTATATATTGTTCCGCTGCGATATGGGAGATTCTAATATTGTTTCTGTTCTGCTCTTGTTCTGTTGTTGTTCTATCTTCTTCCTTTTCTTCTGTTTTCTTCTTCTTCTCCCTTTTCTTCTTTTTAAAACCCTCACTATTGGAGTTTCCAGCACTCGATTTCTCGGCAGTCGATAAAGTGAGTATGGATGTCGAATTTTCAAAAGTCGAAAATCCGGTACGTGACAAAGTGGTATCAGAGCATATGGTTAAGCGACAACCCTGCTCTGTTGGGTGTTACTCATTAGAGATAGAGTCAGTAGTACTCTAGAATGAGTGTGAGTGTAATAATAGATACGAGTGCGTATTTGTTAGTGAATATAAAATTGTTTTGTATTGTGTTGACTTATCGGTTGATTGTTTATAGATTCTGGTCGGTACAGTCTAGCTAACTGTAATCGATAGGGGTTTCTAAACTCTAAACAAGATAAACCGACACAGTATTGTTTTAAATAGGGTAAATGAGATAATTTTACCTAAAACTATTTTTGTATATAAAGGAAATAATTTTCTATGAATTATCATAGTATATGGATGTTAGGAAGTAATAATAGTGAATTATCATCACTGGAATTGAATAAGAAATTGAAATCATAACTCCAAAGTTAAGAAATAAATTCACATACAAATGAAATTTAAGAATGTAAATTATAAATGTGATTTGAAATTTGAAACGGAATTCCAGAGAAGTATTTGGAAATGTTTTGAAAAGAATTTGTAAATTTTGGAGATTTGAAAAGTTTAAAATCTTTTTGATTTGAAAATGGATTTCGAAGGTTTGAAAAGTATTTTGAGAGATGAAAGCTCTAAACTCTTTTCGGTCGCTGGAAAATAATTCCGATGATGATCGCGACATCACCGGTGTTCATTTTCGGGTTTCCAAAAGAGAAATTGCTGCCAAGTTGTTTTAAATGGAAATTGTTTGGAAAAAATTTGGGTTTTGTTTTGGAAATTCAAAAGGATAATTTGAATTGTTTTCAAAATGGCTTTGAAAGGTTGAAAAGACTCTGAAATACTATATACAAATATTTATGAAATATTATGAAATTGATAACTTATAAAATATTGAGATCTGATTGGAATGAAATTCAAATTGTAAATGAATTTATAACTTGGAATAGAATTCAAGAAGGTAATTGAAAATTTAAAATTCAATAATGGAATGAAATTGTGAATATGAATTTATAATTGAAAATAGAATTCTAATGGAATGAAATTAGTAAGGTGAATGTATCAATGATCTTATAAATCGAAATGTAAGTAAGTCGAAGACTTATAGAATATTTGAAATTTGATTTGGAAATCAGATTCGAATTGGAAATGAAAGAATTAGTGAATGAGTTTCAGAATGAATAAATAAATTTGAATTTGTAAGTAAGTAAAACTGAAATTGAAGATGAATGTGAAACTTTGTTCTGAATTTGTTAGTAAATGTAATTCAAGCTGAATATTGAAATTTAAAATGAATTAGTGAATGAAACTAATATATAGAGTGATATGAATTAGTAAATGAAAAATAATCGAAAAAAAATTCAATATTCAGAATAGAAGATAAAATTGAATTCAAATAGATTTGAAATGTAAAATTGAAGGAAAATGAATAGGTGTAACTTCAACAGTGAAGTAAAATTGTATAAGAAGTCGTTTATATAGGAAATTTTGTAATTGAATGTGCAAAATAGGTTGAATGCTGTAATTAGATATATGGCTAGTAAGATACAGGTGTTATAAAGGAATTGGAATTGAATTTCAAAGATAAAATTTGAATTGCTCGACAAAAGGTAAGTATTTGAATTTCAATATGAGATTTGATGATTTCTTCTCTAGCCGCTTGGCTTTTTCTTTTCTTTTTGAAATCTGAGAGTCCGTAGGGACGTTTTGTAGTAGTGCCGTGTTAGCCGCGCAAAGGAGACGCTGGCAAAATTTTTCGAAAATTTAGAGTGTTAGAAAATTTTTGAGAAAATTTTGAAAGTTTAAATTTGCATTTGAATTTAAATTTGAATTTTGAAGTTAAACAATATTGTTTGAAAACTATAAAAGGTTTAGAAATTTAGTTGAACAATAACGAATCTTTAATAGAAAGATTTGTTATGATAAAATTTGATAAAAACTATTGGATATTAAAAATAGTAGACGAGTTAAGGACATTTTTTCCTAACTTGTAATTTCGGGACGAAATTCTTTTAAGGATGGAAGTTTGTAACGACCCAGGATTTTGAACAAATTTAATTGAAAATATTTAATTAATTTTAAATATTTGAACGATGATTTAATTTGAATCCCGAATATAACTTGGAATTTGGCGATTAAATTTTATAATTTAATCTATTGAAACTGGATAAAAATTCGAATCTTCAATTTTAAGCTGAAGAAAAATATTTCAAAAGCTTTTAAAATTCGTATTGATAATACTGAAGATAATAGAAGCTTCAGAATGTAAATTCAAACTGTTTTGTTCGGTTTTGAAATTTAATTGTTCGAATCGATATTTAAAAATAGTCATTTTTCAAACAGTCTCAGAATTCGACAAAACCTATTCCATTGGGTCCGTAATATTGTATTATTACTGGATTTCCAATTTCGTATTTTTCGGAGTAAATACGTGATCATACGGCGAGCAAACGCATTGGAATTCAATCAAATTCAATTTAATTTTTAAATTCAAAATGGTCAAAATCGACATACTGTTCGTTCCTTAAATTATGCCTGGGATTATGCCTACCATCACGCCAAATATCACGATACAGAAATCGTGCAAGCATGGTCGCGTACCCTTCTCGTTTGTTTAAAAATAAATGGCCGATAGAAGAAAACGAAATTCTTCTCCTCGTTCAAAATAAAATGCGACACTTTCGTTATGAAACCCGAGCTACCTCACCTTTCTTCGTTCGAGTTTAAATCCCCCTCGTCCTTCTTTCACCGAAATCAAATCCAATTGTTCATCCTCTTCGAAGAAAAATGGCGGAACCAAATACTTTCCCCTTCAATCGATTTTAAGTCGCGATTAATCGCGTGAGGTGGAGGCACTCGCGAGTGGGCAGTGGCTGTCGACTGGGCGCGCGAAGCTAGGGAGTAGCGAGGTGGTTCGCGAGTTCGTCACGACCAGGGAAGGCACCGCGTGACTGTAAACGTGGCGTTCGATTTTTGGGCTCGAGTGAGGCAGCGCGAGGCGTTCGAAGTGGCGAAGTCTGGTGGTCGCGATCTCAGCAGGAGACGACTTCGACTTCAAAAGGGGGGCGGGGATTCGCGAATGCGAGGGAGGAGCGTGGTGTTCAGTGGCATCGACTGGGATTCAAAGTCGACAGAGAAGCCTGGGTTCATTCGAGTTGTCAGTGAGGTAATCACTGGGTTTATTTTTGTTTGATTATATATATATATATATAGATGTTTTAGCTTACTAATATTTTGGAAAAATATAACAGTAAAGTTCTGTTTTAACTATATACAGATATGTGTATAGGTTGAGAAAAGATTTTGTTTGGTTAGTTACAGAAATGGAATAAAAGTATATAAAGACAGAATTTCTGAAAATATATATATATGAGTTTTATGACTTAGATTTTTAATCTATTAATTTTCTAAGTATACCTATATAGTTTCAAAAGGAAATATCACAGGCATATCTTGTTCAACATAAAAGTAAAGTAGAATACATATATATGTAAGGGTATACAAAGTGATATATGCAAAATTTTAATTTATAAATTAAAGAAAGAAAGAAAAATGTATATATTTCAACTACATATTGTTTAGGAGATTTTTTTACAGTAAAGTTTGTTAAATTAAATTTTTGTTTAAAACCAAATGTACGAGTTTAAACTAAATAAGTAAGTAATAATTAATTATTCGATTTTATATAAGTAGGGATAGGCAGATAAAAGAAAATATATATAAGGTTATATAAAGATTGGATTTTTATAAAGGGGGAATTAGTTTAAAATTTAAATTTATTTGCTAAAAATAAATTATTAGATTAACATGAATTTATTTAAACGATAAATTTATTATTCGATTATCTCGAATATTAACAAATTGTAAAATTGCTTATACAAGGTTAAGATTGGAAAAACAAGCCGGAACAAAAATGGAAATGGATTGCAAAAATTTAAATGCTAAGGTGAGATTTTTCTCACTCAAAATGAAAGTTGATTTTTACAGTTATCGATTTGATTGATTGCTGTTTGGATTTGTGATATTAGATATAATAGGATATATCTATATATATAGCAATATATACATATTGGCATATGTATATATTGGATTGATTGATTTCCCGCCTCGTATAGCGGATGAGACGCTATTGCGCCGTTAGTAAGCGGATATTTTTATAAAACCCATATACCGCGATATTCCACCTCGAAGTGGAATTGGTATTGTGCTAACATCTGTGGATGCAGGGAAACAGGTTGGAGAGATCCAACTGGATTCCTCAACCGTATTTATTTATTTACAGATATTGATGTATATTCTGATATCATGTTGATATATGATATTGAATGTTGTGATTGACTAATTGGTGCTGTTGCATCATCGGATTCAAAATTTTGAAGTTTAAAAATAACGATTTTAACTTTAAAAGAGATTTTTAAGTATACGTTTTATTTGAAATTTTGAATTGATTTACTTTAAATAAATAAATGTTATAAATTTAAAGTTATGGAGATTATAATGTTAGTGGAATATAACCAAAGTGTCATTTTTGAAATAAAAATCGATTTATTTATAAAATGGTTTAAGTTGGGATTTTTGAATAACTATAAATGATTTGTATAAAAAGATTTATACAAATTGATATTTATAAATCAAATGTTGGAATTATAAAAAGAGTTTTTTTATAAGTGTTAAAATGAAGTATAAATTGGATTTTGGCATTTTAATTGAGATTTTTGAACAAGTATGAATGGTTAATAGATGAGATTTATAAATAGTATAAAAGTAGTTCAGTTATGGTTGAAAATAAGGTTATAAATGAAATCTTATAAGTAGTAAGATTTAAAATCTGTGAAGTTTAAAAGAACGATTTCTTTTAAAATAAATGAATTGTAAGTTATTAACTTATAAGATGGACCTTTGGTATATACATTGAGTATAAATTGAATAGGTCATTAAAGAAGATTTATAAATCGAATTGTTAATAAAGGAGATTTATTAAATTGAAGTTGTTAGAAAATAGAAATAGAATTTATAAACGTTGTTTTATAAATTCGAGATCAATTGAATTTGATAAATTAAATATAGAAGATTATTGAAGAAGATATATTCACAATTTTGGGTAGCGGATTTCTATTGAAATAAATGTGTAGAAAAGATTGAAATGTGGTTGGTGAAGTATATTCACGATTTTGGACAGTGAATATATTTTTAAGTAAAATGGATATGGTTTTGGGAAAGTGATATTTGAAATAAAGTTAATTGTTTTAAAGATGTTTTAAAATGTATTGAATATCGAAATCATAGATTTCAACATTCATTGTTGAAATAGACGTTTTCGAGGAATAAGGAAATGATGGACTATAACACTGTTGTTATAGTAAATGATTTCCGAAAGGAAATGTTTTGATGTAGTATTGGGATTTACATATCTATCTTAATTTCGAATCCCTATACTAGTGATTTTGAGTCGCCGTAACGATGTTTTACGTAACATTCGTTTTGACTCAAATAAATGTTGTTATAGTAAATGATTTCCTTAAAGAATGAATTTATACTTAAATTTGATTTAAGTATATTGAATATTTTCAAATGTTGAAAATAAATAAATTTGTGAATTACTTATTTTTAAATAAGTATGGAATTGCTTTTCCAAAAATGAAATGAAATGTTTTTGAGAATTTATCTTCTTAAAGATAAATCGAAAGTGAATATGTGAAATCGATTGAAAATCGTATATCAGTAGATATTTTGAAAGATATAAATTCAATATGGAATTTATAAAAGAAAAGGGAATCTGTTTAAAAATAAATATTGATTTATTTTTGAAGTGTGCAAATTTTATATCTAGTAAAGATATTTTTGGAAAATAAATAATTTGGAAAATTATTTGGAATCTGATGATGTTGCGCATCTTTATTGATAGTTAAATAACCGGCTATCAGTAATTACCTTGAATGGTATTTGTTGTGTATTGGATGAATTTGAATGCCACACTTATTTTTGAATAAGCGCTCACTATTCGGGTTAGCCGGGAAAGGACCATGGGGTCGTATAACCCATTCCGAATATGTGATACGTCGTTATGAATTGCATTCGAAGACCGGTGTTGAAGATCGGATATTTTTGAAAACGGAAGGATTACCGTCGAGTTACTCTACATCGGCTGATCTCCGATTTAGAGGTTTTATCACCCTTAGTGATGGGAAGTCCGGACGTGATTAGAAATTTATCCGGATTTGCAAGGGCTTCGTGAGAAGTGCCTTCGGTTCTGTTCGATCCCGGAACAGACTTGTATGGATTGTGTGTCTGACGTTACAATTTGAGATATAAAGCTGATTTCTTTCAAATACATATCTGTTGGTGGCGGAGAATTTATTCTCTTAGCTTAACACCCTTCTCTGAGACGTACGAGCTCAGAGGTTATGTAGTTGAAATTTATCAGCGATATACTCCCAATTTGGTGACGTGGCATACTGAGTGTTGCTGTGAAATGATCAGTGTTTGATCATTTGCGATATGATCATTTGTTTGATCTTATATCTTTGTGATCATAGGTTGATCATTTGTTTGACCCGAAGCATGGCTTTGTAGAAAGCGTAGCTTTATGGACGAGACTTCATCGAGCCTCACACCCCGGAAATGGTCAAAACAGGAAGGATGCGGCAAGGTTCTAGGGAGTAGCGCCCCTTAGTGTATGTCATTCCTTCTGGATAAAGGTGGTATCATGGTATGGAGCCCAGATACTTAACCTCTGTGGTTGGTGCAAATTTATTACTTTGTGGTTGTTGCGAATCGGGGATCCTCGGGAAGATCGGTGACGATCGGGGGATGGCATACGCGTGTCAGTAGTTACCTATTTTTGCAGAGGTAACCCGGCCTTGTGTTGGCAGAGATCCGGTTAGGTTCTCGGGTCGTCTATTCCAGGGACGTACCCATCATGGCATAGGAAGTTCCTTAGCCTGACCATTTGTTGGAAATCCAAAGAAACAATACGAGCCTTGTACGGATTTAGTTGTAGAACCTATCATTCACTTATGGTGGCGCCCCACTGTTTGGATGGTAGCTATAGTAGGCATAGTTCGAAATGTCTATGCTGGCTAAGATTTATATTCTACTTTCGAAATGTTTTCCACTATGCACTAATAATAATATCCAAAATGATTTGATTTTGCGTAGTAAGCATCTTTGACTAACATAAGAAGAAATCTCCTCCAAGTCTGCGTTTGCATTGTGTGTGTGGTGGGAGGTCTTATGGTAGTTTCATTTTCCAAAAGCATTGCGAATTGACATTAAAGTTTTCCTGTTGTTTATTCTAAAGATAAACTGTTTTACGATCTCACACCAGTCACCATGACTGACTCGGAGTTTATTGTTTCCCTTCTAAACTCTGGGTGCCCACCAATTTCCACACGGGCAGTCTAGAGTTATGTTATCAGGATATTCTGGAGCTTTGGAAGCAAGCTGGATGGCAAGACGTAGTATTTGTATCTGAAATTATTTATTCCGCTGTGTATTCTGTATGAGGACAAGTTATATAACTGTCCATTGTTGTATATGACTCTGATTGATGTATGTATAAACTGATATAGTTCTTTGTTTTAAAAGACTAGTGTTATCTATTATATATTGTTCCGCTGCGATATGTGAGATTCTAATATTGTTTCTGTTCTGCTCTTGTTCTGTTGTTGTTCTATCTTCTTCCTTTTCTTCTGTTTTCTTCTTCTTCTCCCTTTTCTTCTTTTTAAAACCCTCACTATTGGAGTTTCCGGCACTCGATTTCTCGGCAGTCGATAAAGTGAGTATGGATGTCGAATTTTCAAAAGTCGAAAATCCGGTATGTGACAACATGTTTAACTTATGTCAATTGGTACCTCTAATTAGATTATTTCCCTTAAAGTTGCCACATTCCAATGTGATGTATATTGGTATTTCTAATTATTTTATGTCGAACTTATTTAAGAAAATGCATTAGTATCTTTAATGATAAATTCCCATTTATATAATATTTAGTTTATCAAAACTAATCTACTTTGGTTTCCCTAATAATAGTGTCAACATCTACAATCAAAATAGCATTTGTATCCCTAATGTTTTAACTGAAAGTCAAAAAACAATAGGCTCCATGCCCTTAATTAGGTTAATATAGATCAATGTCGAAGTGAAAACATTTAGCATGTCAAAGCTCATCTACATTGGTGTTCCAAATGACAGTGTCGAAGTTCTCAAAATGGTACATCTATAAGAAACTTAACGCTCTTCGCCTTTAATGAAGATTGGCAACATCCATGTCGCACTATACCTCATCGACCCTCTACCCAGGGTAAAACAAAAGTTAAGTTCTTTTAAGTATAAATTCACGTCGAAGGAGACATTGTCAACTTTCAAAAACTATAGGCTATCCACATATTAAAAAAATGACCTTTTATAATTTATATGGCCATCCGCCGAAAATATAGGGCCTTCTTCTTGAAACATAAACCACCTTGCCCTTTTAAGAAAAGTTTTGAATAACATAGATACAAGCCTTTTCAGCATTAAAAAGATAAGGTGTGATGTAACAACCTTGAATTTCAATCATTTGAATTAGGAATATTTAATTGATTTTAAATATTGAAATTTAATTTTCAGCATTAAATAACTTATATTTCAAAAATATAGTGGTTTATTTGATAATTAAATTGTTAAATTTAATGTTTTGAATTGTTTAAATAACTGAATCTTGAATTTAATGTGAATGAAAATGATATCGAAGGTTGATCTAAATTCTAATTGAATAAGAAGGAAGATAGTAAACTTTTAAATTTGGATTAAAAGCGATTAAACTGATTTCGAAAATAACTCATTTTAATTAACGTGTAAAAATAGCCTTCTAGGGCACTGTCTCGGATTTTGACAAAACTAGTTTCATTGAATCCGTAATAGTGAATTATTATATGCCGTCGAATTTTATGGCGATTGGACGTATCGTTTGATCGTGCAAGTTCGAAAGGCGTAGAGATTAATTTAAGGAATTTAAATTAATATAATTTTATTTTGGAAAGATAACTTCAATATATGATGGAATTGGCTTCTGATATATATTCCATTGTGTTTGGAATATGGGTATAACATATAGAACGTCAGGCGGTAGGCCTCGTTTGGAGTACGAAATTTTAAAGTGTGAATAGTGCTTTGAAAATTTTCAATAAAAGGGCATTAACTTTTTTCATTTGCAAAAACCTAATCCCAAAGTCAACAGCCGCCTTTAAAACAATAGCTGCATCCAACGACAATAATTTCTCTGACTCATCCAAGCAAAATTAGCTGAAACGTTCAACATGAAAGTAGGAGAGCTCGACTCCATGAGTTCATCCATACCAAACGACTGTCGATTGGAGGTTCACAGTGATGGCTACAGTGTGCATTCGTGAAGTGGGCATTCAGTTTTCGGGCGAAGTCGCGTGCAAGGGTGGGTCACGTGAACGACAGTGATGACAAGCGAGGTGCGGTAGTTGCTGGGCGAACAGCGGTGATCGATAGCGTGGTCGAATTTTTAAAAATAAATAAAGGAAATCGAACCTGGAATCGCATACGAGAGGGAGAAGGAGGGAAGGTAATTGATGTTTAAAATTTTAATTAATTTAAGTTAATGATAATTTAAATAATCTCGTATGTAACAACCCAGTATTTTGCATCTGTTGGTTATCGTCATTAAACGATTAATCGATTGCTAATTGAAGTTTTGTTTTTTTCTAAATTGAGTGAAAATTCTTTTATAAATTGTTAAAAAGAATAGTGGGCTTTGAAATTAAACTGTGGCCCATGTTTTAATTGCGACCGAGAAAATTTGCAAAGCAATTAACCCGTCCCTCTTTTCCATTTTTCATCCTTCGCAACCCTAATCAAAATAAATCGAACGAAGGAATAATGGCAGCGCGTCTCTCCTTCATTCCTTCGTGAAACTAGGGCATAGAAATCGAAGAGGATAGATGGCGCTCTCTCGTTCGTTCTCGTTTTCGTTCGTCTCCAAAATTAGGGCTTCTGGGATTCGAAGGCGCTGACTTCAACGGCTCCGTCAATTTGCTCATGGCTGCTTCGACGTTGGTCGTGCTCGATTGGACTTCGGTTGCTTACTTCGTTTGTTTTCCTCGATTGCTTCGGTCTCGTATCCGAATTGCTTCAATTTGCTACAGGCCAAGGTGAGTAAATTTATTTACTCACATCTAATTCGAGTTTCGAATGATTTCTAGCTTGTTCAAACTTGTGATTTTGTTTCTTGTTTGACTGATTTTTCTCGTATTTGAATTCTCTAAGATTTTTGTTGGGTTCGTCAGTTGATTTTGTTCACTGGCTTCGATTTTGAGTTGTTTGATCTTTTTCTGGTCAACACGTCTCTGACTTTGGTTGATACATGATTGTGTCTTCATTTACATTTGTTACACCGTTTTTTTTAACTGCTGTTAACAACAGTTTCTTGGTCGAACTTGTTTCCACCCCTCTTGAACTTGTTTCACTGATGCATTGAGCTCGTGTAGTCTGCATTTATGTGCAGTCTGCATTTACATGGTCTTTGACCTGATGTGAAGTATGAGCTACTAGCCTGCATTTACATTGAACCTTGGTGGTCTTTGTTGCACTGCCTTATGTCATACTTGTTGATGTCTTTGTAGTTTGTTTCCAGTCAGCACTTCACGGCCTTCAGGTCTTTCATGTTGCATATTCTTTGTAGCACACTTGAGCTTGTTTATGCAATTTGTCACTGTATCACATATGACATAGTTTGCATTTGAGTTGTTACTGTTGCCTTGAACTGTTGTCACAACGTTCATGTGCATTTTCTATTTAAGTGAAATGGGTTTCGAGATGTATTATTGGACACTTGAGTTTCACTGAGCATTGTGCATATTACTTTTACCACTTAAGTCATTCAGTTTATATTTACATATCATCAATGCTTGCTGCCTTGACCTGTTGCAACTGCATTTTTCATTGTGGCGTTAATTCTCTACTATTCTGATTTTGATGTAGTGTACATATATGGTTATTTAAAACCATTTCACTGAATGAGGCTATGGCACCTGTTGTTGTCATCCTCTCTTGACCATTTTAGCATCGTCTTGCTGTGTTCGAAATTATATACCTGCTATTGCTTATATGATGCAGTTGTCTTGGGCTTGTGTAATACTTTGTCGAATTCATTTGCATTGGGTTGCTTGGCCTTTCCTTCTGTGCAGCCTTTTCAGGTTCCACTGATATATATATATATATATATATCTGTGCATACATACATATGTATGTGTGTATGCATATATTCTTGGATTTGTACTAATCTTGAGTTATTGATTTTGGTCGAGACTTGTTTCAGTTTGAGCTTGTTGGTTTTCTTCTGGCATTTGGTCTGGAGTACATTATTTCTTTGTTTCGACCATGTCACTGTTGAGTTCATTAGTTGCCATATCATGTGCTCGAGCTGTGTCCAGACTTGCACACTGATTTATTCGAAGTTGTAACCTAGGTCTTGACCTCGTGTCTATGATTATGTGCAGTTTAGTTGTTTGTATGTCTTGCATTCATTCTTTCTTCATTGCTGGTGTGTATGCATACATTTATGTATGTATGTTATTGCATTGTTGTGAGTTTGAAGTTGTTGTCTCATTTGTTGCTGTGTTGTTGTTGCACACTACTGGTCTTTATTTACATTTCTCTGTTCATGTTGATACTGTGCACTCTGGTTTCATTGTAGTTGTCACTGTGAAGCTTCAAGTCTGGTGCATTGTTCCAGTTGAGTCTGCACATGTGTACTCGAGTCTGTACCTCTGGTATGCAGCAGCTTGGTCTGTTGTAGATGTATACTTGTGGTCTGGTGCACTTGCTCGTCTACTGTCTCATTTCTGATAGTGGATTTGCACTTGAATTTCTAGCCTGTTGCACTATTAGTTTTATTTGCAGTTGTGTTGAGTCACGATTGTCGTGACTTGACCTCTGTAGTTTCATTTTGCTGATCTACATTTGGTGTTGTGATGATTTTATACAATATTGTGGCGAGGCAGTACACGCGTGCGTGTTCTGCAGCCACACAGTTTTAACATTTTAATGTGGCGAGGCAGTGCACGCGAGTGTGTACTGCAGCCCAATCAGATTTGACAATTTTAATTGATATTTCAATTGCTGGATTTGTTTCGTGATGCCAATTCAACATATTTTTGAAGTGTATTTTGATTTGGTTTAATTTGATGATTTTGTTGTTAAATTGTCGTTTTTGGCAATTCTGTTGTTTTCTAAATTATCTTCATTGATGATCTTTTTACTTATCTTTGTTGATATTTTGAATCTGCCGATTTGCTGTTTAACACTGATACATGTTATATTTATCGTTATCCAATTTCTCATTAAAGAGTTGGATATACGAGATTTTTGTGACCGTTGTCTATTTGATATTTGATTATTATTGTTTCTATGCATTAATAACTAAGTTTGAATTAGACTGACCCGTGTATTATTTTCTTTTGAATTTAATACTCGGGTCAGACTCGAGTTATTTCAGGTTGTAGATATCTTGCTTTGGGATGCTGTTTGAGCTATGAAGACTTTTCATATCTTTTGAAGTAGACTTCGTCATTTTGTAGTAGTCAGTGTATTGATTTGGGTCGATATGTATTTCATGTATATTAGTCGATAATGTACTCGAATATATAACTTCTAGAGTCGACAGTTGTAGTTGTATCATATGTATAGTGTCAAATGTATTGTAACTGACATCAGTTATATATATATATATATATATATGAGACTTTTCTGTTTAGTCTGTGTTCCGCATTTATTTATATTATCTGTGTTATTATTTATCTAATGTCATAAACTATTATAGCCACTGTGTAGTAGCTTTGAGTGAGTATCGGTATGTCGGATTTTTATACTAACTGACATATCGGTGCTCGAACAAAGCAATTACATGGATGGTCGCTCCTCAACAGCCTTATTCTCCGTGCTAGTTGACAGCATTACTCCGTAGTGTTCTTGGCTAGCGTGGGTATAGAGGTGGGGCGTCACAGCTTGGAATTAGAGCCTGGGGTTTATGGACATAATATAAAACATAACTTAGATGGAACATGTGTTACAACTATTAGTCGATGTTTTATCTCTCATCTTTACATATGATTATCTTTGCTTGTTAGGTATGAATTCCTAATGCTTATTTATGTGCATTTGATTTTGATTTAGTGAAAGTATTTTGGCTTCTGCCTCCGTTTGCTTTGCGAACTCAAGTTGGGTTTTTGATGATGAGGATTTTGTTCTTGTGTTTTCGGCTTTGAATTGATTTAGCCGATGTTGATTTTGTTCGAATTTGGCCAATTAAAGCTATTTTGACCTTTGGACTTTGTTCCACTTTTGTGCTATGCTATGGGTGTCATTGTGTACTTGTTACGCTGTGATGAAAAATAGCTCGACCGGTTGCAAATTGAGTGATTTTGATTTTTCACTCATATCTAGTTCGAATCTTAGCGATTTTGAACTTGATATTTTGTGTTTTCCTCGGCTTGACTTCCATTCGACTTCGGTCATTTTGTTTTTGTGAAATTGCTAATTTCTTGATTTCCAAGACTCTAACTTCATTTGCCGTTGAATTCTTTGATGATGATATTGATTCATTTTGTACTCGACTGAGACCATTAATTGTTGACTTCGACATTGACTTGATTCTTATTTTTTGTTGAAGCCATTTATGCATTTATGCTCGTTTTGCTTTGTTTTTCCAATTGATAATCGATTCTTCTTTTCCAATTAGTTGTTATCACCTTTGTCGACTTTGATAACTTCTATTTCTGGAATTTTTGGGTATTTCTACTTTGATGAATTTGGAATCGAATTCTTTGGATTTTATTCATGTCTTCGAATGTGAATTTTAGTGAGTTGATTTGGTTTCCAAATTTAATCGATTCTTGATCATTTCCTCGATTTGTTGCTATCATTTATTAGCAACTTTAATGACATTTTCTTCGGGATTTTTGTGAACATACTTTTTGATGGATTCAGTATCGATTTCTTTGGATTCTATTCACATCTTCGTCTGTGAATTCTTGTGATTGATTGTTTCTACAATCATTTTTGTGATTTGTCACTTTAAAAATATAAAGGTTTCCTATACTAGTAGTAAATATTAAAATTCCTTTCTCCAAACGATTTCAAAACTATTTTACTACAAAGCTCTTTTCCTAAACCGTTTTCCAACCTATTTGTATATACAAGCATTTATTTCACTCGTATGAGAAATTGAATTAAACGGCTTAGTAAAACAAGTGGTATGAAACGCTTGCGTTTACTTCGTCGGTTAACTCCTGGACTTGTTCGATTGAAACTTTTGTGACAATTTTCTAGTGAAGATCTACAGTTTATTCGTAAATATTTAAGTTAAGCTAGTGGTTATGGGACATGAAGCTAAACTCATATATTTACTAACTTAGTGTAATTGACACTTCTTGATGATCATGACGATCATTTTTGTGATTTGATTTAGGCTAGCAAGTGTGCGATGCCTCTTTGTCTACGAGGGAGACTAAACCCCGTTTGTGTCATGTTTCACCATCACATAGAAGTGGGGTAGCGACCCACGGTCTTCGGGCCATTCCTGTATGAAAATTTAATGGATAGCTTCCATGAGATAGCTTCTCGTTCTTGTGATACCGGTCGGTGAGTTTTCATGCTCCCATTTTGTGATAGGCCTTCCCCTTTTTATGATTTAGACTAGCGATTGTGCGATGTCTCTTTGTCTACGAGGGAGACTAAACCCCGTTTGTGTGATGTTTCGCCATCACATATGTGGGGTAGCGACCCACGGTCTTCGGGCCATTCCTATGTGAAAATTTAATGGTTAGCCACCATGAGATAGCGTCTCATTTTGTGATACCGGTGTTTTGAGTTTTCATACTCCCGTTTTATGATAGGCCTCCCCCTCTTTGTGATTTCTGGATTTCGTGTGTCGATTCTAGAATTTTTGTGATTTCTGGATTTCGTGTGTCGATTCTAGAATGTTTGTGATTTCTAGATTTCGTGTGTCGATTTCTAGAATTTGTGTTTTCTGGATTTCTTGTGTAGATTTCTAGAATTTGTGTTTTTTGGATTTCGTGTGTTGATTTCTAGAATTTGTGCTTCACCAATTTTCGAGATTTCCATTGATAAACTTTATCAATTTTTGTGCATTGGTGAATTTGTGTGTCATTGACTTGTTATGAATACAAGTTTAGGGTATGGTATCCCTTTCTATCTTTGAGAAGATTCTCGTGACATTTTTGATGAATGAAAATTCATTGGTATTATATTTTGATGCCAGTTATTTTGATGAGATTTTGACGTGTTAACTTTAGTAACCGTCAATTTTTAAAATGGATTTACAAGCGGTTCTCCCGCAATGCCAATTTAATCACGTGTTTTCAAAATTCGTTATTTTTAAAAGTTGTTTCAAAATATAAATTAAAATTGTTTTCAAAATTTTTACAGTTTGCATTTTCAAAAGAATGAGGAAGCGATTTAAATTTTTCAGCAAAATCGAGGACTACGACCCCTTTCTTTTGCTGATTCGCTTAATTCCGGACTTGTCCGTTTGAGAATGTGGAATGTTATTTTTAAAATACACAATTATGCACTTTTAAGGAAATGATGAAGAGAATTAAATGATTTAGTAAAACTCGTGGTTATGGGACATGTACGTTTGCTATTTCGGTTAATTCCGGACTCGTTAATTGAATATTTGTGACTTCTGATTATCATTTTTGATAATCAAATATTTGTGAAATTTGAATTATCATTTGTGGTAATTAAAAATTTGTGATTTCTAATTATCGTTTTTGATAATCGGATATTTGTGAGATTTGATTATCATTTGTGATAATTAAATATTTGTGATTTCTGATTATCATTTTTGATAATCAGATATTTGTGAGATTTGATTATCATTTGTGATAACTAAATATTTGTGATTTCAGATTATCGTTTTTGATAATCAGATATTTGTGAGATTTGATTATCATTTGTGATAATTAAATATTTGTGATTTGTGATTATCGTTTTTGATAATCGGATATTTGTGATTTTTGATTATCGTTTGAGATAATTAAATATTTTTTCGATTTGATTATCGTTTGTGATAATTGAATACTTGTGATTTGTGGTTTAATTATCATTTGAGATAATTAAATATTTGTGATTTGAAAATTCGATTATTGTTTTAGATAATTGAATATTTGCGATTTGAGATTTGATTATCGTTTTTGATAATCGAATATTTGTTGTTTTTGATTATCGCTTGTGATAATTAGATATTTGAGAAATTTAATTATCATTTGTGATAATTTAATATTTGTTGATTTGAGATTTAATTATCGTTTGAGATAATTAAATATTTGTGATTTGAAAATTCGATTATCGTTTTTGATAATTGAATATTTGTTGATTTGAAATTTGATTATCGTTTTTGATAATTAGAGTTTTGTTGTTTCCTGATTACCATTTTGGTAACTAGATAATTGCGGTTTTGCGATTTGCGATATGGGTTTTATATTTATCTTTGTTGATAATTTGATTTTGCTGTCTTCTAATTATCGTATCGATAATTAAATATTGCTGTTTTGTGATTTTTGAATTCTAATTGTCTAATTGATAATTGAATATTGCTGATAATAGCGTTCATTCAGTTTTGTTGTTTTCTGATTATCTATTTGATAGTTAGATTTTGTTGAGAATTGCGAATTCCTTTTATGAAATTAAAAGATTTCTTTGAGGTTTGAATTCTCTACCTTTATTTTTCTAGCTTGACCAATTTATGTTAGAGAATTTATTGTTAGTGACGACCTTCATTATGAAAATTGCGGGACGCAATTTCTATAAGGAGGGGAGTCTGTAACAACCTAGTATTTTGCATTTGTTGGTTATCGTCATTAAAGGATTAATCGATTGCTAATTGCTAATTGAAGTTTTTTTTTTAAATTGAGTGAAAATTCTTTTCTAAATTGTTTAAAAGAATAGTGGGCTTTGAAATTAAATTGTGGCCCATGTTTTAATTGCGGCCGTGAAAATTTGCAAAGTAATTAACCCGTCCCGCTTTTCCATTTTTCATCCTTCGCAACCCTAATCAAAATAAATTGAACGAAAGAATAATGGCGGCTCGTCTCTCCTTCATTCCTCTGTGAAACTAGGGCATAGAAATCGAAGAGGATAAATGGCGCTCGCTCGTTCGTTCTCGTTTTCGTTCGTCTCCAAAATTAGGGCTTCTGGGATTTGAAGGCGCTGACTTCAATGGCTCCTTTAATTTGCTCATGGCTGCTTCGACGTTGGTCGTGCTCGATTGGACTTTGGCTGCTTACTTCGTTCGTTTTCCTCGATTTCTTCGGTCTCGTCTCCGAATTGCTTCAATTTGCTACAGGCCAAGGTGAGTAAATTTATTTACTCACATCTAATTCGAGTTTCGAATGATTTCTAGCTTGTTCAAACTTGTGATTTTGTTTCTTGTTTGACTGATTTTTCTTGGCTTTGAATTCTCTGAGATTTTGGTTGGGTTCGTCAGTTGATTTTGTTCGCTGGCTTCGATTTCGAGTTGTTTGATCCTTTTCTGGTCAACACATCTCTGACTTTGGTTGATACATGATTGTGTCTTCATTTACATTTGTTACACTATTTTTTTAACTGCTGTTAACAACAGTTTCTTGGTCAAACTTGTTGCCACCCCTCTTGAACTTGTTTCACTGATGCATTGAGCTCGTGTAGTCTCCATTTATGTGCAGTCTCCATTTACATGGTCTCTGACCTGATGTGAAGTATGAGCTACTAGCCTGCATTTACATTCAACCTTGGTGGTCTTTGTTGCACTGCCTTATGTCATACTTGTTGATGTCTTTGTAGTTTGTTTCCAGTCAGCACTTCATGGCCTTCATGTCTTTCATGTTGCGTATTCTTTGTAGCACACTTGAGCTTGTTTATGCAATTTGTCACTGTATCACATATGACATAGTTTGCATTTGAGTTGTTACTGTTGCCTTGAACTGTTGCCACAACGTTCATGTGCATTTTCTATTGAAGTGAAATGGGTTTCGAGATGTATTATTGGACACTTGAGTTTCACTGAGCATTGTGCATATTACTTTTACCACTTAAGACATTCAGTTTATATTTACATGTCATCAATGCTTGCTGCCTTGACCTGTTGCAACTGCATTTTTCATTATGGCGTTCATTCTCTACTATTCTGATTTTGATGCAGTGTACATATATGGTTATTTAAAACCATTTCACTGAGTGAGGCTGTGACACCTGTTGTTGTCATCCTCTCTTGACCATTTTGGCATCGTCTTGCTGTGTTCGAAATTATATATCGGCTATTGCTTATATGATGCAATTGTCTTGGGCTTGTGTAATACTTTGTCGAATTCATTTGCATTGGGTTGCCTGGCCTTTCCCTCTGTGCAGCCTTTTTAGGTTCCACTGATATATATATATATATATGTGTGTGTGTGTGTGTGCATACATACATATGTATGTGTGTATGCATATATTCTTGGATTTGTACTAATCTTGAGTTATTGATTTTGGTCGAGACTTGTTTCAGTTTGAGCTTATTGGTTTTCTTCTGGCATTTGGTCTGGAGTACATTATTTCTTTGTTTCGACCATGTCAATGTTGATTTCATCAGTTGCCATATCATGTGCTCGAGCTTTGTCCAGACTTGCACACTGATTTATTCGAAGTCGTAACCTAGGTCTTGACCTCCTGTCTATGATTATGTGTAGTTTAGTTGTTTGTATGTCTTGCATTCATTCTTTCTTCATTGCTGGTGTGTATGCATACATTTATGTATGTATGTTATTGCGTTGTTGTGAGTTTGAAGTTGTTGTCTCATTTGTTGTTGTGTTGTTGTTGCACACTACTGGTCTTTATTTACATTTCTCTGTTCATGTTGATACTGTGCACTCTGGTTTCATTGTAGTTGTCACTGTGAAGCTTCAAGTCTGGTGCATTGTTCCAGTTGAGTCTGCACATGTGTACTCGAGTCTGTACCTCTGGTATGCAGCAGCTTGGTCTGTTGTAGATGTATACTTGTGGTCTGGTGCACTTGCTCGTCTACTGTCTCATTTCTGATAGTGGATTTGCACTTGAATTTCTAGCCTGTTGCACTATTAGTTTTATTTGCAGTTGTGTTGAGTCACGATTGTCGTGACTTGACCTCTGTAGTTTCATTTTGTTGATCTACATTTGGTGTTGTGATGATTTTATACAATATTGTGGTGAGGCAGTACGCACGTGCGTGTACTGCAGCCACACAGTTTTAACATTTTAATGTGGCGAGGCAGTCCACGCGAGTGTGTACTGCAGCCCAATCAGATTTGACAATTTTAATTGATATTTCAATTGCTGGATTTGTTTCGTGATGCCAATTCAACATATTTTTGAAGTGTATTTTGATTGGTTTAATCTGATGATTTTGTTGTTAAATTGCCGTTTTTGGCAATTCTGTTGTTTTCTAAATTATCTTCATTGATGACCTTTTTACTTATCTTTGTTGATATTTTGAATCTGCTGATTTGTTGTTTAACACTGATACGTGTTATATTTATCGTTATCCAATTTCTCATTAAAGAGTTGGATATACGAGATTTTTGTGACCGTTGTCTATTTGATATTTGATTATTATTGTTTCTATGCATTAATAACTGAGTTTGAATTAGACTGACCCGTGTATTATTTTCTTTTGAATTTAATACTCGGGTCAGACTCGAGTTATTTCAGGTTGTATATATCTTGCTTTGGGATGCTGTTTGAGCCGTGAAGACTTTTCATATCTTTTGAAGTAGACTTCGTCATTTTGTAGTAGTCAGTGTACTGATTTGGGTCGATATGTATTTCATGTATATTAGTCGATAATGTACTCGAATATATAACTTCCAGAGTCGACAGTTGTAGTTGTATCATATGTATAGTGTCAAATGTATTGTAACTGACATTAGTTATATGTATATATATATATATATATATATATGAGACTTTTCTGTTTAGTCTGTGTTCCGCATTTATTTATATTATCTATGTTATTATTTATCTAATGTCCTAAACTATTATAGCCACTGTGTAGTAGCTTTGAGTGAGTATCGGTATGTCAGATTTTTATACTAACTGACATATCGGTGCTCGCACAAAGCAATTACATGGATGGTCGCTCCTCAATAGCCTTATTCTCCATGCTAGTTGACAGCATTACTCCGTAGTGTTCTTGGCTAGCGTGGGTATAGAGGTAGGGCGTCACATCGTACGTTTATTAATCCAAAACCTTTTCATACAATGTCAGTTTTGAGCGCGACGAGTTGCGTTGTGATCGTATCAACGAATTCTATGTTATGAATTAGATTGGATGGATTCGTAGCTAGTAAGAATTTTGGGTTAAATTGAACGACCGTTCAATTTTAATTCAAACCGAAATGTTTTGATGAAAATTGGAATTTCAGTGAGTTAACTCACCTCTCTGGCCTAGTCATATTTTTATATAAGTGTCGATGATATTATTTTTGATTGTTTGTTGATTGTTTGGATGATTTACTATTTTATTAGTTGATTTGGATATATTCTCGCCCCTGGAGCGGATGAGACCTTATTTCGTTCCCATGTAAGAGAAGATGACCATTTGTATATGATCCCGCCTCGAAGTGGTTGATTTATATTTTTATGATTTTATATTATATGTGATGCGGGGGGGACAGGTTATATATACCATTATTTATTTTTATTTACACATAATTATATATATGCTGTAACATGTGATATTTGATGTATTGGATGCCATGTTTGATGTCATTGGTGTGATCTCCCTTATTTAGTGTTTTAGTAGCACTGGGCTCTATTTTTGGTATTTAAAACACTAAAAATGATTATTTTAGTTTAAAAAGGAGTTCGAAGAAATTTTGAAGTATAAATATGTTCTAATAGGTTTTGAATTATTAAAAGAAGGAATTTATTTGAAATAAAATAAAAGCTTGATTTTTGGGATATTAATTTAACTGTTCTGTGAAATATGTTAAATAGTGATATTTGAACTATATTGTAAAGGTTTTGAAATTTATATATAAGTCCATATTTTATTATAAATAAATATAGCTTTAAAGAAGATGAAAATAGTTAGATGTAAATATTTCTTAAATGGTTTAGATAAGAGATTTTACAAATGAATAGATTTATAATAGAGATTTTATAAATAAATGAATTTTATTAATAGAAGTTCTATAAGATAGAAGCGAAATTGATAAACGTAGTTTATAAATATAGAAATGATTTATGTTGAAATTTAGGTATGGAGTTAATCGTTTAAAAAGTGGTTTATCTTTCAAAGGAATGTTTGAAAGTAATATTTTGATGGAGTTAATGGTTTTAAAAGTAATTTTATCTTTGTATAGTAATGTTTTGTAAAATAATAATACCCAATGGAATTAGTAGTTTGAAAGTGATTTAAAACGTGTTAAGTGATGAAAACATAGATTTCAACATTTATTGTTGTGATATATGTTTTTGGGGAAGTAAGGAAGGCATGGACTATAACACTATTGTTATAGTAAATGATTTCCAAAAGCAAATTTTTTATATAGTATATGGGATATATATATATATCCTACTTTTGATGTTAATATTCGAGGTGTGCATTTTCTATCTAATTAGAAGAATGTATTTCAATCAAGGTCTGAGAGGTAATGATACCCTAACTTATATGGCTTCATTGTTAACTAATAAATAGTTAAAGTTCAACATCAAAAATTAATGTTAAGCAAAACTAGTCGAATCCTTATACTAATGTTTTTGGATTTTCGTAACGATGTTTTACGCAACATTCATTTTGACCCAAATGAAGTGCGTTTTGAAGAATTTTTTCCTAAAGATGGGTATATATACTTATTCTGGATTTAAGTCTATGATATTTTCTATATATTGATAATGAAATGGTTTGTTGAATATACTTATACCATTGAAATAAGTACAAATATCGAAATATCAAAATGTTTTTGAGGATATATCTTTTTTAAAGATAATTGGAAGTAAATATTTTGTAAGTGATTTAATTAATAAGAGATTAATTAAACATGCCTAGTGACTGCTTATGCGCTAGATTTTATGTGTTGTTGTGATAGTTAAATAACCGACAATCAAATTTGGCCTTTCTATCGTTGTTGGTACGGAGAGATCGGGAATGGATTTACCGAAAACAACTTTGGACTAATGTATGCATTTGGACGTGCAGGTTTTTGATGATGATTTTTAAAGATAGAAATCTTCATGATGTAGGGCTACTTTCCACTAGACCATTGGAGAAATTACCATATCATATACTTATGGTGGCAGTAGTGCTCTATTATGAAAATCTTTGATTTGCAAGGACTAATCACTACTGATCCTAGGGGTGATTGCCAGTAAACGGATATGGTAGGAGAAGTGCCATCGATTTATCCTGTTCCTAGACAACTTCTATGGACGAATGCCTTATGTTGCATTCTAGTTCACATTGATTGATCGCTATAAATGCGTCATCTATTTGGTGGAAAAGAAGACAACTTCTCTTAGCTTAACACCCTTTTCTGAGACTTACGAGCTCAGGATTTATACATTTGTAGGAATCAGCCGTGTGACTATGGAATAACAAGGTGGCATTCAAAGATGATGTGCTATGTGAAAGGTAATCATTACTGTAACGACCCAAAATTTCTGTCATTTGAAAATTCGTATGTTTAATTGATTTTAAATATTAACAAGTGAAATTTGTAAGCTGAATGAATTAAAATTCGAATATAGTGATTTAATTGTAAAATTAAATCGATAATTTAATATTTGAAATTCCAGAATAATTGGAAATTAGGTTTAATGTAACTAAAAATGATTTATAAAGTTATATTAAATCATATTGGAGTTAGAATGATGTTATAGAACTTTTAAAATTGATTTAAAAGTTAAATTGTAGAAATTTAATATTTTAATATTTAATTGACGAGTAAAAACAGTCATTCTTCAAACAGTCTCAGATTTTGATGAAACGAGTTTCATCGGATACATAATGTTATATTATTGTAAGATTTCAAATTTCGTGTCAATCGGATTTACGGTTCGTTCGGGGCAAGCTAAAACGCATAGAAATCGTTTTAACTAATTTAATTTAAAATTGATCGTTTAATTTCGTAACTCGCACATATGATCAAATTAGCTCCCGAAACACATTCCATTGTGTTTGGAACGTGGGTTAAACCCTAGAAACGTCAGCCGGCACGCTTCGTTTGGAGTTCGGAAAAATTCGGGTGTAACGACCCGTAAATTTTAATAATTTTTATAATGTAATTAATTGAATTTTATTTTATGGTATAATTTTATTCAAACTCAAATCAGTAAAAAATTGACGGTAATAAAATGTTTTCCAAACTTGAATATTTTTATACAGTAAATTTCTAAATCTTCTTCTGAGTGAGATGTCATCTTTCATTTTTCCAAATTTGGACTTCTACTACTCCGTTTATCTTAATTCTGGCAAAATAGCAGCATTTCTTATACCGAATATCGACTTTCGATCGGATGATCGTACCACTAGTATCTGTATACCGTTTTGATCGTCACGTCGTGCTGATCTCTACAGTATATTTATTTCTGTATTTTGAGGTCCGGTACACGACGACGAGAGCAATCAAACTATATATTGTACTGGTACTAAAATTCGTGACTTTTGATTCCCTTTCTTTCAAATTTGAACCGTGTCAACCAAGCAAGATAATTGCTTTAATAAATGTTGCAGAATCAATGGAAAGACGTTACCATTCCCATCATTTCACTTTATTACATCTGGTACGTTTTCTGCCTCTCAGCCTTTTTCCATTCTGTTGTTTCAAAAGAAAAATTATATAACAAAACTTTACCACTACTTTATCACTTCGCATTTATATTCCCTGAGGCTTCTCCTTCTTCTTTTTCCTGAGATCTAATATCTTCCACGTTTTCTCATTCCCCCCTCTTCACGCATGTCCAGCCATGTCACTCAACCTCTGTCCAACCTCCCACTTCCCTTCCTCCTTCTCCGGCCAGCAACTCCCCTCATCTTCACGTTTTCCACTTCCACCACCAACCTGGCAGCTCGCCCACAGCTCACGCTCATCCTTCCCACGTGAGCATCACCAAACCCAAGCAACGACCGAAAGCTCTCCGCCACGTCAAAGCTCCTCCACCCGTGCCAAAGCCACCACCGCCTTCCCTTCCACGCGTTCAACCCCACCTCGGCCTCCACTTATGGTCGAACTTCCCATCACCTCAAACCTGTCCCTGGCCACCTCACCTGGATCCGATCACTTTCCTCTTTCCCCCCCATCTCCTCCACGTGAAACCTCTACCTACCATGCCGCCACCTCCACCTAACTTCTCCCCTCCGATCTACCTCGGCTCGCGCCTGAACCAATCCCAGCCGAGCCTTCCCCACACATCCCCCTCAAGCTTCCAACTGCATCTTCTTTTAGGTATATCTATACACGTTCGTTTAGTTAAGTTTGAATATATATCTGTATATTTTTTTTATATATTTGTTTTCGAACTTTATTTAAGTCTGTTGGGTTGATGAGTAAAGTATAAAAAGTGGCATTAGTTTCTTAATGTATGGGTTATGCGTGAGTTGTTTCTTTTCTTTCTTTTTTTTGTATGCTTTATATTTGATCTATATAACCAATTCATGTAATATGCCGAGAGTTTTTTTTTTCTTTCTTTGTTTTTCTTTTTTTTTTCTTTTTCGTACTACAGTTTGTTTATTTATTTTTCTGGGTTTTTATCATTGAGTCTTTGTAATTTACTATTTAGTATATTATACAAGTTATTATACATTCATACGTTATATTGTAATTTATATAGGCTGTTCGGCTATAATACACATTGGTTCAAAGTTTGTATAGTAGTATTTTGATTGTTTTTGAAAGCTATATATATATATGCGGCTGTTCGTGTTACAGAGGGTTGTTTTTGTTTTTTTCCGATGCTTTTATATGGTTTGAAAAAAAAATGTTTTATATTCTCAGTTTGTAGGTATATAGTATATATTTTATATATATAAGCTGAGGCTATACAAATGGTGATAAGCTTTGTCATATATATAATATAGAATTGGAAACCGGTTATGTGTATAAGCAGTGCAACATATAGGAGTCAGTTCATATTTTTATAAGTGAATTTATGTAATGGAATTTATATACATACACATTATTTTGGGTTGTGATTATATATAACTAGTGGGTGTTGGTGTATTTTTTTTTTGGTTGGTTAAAAGAGTATAAGTTATTAGTATATTATAAAATTGTTTGTATTGATTTTTATAATAAAAATGTGATAATTGATTTTTCTTTTAGAAATATATATATATATATATATATATATATATATATTGTTTAAAAATGTGAGTCTAAAATTTTATGTTAATTTTTGAAAATTGATATATGGATATAATATTCATTTTGTTTTAGTTATATTAGGATGATTCTGATTCATTTCCATCAATTCCTATTTATCAGCTTCATTTGTATATTCGAGTTCAAATCATGCCTTGTTATAAATTCGTGTTTGGGTTCACAATTCGCTTCCGTTCCCATCCATCTCTCTAGCCTCGAAAGGTGAGTAATCACTCACGATTAATGTTCTTTTATTTATTAAATTTGACTTCAATTGAAACGACAACTGAAATATGCTGCTGTAGTTATTTAAATTGTTATATATGCTATTATCTGTAACTGTTCACCTGTGGGATATGACACCATATCCTGTTGTTTATATTATATTGTATTGATGATATATGCCTGTTGTTGTATTTTATATTATCTGTTATCACTCTGCAAGTTCCCTATTAGTATAGAATTCACTATGGGTTGAAATGATACATACCCGAACGGACTTTAGAATAGGAGAAAATCATTATGGGTTGAAATGATAAACCCAAGCGATTTTCATTTGAATTGAATTGGGATTACGGGTTGAAGTGATATCTACCCGTATATATTTAAATTTCGGATTGAAATGATAAATATCTGTATCACTTAACCATATGATAGATATATATACAGACACCGTTGGTCCATATATATAAATATTTTGAAAATAAATTCTATGGATTTGGGAAGAAATATATGGTTTTAATAAATGTTGATTCTTAAATTATTATATATAAATGGTGATGATATATATATATTTAATAATACTATTTGATTTAATTGAGATTGATTTAACACATATAATATGGTTAAGTATTTAAATTTATATTTAAAAATAGATTTTAGTAAAAATTTGAATAAGTTAAGGTTGGGAAGATAATTTGAATTTAGTTGAAATTGATTCAATAAAGAATTTTATTTAATTAAACCGATTTAGAAACTTTTTGAAATTGAGATGTAAGATACGATTTATAACTCGGGTTTGATTTAAGTAATTTAATAAATATTTCTTGTTTAAATAAATCTAAGGAAATATTTAGTAAAAATGTAATTTAAGCTAGTTAAATGACATTGAATTTATTAAGTGAATATTCCCTGATTAAATAATTAATGAAGTTAGATAAAGAGCTATATGAAACTGTTAAATTTAACTTTGAAATTTTTGAATATTAAAGCTTTGAAATATACTGGAATTTAAATGGTTTATTTTGTGATTCAGATCTGCATTTGAAATCAATATAATTTGAATTTGTTATTTAGAAACTGAATTGAATTAAAATGGAAAAATTTAGATTGAATTAAATTTGGATTTGGAATTTGAGTTGATTTGTGAGACTTGGAAAATTATAAATACTTTACTTTTTAAATTAATTAATCTATATATACTATTTTGGAAAAATAGATATATTTGGAATGAAAATGATATTTTGGTTTTAAAATATAAATTAATTTGGAATGACCATGGTGTTATAGTGTATATTTCCACCTTGTAGATAGTTCCGAAGATCCTTAGAGGATGGTTATCCCAAACATCCTTTAAGTTACTTGTCTTTTAGTTGATATTTCACTTGAGTTGGATTTATTGATATAAGAATGTTAATCCTGACTCGAGTGTTTTGTGTTTTGCTTTACGCTCGGGTCAGACCGAGTGATACAGCATTTGAGACTCACCCTTGAAGTTTGGAGCTTCCTTTGGAGATCCAACTATCGATTCAGCTTTCAGCTTTTCCAGTTGATTTGTTCAGAGAGGTCATCTCTTCGTACTGAAGACTTCACTGTATTTGAGATATTCTGTTGTATTTCATTTTAACTCTGATGTTTATATAGTAGCTTCATGAACTACTATTTTATCTATTCCGCTGCGTATTATTGTATTACTCTATGTCTGTGATTCTATGATTGATTTATTTGCTGTATATTCTGAGTTTTGCCAAATATAAATTAACAATCCACTGTTTTGAAGTATTCGAGTTCGACATGTGTGGATTTATTGTCGATTTGAATGGTCCAAAATAGCGGGTCGTTACCGTTGGTATCAGAGCTAGGTTCTAGGCAAAACTTAGCATATATAGTAAATTTATTTACAAAATCACTTTCGTTCGAGTTTGAATCTCTTTCTTTTGACTCGATTTCTTTTGAACTTTGTAACGTTCCTTGCGGTTCCAAAATTCATTCTTGTCTCTCCCTATTTGTATTCTTTTGATTCTGGAGTATTGTAACGACCCGGAATTTTGAATGAATTAAATTGAGAATATTTAATTTATTTTAAATATTTGAACGACGATTTAATTTGAATCCCCGATTTAAATTTGAATTTGGCGATTGAACTTTAAAATTTAATCGATCGGAAGTTGAATAAAAATTTGTATCTTCAATTTAAAGTTGAAGAAAAATATTTCGAAAGCTTTTAAAATTCGTATTGATATTACTGAAGATAACAGAAGCTTCAGAATCAAGTTTGGAAATGAATTGTTCAGTTTTGAATTTAATTGTTCGAATCGATACTTTAAAATAGTCAATTTTCAAACAGTCTCGGAATTCGACGAAACCAGTTCCATTGGGTCCGTAATATTGAATTATTACTGGATTTCCAATTTCATATTTTTCGGAGTGGATATGTGACCGCACGATAGTTAAACGCATTGAAAATTCAATCGACTTCAATTTGAATTTTTAAATTTAAAATGTGTCGATATCAAAACACGTTGTCTCCCTTACTTCAGCCTTTAATCAAGCCGAGAATCACGAGATAAATCGTGCTAAGCATGGCCCCTGTCGTTCGAAGTACAAATAAAACCCTCCCCCTTCAGTTTTAAATTATCACGCGACTTAAAGTCATCTCCCTCAGTTCACAAATCAAAAGATAATGGCCGACCCATCCACTGATTATTCTCGTTCAAATAAAATTTAAATGAGGGACGAGCTCGAAATTTTTAGGTCGCGAGACCAAGCGGCAGCAGCGTCGAGATCGCGACGCGAAGCAAGCAAAGGAGGGTCGCGAGTTGGTCACGAATGGTTATCGAAGTCGTGTTGCCGATTTTGGGATCGAGGCGATGGCTGCGGCGTTCAGGCAGTCGTGAGTGTTGAAGGGGGTTTCGATTGCGATGTCAAGCGTGTGGCAATGGGTAGTCGACGGAGTTCATGGTGGAGCAGCGCGTGGCCGCGAAACACTGGGCAGGTAGGGTTTGGTGGTTGGCTCAGTCGATCGATGGGGTTGTTCGCGAGGCGTCAGGAGGTTCGCGAGAGCAGGCTCGCGTGCGAAAATTTCATGGGTTGCGTGTGCCAGTGTTTGGGATGTACGCAATGGCGATATCGCGACTGGGTGCTTAAGCTCGTGGTCGAGGCAGCGGCGATGTGACTTTGGGAAGCTCGAGTTTGAAGGGGCGATGGAAGACGTGGGAGGAAATCTGGTGATGTTGATTTTGGGTGGAATTCGACAGTAAGGTATACAAAAGATTTTTCTTTGATTTTAAATTTTTAATATGCATATAAATTTTTACAGTAAAGAAAAATAATTTATTTAAGGAAATTGGAAGTTTAATTTAAAAAAAAGAGAATTTATTTAAAGTTAGATTTTCATTTATATATAAGTTATTCCTTCTAAGTATATATATAAGATTTCAAATTTTAAAATAAATATACACTTATGTATTTCAATTTGCTAGTTTGTTTTAAAATAATGAATTGGGGGAATAAATTGTGAAATTAACTTATTTAGTTATTTTAGTTACTAAAGATAATTTACTAAAGGTTAGTTAAAATTTGATGATTTGTTAATCAAATCTATTTAATAGAAATTAGATTATTCGATTTATTTCGGGTATTAATGAATTTTATGAAAAATTGTTAGTTAATAAAATGGTCTAATAATTTGTTAACTCAATCTGTTTAAAATGGGAAAAATATTTGTTCGTCTGTTCAAATATTAATGAATTCGTATAATTATTTATATAAGGTTTACAATCAAGAAAATCGAGTCAAGATGGAAATTGGATGGCAAAATAAAAGCTAAGGAGAGATTTTTCTCACTCGAATAAAATATGGAATTTTTACAGTTATTGTTTGATTGCTATGATTGCTGTTTGTATTAGATATGATAGGATATATCTATATATATAGCAGTATATACATATTGGCATATGTATATATTGGATTGATTGATTTCCCGCCTCGTATAGCGGATGAGACCCTATTGCGCCGTTAGTAAGCGGATTTATAAAAACCCATATACCGCGATAATTCCGTACTGGAGCGGAATTGGTATTGTGCTAACGTCTGTGGATGCAGGGAAACAGGTTGGAGGGATCCAGCTGGATTCCTCACCAGTAGTTATTTATTTACAGATATTGTGATGTATTCTGTTATCATATGTTGAGATATGATATTGACTGTTGTGATTGACTAATTGATGCGTTGCATCATCGGATTTAAATTTTGAAGTTTAAAAAATAACGATCTTTAACTTTAAAAGAGATTTTTGAAAGTGATTATTTGAAAGTATACGTTTTATTTGAATTTTTGAATTGATTTACTTTAAATAAATAAATGTTATAAATTTAAAGTTATGGGAATTATAATGTTTGTAAATTATAACCGAAAGATAAAATTTCTTTTGAAATAAATGGTTAAGTCATAAATAAAAAGATTTGAATGGAGATTTTTGAATTATTAAAACGATGTGTATAAAAGATGTATAAAATTTGATTTTTTTATAAATATAAAATATTGGGATTATAAAACGAGTTTTAATAAGTGTTAAAATGAAGAATAAAGGGATGGTATAAGTGAACGAAATTTTATATTTATAAATTATGAAGTTACAAAATAAGTAGATTTTTGTAAAACAAAAGACTTATGAGTGATTTACTTATAAATCAGGTTTTTGATATTTTAATTAAGAGTTGTGAATAAGTATGAATGGTTTATAGACGAGATTTATAAGATATATATATTTTATAAATCCAAACAATGGAATTTTAAACGTAGTTCGGTTGTTGTTAAAAAAAATAAGATTTTAAATGAAATCTTATAAGGAATAAGATTTAAAATTTGTGAAGCCTTAAAGGAACGAATGTTATAAATCCATGAAGTATAAGTACTTAACCTCTAATATGGACTTTTGGTATATAAAGTTGAGTTATAAAATGAATTGAATTATAAAGAAGATTTATAAATCAAAGTTGTTAGAAAATAGAAATAGAATTTATAATCGTGTTTTATAAATTCGGAATAGATTGAATTCGATAAAGTAAATATAGGAGATTATTAAAGAGGATATATTCGCGATTTTGGATAGCGAATTATCTTTGAAATAAATGTGTAGAAATGATTGAAATTGGGTTAAGTGAATTATATTCACGATTTTGGACAGTGAATATATTGTTAAGTAAAATGGATAGTTTTGGAAAAGTGGCATTGAAAATGAAGTTAAACATTTTAGAGATGTTTTTAAAATGTATTGTGAATCGAAAACATAGATTTCAACATTTTTATTGTTGAAATAGGCGTTTTCGAAAATATAAGGAAATGATGGACTATAACACTGTTGTTATAGTAAATGATTTTCGGAAGAAAATGTTTTGATGTAGTATTGGGATTTATATATCTATCTTAATTCCGAATCCCTATACTAGTGATTTTGAGTCGTCGTAACGATGTTTTACGTAACATTCGTTTTGACTCAAATAAATGTTGTTATAGTAAATGTTTTCCTTAAAGAATGAATTTATACTTAAATTTTGATTTAAGTATATCGAATATTTTCAAATGTTGAAAATAAATGATTTGTGAAATACTTATTATTAAATAAGTAGGGAAATGCTTTTCCATTATGAAATGAAAGGGTTTTGAGAATTTATCTTCTTAAAGATAAATCGAAAGTGAATATGTGAAATCGATTGAAAATCGTATATCAGTAGATATTTTGAAAGATATAAATTCAATATGGAATTTATAAAAGAAAAGGGAATCTGTTTAAAAATAAACGTTGGTTTATTTTTGAAGTGTGGAAATTATATATCTAGTAAGATATTTTTGAAGAATAAATAATTTGGGAAAATTATTTGGAATCTGATGATGTTGCGCATCTTTATTGATAGTTAAATAACCGACTATCAATAATTATCTTGAGGAGGTATTTGTTGTGAATTGGATGAATTTGAATGCCACACTTGTTTTTAAATAAACGCTCACTATTCGGGTTAGCCGGGAAAGGACCATGGGGTCGTATAACCCATTCCGAATATGTGATACGTCGTATGAATCGCATTTGAAGACCGGTGTTGAAGACCGGATATTTTTGAAAACGGAAGGATTACCGTCGAGTTACTCTACATCGACTGATCTTCGATTTAGAGGTTTTATCACCCTTAGTGACGGGAAGTCCTGACGTGATTGAAAATTTTCCGGATATGCAAGGGCTTCGTGAGAAGTGCCTTCGGTTCTGTTCGATCCCGGAACAGACTTGTATGGATTGTGTGTCTGACGTTACAATTTGAGATATAAAGCTGATTTCTTTCAAATACATTTCTGTTGGTGGCGGAGAATTTATTCTCTTAGCTTAACACCCTTCTCTGAGACGTACGAGCTCAGAGGTTATGTAGTTGAAATTTATCAGCGATATATCCCAATTTGGTAACGTGGCATACTGAGTGTTGCTGTGAAATGATCAGTGTTTGATCATTTGCGATATGATCATTTGTTTGATCTTATATCTTTGTGATCATAGGTTGATCATTTTGTTTGACCCGAAGCAGGGCTTTTTGTAGAAAGCGTAGCTTTGTGGACGAGACTTCGTCGAGCCTCACACCCCGGAAATGGTCGAAACAGGAAGAATGCAGCAAGGTTCTAGGGAGTAGCGCCCCTTAGTGTATGTCATTCCTTCTGGATAAAGGTGGTATCATGGTATGGAGCCCAGATACTTAACCTCTGTGGTTACTGCATTATTATTATCTATGTGGTTTTGTTGCGAATCGGGGATCCTCGGGAAGATCGGTGACGATCGGGGGATGGCATACGCGTGTCAGTAGTTACCTATTTTTGCAGAGGTAACCCGGCCTTGTGTTGGCAGAGATCCGGTTAGGTTCTCGGGTCGTCTATTCCAGGGACGTACCCATCGTGGATAGGAAGTTCCTTAGCCTGACCATTTGTTGGAAATCCAAAGAAACAATACGCGACGTGTACGGTTTTAGTTGTATTACCTGCTATGGAATGTGGCGGTAACCTGCTATTGAACATAGTAGCTATAGTAGGCATAAGTGCGGAATGCCTATGCTGGCTAAGATTAATATTATACTTTCGAAATGTTTGCTACACTATGCACTAATAATAAAAAAAAAAGAATTTGATTTTGCGTAGTAAGCATCTTTGACTATCATAAGAAGAAATCTCCTCCAATTCTGCGTTTGCATTGTGTGTGTGGTGGGAGGTCTTATGGTAGTTTCATTTTCCAAAAGCATTGCGAATTGACTTTAAAATTCTCTGCTATTTATTTTTAAAGAATAACTGTTTTACGATCTCACACCAGTCACCATGACTGACTCGGAGTTTATTGTTCCCTTCTAAACTCTGGGTGCCCACCAATTTCCACACGGGCAGCCTAGGGTTATATTATCAGGATATTCTGGAGCTTTGGAGATAAGCTGGATGGCGAGACGTAGTATTTGTATCTGATAGTATTTATTCCGCTGTGTATTCTGTATGAGGACGAGTTTATAAAACTGTCCATTGTTGTATATTGACTCTGATTGATGTATGTATAAAAACTGATAAAATTCTTTGTTTTAAAGATTACTGATTTATCTATTATATATTGTTCCGCTGCGATGTGTAAGATTCTGAATATTGTTTTCTGTTCTGATGTTGTTCTGATGTGTTCTTCTTTCTTTTTCTTTTTTTCTTCTTCTTCTACCTATTTCTTCTTTCTAAAACCCTCACTATTGGAGTTTCCGGCACTCGATTTCTCGGCAGTCGATAAAGTGAGTATCGATGTCGAATTTTCGAAAGTCGAAAATTTCAGGATGTGACAAGTATGCCATAACTCCACTTCGAATGATCTCTATTAGAATAGGCGATCCCGCCAATCTTTGAATGATTTGTAAAGGGGTAAAACTCCTTTATAATTGGCATTGATTCACCGGAGATTTATATATTCCCCGGTTTGGATGCTACTATCTCTGGTTATGCCGAATTCTATCTCTAGCGATCGATGACGATTTGCCTTGGAATTCTGCATCGATCATATTCCTGAAGTCATGGTTGACCCAGTTAAGGTCGCCCGCGACTTGTATAAGTATATCCATCTTCTATTTTGTAAGTTAATTATCTCATTTTCGTTCGAACTTACCTTCGAATCATAATTTTATTCGATTAGAGTTCCTCTAATTTGAACCTCTATCTTTGTTTTGGAATCCATTCTTAAACCATCCTTTGAAAAAAATCGGGTTATTTGTATTTTAGAAATTGTTTTATATATCGAAATTACTATTTTGATAAGTATGATTATATTCTATATATGAAAGTGAAAATGTTTTCGATGAGGATTATATTTTTTTTTAAATTAGAATTTGAAGTTTTGAAAGGATTTAAATTTTTAAAGTTATATAAGAAATTGATTTATATAACAATAATTTATAACTAAAAGGGTTTTAAATTTGAAATTCGAGAATTGAACTCCGGTATTTTGAAATTGGTTTTAAGATTTTGAAATATATAATAATATGATTTAAAGTTATTTTTCCGAATAAGAAATGTTTCAAATGATTTTAATGAGTTTCGAATGATTTCGAAGAAATTTCAAAAGAAGTTTGAGAAATAGAAGTCCAGAACTCACTTATGTCGTTGGAAAATAATTTCGGTGATGAGTGCACGCATCATCGATATTGATTTTCGAGTTTCAGAGTGGGGGATAGGCCACTTTAGTAGCATTGCTACGCGAGTGATTTTGCAAAACCAATTTTGATTTCAAAATTCCGAAGTAAGATTTGATATTCGAAAGATATATGTGCATATACATTTGAAATGATTTGAAGTAAGCCGGTGTTCAGTCCTCGAGTTTCGGATTTGATATAACCCTATCTATTAAAATTGATTTACTGGTTTGTTGCTGATTTCCAACTCTTGAATTTGAAAATGATTTCTTCAACTATTGTGGAGGTTCGAGCACTTCCAAATCAAGGTTAACTTTTCAAAGCTAAGAAATTTTGAAAAGTATTTTGATAAAGTATATAAGTTTGTTTTGAATGTTTAAGTATGAAGTAATATGGTTTAAATAAGTTGAAACTGTTTTGTTCAGTAAATGAATAAGCAATTTTAAAATTTTCTAATATGAAATTTAGATTTGAAATGTTTTGAAAAGAATTTGGTCTTCAAAATATTTTGAATAAAATTTAGTTTAAACGTTTTAACTTAGTAACCTCTTTATGAAACTATATATTTAACAAGTTGGAATAAATATATAAGTTGTACGTATGCTGTTTTATTCACATAATTAATTTGATCCAGGTTTGAGTACACAAGTTCGAGGTGAATTACACCATTTCGTGTTAGGATTTTTCATTTGATTCTTGATGGAGAATATTTGATATGGATTTTGGGCTAAATTCTAGAATTCTCTATCATAGTATATGGCTATGCAAGGAGACTGATGGCTTCTAGTCGAGAAACCATATCGAAATCCACATTAGGGAAGTCGAATGGACAATACTAGTTCGAAAGCGAACTTGTGTGATCGAGCGAGCGATCGAATGTGATTTTGCGAAATGATGACATATGTACATCTTATATCCTAATATCATTGATATATTTTGACGCTGAAATTTAAAGCTGTCGGGTTAGAATATCTTTGCTTACTAAAAGAAAACTTTAAATTTAAATTACAAAGATATATAACCCATAAAAGCAAAGATATCCAATCCCATATGGCTCTTCATACAGCGAAATTTATTTTGTAAAGATTTGATCCTTATATAAGATGGACCTTATGTAAGTATAAGATGATTTTGAAAACATTTGATTTTGGAAATGAATTGGTTGACTTAAATTATATTGATTTGGATGTTTGGATTTATTTTCTAAATCTATTATTTTGGAAACTTTGAAACTAAAGATATTTAATTTGAGAAGAAATAATTTGGTGAAATTATATATGATTTTGAAATTGAACTGATAATTGAAACAAATTGAAATTGAGAACCTTATTTTACTAAATACTTGATTTGGAAGATGTCGAACTTATATAAAATTGATTTGTATGAGTATGAAATTGATTCGAAAACTATAGATTTGAAAAGATACTCAATTTGAAAGTGAAATCTTATATAATTGAAGTATATATAAGTATGATTTGATATACTATTGATTTTGGAAAGTATTTGATTTGAAAATTAAATCTTAAATATAATGGATTTTATATAAGTACGATATTTGAAAGTGATTTGAAAAGGTACTATATGATACATATTTTCAAAGTAAAGATATGGAAAGTGCCTTCTGCTTGATATCCGATTTGTGGCCACATCTTGGATTCATTCTATCGATATTATTCTCTCTGATTTTGGTTTTCCGGATATGATACTCGAGTGTCCTTCGAATTCCATGGCATTACCCATGGTCTTACGATCGTGACTGCATAGCGCAACTGCCTGGCTGAGTCTTGCCTAGGGGTACGGATTGTTTCCTGGGGGATCCAGGCGTAACCATTATGTATCCTGCAATCTGTGTAGGTCGCGAATAGTAGCGCAACTGCTTGGCTGAGTCTTGCCTGGGGGTACGGATTGTTTCCTGGGGGATCCAAGCGTAACCATTGTGTATCCTGCATTCTACTAGTCATCATGGCGTAACTCGCAGGGCTGAGAAAGCTTACAGATATGGATTGTTTCCTAGGGGAACCAGGCGTAACCATTGTGTATCTGCGAACCATGGTTAGACAAAGGTTTTGTTTGTTTTGTTTGGATTGTACTTTCCATATCTGTTTTTAAAAGTTTTTCCAGTATTTTCATTGGGTGTTGAAACAGGTCTACTAAGTACCTGGAGAATTCTAGCTTTGCGCCTGATCAACGCACTGCCAGAGTCTGCAGGAACGAGGATAAACTTGTTGAAACATCGAGTTATAAAAAGTATTTTCAAAAGAAAATTTGTTTCGTTATAAAGGTATTTTATTATAAAAGTATTTCCAACAAAGAAATTTTGTATTAATATTTGAAATTGAAATTCTTATGGTCTGAATTAATTATTCATGCCCGATACTATCCTTTTGAATCTACCTTATCTGCTCAGCTTTATTTATTCATTTATATTCTGTTTTCCAAATCCTCTTTTTTTTCCTTGTTGACTATATTCTTTAAAATATTGTTATTTTTATACTACATGGTTTAAAAAAAAATTAGTGTTATAAATATTTTAGAAGTTATTAATTAAATAAAATATATTTAAAGTAAATGATTATTGATAATATTTGAAAAGTATCTTTAGAGAATTTTTTTTTATAAATTTATGAATTATGGATTGAATGTTTTCAAATAGCTTCTTTGTAAATATAAGTAATGATAAATAATTGTTTTCAAATAGTTACATATATTTATAAAGGTGTTATTTAAACATATAGATGGTATTTATGAAGGAAACAAGAAATTTTACAAATGGGTTTTGAAAAGTATGAATATTTCAGGTAAAATCCATATAGTTTCAAATTAATTGTTTAATCTTAACTTTCAATCTATTTTTCTTTCTGGTTGGTTCTATTCTTCTACCTCCTTTCTTTTCGGGGACGAAAAGTTTTGAGTGGGAGAGAGTGTAACGACCCGTAAATTTTAATAATTTTTATAATGTAATTAATTGAATTTTGTGAAATTTAAATAATAAAATTTTGAAATAAAAATATAATATTTGGGATACGTATTTAAAAACATAGCAAATGGAAAATTTTCACCTGATAATATTGAATTTTATTTTATGGTATAATTTTATTCAAACTCAAATCAGTAAAAAATTGACGGTAATAAAATGTTTTCCAAACTTGAATATTTTTATACAGTAAATTTCTAAATCTTCTTCTGAGTGAGTTGTCATCTTTCGTTTTTCCAAATTTGGACTTCTACTGCTCCGTTTATCTTAATTCTGGAAAAATAGCAGCATTTCTGATATCGAATATCGACTTTCGATCGGATGATCGTACCACTAGTATCTGTATACCGTTTTGATCGTCACGTCGTGCTGATCTCTACGGTATATTTATTTCTGTATTTTGAGGTCCGGTACACGACGACGAGAGCAATCAAACTATATATTGTACTGGTACCAAAATTCGTGACTTTTGATTCCCTTTCTTTCAAATTTGAACCGTGTCAACCAAGCAAGATAATTACTTTAATAAATGTTGCAGAATCAATGGAAAGACGTTACCATTCCCATCATTTCACTTTATTACATCTGGTACGTTTTCTGCCTCTCTGCCTTTTTCCATTCTGTTGTTTCAAAAGAAAAATTATATAACAAAACTTTACCACTACTTTATCACTTCGCATAAATATTCCCTGAGGCTTCTCCTTCTTCTTTTTCCTGAGATCTAATATCTTCCACGTTTTCTCATTCCCCCCTCTTCACGCATGTCCAGCCATGTCACTCCACCTCTGTCCGACCTCCCACTTCCCTTCCTCCTTCTCCGGCCAGCAACTCCCCTCATCTTCACGTTTTCCACTTCCACCACCAACCTGGCAGCTCGCCCACAGCTCACGCTCATCCTTCCCACGTGAGCATCACCAAACCCAAGCAACGACCGAAAGCTCTCCGCCACGTCAAAGCTCCTCCACCCGTGCCAAAGCCACCACCGCCTTCCCTTCCATGCGTTCAACCCCACCTCGGCCTCCACTTATGGTCGAACTTCCCATCACCTCAAACCTGTCCCTGGCCACCTCACCTGGATCCGATCACTTTCCTCTTTCCCCCCCATCTCCTCCACGTGAAACCTCTACCTACCATGCCGCCACCTCCACCTAACTTCTCCCCTCCGATCTACCTCGGCTCGCGCCTGAACCAATACCAGCCGAGCCTTCCCCACACATCCCCCTCAAGCTTCCAACTGCATCTTCTTTTAGGTATATTTATACACGTTCGTTTAGTTAAGTTTGAATATATATCTGTATATTTTTTTTTATATATTTTTTTTCGAACTTTATTTAAGTCTGTTGGGCTGATGAGTAAAGTATAAAAAGTGGCATTAGTTTCTTAATGTATGGGTTATGCGTGAGTTGTTTCTTTTCTTTCTTTTTTTTGTATGCTTTATATTTGATCTATATAACCAATTCATGTAATATGCCGAGAGTTTTTTTTTTCTTTCTTTTTTTTCCTTTTTGTACTACAGTTTGTTTATTTATTTTTCTAGGTTTTTATCATTGAGTCTTTGTAATTTACTATTTAGTATATTATACAAGTTATTATACATTCATACGTTATATTGTAATTTATATAGGCTATTCGGCTATGATACACATTGGTTCAAAGTTTGTATAGTACTATTTTGATTGTTTTTGAAAGCAATATATATATATATGCGGCTGTTCGTGTTACAGAGGGTTGTTCTTGTTTTTTTTCCGATGCTTTTATATGGTTTGAAAAAAAAATGTTTTATATTCCCAGTTTGTAGGTATATAGTATATATTATATATATATAAGCTGAGGCTATACAAATGGTGATAAGCTTTGTCAATTCAAGTCCATTTACATTATGATGTATGCTGGCTTATGTTTGGTTGGTTATGTGTTGGATATTTTGATTATAGTTGATATGAGATATATGGTAAAAATGGACTTGAATTGAGGTCCACTTAGTATGGTTTAAAGTTGTGAACTTGGATGTGATATTGTAAGTGAACATGAGATATTTTGTTTAAGCGGATTCAGTTATGATATTTTAAGTGTATTTGGATGTGATGATTGATGGAAAACTAGTTTGCAAAGTTGTTGAGTAAGATTCGAGTCCCTTGGAAACTTTGTTTATTTGTTTAAAACTTTTAAAGTATTTTTTTAACTTTTTTTTGTTTTCAAATCTTTTACTTTTGAGTTAAATTTAAAAATAAGTTAAATGAAGAAGTTTGGAGGTTAGTAATTCAGAAACAAATTCTAAGTTACTACATCCATAGCGATAGTCGTTGTGGATGCGGTTCGAGCAATAATCAACATTTTTAAGTAAAGTAGTTTTAACTTAACTTTTAAAACTATATTTTTCCAAGTTTTTAATTAGAGATAAAATTTAAGTAAGTCTTTAATGATTAAATTTTTATTAATTAAGTTTAAATAATTAATAATTAATTAAGATTAAATAGGGTTTGTTAATTATAATTAAGTAAAGATTAGTTATTAATTAATTATATTTTAAGGGTAAGATTAATTTTAATTAATTATTAATTAAGTAAGATTAATTTTTAATATAATTTATATATATGGTTTATTTTTAGTTAATTATTAATTAAGTATAAGGTTACTATTTAAATAAACCAATTATTTAAAACTATTTTTAAATAACTAAGGTTTTAATTTAAAATAGATTATTTATTTAAGGTTTAATTTATTATTTAAGTTTTAATTAAAATATTATTTAATTAATTGAGGTTAATTAATAGTTATTTATTAATAATGGTTTTAAATTATTATTTAATAATTAATAAAGGATTAATTAAAGGTTTAATCTATAAATAAATTATTTATTAAAGGTTTAATTAATTATTAATGGATAATTAAATAAAGTTCAAATTTAATAAGGTTTAATTATTATTTAATAAGAGTTTATCCTGTAATTAATCATTTTAAAGGGCGTCTTAAGTTTTAAATTCTTGTTTTCCAAGAATCAAATTGTTAAAGGTACTTCTTTTTAAAATGTGGTTTTGAACTCAAGGGATTCAAATGTCTATACCATTAAGTAGAGAAACAATTGTGAAAGAGTTATGTAAATGGTGTGATTATGTGGATATGTGTTAGCAGAATAAATCCGTGGGGTGTTATAAGGTAAGTGAGTTGATTGTTGTAGACATAGATTAGCAAAATAAATCCTCGTTATGCTATAGGTAAATTGTTTGATTGTTGGACATTTATTTAGCAGGACAACTCACCATCCTGTTATTATATTAGTTGGACATGTATATGCTAGTTAGTTTATATTGACATATTATTTATTGATTTGAATATGATGTGTATTTACATATATGTTGACTTATGTAAATTAATTGTTGAATGACTTGAAATTTGAATTGAAATTAAATGGTAATTTAAATTAGTACAATTGGGATTGCTAAACCTCTTTTTGAATTTATGATGTATGGTTTTGAACTAACTTCAATTCTTTTACCAGTTTGGTGTTTCAAAGTTTATAAATGCTTTTCATGTTATATAATTATTTTATAAAGGTATTTATAAATAATAACTTGTTTTAATAAAAAGGGTTTTACTAAATAAAAGGGTTTATTTAAAGTGATTTAAAAATAAGATTCTGTAAATGATATTTTGTAATGCCAAAGATATTTTATTAAGGAAATTTTATAAAGAGCTTTATACATAGAAGAGATTTTATAAATCATTTTTAGGGATTTTAAAATGAAGTTTAAACCTATTTTGAAGACTTATAAGGAGGGTTGAAATATGAAGTGAACCGATGAAAAGAATTTTTATAAGGGATAAGTGAATGAGTTTTATAAAGTGAATGGGTTTTATAGTAAGTGATTTATCGAAAAGGGAATTTCTTAGCCATTTAATATGGAATTTGAGAAAAGGGAATTTTCCAAATGTTTTTGGTAAATACTTATATTTTTGAGATAAGTAAAAGTTTAACCTAAGCATAAAAAGGATGTAAAGGTTTTTGATAATAGTGTGTTAAAAAGATCTTTCTATAAAGTTTTGCAAAGTGTTTTAATTAATTAAAGATTAATTAATAAAGGCTTAGTAGATTCCATATGGAATCAAATCAATGTTGAATAATTGTTTATTTGATAGATAAATAATTGACTTTCAAATATGGACCTATATGTAACTTTGGAAATATCTAGGAGAAACACATGAGTTATATGGCATAGACACCCCCAACGATGTTGTATTGTGCGTACAAACCTCGTTACGTTCTTCTAGGAGGAAATCCGTCCACTAACGGTTAGGAGGTGAAATCAGTTCTTATCTTTGTCTGTTTATTTCCTAAAGAACCAGGGTTGAGTTTACCGGAAATTATCGAAAGGTGTTTCGAAGAGACCGGGTAGGATATGTTATCCGAAAACCACTTCAATCCAACTCAAGCGTTTCGAACAAAAGACATCTTAAAGAATATGCAATCGAAGACGGGCATTGAAGTGCAAGGGCTTCTTGCTACTAGTCTTGAGGGTTATTCCAAAATGGATGTAGTAGAAGTAGTGCCTTCGGTTTGTCCTTATCCAGGACAACTTGTATGGATGAATGCTGGCACTGCATTACTATCTGGAAGGCAGTGTTAGCATTCCAAGTGGGATAACAATTCAAAAGGTAAGCGTAGCCTCAAGCCTTATCGACTGGGAATGACTAAAATCATAGGAGTTGCAACAAGGCTAAGTAAGTCGTTCCCATTAGGGGTGCCATCATCTTTCTAAATACATCTACATAATCATGGATTGGTTGTGCATGAGATCTCAAATATAAAGGGTTGCAAAGCAACCGGGGTGATGACAAGTTCAATACTATCCTGTAAGGGTTAGGTCGGTCTTGTGTTGGTAGGGGATTCCGGCATGGTCCTTAGTATATTTTTGTAACAACCCGCATATTTGTCAATTTTATATTTAAATATTTTATTTAAATATAACATCGTTCGTCGGATTTTAGTCTGAAAAGCTACTTTTTGCAAACAGTTGAATTGGGACTCGAGACCACCCCCATTGAGTCCAAAATTACGTTTGCGATCTTTTTGAGTGTAAACTTCGATATGTTTGGAGTAAGTCGAATTTTGCTACTTTTTCTATTGGGTTTTGAGTTTGGGTTCAACCCACTAGCCAACTTAATACCCCAAACTGAAACCCCCCTCTTCATTCACTCCCTCTTCCTCCACTTTTCAGTTCTAAGAAGATTAATGGAGGAGAAGAAAAAGAATTAAAACTCCAAGCCCTAGTTCTCTCTTGCAAATCAAATTCTAGCTCCAAATCCAAGTTGAAGCCATTGGTAAGCATCCTCTTCTCCTTCTCCAACTCTTTCTCCTTTCAATCTCAGAAATTTCCTAAACCTAAATTCGGGAAATGTTTCTCTTTTAGCTTAGATTCAAGCTTGTTAAGTTGGAATTGAAGAGTGATTGCTCTTGCCATTGCTTCAAAGCTTCTTCTTCATTTGTTTGGGTTCAAAGGTGAGATTTTTATCTCACATCTTAGTCTATAACTATCTTCGATTGTTAGGTATGAATTCCTAACACTTATTCTTGTGCAATTGCTTTTGGTTTGGATCGATTTGGTGAATATTCCAATTTTTAGTGTTTTGAGTTCAATTCTTTGAAAATCCTAACTTTGATGTTTTGATCATGTTTTTGGTGATGAATCGAAGAGCTTATCTGGCCGGGTAGTCGATGAGCGTAAACCCTTAGTGCCGTTGCTCGACCGATTGCATTTCGGAAGGGATTGGCATTCATTTGATTGGCATGGGAGTGCTGGAAACAGGCTCCGGTCGACCGACCTCAGAGTCCGGTCGATCGACCTTCTACTCTAGCATCTCCCTTCCTCTGTTTGGAAGTGCAGGTTACAGGCTTCGGCCGACCGACCTCAGGGTCCGGTCGACCGACCTGCTACCCCGAGCACTTCTGTCTCTGGTCCGGTCAACCGACTCAGGGAGTCCGGTTGACCGACCTGCTCCTATTTGCCAGTTTTTCCTATATTGCTTATTTGTTTGAATTTCCAACTTTAATCGATTCGTGTTGTCTCCTATTTGTTGTTATCATTTCTTAAGACTTTGATGACTCCTCTTTCGGGATGGTACCTCGTTAGGTCGCTTGACCCTATCTCCCTTAGGTCGTTAGACCTCATTTTGTCCTCTCTAGGTCGAACCCCGTACAACTCTGCGTAGGCAAATCTTATCTGAAAAACATTCATCAGAATTTCTTACTTTGATGGTTTTGGGAATTGATTTCTTTTGATTTTATTCACGTCTTCGAATGTGAACTTTTATAATTGATTGTTTCTACAATCACTTCTATGACTTGTCACTTTAAAAATATAAAGGTTTCAATACTAGTAGTAAATATCAAAACTCTTTCATCAAAACGATTTCAACTCTATTTTCAATATCAAACTCGTTTATAAAACTGTTTTCCAATCTACTAGTATATACAAACCTTTACCTCATTCGTATGAGCAAATATAATTAAACGGCTTAGCAAAACAAGTGGTATGAAACACTTGCGTTTACTTCATCGGTTAATTTATGGACTTGTTCGATTGAATCTCTTGTGACAATTTTCTAGTGGAGATCTACAGTTTGTTTGTAAATATTTGAGTTAAGCAAGTGGTTATGGGACATGAAGCTAAACTCTTATATTTACTAGCTTAGTGTAATCGACACTTCTTTATGATCGATGATGATCATTTTATGGTTTAGACTAGCAATGTGCGATGTCTCTTTGTTTGCAAGGTTAGACTAGACACCATTTGTGTGATTTCGATTCACACATATCTCTTTATCTTCAAGGTTAGTCTATACCTCATTGGTGTGATTTCGATTCACACATATTGAAACTCTTGTGACAATTTTCTAGTGCAGGTCTACAATCTGTTCGTAAATATTTGAGTTAAGCAAGTGGTTATGGGACATGAAGCTAAACTCTTATACTTACTAGCTTAGTGTAATCAACACTTCCTTATGATCATGACGATCATTTTTATGATTTAGACTAGCGATTGAGCAATGTCTCCCATGGTCTTCGGGCCATTTCTGTGTGGAAACCCCATGGTCTTCGGGCCATTCCTGTGTGAAATATGGGGTAGCACCCCATGGTCTTCGGGCCGTTTCTGTGTGGAAATTTAATGGATAGCTTCCATGAGATAGCTTCTCGTCCTGTGTGATACGCGTAGGTGAGTTTTCATGCTCCCATTCATGTGTTAGGCCTTCCCCCCTTTTTATGTGTTTTCTGGATTTTTGGTGATGATTTCTGGAATTTTGTGCTTCACCAATTTTCATGATTTTCATTGATATGATATCAGTTTCTGTGCATTGGTGAATTTATGTGTTATTGACTTGTTATGAATACAAGTTTAGGGTATGATACCCTATTTTATCTTTGAGAAGATTCTTGTGATATTGGTTAATCTTTTGTTGATTATCATCTACATGCTTATAGTAGTATGCCGTTATGGTTGTTACATGTTCATGCCATATTATTTATCCTATACCTTATCATCTGATATTTATAGCTAGACTGATCCGTTTATTATTTTCTTATAAATAATACTCGGGTCAGACCGAGATGTTACAGGTGCTTCTGCTTGACTTCTCTTCAGGATTATTCTGACTTTTGGCACTACTTAGATTAGTAGTTTTTGGTTGTACGCATTTGAGATATAGACTCTATATTGTGTACTTATTCTTTTGTATAGCACATGTTGCTATTCTTTTGTATTATCGTGGATCTTTCTGACCACTACTCTGATGTACACTTTCATGTGTTATATATATTTATTCATATCTTCTTCCGCCTTTGTGATATGGATGTCTGTGACTGATTTATGTTATGATTACTTCTATGTTTGTTTCCGAAGATTATATATAGCCACCGTGTGATAGCTTTGTGTTTGTATCGGTATGTCGGATTTCCTCCTTAAAGGATATGCATTCTATTCTATCTGACATATCGGTGTTCGCACAAAGAAGTTACATGGATGGTCGCTCCTCCACAGCCTTATTCTCCGTGCTAATTGACAGCACTACCTCGTAGTGTTCTTGGTTAGCATGGGTATAGAGGTGGGGCGTCACAATTTTCTAGACGTGTACCGTGATAGGTGGTACCTCGGTGCCTTGTCATGGTATGGAATCCAATCTCCAATACTATGACGACCCATAATTTTTGAATATTTGAAATTGGAATATTTAATTGATTTTAAATATTTAAAAGTTAATTTCTAACTTGAATTTCAAATATCACTGTTTATTTGGGTAATTAAATTATTGAATTTAATAAGTGAAAATTGGGTGAAATGTTGAATCTGGAGTTTTAAGCCTATTAAAAATAATTTAAAGGCTTGGAAAATTAATATTAATAATACTGAAAGTGATGGAACTTCTAAAATTGAATTTGGAAGTGATTTGTTCATTTTTGAAAATATATCGTTTAAATGAAATTTAAAAATATCCTTCCGGGGCATAGTCTTGGAATTCGACAAAACCAGTTCCATTGGATCCGTAATATTGTATTATTATCGGATTTAAAATTTCATAGTGATTGGAGTTACCGTTTGGTTGTACGATCAGAAAAGCCTAGAAATAAATCGTTTTAATTTAATTTAAATCATCAATTTAAATTGATATCTTCTCCTTATGGTCGAACTAGACCTCGAAACCTGTTTTAACGTGTTTAGAATAGCGATAACGTTAGGAACGCCGATCGTTGCATTTAAATTGGAGTTCGGGGTTTAGAATTATGGACCACGAGATATTTTGGTTATTATATTATATTTATGGATGAGTATGAAATCACTGTACACAAAAAAATCTCAGCCGACACAGGGATGCTTTTGCACGCTAACATCTCATCCCGTTCCCCCTCATTTCCGTTTTATAAACTCACGAATCAGATAATTTCAAAACAAAGAAATTAAAATAAAAATGACCGATTGTTATATAATCAAAACCCCAACCTTCCAACTCAAAACTTCGTAAGCAAGCTGGCTTTGGGTTAAGTTTCGATCGGCGACTTGTGTGAGAGGTGCGGCGATGGGAGAAGGGCTGCCGTCGAAGCTAGGGTTTGGTTGTTGCTCGATGTGGGAAGCTTTGGAAAGAAGGCGAGGTGTCGCGAGCTCGTTCGAGCTGCTTGGGGCTCGATCGCAAGTCCAGGTGGGCAAAATTTTGGCTGTGGCAATTCGTGGACTCCTCGTGGTTTGATTTGGGTAGCGTGCAGTTTGGATCGGCTGCATCGATTAGATGAGGTTTCAGTGATGTTGAGAGTCGGTGGTGGTGACATTCGATGAAAGGGGGGAGACCGCGTTCGATCTTACCAAGATTCACGATGTGGTTGTAGGAAAAGCAAGGGGCGAGGCTTGAATTGAAGGCAGCACGCGAGTGTGCAGGAAACATAGGGGTCATTGTAAGATATATATATATATATATATATTAATGAATCATTTTAAAATTTAAATCTAATTTAATATATATGAATATATAGGAAAAACAAAAAATAATTAGTTTAAAATAAATCAATAGTTCATTAAAATTTTCAAATGGAATTTAATTGTTCGAATATTAATAAACTGTATAAAATATTTATACAAAGTCAAGATCTAAAAGGGAAGCAAGCCCGTTTGGAAGGGATTGCAAACAGCAAAATAAAAGGTGAGTTAACCTCACTCATCTGGGTTTAATTTAAATTTAAATGGTTAAATTTAAATATTAGGTTGAATGATTGAATTGATTGGATGTGGTATATTATATAGTAGTATATAATATATATTGGAGTGATTGATATTCCCGCATTATATAGCGGATGAGACCCTATGCGCCGCATAATAGCGGATGATATTTTATAAACCCATATATCGTGATATTCCACCTTGAAGTGGAATTGGTATTGTGCTAACATCTGTGGATGTAGGGAAAACAGGTTGTAGGGATCCAACTGGATTCCTCAAATTTATTTAGATTATTTTAATATTCCGTGTTATGAATATTTGATATTCTGTGATTGATTATATTGATAATTTGACTATTGAATGCTATGGGTTGTTTGAATATATTTCGGTGCACTGAGTTACCAAAATATATAGAATTAGATTTTTGGAAAGAAAATAAAGGAGTGAATTTTTAAGTAAAATAATTACAGAGAATTTGAATAAATTTAAGAATGAACTGGAAAAGAATGAAAGTGGTTTTAAAATTCTAATAAATAAAATTCCGAGTATGGAAGAGGGAATTTGAATAAACAGAGGAATAATGGATTTTAAAACTTAAGTGATATTATTTAAAAGAATAAAGAATTTATTTTAATTCAAGGTTTAAATTTAATCCAAAAAGGAAAAAGAAGGAATTCGAGTAATCTGGAATTTAAATTCTCAGTTTAAAGTTTTTAAATCATAATAAAGAAATAAAATCTGAAGTTAATGGATTTGAAATAAATGGAGTAAGTAAAAAAATTTATATCAAAATGAAGTAAATTGGAAATCAATTGTAAATTGATTCAAGTGTTTGGAATTGAAATTTTTAAGAGAAGTGAGATTTTGAAATTTATAAACTGGGTTTATAAGGTGAAGTAAAATATTAGTGGATATTTGGAAGTATAAATTTCACGGTGGGAATTTATAAAGGAATGTTAATTTGATTTAAAAATAAATAGTGATTTATAATTAAAGGTATGGAAATGGGAAGGGTATTTCCCTGGAAAGCCGAGTATATTTTAAAGGAGACTTTTTATGTATAAGTTAAAGGATTTAAAAATTTGCTATAAAGAAATGTTTTAGAAAATGTATTATTAAACATTTAAATTATATTTTATAATAAAGTGTTTTTAAGTTATTTTGTTTAAAATCTATAATACGTTTCAAAGCAAATTCTTAAGTATAAGTTAAAGTTCAAAGTATGTTTTGGGAAATTATTATTTTAAAATTGTTTAAATTTTAAAGTAAGTATTTTTCAAATTTATTTTTGTAGTAATTATTTAAAGGTTGAATGGGTATTATATTTTAAAGATAAAGTTAGTTTTATATTTTATTAAGTAGTTTTATTTAAAATATTCTTAAAGTATATATCTTTGAATAAAGTATTAAAGTAGTTTTAATTTAAATATTTTGTTTAAAGTATATTTTATAATATAGTGTTTTAAATTACTTTAAAAATCTAAAGTTTTTGTACTTGGTGTTTCTAGTGGTAATAAATATTTGGAAATCTATTCCATGAGAGAAAGACAGTTTGAAATTGTTTTCAAAGGGTTGAAAAGTGGAAATATATCTTGGAAAATATTTTGAGATTAATAAATAATTTGGAAAATTATTTATTATTGATGGATGTTTTGTGAATGTTAATTGATAGTTAAATAACCGACAATCAATATTGGCCAATGCGCTGATCGTTTCGAAGAGACCGGGATCGAGATTTATTTCTCGAAAACCACTTCGATCCGGTTTGTACGTTTCGTGAGGAAACGAGATTTAATCGAAGGTGGTACAGTGAAGTGCAAGGGCTAGTCGCTACTAATCCTGAGGGTGATTCCATAATGGATGTAGTAGGAATAGTGCCTTCGGTTCCGTTCGAACCCGGAACGGACTTGTATGGATGAATGCTTTCGGAACATCGTTACGTGGACGATGGGCATTCTAAGTGAAATGTGCTAAAAAGGTAATGCTTAGCCTCAAGCCTCATCAACCGGGAATGACTGAAATCAGGGGTTATGCAGCAAGGCTATGTGGGTAGCGCCCATTAAGATGAGGTCATCCTTGTCTAGATGTCCCTTTTATTTCGGCTTAGTGGGGGGTTGCTGATCCAAACCGTGGGGTGATCTTACTCGGAATTACCCTTAGGTAACTCCGGTCTTGTGTTGCAGGGGATCGGGCGTGGTCCTCGGTACACTGATCTAGACCAGGTACTGTGACAGGTGGTATCCCAGTGCCTAGTCACTAGTTGGAAATCCATTCTCCCTACGTGCCTTTTACGGTTTTTGTTTGTAGAACCCACTTTGTGGCTAGTATGCTGGAATTTAATCATGTAACAATTTCAGCTATTTGAATAAGTATTTGTATATAGACACTATTATAATATCAAATGGATTTGATAAAAAGTGTTTTGGCTATCGTAAGGTAAAAACCCGACATGTTTATTTGTGGCGTGGTCTTACGAGATGCTTTTGATTCAAAGGATTTGGAAAACTTTAATAATCCAAATTTAGTGTGTTTTCTCACGTTGGTTTTCCAGACTGACTCGGGTGTTATTTTATTATAATGCTCGGGTCAGACCGAGTATTACAGATACAGGATAGGATGCTGTGGAGCTTAGGAGACGAGCTGGATGGCGAGACATATCATTCGTACTTGATGTATATTCCACTGTTTTGTATATACTGTGTATTCTGTTTATGGGACAAGTTAATATAACTATCCAGTATTTGATTCTGATGGTATTGTACTCTGATGATTTAATGTATAAACAGATAAAAATTCTTGTTTTAAAGATTAGTCATTTATCTATTATATTTTATTCCGCTGCGATGTAAGATTCTGATGTTGTTTCCTATCTTCTTCTTCTACCTCTTTCTTCTTTAACCTAAATAGTTCGTATTTCCATTCTTCTTGAGTTAATTTGATGGAGATTAATGTCAATTCTACGGGTACGGGTTTGCAGGCTATTTCACTTAGTATCAGAGCTTAGGCTGGTGATAACCTTGGCTCTGGTGGGGATTACTCATTAAATAGAGTCTGTAATACTCTAGAATGAGTTCGAGTGTAATAATAGATATGAGCGCGTATTTGTTACTGAATATAAAAATTGTTTTTATACTGTGTTGACTTATCGGTTAAGTGTTTATGGATTCTGGTCGATGAGTGGGACGCCACGACATCGATAGGGGTTTCTAAACTCTTAAACAAGATAAATCGATACAGTATTGTTTTAAAAAAGGGTAAATGAAATAATTTTACCCAAATTATTTTGTATATAAAAAGGAATAATTTTTCGTAAATTATTATAGCTATATATGGTTGCTTGGTTGTTAGGAGATGATAATATTAAATTATTATCATTGTTAAGTGTAAATTAAGTTGTTATCAATTTAAATTAGTTATAAACTAGAATGGATATTCTATTAAGTGAATATCGTCGAAATTTGCATAGAAATCGTTGTCATTTAACGTAAATGAGATTGTATAAAGTTCTACGAGTTAATAAAAGAAAGTGAGTTGTAAATCACTTAAATTGAGTAGAATGATGTGTGAGGTAGTTGTAAGCAATTTAATTTGTATCGAGACCATATAAATTGCTAATGGAAAGAATTTTGAATGTTTTGCTTATGAAAACTATGTGTTTACTATTGAGAATAAGTGAAATGTAAATGAATTTCCTATATATGTCACTTACATATTTAAATTGAGTAAGTACAGGTGCAGGGAAGCCGTTTGGCTGGATTGGGTCATGCAAAATGCTAAAATAATAATCCGCTTGCTTAAAATGCTAAATAGAGGTACGCCTGCGCAATAAAAATAGGAAATATGAACTTTTTTTGTTTTTCCGACCGTGTGGGTCGATGTATATATATTTATATCTCCTGTCAAATTGCAAAAGCTCCTCCGTACAAAGGAGACTCTGCCAAAATTTTCCGAAGTTTTGGGAGTTAGAAAATTTTTCAAATTTTCACTAACAACAAATGATTTAAAATTAGAATTAGAGATAAGGTGAATAAAAATCAATATTCAGAGTTAGAAGATGAATTTAATTCAAGTAAAATTGAAATGAAAATCTGAATGGAAATTGGGAAAAAAATATTTATATTTGTAATGAATAAATAATTGAAGAAAATTGATTTTATATGGAATTGGAATCCAATTTTAATAGAGGTAAATTAAAACCAAGTGGTGTAGTGAAAGTAATAATATAAGGGTATACAAAGTGCCTATATTAAACTTAAGAAATGAATGGAGAAAGTTCTTAAGTAAGTTTGGTATTGGAAATATATTAAGTAATTTTGGAATGGAGATTAAGTAAAGTTGTAAAAGGGGATAATTGTGGATAAGTGGATATGAATAAAAATAAATGTGAATAAAAATGCAGTTGATATAGTTAATAATCAATTGAAATTAATACGTAGGATGTACGTATATTATTTTATTCGCATGGTGATTTGATCCGGATTCGAGCACAGAATTTCGAGGAAATTGTACCGATCCGAGTTAGGATTTTTCACTCGATTTTCGACGGCGAACCCTGGATATGGATTTGATTAATTCTGGATATTCTCTATCATAGTTTGTAGCAATGTAAGGAGAATGACGGTTTCTGATCAAGGAACCAGATCTGAGTCCGTACTAGAGAGTCGGGTGGACGATACTAGTTCGGGAATGAAATTGTGTGATCGAGTGAGCGATCAGATTTGGTATTGCGTACGGATGATATATGTGCATCGTACAGGCTTAAGTAAAGTAGATATTGAATTTTTTTGAAAAGAAGTGAATAAATGATTTTGAATGTTGGGATTAGATATTATTGCTGAATAGGATACAGGTATTTAAAAGCAAAGGATAAATTGGTGTTTTTGATTTCAGAAGACAAATTTGAATTGCCCGACATAAAGGTAAGTATTTAAATTTCTGTATGAAATTTGATGGGTTTCTGATCTAGCCACTTGGCATTTTGGTTTTCTTTAATGTTTGGAGGCCCATAGAGGCATTATGTAGTTGTACCGATCTAGCCGCGCACAGGAGACATTGGCAAAAAATTTCGAAAATTTAAGGAGTTAGAAATTTTGAAAATTTAAAATTTGGTTTTGAATTGAAGTTTGAATGGTTGGGTAAATAATATTGTTTAGAAACCTATGGATGAGTTTAGAAAGAAAGTAAGAGTGATAGTGTGTCTTGAATAGAAAGATTGTTTTGTAAGTTGTTAAAAACTATTTGGGTTGAGGAAATAGTTAATGGGTTATGGATCATTCTTCCTAAACTAGTAATTTCGAGGACGAAATTCTTTTAAGGGGGGAGGAATGTGACGGCCCGTAATTTTTGAATATTTGAAATTGGAATATTTAATTGATTTTAAATATTTAAAAGTTAATTTCTAACTTGAATTTCAAATATCACTGTTTATTTGGGTAATTAAATTATTGAATTTAATAAGTGAAAATTTGGTGAAATGTTGAATTTGGAGTTTTAAGCTTGTTAAAAATAATTTAAAGGCTTGGAAAATTCATATTAATAATACTGAATGTGATGGAACTTCTAAAATTGAATTTGGAAGTGATTTGTTCAGTTTTGAAAATATATCGTTTAAATGAAATTTAAAAATAGCCTTTCGGGGCACAGTCTCGGAATTCGAGGAAACCAGTTCCATTGGATCCATAATATTGTATTATTATCGGATTTCAAATTTCGTAGTGATTGGAGTTACCATTTGGTTGTACGATCAGAAAAGCCTAGAAATAAATCGTTTTAATTTAATTTAAATTGTCGATTTAAATTGATATCTTCTCCTTATGGTCGAACTAGACCTCGAAACCTGTTTCAGCGTGTTCAGAATAGCGATAACGTTAGGACCGCTGGTCGTTGCATTTAAATTAGAGTTCGGGGTTTAGAATTATGGACCACGAGATATTTTGGTTATTATATTATATTTCTGGATGAGTATGAAATCACTGTACACAAAAAAATCTCAGCCGACACAGGGATGCTTTTGCATGCTAACATCTCATCTTGTTCCCACTCATTTCCGTTTTATAAACTCACGAACCAGATAATTTCAAAATAAAGAAAATAAAATAAAAATGACCGAATGTTATATAATCAAAACCCCAACTTACCAACTCAAAACTTCCTAAGCAAGCTGGCTTTGGGTTAAGTTTTGATCGACGACTTGTGTGAGAGGTGCGACGATGGGAGATGGGCTGCCGTCGAAGCTAGGGTTCGGTTGTTGCTCGATGTGGGAAGCTTTGGAAAGAAGGCGAGGTGTCGCGAGCTCGTTCGAGCTGCTTGGGGCTCGATCACAAGTCCAGGTGGATAAAATTTTTAGGTGTGGCGATTCGTGGACTCGTCGTGGTTCGATTTGGGTAGCGCGCAGTTTGGATCGGCTGCATCGATTAGACGAGTTTTCGGTGATGATGAGAGTCGGTGGTGGTGACATTCGAAGAAACGGGGGAGGCCGCGTTCGATCTTACCAGGATTCATGATGTGGTTGCAGGAAAAGCAAGGGGCGAGGCTTGAATCGAACGCATCACGTGAGTGAGCAGGAAGCATAGGGGTCACTGTAAGGTATATATATTAATGAATCATTTTAAAATTTAAATCTAATTTAATATATATGAATATATAGGAAAAACAAAAAATAATTAGTTTAAAATAAATCATTAGTTCTTTAAAATTTTCAAATGGAATTTAGTTGTTCGAATATTAATAAACTGTATAAAATGTTTATACAAGGTCAAGATCTGAAAGAGAAGCAAGCCCGTTTGGAAGGGATTGCAAATAGCAAAATAAAAGGTGAGTTAACCTCACTCATCTGGGTTTAATTTAAATTTAAATGGTTAAATTTAAATATTTGGTTGAATGTTTGAATTGATTGGATGTGGTATATTATAAAGTAGTATATAATATATATTGGAGTGATTGATATTCTCGCATTATATAGTGGATGAGACCCTATGCGCCGCATAATAGCGGATGCTATTTTACAAACCCATATACCACGATATTCCACCTCGAAGTGGAATTGGTATTGTGCTAACATATGTGGATGTAGGGAAAACAGGTTGGAGGGATCCAACTGGATTCCTCAAATTTATTTAGATTATTTTAATATTCCGTGTTATGAATATTTGATATTCTGTGATTGATTATATTGATAATTTGACTATTGAATGCTATGGGTTGTTTGAATATATTTCGGTGCACTGAGTTACCAAAATATATAGAATTAGATTTTTGGAAAGAAAATAAAGGAGTGAATTTTTAAGTAAAATAATTACAGAGAATTTGAATAAATTTAAGAATGAACTGGAAAAGAATGAAAGTGGTTTTAAAATTCTAATAAATAAAATTCCGAGTATGGAAGAGGGAATTTGAATAAACAGAGGAATAATGGATATTAAAACTTAAGTGATATTATTTAAAAGAATAAAGAATTTATTTTAATTCAAGGTTTAAATTTAATCCAAAAAGGAAAAAGAAGGAATTCGAGTAATCTGGAATTTAAATTCTCAGTTTAAAGTTTTTAAATCATAATAAAGAAATAAAATCTGAAGTTAATGGATTTGAAATAAATGGAGTAAGTAAGAAAATTTATGTCAAAATGAAGTAAATTGGAAATCAATTGTAAATTGATTCAAGTGTTTGGAATTGAAATTTTTAAGAGAAGTGAGATTTTGAAATTTATAAACTGGGTTTATAAAGTGAAGTAAAATATCAGTGGATATTTGGAAGTATAAATTTCACGGTGGGAATTTATAAAGGAATGGTAATTTGATTTAAAAATAAATAGTGATTTATAATTAAAGGTATGGAAATGGGAAGTGTATTTCCTTGGAAAGCCAAGTATATTTTAAAGGAGACTTTTTATGTATACGTTAAAGGCTTTAAAAATTTGCTATAAAGAAATGTTTTAGAAAATGTATTATTAAACGTTTAAAGTATATTTTATAATAAAGTGTTTTTAAGTTATTTTGTTTAAAATTTATAATACGTTTCAAAGCAAATTCTTAAGTATAAGTTAAAGTTCAAAGTATGTTTTGGGAAATTATTATTTTAAAATTGTTTAAATTTTAAAGTAAGTATTTTTCAAATTTATTTTTGTAGTAATTATTTAAAGGTTGAATGGGTATTATATTTTAAAGATAAAGTTAGTTTTATATTTTATTAAGTAGTTTTATTTAAAATATTCTTAAAGTATATATCTTTGAATAAAGTATTAAAGTAGTTTTAATTTAAATGTTTTGTTTAAAGTATATTTTATAATATAGTGTTTTAAATTACATTAAAAATCTAAAGTTTTTGTACTTGGTGTTTCCAGTGGTAATAAATATTTGGAAATTTATTCCATGAGAGAAAGACGGTTTGAAACTATTTTCAAAGGGTTGAAAAGTGGAAATATATCTTGCGAAGATATTTTGAGATTAATAAATAATTTGGAAAATTATTTATTGTTGATGGATGTTTTGTGAATGTTAATTGATAGTTAAATAACCGACTATCAATATTGGCCAATGCGCTAATCGTTTCGAAGAGACCAGAATCGAGATTTATTTCTCGAAAACCACTTCGATCCGATTTGTACATTTCGTGAGGAAACGAGATTGAATCGAAGGTGGTACAGTGAAGTGCAAGGGCTAGTCGCTACTAATCCTGAGGGTGATTCCAAAATGGATGTAGTAGGAATAGTGCCTTCGGTTCCGTTCGAACCTGGAACGGACTTGTATGGATGAATGCTTTTGGAACATCGTCAAGTGGACGATGGGCATTCTAAGTGAAATGTGCTAAAAAGGTAACGCTCAGCCTCAAGCCTCATCAACCGAGAATGACTGAAAATATGAGGTTATGTAGCAAGGCTATGTGGGTAGCGCCCAATAAGGTGAGGTCATCCCTGTCTAGATGTCCCTTTTATTTCGGCTTAGTGGGCGGTTGCTGATCCAAACTGTAACAACCCTGGTTTTAGCGATTACCTGAGAGTATTAAATTATAATAGCGGTTATAATTTAATCGTGTAAATTAATAATAAATGAAGAATTTTAATTGTTTATTGGGAATAAACAATGTATTTGAGAATAAAATGAGAAAAATAAAGTTTTGGAAAGTTTATTAAGATGATTTGAGTTAATAGATTGAGGAATTGTGTTTTACTTAGAGTTAATGCAATAATTTTGTAAATTATTGCTATTTACTTCTTTTAATGATTTTTAAAAGGAGTAATTAATTTTAAAATGAGATATATTGAATATAATAATGTAAGTGAGTTTAAAAATATAATTTGAGTATAAAATTATGTTTGAAATGGGTTATAGAATTTTATTACACAAAAATGTGATATTTGTAATTTATAATGTTAATTACAATGAGATTTGTAATTAAAGATGTAAATTTGTTATTTACTTTAAAATAGAGAAATATGTTAATAAAATGTTTTAAAAATATAAATAATCTTTTAGTTTGAGTGTAAAACATTTTATTATCATGAATATAAAGTTTTATAATTTTTAGAGATGAAATGCAGCTTTAATTCATAATTTGATTTGTGAGAAAACATTGTTAATACGTAATTAGTGGCTAAATTATGAAGTTAAGTTAATTTTCTTTTAATTTGGACCTTTGCCCATTACCTAAACCTAACTTAGCCTGCTAACCTAAGAGTAGAGAAAGAGAAAATAAACCTGTACGTACATTTTTTTTCACTTTCTTCCTCAAGTTTTCAGAAATCAGAATAATGGCTGAAACATTTTCCTCTTCAAATCTTATGAAAAATCCATCAAATTAAAAGAAAAATTGATAATTTAAAATGAGATTCTAAACTCCAAACTAAGGTAATCGATTTCTAAAACCCCTCTTCATATCAAAATCTGATTTACAGTGATAATTGTTAATTTTCTGCTCCATTTTGGTTTGCATGTTTCCTTCTAAATTCTGTCAGCTTCCTATGGTCTATTCTTGGTGAAAAGCTTCAAACTTTCTGCCAAAATCCGATCTTTTGCAACGAATCAGCAAGGTGAGTGTAAAACTCACAAACTCTAGCTGAATTATTTTGCTCTTTGTTATTATCTTGTTTCAGTTTTCAAGTGTCCTGTTTGAATTGCTATAACTTTTGACTCGTGTATCAGAATTAGGTGATACTTTTTTTTGAATTCTAGCTATGGAAATGCTCTACAACTTTCGTGGATTGAGTTTTCTGTAATTTTGAGTTTTACTTTGTCAAAATTTGATTTTTCTACTGTTAACCTGAGAGCAAAATCTATATTTGCTCTGTGCTTGAAGCTGAAACCAAATAAGACGTAACTTTCTCGTTTTTGATAATTTTGGATGTTCCGAAAAGCATAAATCCTATACTACAACTTTTATGTTTTATGTTTTCTGTAATTTTGAGGTTAGCTATGTCAAAATTTAATTTTTCTACTGCTAACCCGACAGCAAATCAAATATTTGCTCTGTGTTTGAAACTCAACACAGTTAGTAAATTGGGCATATCTTCCTTGTTTCTTGTCGGATTTCGATGAATTTTAAAGTTCTGGAAAGCTTATTTTGTGTGTGACAACTTTTATGTTGAACACATTTGCATATTTTGAGTATAGTTTGATTAAAATCATGTTGAAAACTCTCAGCTCTGTGATTTTGATAATTACGTTATCCAAACTGAACACAGTTAGTAAATTGGGCATATCTTCCTTGTTTCTTGTCGGATTTCGATGATTTTTAAAGTTCTGGAAAGCTTATTTTGGGTGTGATAACTTTTATGTTGAACACATTAGCATATTTTGAGCATACGTTGAGAAAAATCCTATTGCAAACTCTCAGCTCTGTCACTTTGATAATTACGTTATCCAAATTAAACACGGTTAGTAACTTAGACATATCTTTCTCGTTTCTTGTCGGTTTTATATAATTATTGAAGTTTTAGAAAAGTTAGATTATTTTATAAACCATTATTATTTTGAGTTTTGCAAAATTATGAGGTTAAGATAGTCGAAACCTTATTGCTTTGCTGTTGCCCTGAGAATAAACGACGGCAATAAATCATTGACATGGAAATTGTACTAGCTTGTTTTTGCTCTTATTCTTGTTCGGTTTGATGTTATTTTGAAATGTTTTGAGAGCTATGATTTCTATCAATAAGCTAGCTATATTTGGAGAATTTGAAACTCAAATTTAAATAGAATTTGAATTGATTTTGGGTTAAATTTGAATTGAATTCAAGTTATAGGTCTTGAGTTATCTTTCTTGTTTTTCATTGTTTTCGAGCACGGTTTTCACTAAACCATTTTTGAAGTGATTTTTGAGATAAATGGAAATTTCAAATTATTATTATATAGTATTTTAAAATTATTTTTCTAATATAAAATCTATTTATTTCCTATAATAAACGAATTTTCAAATATTGGTTTTATTAATCTTTTTGGATAAACAAGTTTTAGAAGATTCTTTTCTCTAGTAAACTGTAATATATAAAACATACATTTTTACACTATTCGAACATATGAGAAAGAGAATTAAACGATTTAGTAAAACACGTGGTATGAGACATGTGCGTTTACTATCTTGGTTAATTCCGGACTTGTATGATCGAAGCTATTTGACATTATTGATTCTGAGATGGTTTGCCATTTTATGGCGTATTTTGAGTTTTATAATTCCGATTTATTGGGATTATTTAAGATGGCCAATATTTGGCAAGTATTATGGTTTGAGATCTCCTATGTAGGAGTATGGTCGATGAGAACCATCATGATGTTTTATTTACTTGCCAATGATATAAGGCAAGTCTTGAATATATGATTTCATATTTTGAGGTTTATGGTTTATGAGGAACCATCACGATGTTTTCACTAGTCGAGGAGATGAGACAAATTATGATGCCATTTAATACTTGTAGATGAGATGAGTCGAGTATGGTGTCTTTTTATCACTTGCCAATGAGACGAGGCGAGATATGATTTTTCTGAGTTTTATGATGTTCCTAGTGTGGCATCGACTAGCGGCTAGTAAACCGCTAAGTGCGAACGTGTGGTATGTGACACATGTTAATACTTTTCGGGTTACTATCCATGAGTTTGTGACACATTCACGATGTTTACCTAGCAGAACTGCTTTGAGAGTTGTTAGCGACCTTGTCATGAGGACGAACTGCTTTGGGAGGTGTTAGCGACCTTGTTAGGGATGACAAAATGGCTTGGAAAGGTGTCAGCGACCTTGTCCCTAGGACAAACTGCTTTGGAAGGTTTTAGCGACTTTGTCTAAGGCTTTGGCCATCTGATTTTAGCACATGCAGCACTGCTTCGGCATTGCAATTGGGGATCTGGCCAATCCGGGTTTTCTAAGTTTTGAGTTCACCGTTTTTGGCGCATTAGAGCTAAGATTTCCTAAGTTTTGAACTCGCATCGAATTCTTTATTAAGTTTGAGATTTTATGACTTTGAATTCGTATCGAGTTCCATGAGCTTTTAAGATTGAGATGCATGTGTGAGATTTAGCCGTCTTGGCTTACTTATGAGTTGAGATCTCACATTCTTATGGAGCTATCTTGTGTTGCTTTCATGGCTTCTATTCCTGATTGTAATGAGTTTTCTCCTTTTTGGAGTAATGGTTCATCGAACCATTTGGGTTTTACTTGAGCTTTATATGAGTTGATTTGAGTTCATTATGGGTTATCGCCGATGATATGAGGCACTTCTATTTTATTTAAGTATTGAGTTTGAGTTACCTCTTTTGTGGAATTTAGTCACTTAGGCAGCGTTTGTTACTTAAGTACTGAGCTATGAGTTTTCTAATCCTTCTCCTCATTCGAGAAGAAGTATCACTATATCTATTCTTCTTTCATATTATCGATATTGACTGATTTGTATAGCTAGACTGACCCATGTATTTATACTCGGGTCAGACCGAGTTGTTTCAGGTATCATCTATTGGGCTTAGCTTGAAGTTGATGTTGGACATTAGCTTATCTATTGCTTGAGTAGTTGATTTCTTTTGCATACTCTGGTGTAATTATATTTGATTCGATGTATATAGTGTGGTTGAGTACCACCTTTATTGTATTCATATTGTATTGTACTAAACATGTATCAGTATATATGTATATATATATATGATGTTGATTACTGTTCTGTGATGTGCTTTACATTCAGTTATTGTATTTTGTTCCGATAGATCCGTTAGCCACCTATAGTTTTGGATTAAACATTTGCTGGGCATGTCGATCCACTTGAGGTGAAAAAAAAATATTGCATTTATCGACGTATTCAATAGATGTTTAAGACAAAATTATAGATGGTCGCCCTTAACCAGCCCTATTCTCTACTTTAGTAGATAGAATTACTTGTTAATTCTCTTTGCTAAGGTGGGTCTCGGGGTGGGGCATCACAGTTTGGTATCAGAGCTGTGGTCAGAAAAAAGTAGAATAAAAACAAAACAGTACGTATATCGTGATACATCGAAGTACAATACGAGTGAATCATTGTCCTTTATTCGAGCTTGTTTTCGAATCGAGCCTTGTTTTTTTTTTAGATTTGGGATTTTTGAGATGGAATATGTCTAGGATTATATATATATATTGTATTATGTAGTATTCCATAATTGAGTTTGATGTTATCTTAACTTATGGATAATCTTATTTGGGATTATTCTATTTTTATTTTTGTCGATGCGAGTGAGCTTGTATCGATGAAGCTTATTGATTCCTTTGAGCATTCTTGTTGCATTACTTTGAGAGTTGTGAATCCTACTTAAGGGATCCATTATAATTGGCCTGTTGTGAGCATCTATTTGTTACCCACAATCTTGAGATGCATTTGATTTGAGATGGATTGACTTATTTGATATTAAGTCCAATCCTTTATTTTATAGGATCCTATTGTATATTTAGGTTTCCTATTTTGATTGGTTTATTATCTCTATCACTTTGGAATGTTAATGATGATTCCGAAGTTTCTGTATTCACTATTGAGTATCGAGATGTTGATGATCTATCTCGAATTGCAATCAAGCCGACTTTGTTGAGTTTTGTGAGTCCGTTTGGATTTTCATCCAATCGGGCAATCGAGTGTTGAGGTAACCTTATTCCTGGCTTTTAGCTCTTCGGTTATCCTTCCACGAGGATATCCACTAAGGAATGAGGTGAGTTTCTAGATTGTTCTAGTTTGATTGAGTTTATCATTCAGCTTCGTTTGAGTGTTCTTTTCAGATACTCAATCAATGTTATCCTTTGTAGCATTACTTTGTTTGAAGTAATGATTTATTGTTTGTGAGCTTCTTCTCCTTCGAGAAGAATATCTGGCTTATCTTGTGTCTTGATGATTTCCGAGAGTGGCTCGTCATCTTGTAGGAGTTGACGAACACTCCATCTCCTTCTATTGATTTTGAGAATTGAGTATTCTGGGAATATCTCGATGCATTCTCTTAATGTTCTTTGGTTTGAGTTTTGAAGCTATATAAATATGAGTTTTAAAGAGAAATTTGAGCTTTGAAAAAAAAATCAATCAAATAAAAGAATATGTTGAGAATATATTTACATGAGTAGTATTTCTTTTATAGAAATAATTTAAGAGTGTTGGGTTGTCCATCGAGTAGTTAAGAGTTCTGGCCGATACGCCTGATCAACGTTATCGATAGGAATCTCCTAAATGCTATGATGAGGCAATCAGACACGATGGTTTGTGTTTTAAAAATTATGATTTTGAAAATAATATTTTGAGATTATATATTAAATTTATTTTTGAATGGTAATTGCACCCCTTGATTTTAGAGACGAGTAACAGAGTGGCGATGCAGTTTTGATCGTTCGATCGACTCTACAGCCAATGGATATATCTATTTATTAGAGATTCAATGGCAAGGCAATGCCATTTATTTATTTATTTATTTATTTTGAAATTATAAAGATGAGAATATAAATGAGATTATTTTTGAGCTGTGCTTTATTGAAAGTATATTTTGAGATTTTAGAATTTATATTATATACATTGGATGTTTTAAGGGAAGAATATAGTAAGAGAATATGAAGACTATTTTAAAAACTATTTAAGTGGTTTAATAGAAGAGTAAAGAGAATTTAAACCCTTAATTTATTTTGAGGAATATTATTATGGATTTAAAAAATTCTTTGGAAATTAATTTTGAAGTAAGAAAAGTTTGAATTTTAACTTTGAATTTTAAATTACTTACTAAGTAATATAGTAAAGAGTTTGAGAAATTTTCAAATGTTGAAAATTGAGATTTAAAAATTTAAAAGATGTTGAGACTTAAAATTCTAAATATCTTGAATTAAAAGATAATTCGAGCTTATATCCTTATTCTTAAGTATATTCTATCCTTGAGCTATTATTAACGACGTGCATTTTTGCGGTCGTTCGAGTTTGGTGGCTTCTTGAGAAGCCATCTCGTGATTTATCTATCTTGCACATTGTGTATACCTTGTTTTGAGGTAGTATTTTCTGTACTATCAAGCAGAAAATCATGTTGTTGATCGTTTTTGTTGCTTAGAGTTCGGGTTTGAGTGAGTTTGATTCCGACTCTATTCATAGAGCCTTTAGAAATCTTTCTCATTTGATAGATTATTTGTTGGGTATCTTGTTGAGTTTGATTCGAAGGCAGGATATCTTCGAAATTCTTTCGAGTTACTTGGAAAATTCGATGGTTTGCTAATCACTATATTAGCATTTGATGGGCCATTGGATTAACCAAGTGAGATTTTCCTTATTTCTCTCTACTATTCTATGTTGAGAGTATGAATGGCTTGAGTTTCGTGCTTGTCTATCTTCTTCGATGATTGAATCTTTTTGTGTTGTTTACGGCTCTTTTTCTTGAAAATTGCGGGGACGCAATTTTTCTAGGGAGGAGTCTGTAACAACCCTGGTTTTAGCGATTACCTGAGAGTATTAAATTATAACAGCGGTTATAATTTAATAGTGTAAATTAATAATAAATGAAGAATTTTAATTGATTATTGGAAATAAACAATGTATTTGAGAATAAAATGAGAAAAATAAAGTTTTGGAAAGTTTATTAAGATGATTTGAGTTAATAGATTGAGGAATTGTGTTTTACTTAGAGTTAATGCAATAATTTTGTAAATTATTGCTATTTACTTCTTTTAATGATTTTTAAAAGGAGTAATTAATTTTAAAATGAGATATATTGAATATAATAATGGAATTGAGTTTAAAAATATAATTTGAGTATAAAATTATATTTGAAATGGGTTATAGAATTTTATTACACAAAAATGTGATTTTTGTAATTTGTTAACGCTTAAAATTGAACGCTAACACCCGGTGTGTGTAATAAAGTTGTGAAAGCACCACCCGTGATACGGGAACAAGAAATAAGCAGTAAAAGAGCAGAAAACAGTAAAAGACAGCGACTTATAGTGGTTCGGCTTAAGATCGAGCCTACGTCCACTTTGAATTCCTTTATTGCTGATTTTTGGTTACAAGTTGATACAATGCACTTCAAAATACAATATACTTCGATTCCAAAACACTGTAGACTAATAGCTCAAACTCCGATGTAGAAGATCTCCTCGAATTCATGTTGAATGCGGTAGATTTCTTTCAAAGCTTGTTGTAGTGTCGTGAATGTTTGGAGTTCTTCAAGTATTAGATGAGTTGAAAATTCTGCAGAGTAACGGCGCTTCAGAAAATGATCGGGAAAAAGTCCCCTTGCCGTTGGAGTTATGGCCGTATTTATAGGGGTGGTTCTGGGCAGAATTCAGTCTCCAAGTGTTAAGTCGTCTACGACTTAAGGTAAGTCGTAGGTCGTTGATCGGCAACGACATAGGGGATCCGACTTATCTCAGTTGCATTCGGTTCTTTCTGAGCGAGTTATTTAGGTCGCGTATGACTTATTATGAGTCGTAGGTCGTTGAGACCGCTTATGTTAGTTAGGTCGCTAACTTCTTAGCTCGCTAAGTCGTCCCTGCAGTTAGGTCGGGACTCCCCATGGGTCGCTAAGTCGTAGCTCTGCTTATGTCGGCAGCTTCTTAGGTCGGCAACTCTTAGGTCGGCTCTGTAGTTAGGTCGTTAAGTTGTAGCTCGTTAAGTCGCGAATCAAAAGAGGGTTAACATTTTGCCCCTCGAAGTATACGCCTAAGTTGTAGGTCGTGTGCTTCGATTTCCTTAGTTCGCTCTTTGATGAGTTTGTTAGGTCGTGAGCGACTTAAGATAAGTCGTAGGTCGTAAGTCGTGTGTGTCGATTCACCTTTTACTGCCCCAGTGTATAAATAGCTTAGGTCGTTCCCTCTTTCCCTTCACCTGCTCTATCATTCTGTCTGCCATTAACAAGTTTCCGATCTTTTAGAAGGCGATTTCAAATCACTCAGCCACTAATCATCTCCATCATCATATCATGTAAGTGAATTCAACTAATATCCAATCGTGATCATCATCGAATCGCGAATCCTGTGTTCATTGCCCTTAATCCGAGTTTGTACATTATGCTTTATCATGAGTCGTGTCGCATCCAATCCTTGACTTCCTTTAGTTGCGATGTCATTGTGATTCTCGAAAACACTGCCGCATACTGGTTTCATGATGGATTTGGGATGATTGGGTGATGTTGTGAGATGCGATTAAGGAATGTAGCTTAGGGTTTTTGATGGGGGATAGTTCGAAGTCACTGGGTTTATGGATCTTGAGTTGGCTGGCTGACGAGTTACTGAACTTCTCAGTGGAGAGGAAGGTAATCGGTGGAAGGAGGTGAGGTTTTGGTTCGAGCAGGAGATAGCTCAAGATTCCATCGGAGACGACCCAAAACATTCACGACCTAAAACATTCACGATCTAACAACCTTGTCTGGTTCAAGAACTTTTGCGACCTAACTGATTGAAAGACCCAACTTTTTCTGTGACCTATCTTTCCTGCGTAGGAATTAGCTTACGGCATAGGCCTTAAGTCGCGACTGAGCTTGAACTTAGAGAAATTTGTGCTGTTCAGACTTGAGGCCTTCATATGTATTACGACTTAGAGTCAACGACTTAACTTAACTCGTAGCATATCCTTTAGGTCATGGACGAGCTACCACTTATTCCTTCCAACTTGCATATTGTGATCTGAGAAATTTCCAACCCATGCTAGGTCATGAGCGACCTAGGACTTTGAAAAATTTACGACCTAATTTCTACAGCACAGGCTCTAGGTCGCAGCCGAGTTAGAACTTGACATATTTTCATTGCTTTGAACTTTAAACTGTTTGAACTTCTTTGCAGATTATTCCTAATGCTAATAACCTGTTAAACACAATATTCGCAGAAAACTGGGACGAATATACTGCCATTGACTGCCCACATCGAATGACAGATTAGTCATAAAGAAAAAAAAATCAACTCAAATGAACTGTATGAACGAAATGCTGTACACTAACCAATTCAAGTGAAGTATTAAAGCAAAACTGTAATAGTCAACTGAAACTGATTTGTTTGCATTAACACTGCACTTGAGCATTAACAAGTCCTAAAATCTTGTAATCGACTGATTGTTAACTAGTTTAATTCCAGTTATGTTTGCTTTCTATTTTCATTAGTTTTGTACAACACTTCACACTTTTTAGGAAACGTGCACCTTCACATTTGAACATCCAGTTGATTGTGTAGAATGACTGCTCAACAAGAAGAGACAATGGTCCAAGCTGGAGAAGCCATCCCTATTCGTGTCCCGTTGACTAATCCTCTAGAAAGAATTTCGACCACTTTAACATATAGAGTTTTTCACCAACTATGTACTCAGTTCGGCATTGCTGAAACGAATGCCATACTGCCTGAGAGGAGCGACACTGTTGACATACCACCTCATGGTTTCGTCGCTGTTAATCGCCAAATGTGCATGAACGGAGCCATTCCTCCATTTAATGATTTCCTTCAGCAGCTTCTTCTACGATTATCTATTTCTCCCTTTCAGCTACATCCCAATGGCTACGCCATCTTGATGGGATTATGTGTGCTATTTAGGAGGACGCTGGATCGTCTCCCAAGTTTTGACGAAGTTTGTTATCTGTGCTCATTTGCAAAAAATAAAGACCATCCTTCTATCAAAGTCGTGAGAAGTGCTAGGAACCACAAGCTGATCATTGGTCTTCCTGACAGTGTTCATGGGTTCCTGAGCCAGTTTTTCTACATTCGTTGTCCTCCGGGATTTCATGCTATCTGGAGAGTAGGAAGTATGATCATTTATCTTTTCTTTCCTTATGTTTTTCTGAATTTTTCGAAGCCCAAATTGTCAAGTGTTAACTTCGCTCTTTACTTTTTCAACGCTTCCTCCTCCTTCTAGGGATTCTGGTCACAAACCAACCTTTGAGAGGCTTATGGCTATGCCAGTTGAGGAGAGGAGTATTCAATTTCTGTTAAAAGACGAGTTTTTACATCAATTCGAACTCCTACGTTCTTCTCGTTCTATTCAACCCCATGAAGTCCATGATTCTCCAGTAAAGACATCTGATGCCCCAGCTCCTACTGAAGAACTTTCATCGAAAGAACCTATCACTGAAACTTCACTGGTGAAGTGTTCCACTTCCACTGACGTTGTGGGTTCGTCCAGCAAGCTAACATTGTCTCCAGTTATTGAAGAGGAGGGACCTCCTCAATGCCTCGAGAAGGCATCCAATGAAGGGGTTGAGAAAGAGAGTTCCGCCCAGCATGACGACGAAGATATTTTTGGGGATCTCAGTGACTTAATGGTGACTTCACAGGAGCTATTTAAAAATGATGCTTCAAAAGCTATTTTCCTGCTGTCGAGGCGACTTCTTCTTTACAACAAGTTTCGACGCCTTCTATACAAGCCGTCGCCATTCCCAAACCAAAGAGTGGTTTGTAGTTTGACGCGCGTAGCTTGCACGCCACACACACTAAGGATGCTTAGCACTTATATGCACTTAGCTTTTCTACTTTGAAGATTTCTAAGAGTCGACTTTTATTCAATTTCAGGTTCTTTGATGGGGCGAAGTGGCTCATACTATGATGACTTCCGGCGCTTTGGAGGGCATGACGCTTACGATCACAAACGCTATCTCCCTGTTCGTAAGGAAACTGATGAGGAACAAGCAGTTAGAAAATCTCGGGAGAGACAAGCTTATGAGGAGCAGCAAAGGAGGAGGGAAGAACGTCACGACTCCTCTCAAAGAGATGATGCTTCCATAAGAGAAAGTCGCATGACGACAGAGGAAAGAGCAAAATTTCTGAAGATCCCAGTAAACGGGCTAGGCTTAACGAAAAGAACGCGTCTGCAATTTCTAAAAAGACTGACGCTCCTATTTCTTCTGATATCCCATCCGGCTCTCCTGCTCTAAAGAAATCTGACATCCAGACGATTATCAACAGGCCACAATATCAAGTCAAAGATGCCCCTTCCACTCTACAAAGCCGATTTCCGAATTGGTGTTTAAAAGGGGTGCGTTTTGACTTGGACTTGGTTCCGATCGATAAGCAAGCTATGCTTAGGAATCTTGATGCTGTTAAGCTGGATATTGAGAGGATGTCCCAATGGTAGAAACTTGTTGATGAACTCCAAAGAGTCAATCATATGAATCTTTAAGCTATGTTGACTATGGAGAACGACAAGACGGAATGGGATAAAATTTGTAAGCAGCACGATGCGGAGATGGCGAGCATTGCAGATGACAATGCAAGACTTGAATCTGAAGTCAAAAAACTTAAGAAAGACCTCGCTACTTCTTCTGCATCGCACTCTCAAAAGGAAGAAGTTTTTCAGAAACAAGTGCGGGATGCGCACGCTGCTCAAAGAGATGCTGAGCTGAAGCTTGAGGCCGAGCAGCTTATTACTGAAAAATATCGCAATGACACCGTCCAGCTACGGGAAAAGCTCAGCTCTCAAAATTAGGAAATTAAAAGGTTGCAAGCTCAGTTACTGAAGACTGAAAAAGAGCGCGATGAAGCCATCGTTGGAAAGGAAGCAGCCGAGCATTCGCACGAAGCGACGAAAGCTAATGTTAGCTCAACTTTATTTGACTTCTATCTTCATAGCGTTCTGGGGCGCGGAAGCCTCTCATTCTTGGGCCCGAAGTATGAGATCACCTTGGCTAAAGTTTGGGAGGCTGCGATTGATATTCTCGAAGGCACCGGCTATAATGAGGCAGAGCTTGAGGCATATTATTTCGATGATGAGACTCGTGCCGCTCTTGCCAGAGGAAAAGAGCAACTCGCTGAAGCTAGAGCTGGAACAATGGTAGAGGAGCATCCAGAAAAGAAAATATCTCTAACTGCCCCTGTCCAGACTTCGACTTCGGCCGACGTTGACATTGTCGGTTCCAGCTCTCACTCTCCACCTCCTGCAAAAGCTGAGGCTAAGCCCACCACCACCGAATCTCCCCTTACTCAAATCGAGGAGAAGAGCCAAGAAGATATTGAAGCTGAAAAATTTGAAGTTGAACTGATAAAACCGACTTCTCCAGGTAACTTTGATTCAGATCTGGCTCGAGTGGATTATTCATTCGATTCAATTAAACTTGATGAATTTCTCGCTTATTACTTAAGTCCTGATGATCCAATATCTTCTCTTTTTTCGGAGAGTACTGATTTTAACTTCTTTTCTTCTGTAGTGGAAGCACCAAGCACTGCGCACACATTCCCCTCTTCCAGTTGTTCCTCCTCCAACTCTTCAAGTTACTCCGGCTTCTCAGCCGGGATCGCAAGAGGAACATATAGAAGCCCTTCGAGGCTTGGAGGATCTACCCGCTTCGCAAGAACAGAAGGCGGAAGATCTGGAGGACAGTGAGAAGACCCCGGAGCAGTCTCTTGATGATAACACGAAACTTTCTGCGCTGTTTACTCCGGGAAGTGAGTCTTCTTCGAAGAGAAAAGGGAAGCGCGCCATGAAGAAAAAGAAGAAGAGCATCTCAGCTGGGGAAGACAAAGCAGAAAAAGATCCAGCTACGCCTTCTTCTCCTATCCGGCCACGCCGGATTCCGAAATTAGTCATCAAACCGGGCAAGGGTACTAAAGGTGGGAAGAAGGAGTGATAAGCTGGACTCTACTTTTCTTATTTTTCTTTTGCTTGTATCGACCGAAGATTGTGCGGGCACCGGTCCCCGCTTTTTTGAGATCTGCACATGTAAAGAATTTTCATAGTATTGAATAAAATAATTCTTTTACTTGTACAAATTCTTGGATATGTCAGAATGCACTTATTTCTCATTTTAATGTAGAATAAACGATCCTTTTTACTTGCACAAACTTTTGGTCTGTGTTTGAGAATACATTTATTCCACATCTTTTTTGTGTGATATTGTAATGAACTTGTGGTATGTGTTTGAATACTACTTTTATCGATGTAGTTATCTTGTGTGATATTGCCCCTATACTACAAGTGCATTGCAATATCTTTCACTTTGACGAGACTTGTACTCTTATTTTAGAGAATAACTATTTCATTTTTGAGAGAAAAATTATTCTGCTTTAATGGAGCACGTCTCGTTTTAGGAGAAGTTTTTACGCTTCAACCTTCGGAAATGGTCACTTCACATTTTTGAGAGGTGAATTTTCCTACGTGGTAAAGCGGGCCTCTGAAGAGAGCTTTATGTAGCACTTCAATTTTTAGGAAGAATTTTTCAAGATGAACGAGTTATCCTTCCTTTAAGACTTGAAGCGTGCCTTCAAAGAGGACTTTTCTTTTTTATTTGTTGTGCCTCGTTAGAGGGCTTTTTGTTTGACTCGCTTGAAATTACTTTCTCACAGTTGAGTGGACCCACGGGGCAGACGCAAACTGTCCGGTCAGATGTTCGTTTGTATGAACGATTGCGACCAGTTAGCAAGAGTCTTGTTCCTTCTGCTTGGGAAGGTGCCCCTACAGTAGTTCCGTTAACTTTATTATTTGAGAAGAGCATTTCATTCTTGGGACGTGCCTCCGAAGAGGTCTTGTGGCTCCGGAGAGGTCTTGTGCCTCCGGAGAGGTCTTGTGTGCCTCCGGAGAGGTCTTCTGCCTCCGGAGAGGGTAGTATGTGTCTTTGGGGAAGGCTTGTGCCTCGTAAGAGGGCTTGTGATGCCTCGGGAGAGGTCTTCTGCCTCCAAAGAGGGCAGCGTGCCTCCGAAGAGGTCTTGTGCCTCCGGAGAGGTCTTTATTTGATTGCCTGAAAGTTACTTTCTCACAGTTAAATGGATCCACGGGGCGGACGCAAGTTATTTAATTGGATGTTCGTTCGCACAAACGATTGCAATTAGTTAACAAAGGCCTTATGCCTCAGTGGTTCCACCAACCTTTTTGTTGAGAAGAGCACTTCCATTTATTGGTGTCCCTTCGAAGAGGGCTTGTGCCTCCGTAGAGGTCTTTATCCTCCGAAGAGTTGCGCCTCCGAAGAGGTCTTGTGCCTCTGAAGAGGGCTTTTGTTGATTAGCTCGCCCATGTCTCTCCGTTGTTTGCTCATTAATGGTCCCCTGTTATCGTCTCTGAGCCATGTTTCTTTCTTTTGCAAGCAGTTTGCTTTATCCGAAGAAGTGAACTTCACTGCTAAGTGATTCCACGTGGCAAGCACGAGTTATCTAATCACATGTCTGTTTGTACGGACGATCGTAATTAGTTAACAAGTGTCTGGTTCCTTTTCTTTCGAAAAGTGCCCCTTTAGTGGAATTATCAATCTTTTGTGTGAAGTTCATTTCATCTTGGGTTTAAAATTGGAACTTTATGCGGCTTGAAACTCATTTATCGAGTGATTTTTGGGGCTCATTTGGCCTTGTGATGGGTAAGCTTTGTTTTAATGACCTGCAATATTAAATCGATATTTTAGCAATACATTTAGAGTATTTACACATCGAAATGAAACATGCATCTTATAATAATAAAGAACACAGAATTTATAGTGGTTCAGCCAAAAACTGGGCCTACATCCACTTTATAGCTCTTTTATTGATCATCACTGATTTTACAATACAATTGATACATCCATTTTTACAATTTCAAACATTGCTTCAAAGTAAAATATGGACGTAAGTGATTGCTGTTCCAGGCTCTCGGGATTGGATCTCCTTCGACAGTTGTGAGTTTGAAGGTGCCATCAAGAAGTTTATTGCCTATGACATATGGCCCTTCCCAACTTGGTCCAAACACTCCAGTTGCTGTCATGATCCTCTTCAAGACTAAGTCCCCGATTTCAAAGCTTCGTTGACGGACTTTAGAGTTGAAGTGCCTTGCTATCCTTTGCTGATGGGCTGCAACTCTGAGTCTGGCTTCTTCCCTTCTTTCATCAAGGAAGTCAAATGCTTCGAGTTGCAACTTTTCGTTTCCAGCCTGGTTGAAATGAATTCTCCTGTGTGAAGGGACTTCTAGTTCTACCGGGATCATGGCTTCTGATCCGTATGCCAATGAGAATGGAGTGTGCCCAGTCGCAGTTTTATGAGTTGTTCTGTATGCCTATAGTGCTAGTGGTAGCTTATCAACCCATCCACCTTTCGCTTTTTCAAGCTGTTTTTTCATGGTTGACTTGATAATTTTGTTTACTGCCTCCACTTGCCCGTTTGCCTGCGGATGAGCCACTTCTGATAAGCTTTTTCGGATTTTGAATTGCTTGCAAAAGTCCTGGAACTCTTCGCTTTCGAATTGAGTACCGTTGTCTGTGATTATCTTCTACGGCACACCATACCTGCAAATGATATTTTTAGTCACAAAATTTATCATCTTTTTAGAGGTAATTGTAGCCAAAGGTTCAGCTTCAGCCCATTTAGTGAAATAATCAACAGCAACAATAGTATATTTGATTCCTGATTTGGCAATTGGCAAAGGTCCGATTAGATCTATTCCCCAAATGGCAAATGGCCATGGACTGACCATCTGTGTTAGTTCGATGGAAGGTGCTCTTGGGATTTTAGCTAATCTCTGGCACTTGTCGCATTTTCGGGACAAGATAGCAACATCTCGATTAATATCTGGCCAGAAATACCCATATCGGAGAACTTTCTTGGCAAGAGTTTGGCCACTTGAATGATCCCCACATTCTCCTCCATGTACCTCTGCTAAAATTGTCTTAGCTTCTTCCTTGGTTACACATCGGAGTAATGGCATTGATAATCCTCGCCTGTATAACCGATCGTCTTGAATTACATATCTCGATGCTTTTCTTAACAATTTTCGGCGTTCTTTAGGATTTTCTAGCAAGGAACCGTTGAGTAGATATTCTCTGATCGGGGTCATCCATGACTCTTGTTCTTGAGATACAGCCATGATCTAGTCGATATCCATTTCATCAGTGCTTGGGGCTGACAAGACCTCTACAGGAACCAATCCCAATAATTGAGCTTCTCCGGAACTTGAATACTTTGCAAGTGAATCCACCTTCATATTTTCCTCTCGAGGTATGTGGCTTATCTAATAGTGATCGAAGTCATCGAGAAGTTCACAAGTCTTTGACAAGTAAGCAGGCAGATTTCCTCCTTTAGCTTGAAACTCCTTCTTGACTTGACATACAATAAGTTGAGAATCACTGAAGATCTACAATGCTTTGATGTTTAGTTCCTTTGCAATCTTTAATCCAGCAATGAGAGCTTCATATTCTGCTTCATTGTTTGTAGAAGGAAATTCCAATCTTAATGCATAACATAATGATCGCCCTTCGGGGGTTTCAAGCACAACCCCAGCTCCGGAACAGTAATCATTTCTTGAGCCATCAACATATAACTTCCATTTGGTCGGGATGTCAACTGTAACCTCTTCCTCACTATCACCCTTATCTGTGTATTCTGCAATGAAATCTGCTAAAGCTTGCCCATTGATCGCTCTTCGGGGATGATAAGCGATATCATATTGGCTAAGTTCAATATTCCATTTCAAAAGGCAGCCCGAAGTTTCAGGGCGAAAAAGGACTTGCTTTAAGGGCTGATCGGTGAGAACTTTGATAGGGTGAGCTTGAAAATATGGTCTCAGCTATCTAGAAGCAATCAGTAAACAATAGGCGAGCTTTTCTATCTTTGAGTAATTCATTTTCGCCCTAGTGAATCTTTTGCTAATATAGTAGACCGGGCGTTGAACTTTTGCATCCTCCCGTACTAATGCTGCACTCAGGGCATGAGATGATACTGCCAAGTATATGAAAAGATCTTCACCGTTGTTAGGCTTGGAAAGTATTGGAGGTGCTTCCATGTGACAGATTAGTTCATCAAAAGCTTTCTGGCATTCAGGAGTCCATTCGAAGTTTTTCTTTCCTTTCTTTAGAGCGTTGAAGAAGGGAATGCATTTATCAGTGGCTTTGGAGATAAACCGACTTAAAGCAGCAACTTTCCCATTGAGGCTCTGAAGTTCCTTCTTCGACCTAGGGGCTTTGACTTCTCTCAGAGCGGTAATTTGAGAAGGATTAGCTTCAATGCCCCTAGCGCTGACGATAAATCCCAAGAATTTTCCAGATTCCACTCCGAATGAACATTTCAAAGGGTTGAGCTTCATTCCATACTTTCGGAGAATTGCGAACATTTCTGTTAGGTGATCCATATGTTCAACTGCTTTCTTTGATTTCACTAACATATCATCAACATAGACTTCCATTGTTTTTCCAAGCTGTGATTTGAACATTGCATTAACGAGCCTCTGATATGTTGCCCCTGCATTCTGCAATCCGAAGGGCATGACTTTGTAGCAGTAAAGGCCAACATCGGTGACGAAGCTCGTATCTTCTCGATCCGACTCATGCATCATAATCTGGTTATATCTGGAGTAAGCATCCATGAAAGACAACAATTCGTGCCCGGCTGTTCCATCTACTAGTTGATCAATCCTTGGCAACGGGAAGCAGTCTTTGGGACAAGCTTTGTTTAATTCTAAGAAATCGCATACTCTCCATTTTCCATTTGTTTTTTTAACGAGTACTGGATTTGAAACCCAATTCGAATAGGTGGACTCTTTGATGAAACCATTCTCCATGAGTCGATCTACTTCTTCCTTTAGCGCTGCTGACCGTTCTGGACCTTGGGTTCTCCTTTTTTGTTTCACAGGCGTAAACTTCGGATCAATATTCAAAGTATGTACAGCAATCTCTGGAGATATTCCACACATATCAGCATGACTCCAAGCGAATACGTCCAGATTTGCTTTCAAAAATGATATCAGCATATTTTTGACTGCCACACTTAATTGCGAACCCACATTTAGCACTTTTTCGAGTCTTTAAGATCAACTGATACCGGTACCGTTACTTCCATCGGTACCACTCTATTCTCCTCTGCACTGGCTTTTCTGGGATCCATTTCTCTCCTTGCACTCCTATGCTCGCCATGCAGGGACCACCCTGTACTTGCTACAAGGTTGGTTTTTTGATGCGGAGCGGAGCTGCCGCACCTTTTCCCATCTCTCTCTTCCATGCCTCCCAAAGCTCTATAAGATAACATTCCCGCCCAGCGTTTTGATCCCCTTTAATGACACCAACACCATTATCTGTCGGAAATTTCATCGTTAGGCACCACGGGGCAAGAATGGCTTTGAACGCAGCTAGGGTTGGCCGACCAAGAAAGGCATTGTAGGTAGAAAATCCATCAACAATTACAAAAGTCTGCTTGCGAACTACCCTTTTCTGTCCATCTCCAAGTTCCACATGCAAGTCAACAGTTCCAATTGGTTGCTGCGATTCCCCAGTAAATCCAACAATCTTCTGCGATGAAGCCTGAACGTCAGTCATTGGAATCTTCATTTGATCAAATGTCTTCTTGAAGAGTATATTGCAAGAGGCACCGCAATCAATAAGCACTCGGCTTACAATAGCTGGCCCAATTCCTGTAGAAATGACCAAGGGATCTATAGTTGGAGCTTCAATACCCATAGAATCCCTAGCTTTAAACACAATGTCTTCATTAGAAGTTCTCTACTGTTTCAGGGGTGCAGCGTCTTCTAAAACAAAAACATCTTACTCCGTTAGGGCATATTTCAAAGCACGAGCATATCTTTCCATTTCACCCCAGCTTCTGCCCGCTGGGTGTGGCCTCCTGTGACTACATTGATAACAGGCCTTTCAGATTTTTGTGCTGTAGTACCCTCATCTGAGCCAGATGGGTGATTAGGGGGTTGCTGCACCTGAGCAGATGAAGTCGGGTCATTTCTGTTCTTCTTAACATACTGTTGTAGTTTATTTTCTCTTAACAACTCTTCAATCAAGCTCTTCAAGTGACGACATTCGTTGGTATTATGGCCGGGTTGGTTATGAAATCGACAAAATTTTCCATTCCGCATAGCACCCTTTCCAGGTTTTATCTCAGCTGGTTTAGGATAATTCACGGCATCTTTGGTGGCAAAGAAGATATTCTCCGGCGTGTCGGTTAAAGGAGTGAAATCAAAGGGTTTAAAGAAATGAGGTCTCTTTGTATCCTTTTGTTTCTTTCCATCGTTATTCTCCCTCTTCTGACCTCCGGAATCTTTCTTAGCTGACACAGCAACGTTATTCTGTACTCCCGTTGCCACCACTTTCACTGGTGTAGGAAGATTCTCCAAGCGTATGAACTCGTCAGCTTTCTTATAAAATTTCTCAAGTGAATTTGGCTCCTTCATTTTCAGCCATTTACCAAATTCACTTGACTTATCGATAGCCCGCATCATATAAGTCAAAATCATTCGCGGCTCCGCATTGTCGACTTCAGCCAGAGCTATGTTGAAGCGATTCAAGAAGGACTTAATAGATTCTCCCGGATTCTGCTCAAGACTAGACAATGACATGATGTCCTTTTCCCTTGAAGCGTACAGTCGGAATTTCTCTTTAAACTTCCGAGTCAAATCAGAAAACTGATCTACAGATCGGGCAGGCAGTTTAGTAAACCAGAGTAGTGCCACTCCTTCCAAGTATACCGGGAAGTACCGGCATTTAATTTCATCAGTGGCCCTGGCACCCGTCATGTGCCAATCGTATTTGTACAGAAATTGATTGGGGTCACTTGTCCCTCGGTAAGCTGGGATGGTCGGAGGAACAAACTTTCTTGGGAATTCACCCTTTAGAATTTTCTCGGTGAACGGAGTTTTACTTGGAGCGAACCCCCAGTCGTTCTCATCTTCATTTCTTTGCATGCTTTCCTTCATGATCTGTCGTACCATTTCTGAGAGGTATTCTTCATTGTTCAGAGGCTCTGCGGGGCAGTCATCAGCCATTTTCTCATAAGTTTGCTTAAACAAACGTTCGTGCAGAGTTGATTGCGACCTTGTCACTCCGGCTTGAGGAAGTGCCCCTTCGGCAGTGCCAGCTGCCCTTTGAGGAATGTTTCTCCCTTCGGAGTTGTGAACAGCATCAGCAAAGTTTTCCTCATTATTCACTGGTTGACGGTTAGCTCCGAGCATAACATTCAACGTTTCTAGCATTAAAGCGTTCTGGGTTTCAATATGTTGATATAATCCAGATACAACAGCATCTAACTCCGCTCGTGTCACTCCAATGGTTGGAGCTACTTGAGTTGATGAAGGAGAAGTAGCAATGTTATCATGAGCATCGACGGATCTTGTAGACTTACGCTTTCTTCCGGGAGCCATTATTTCCGACAGATTTCTGGTTCTTAAAGAAACTTTCTTTACAAACTCTCGTGAAGCAATGATGACAATACTCCTAAGTTGGGTTCTCAGTGAAAGCACCAAAATGTTAACGCTTAAAATTGAACACTAACACCCGATGTGTGTAATAAAGTTGTGAAAGCACCACCCGTGATACAGGAACAAGAAATAAGCAGTAAAAGAGTAGAAAACAGTAAAAGACAGCGAGTTATAGTGGTTCGGCTTAAGATCGAGCCTACATCCACTTTGAATTCCTTTATTGCTGATTTTTGGTTACAAGTTGATACAATGCACTTCAAAATACAATATACTTCGATTCCAAAACACTCTAGACTAATAGCTCAAACTCCGATGTAGAAGATCTCCTCGAATTCATGTTGAATGCGGTAGATTTCTTTCGAAGCTTGTTGTAGTGTCGTGAATGTTTGGAGTTCTTCAAGTATTAGATGAGTTGAGAATTCTGCAGAGTAACGGCACTTCAGAAAATGATCGGGAAAAAGTCCCCTTGCCGTTGGAGTTATGGCCGTATTTATAGGGGTGATTCTGGGCAGAATTCAGTCTCCAAGTGTTAAGTCGTCTACGACTTAAGGTAAGTCGTAGGTCGTTGATCAGCGACGACATAGGGGATCCGACTTATCTCAGTTGCATTCGGTTCTTTCTGAGCGAGTTATTTAGGTCGCGTATGACTTATTATGAGTCGTAGGTCATTGAGACCGCTTCTGTTAGTTAGGTCGCTAACTTCTTAGCTTGCAAAGTCATCCCTACAGTTAGGCCGGGACTCCCCATGGGTTGCTAAATCGTAGCTCTGCTTATGTCGGCAGCTTCTTAGGTCGGAAACTCTTAGGTCGGCAACTCTTAGGTCGGCTCTGTAGTTAGGTCGTTAAGTTGTAGCTCGTTAAGTCGCGAATCAAAAGAGGGTTAACATAATTTATAATGTTAATTACAATGAGATTTGTAATTAAAGATGTAAATTTGTTATTTACTTTAAAATAGGGAAATATGTTAATAAATGTTTTAAAAATATAAATAATCTTTTAGTTTGAGTGTAAAACGTTTTATTATCATGAATATAAAGTTTTATAATTTTTAGAGATGAAATGTAGCTTTAATTCATAATTTGATTTGTGAGAAAACATTGTTAATACGTAATTAGTGGCTAAATTAGGAAGTTAAGCTAATTTTCTTTTAATTTGGACCTTAGCACATTACCTAAACCTAACTTAGCCTGCTAACCTAAGAGTAGAGAAAGAGAAAGTAAACCTGTACGTACATTTTTTTCACTTTCTTCCTCAAGTTTTCAGAAATTAGAATAATGGCTGAAACATTTTCCTCTTCAAATCTTATGAAAAATCCATCAAATTAAAAGAAAAATTGATGGTTTAAAATGAGATTCTAAACTCCAAACTCAGGTGATCGATTTCTAAAACCCCTCTTCATATCAAAATCTGATTTACAGTGATAATTGTTAATTTTCTCCTCCATTTTGGTTTGCATGTTTCCTTCTAAATTCTGTCAGCTTCCTATGGTCTATTCTGGGTGAAAAGCTTCAAACTTTCTGCCAAAATCCGAGCTTTTGCAATGAATCAGCAAGGTAAGTGTAAAACTCACAAACTCTAGCTGAATTATTTTGCTCTTTGTTATTATCTTGTTTCAGTTTTGAAGTGTCCTGTTTGAATTGCTATAACTTTTGACACGTGTATCAGAATTAGGTGATACTTTTTTTTAAATTCTAGCTATGGCAATGCTCTATAACTTTCATGAATTGAGTTTTCTGTAATTTTGAGTTTTACTCTGTCAAAATTTGATTTTTCCACTGTTAACCCGAGAGCAAAATCTATATTTGCTCTGTGCTTGAAGCTAAAACCAAATAAGACGTAACTTTCTCGTTTTTGATCGGATTTTGATAATTTTGGATGTTCCAGAAAGCATAAATCCTATACTACAACTTTTATGTTTTATGTTTTCTGTAATTTTGAGGTTAGCTATGTCAAAATTTGATTTTTCTACTGCTAACCCGAGAGCAAATCAAATATTTGCTCTGTGTTTGAAACTGAACACAGTTTGAAATTTGGCATATCCTCCTTGTTTCTTATCGGATTTCGATGAATTTTTAAGTTATGGAAAGCATATTTTGTGTGTGACAACTTTCATGTTGAACAAATTTGCATATTTTAAGCATAGTTTGATTAAAATCATGTTGCAAACTCTCAGCTCTGTGATTTTGATAATTACGTTATCCAAACTGAACACAGTTAGTGAATTGGGCATATCTTCCTTGTTTCTTGTCGGATTTCGATGATTTTTAAAGTTATGGAAAGCTTATTTTGGGTGTGATAACTTTTATGTTGAACACATTAGCATATTTTGAGCATAGGTTTATCAAAATCCAATTGCAAACTCTCAGCTCTGTCACTTTGATAATTACGTTATCCAAATTAAACACGGTTAGTAACTTAGACGTATCTTTCTCGTTTCTTGTCGGTTTTATATAATTATTGAAGTTTTAGAAAAGTTAGATTATTTTATAAACCATTCTTATTTTTAGTTTTGCAAAATTATGAGGTTAAGATAGTCGAAACCTTATTGCTTTGCTGTTGCCCTGAGAATAAACGACAGCAATAAATCATTGACTTGGAAATTGTACTAGCTTGTTTTTGCTCTTATTCTTGTTCGGTTTGATGTTGTTTTGAAATGTTTTGAGAGCTATGATTTCTATCAATAAGCTAGCTATATTTGGAGAATTAGAAATTCAAATTTAAATAGAATTTGAATTGATTTTGGGTTAAATTTGAATTGAATTCAAGTTATCGGTCTTAAGTTATCTTTCTTGTTTTTCATTGTTTTCGAGCACGGTTTTCACTAAACCATTTTTGAAGTGATTTTTGAGATAAATGGAAATTTCAAATTATTATTATATAGTATTTTAAAATTATTTTTCTAATATAAAATCTATTTATTTCCTATAATAAACGAATTTCAAATATTGGTTTTATTAATCTTTTTGGATAAACAAGTTTTAGAAGATTCTTTTCTCTAGTATACTGTAATATATAAAACATACATTTTTACACTATTCGAACATATGAGAAAGAGAATTAAACGATTTATAAAACACATGGTATAAGACATGTGCGTTTACTATCTCGGTTAATTCCGGACTTGTATGATCGAAGCTATTTGACATTATTGATTCTGAGATGTTTTGCCATTTTATGGCGTATTTTGAGTTTTATAATTCCGATTTATTAGGATTATTTAGGATGGCCAATATTTGGCAAGTATTATGGTTTGAGATCTCCTATGTAGGAGTATGGTCGATGAGAACCATCATGATGTTTTATTTACTTGCCAATGATATAAGGCAAGTCTTCAATATATGATTTCATATTTTGAGGTTTATGGTTTATGAGGAACCATCACGATGTTTTCACTAGTCGAGGAGATGAGACAAATTATGATGCCATTTAATACTTGTAGATGAGATGTGTCGAGTATGGTGTCTTTTTATCACTAGCCAATGAGACGAGGCGAGATATGATTTTTTTGAGTTTTATGATGTTCCTAGTGTGGCATCGACTAGCGGTTAGTAAACCGCTAGGTGCGAACGTGTGGTATGGGACACACATTAATACTTTTCGTGTTCCTATCCGTGAGTTTGTGACACATTCACGATGTTTACCTAGCAAAACTTCTTTGAGAGGTGTTAGCGACCTTGTCATGAGGACGACCTGCTTTGGGAGGTGTTAGCGACCTTGTTAGGGATGACAAAATGGCTTGGAAAGGTGTCAGTGACCTTGTCACGAGGACGAACTGCTTTGGAAGGTGTTAGCGACCTTGTCTAAGGCTTCGGCCATCTGATTTTAGCACGTGCAGCATTACTTTGGCATTGCAATTGGGGATATGGCCAATTCGGGTTTTCTAAGTTTTGAGTTCGCCGTTTTTGGCACATTAGAGTTAAGATTTCCTAAGTTTTGAACTCGCATCGAATTCTTTATTGAGTTTGAGATTTTATGAGTTTGAATTCGTATCGAGTTCCATGAGTTTTTAAGATTGAGATGCATGTGTGAGATTTAGCCGTCTTTGCTTACTTATGAGTTGAGATCTCACATTCTTATGGAGCTATCTTTTGTTGCTTTCATGGCTTCTATTCGTGATTGTAATGAGTTTTCTCCTTTTTGGAGTAATGGTTCATCGAACCATTTGGGTTTTACTTGAGCTTTATATGAGTTGATTTGAGTTCATTATGGGTTATCGCCGATGATATGAGGCACTTCTATTTTATTTGAGTATTGAGTTTGAGTTACCTCTTTTGTGGAATTTAGTCGCTTAGGTAGCGTTTGTTACTTAAGTATTGAGCTATGAGTTTTCTAATCCTTCTCCTCATTCGAGAAGAAGTATCACTATATCTATTCTTCTTTCATATTATCGATATTGACTAATTTGTATAGCTAGACTGACCCGTGTATTTATACTCGGGTCAGACCGAGTTGTTTCAGGTATCATCTATTGGGCTTAGCTTGAAGTTGATGTTGGACATTAGCTTATCTATTGCTTGAGTAGTTGATTTCTTTTGCATACTCTGGTATAATTACATTTGATTCGATGTATATAGTGTGGTTGAGTACCACCTTTATTGTATTCATATTGTATTGTACTAAACATGTATCAGTATATATGTATATATATATGATGTTGATTACTGTTCTGTGATGTGCTTTACATTCAGTTATTGTATTTTGTTCTGATAGATCCGTTAGCCACCTATAGTTTTGGATTAAACATTTACTAGGTATGTCGATCCACTTGAGTTAAAAAAAATTATATTGCATTTATCGACGTATTCAATAGATGTTTAAGACAAAATTATAGATGGTCGCCCTTAACCAGCCCTATTCTCTACTTTAGTATATAGAATTACTTGTTAATTCTCTTTGCTAAGGTGGGTCTCAGGGTGGGGCATCACAGTTTGGTATCAGAGCTGTGGTCAGAACAAAGTAGAATAAAAACAAAACAGTACGTATATCGTGATACATCGAAGTACAATACGAGTGAATCATTGTCCTTTATTCGAGCTTGTTTTCGAATCGAGCCTTGTTTTTTTTGAGTTTTGGGATTTTTGAGATGGAATATGTCTAGGAATATATATATATATTGTATTATGTAGTATTCCATAATTGAGTTTGATGTTATCTTAACTTATGGATAATCTTATTTGGGATTATTCTATTCTTATTTTTGTCGATGCGAGTGAGCTTGTATCGATGAAGCTTATTGATTCCTTTGAGCATTCCTTTGAGAGTGTGAATCCTACTTAAGGGATCCATTATAATTGGCTTGTTGTGAGCATCTGTTTGTTACCCACAATCTTGAGATGCATTTGATTTGAGATGGATTGACTTATTTGATATTAAGTCCAATCCTTTGTTTTATAGGATCCTATTATATATTTAGGTTTCCTATTTTGATTGGTTTATTATCTCTATCACTTTGGAATGTTAATGATGATTCCGAAGTTTCTGTATTCACTATTGAGTATCGAGATGTTGATGATCTATCTCGAATTCCAATCAAGCCGACTTTGTTGAGTTTTGTGAGTCCGTTTGGATTTTCATCCAATCGGGCAATCGAGTGTTGAGGTAACCTTATTCCTAGCTTTTAGCTCTTCGGTTATCCTTCCACGAGGATATCCACTAAGGAATGAGGTGAGTTTCTAGATTGTTCTAGTTTGATTGAGTTTATCATTCAGCTTCGTTTGAGTGTTCTTTTCAGATACTCAATCAATGTTATCCTTTGTAGCATTACTTTGTTTGAAGTAATGATTTATTGTTTGTGAGCTTCTTCTCCTTCGAGAAGAATATCTGGCTTATCTTGTGTCTTGATGATTTCCGAGAGTGGCTCGTCATCTTGTATGAGTTGACGAACACTCCATCTCCTTCTATTGATTTTGAGAATCGAGTATTCTGGGAATATCTCGATGCATTCTCTTAATGTTCTTTGGTTTGAGTTTTGAAGCTATATAAATATGAGTTTTGAAGAGAAATTTGAGCTTTGAAAAAAAAAATCAATCAAATCAAAGAATGTGTTGAGAATATATTTACATGAGTAGTATTTCTTTTATAGAAATAATTTAAGAGTGTTGGGTTGTCCATCGAGTAGTTAAGAGTTCTGGTCGATACGCCTGATCAACGTTATTGATAGGAATCTCCTAAATGCTATGATGAGGCAATCAGACATGATGGTTTGTGTTTTAAAAATTATGATTTTGAAAATAATATTTTGAGATTATATATTAAATTTATTTTTGAATGGTAATTACAGCCCTTGATTTTAGAGACGAGTAATAGAGTGGCGAGGCAGTTTTGATCGTTCGATCGACTCTGCAGCCAATGGATATATCTATTTATTAGAGATTCAATGGCAAGGCAATGCCATTTATTTATTTATTTATTTATTTTGAAATTATAAAGATGAGAATATAAATGAGATTATTTTTGAGCTGTGCTTTATTGAAAGTATATTTTGAGATTTTAGAATTTATATTATATACATTGGATGTTTTAAGGGAAGAGTATAGTAAGAGAATATGAAGACTATTTTAAAAACTATTTAAGTGGTTTAATAGAAGAGTAAAGAGAATTTAAACCCTTAATTTATTTTGAGGAATATTATTATGGATTTACAAAATTCTTTGGAAATTAATTATGAAGTAAGAAAAGTTTGAATTTTAACTTTGAATTTTAAATTACTTACTAAGTAATATAGTAAGGAGTTTGAGAAATTTTCAAATGTTGAAAATTGAGATTTAAAAATTTAAAAGATGTTGAGATTTAAAATTCTAAATATCTTGAATTAAAAGATAATTCGAGCTTATATCCTTATTCTTAAGTATATTCTATCCTTGATCTATTGTCAACGATGTGCATTTTTGCGGTCGTTCGAGTTTGGTGGCTTCTTGAGAAGCCATCTCATGATTTATCTATCTTGCTCATTGTGTATACCTTGTTTTGAGGTAGTATTTTCTGTACTATCAAGCAGAAAATCATGTTGTTGATCGTTTTTGTTCCTTAGAGTTCGGGTTTGAGTGAGTTTGATTCCGACTCTATTCGTAGAGCCTTGAGAAATCTATCTCATTTGATAGATTATTTGTTCGGTATCTTGTTGAGTTTGATTCGAAGGTAGGATATCTTCGAAATTCTTTCTAGTTACTTGGAAAATTCGATGGTTTGCTAATCACTATATTAGCATTTGATGGGCCATTGGATTAACCAAGTGAGATTTTCCTTATTTTTCTCTACTATTCTATGTTGAGAGTATGAATGGCTTGAGTTTCGTGCTTGTCTATCTTCTTCGATGATTGAATCTTTTTGTGTTGTTTAAGGCTCTTTTTCTAGAAAATTGCGGGGATGCAATTTTTGTAGGGGGGAGTCTGTAACAACCCTGGTTTTAGCGATTACCTGAGAGTATTAAATTATAACAGCGGTTATAATTTAATAGTGTAAATTAATAATAAATGAAGAATTTTAATTGTTTATTGGGAATAAACAAGGGTACTTTTGGCACAGGTCCTTATTAAGTTTCAAAATTCACGAAAAGTCCTTCATTAAATTTAAGTGTAAATTAGGTCCCTATTTTTTATTCACGATTATTGCAGAGCATGATGCAACATTTCATAAAAGTTGCTGACATTTCCGCAACATTTCTGTACACTGTGAACATAGTGTATGAAAGTTGCTGAAATATCAACACTTATTTATAAAAGTTGCTGATATTTCAGCAACATTTATGTACACTGTGAACACAATTTATGAAAGTTGCTGAAATATCAGCACTTATTTATAAAAGTTGCTGGCATTTCAGCAATAATTTTTCTTTGTTTTTACAATAAAACTTTGACACAAATAGTTGCTAAAATATCAGCACTTATTTATAAAAGTTGCTGACATTTCAGCAATAATTTTTCTTCGTTTTCAGAAAACAGGGACCTGCTTTACAATGAAACTTTGACAGGGACCCGCTTTACAATATGAAAGTATGATAGGGATGCTTCCCTAATTTCCACAATAAACAATGTATTTGAGAATAAAATGAGAAAAATAAAGTTTTGGAAAGTTTATTAAGATGATTTGAGTTAATAGATTGAGGAATTGTGTTTTACTTAGAGTTAATGCAATAATTTTGTAAATTATTGCTATTTACTTCTTTTAATGATTTTTAAAAGGAGTAATTAATTTTAAAATGAGATATATTGAATATAATAATGGAATTGAGTTTAAAAATATAATTTGAGTATAAAATTATATTTGAAATGGGTTATAGAATTTTATTACATAAAAATGTGATTTTTGTAATTTATAATGTTAATTACAATGAGATTTGTAATTAAAGATGTAAATTTGTTATTTACTTTAAAATAGAGAAATATGTTAATAAAATGTTTTAAAAATATAAATAATCTTTTAGTTTGAGTGTAAAACATTTTATTATCATGAATATAAAGTTTTATAATTTTTAGAGATGAAATGCAGCTTTAATTCATAATTTGATTTGTGAGAAAACATTGTTAATACGTAATTAGTGGCTAAATTATGAAGTTAAGCTAATTTTCTTTTAATTTGGACCTTAGCCCATTACCTAAACCTAACTTAGCCTGCTAACCTAAGAGTAGAGAAAGAGAAAAGAAACCTGTACATACATTTTTTTTCACTTTCTTCCTCAAGTTTTCAAAAATCAGAATAATGGCTGAAACATTTTCCTCTTCAAATCTTATGAAAATTCCATCAAATTAAAAGAAAAATTGATGATTTAAAATGAGATTCTAAACTCCAAACTCAGGTAATCGATTTCTAAAACCCCTCTTCATATCAAAATCGGATTTACAGTGATAATTGTTAATTTTCTGCTCCATTTTGGTTTGCATGTTTCCTTCTAAATTCTGTCAGCTTCCTATGGTCTATTCTTGGTGAAAAGCTTCAAACTTTCTGCCAAAATCCGAGCTTTTGCAACGAATCAGCAAGGTGAGTGTAAAACTCACAAACTCTAGCTGAATTATTTTGCTCTTTGTTATTATCTTGTTTCAGTTTTCAAGTGTCCTGTTTGAATTGCTTTAACTTTTGACTCGTGTATCAGAATTAGGTGATACTTTTTTAATTCTAGCTATGGCAATGCTCTACAACTTTTGTGTATTGAGTTTTCTTTAATTTTGAGTTTTACTCTGTCAAAATTTGATTTTTCTACTGTTAACCCGAGAGCAAAATCTATATTTGCTCTGTGCTTGAAACTGAAACAAAATAAGACGTAACTTTCTCGTTTTTGATCGAATTTTGATAATTTTGGATGTTCCGGAAAGCATAAATCCTATACTACAACTTTTATGTTTCAATTTTTTCTGTAATTTTGAGGTTAGCTATGTCAAAATTTGATTTTTCTACTGCTAACCCAGGAGCAAACCAAATATTTGCTCTCTGTTTAAACTGAACACAGTTAGTAAATTTGGCATATCTTCCTTGTTTCTTATCGGATTTCGATGATTTTTAAAATTATGAAAAGCATATTTTGTGTGTGACAACTTTCATGTTGAACATATTTGTATATTTTAAGCATAATTTGATTAAAATCATGTTGCAAACTCTCAGCTCTATGATTTTGATAATTACGTTATCCAAACTAAACACAGTTAGTAAATTGGGCATATCTTCCTTGTTTCTTGTCGGATTTCGATGGTTTTTAAAGTTCTGGAAAGAATATTTTTTGTGTGACAACTTTTATGTTGAACACATTTGCATATTTTGAGCATAGATTGATTAAAATCATGTTGCAAACTCTCAGCTCTGTGATTTTGATAATTACGTTATCCAAACTGAACACAGTTAGTAAATTGGACATATCTTCCTTGTTACTTGTCGGATTTCGATGATTTTTAAAGTTCTGGAAAGCTTATTTTGGGTGTGATAACTTTTATGTTTAACACATTAGCATATTTTGAGCATAGGTTGATCAAAATCCTATTGCAAACTCTCAGCTCTATCACTTTGATAATTACGTTATCCAAATTAAACACGGTTAGTAACTTAGACGTATCTTTCTCGTTTCTTGTCGGTTTTATATAATTATTGAAGTTTTAGAAAAGTTAGATTATTTTATAAACCATTCTTATTTTGAGTTTTGCAAAATTATGAGGTTAAGATAGTCGAAACCTTATTGCTTTGCTGTTGCCCTGAGAATAAACGATAGCAATAAATCATTGACTTGGAAATTGTACTAGCTTGTTTTTGCTCTTATTCTTGTTCGGTTTGATGTTGTTTTGAAATGTTTTGAGAGCTATGATTTCTATCAATAGGCTAGCTATAGTTGGAGAATTTGAAATTCAAATTTAAATAGAATTTGAATTGATTTTGGTTAAATTTGAATTGAATTCAAGTTATCGGTCTTGAGTTATCTTTCTTGTTTTTCATTGTTTTCGAGCACGGATTTCACTAAACCATTTTTGAAGTGATTTTTGAGATAAATGGAAATTTCAAATTATTATTATATAGTATTTTAAAATTATTTTTCTAATATAAAATCTATTTATTTCCTATAATAAACGAATTTCAAATATTGGTTTTATTAATCTTTTTGGATAAACAAGTTTTAGAAGATTCTTTTCTCTAGTAAACTTTAATATATAAAACATACATTTTTACACTATTCGAACATATGAGAAAGAGAATTAAATGATTTAGTAAAACACGTGGTATGAGATATGTGCGTTTACTATCTCGGTTAATTCCGGACTTGTATGATCGAAGCTATTTGACATTACTGATTCTGAGATGTTTTGCCATTTTATGGCATATTTTGAGTTTTATAATTCCGATTTATTGGGATTATTTAAGATGGCCAATATTTGGCAAGTATTATGGTTTGAGATCTCCTATGTAGGAGTATGGTTGATGAGAACCATCATGATGTTTTATTTACTTGCCAATGATATAAGGCAAGTCTTGAATATATGATTTAATATTTTGAGGTTTATGGTTTATGAGGAACAATCACGATGTTTTCACTAGTCGAGGAGATGAGACAAATTATGATGCCATTTAATACTTGTAGATGAGATGAGTCGAGTATGGTGTCTTTTTATCACTTGCCAATGAGACGAGGCGAGATATGATTTTTCTGAGTTTTATGATGTTCCTAGTGTGGCATCGACTAGCGGCTAGTAAACCGCTAAGTGCGAACGTGTGGTATGGGACACACGTTAATACTTTTCGGGTTCCTATCCATGAGTTTGCGACACATTCACGATATTTACCTAGCAGAACTGCTTTGAGAGGTGTTAGCGACCTTGTCATGAGGACGAACTGCTTTGGGAGGTGTTAGCGACCTTGTTAGGGATGACAAAATGGCTTGGAAAGGTGTCAGCGACCTTGTCATGAGGACGAATTGTTTTGGAAGGTGTTAGCGACCTTGTCTAAGGCTTCGGCCTTCTGATTTTAGCACGTGCAGCACTGCTTCGGCATTGCAATTGGGGATCTGGCCAATCCGGGTTTTCTAAGTTTTGAGTTCGCCGTTTTTGGTGCATTAGAGCTAAGATTTCCTAAGTTTTGAACTCGCATCGAATTCTTTATTGAGTTTGAGATTTTATGAGTTTGAATTCGTATCGAGTTCCATGAGCTTTTAGGATTGAGATGCATGTGTGAGATTTAGCCGTCTTGGCTTACTTATGAGTTGAGATCTCACATTCTTATGGAGCTATCTTGTGTTGCTTTCATGGCTTCTATTCGTGATTGTAATGAGTTTTCTCCTTTTTGGAGTAATGGTTCATCGAACCATTTGGGTTTTACTTGAGCTTTATATGAGTTGATTTGAGTTCACTATAGGTTATCGCCGATGATATGAGGCACTTCTATTTTATTTGAGTATTGAGTTTGAGTTACCTCTTTTGTGGAATTTAGTCGCTTAGGTAGCGTTTGTTACTTAAGTATTGCTATGAGTTTTCTAATCCTTCTCCTCATTCGAGAAGAAGTATCACTATATCTATTCTTCTTTCATATTATCGATATTGACTAATTTGTATAGCTAGACTGACCCGTGTATTTATACTCGGGTCAGACCGAGTTGTTTCAGGTATCATCTATTGGGCTTAGCTTGAAGTTGATGTTGGACATTAGCTTATCTATTGCTTGAGTAGTTGATTTCTTTCGCATACTCTGGTGTATTTACATTTGATTCAATGTATATAGTGTGGTTGATTACCACCTTTATTGTTTTCATATTGTATTGTACTAAACATGTATCAGTATATATGTATGTATATATATATATATATATATGATGTTGATTACTGTTCTGTGATGTGCTTTACATTCAGTTATTGTATTTTGTTCTGATAGATCCGTTAGCCACCTATAGTTTTGGATTAAACATTTACTGGGTATGTCGATCCACTTGAGTTGAAAAAAAATTATATTGCATTTATCGACGTATTCAATAGATGTTTAAGACAAAATTATAGATGGTCGCCCTTAACCAGCCCTATTCTCTACTTTAGTAGACAAAATTACTTGTTAATTCTCTTTGCTAAGGTGGGTCTCGGGATGGGGCGTCACACAAACCGTGGGGTGAACTTACTCGGAATTACCCTTAGGTAATTCCGGCCTTGTGTTGCAGGGGATCGGGCGTGGTCCTCGGTACACTAATCTAGACTATGTACTGTGATAGGTGTTACCCAGTGCCTAGTCATTAGTTGGAAATCCATTCTCCCTACTTGCCTTTTACGGTTTTTGTTTGTAGAACCCACTTTGTGGCTAGTATGCTGGAATTTAATCATGTAACAATTTCAGCTATTTGAATAAGTATTTGTATATAGACACTATTATAATATCAGATGGATTTGATAAAAAGTGTTTTGGCTATCGTAAGGTAAAAACCCGACATGTTTATTTGTGGCGTGGTCTTTCGAGATGCTTTTGATTTCAAAGGATTTGGAAAACTTTAATAATCCAAATTGAGTGTGTTTTCTCATGATGGTTTTCCAGACTGACTCGGGTGTTATTTTATTATAATGCTCGGGTCAGACCGAGTATTACAGATACAGGATAGGATGTTGTGGAGCTCAAGAGACGAGCTGGATGGCGAGACGTATCACTCGTACTTGATGTATATTCCGCTGTGTTGTATATACTGTGTATTCTGTTTGTGGGACAAGTTAATATAATTGTCCAGTATTTGATTCTGATGGTATTGTACTCTGATGATGTAATGTATAAACAGATAAAAATTCTTGTTTTAAAGATTAGTCATTTATCTATTATATTTTATTCCGCTGCGATGTAAGATTCTGATGTTGTTTCCTATCTTCTTCTTCTACCTCTTTCTTCTTTTTCCCAAATAGTTCATATTTCCGTTCTTCTTGAGTTGATTTGATGGAGATTAATGTCAATTCAAGGGTATGGGTTTGCGGGCTATTTCAAATACGTGCCTTTACGGTTTTGATTGTAGAACCTAGTATGTTGAAATTTAATAATGGTAACAATTTCGGCTATTTTCGTATATTTATTTTGAATGCTTAGACATTATTATAATATCACTAGATTTTCTATAAAAAGTGTTTTAGTTAATAAGGTAAAAACCCCATCCGTGTTTACGTGCGGGGTGATCTTAGAAGATACCTTTGATTTTACAAGGGTTTTAAAAATAATAATTCAGTTGTTTGAGTTTACTCACATCAGACCCATGTCTGACCTGAGGTTTTATTTTATTTTCCTAAAACTCTTAGGTGCTCAAATTTTTATGGAAGCCAAGTAGTTCAGGTTTTCCCACGGATGAATTTTGGAGGAGCCTGGAACAGGAGGCTTCATCGATAGCTAGTTATTATCTTATTTCTACTACATTATATGTATCTTGTATTAGTTAGATAGGGACAGGCTGTTATAACTGTCCAAGGGTAGAATTTGTATTAGTATGACTCTAATGTATCATTTTTGAAATGACTCTATAAAGTATTATCTTGATTAATATATGTTATTCCATTGCATTGTGATATTCTGTGATTGTTTAGTTTCTTCTATCTTCTATCTCCTTTTTACCCCTAACAATCTGTCTTTCCGACACTTAGTTGTTCGGCACGTGAATACCATGAATGTATTAGTATCGACTTCTGGGGTTTGAAAAGGTGGGTCGTTACATTTGGTATTAGAGCGCAAGGTTAAATAAGAACCTTGGCTTTCGTGGGTCAACTCATTAAGAGATTAGGTAATGGAATACCTTATTATGAGTTTGAGTGTGTGTGTGTGTATAAGAGCACGTATTTGTTAGTGATCTAAAAATATTTTATACCGTGTTCATTGATCTATTGAGTGGCTTATGGATTCTACTCAGTACGAGTAGCTAATGTTATTATTAAGGATCTTTAAACACTTGAACATGGCCATTCGACATAGTATTGTTTTGAAATTGGGTAGATGAAATAATTTTACCTAGGATATATGTTATACATAAAGAATGATTTTCAAAATAGTGTAGTATTTTGAGATGTTGTTTGCTAGGAGAAAATAATATTTTATTATTATCATTTAAGGTTTGTGTAACAACCCGAGCTTTTGTGAGAAAATTAATATCGTCATTAAACGATCGGAATGCTAGTTAATTGCTCGATCGAGTTTTTGATCGATTGGAATCCTTTGATAAAATGGTTATTTAAAATTGCAATTGGAATTTATAGAGTTAAAACTCTTTTATAAATTGTTAATTGCTAATTGGGCTTTACAAATTGAAATAGCGTGGCCCATAATTGTTGGCACCGTGATAGTATCAGAGGGAACCCGACCCCCTTTCTCCCATTTTCATTCGTAACCCTAAATCCAAAAAATCAAAACGAGAAAAAATAAATAAATGGTGGCCATTTCCTTCTTACTCAATTCGAACCCGTCCCTTCTTCATCGTTCGAAATTAGGGCATCGAGAAATCAAAGGCGCCAACCCCCACAGCTCGATCGAATGACGTTTCATCCTCGCCTTGTCGATCGCATACCGCTTGTAGTCACTCGAGGCTGCTAGGGTTTCGCTGGGATTCGCTCGTTCTTTTTAGTGCTTGGCTTCGACTACTCCAATTCATGGCGAAGGTGAGTGATCTTCGCTCACTTCTAATTCAGGCTGTAGTTATTTACGAGTTGAGATCTCTTTCTCCCCAATTGTTTGAATTTGTCACTTGATTTATCTTAGTTATTCGAATTGTCTTGATGTTTAAGATGGTCTCTTGACTTTGTCGATTTCATGTATTTTACAATTCTGGTTTCCTTGATCATCACTGTGTTGAATTTCGGGTTTTGACTTGCGATGATAAGTTACTGCTCGGATTTTTGGGAAAAGAAAACTACTGCCATATGAATTTCTTTTTATTCGAACTTTTTCTTTGATGACCCGCGGCTAAAACGACATTGATATTGTCTTAGGCTTTGCTTGGTTGACATTGGTTTTGACTTTGTTGAATTTCGATTATTTGACTAATTGAGCTCGGCTTCTTGATTTAATATGAGTATTTGAGAATTTTTCTGACTTGACTCTGATGATGATTTCTTTTGACTTCGGCCATTGGGTGAATTGTGGTGACTTCGACATTTACTTGATTTTGAAATGTTCGTTTCCTTGGAAATTTCGTTTTGGTGTTGTTGGTTTCTCGTTTTCTGGTTGTCACGACGCGACTTCACCTCGTGATCACCAAGGCTTAATGGTTTTGCTGTGATGATTTTGGTAGTTCGACTTTGGCCCCCTGTCACCTTCAGCCACTTGATTTTGTAAAAGAATTTGTAGATTGAGACTGGACTTGGTGCTTGACTTTTGTTTACGAATTTTATGTGACGCTTTGGCATTTAACTGTTGTTTTGGATTTTCCGTGTCATTGGCATTAGTGTGAATGTTATTTCTACTTCGATTTGTTTATCACCTGTCTTTGACTCGTGTTAATGTCGTCCTCGGCTTTTAATAGCTATTTGATATCTGTAACTTTGGTAGAGTGTGAATTGAACTGCAGTTGACCTTGAGCATTTTTATGTTGACATTAGTCTTGACTTTGGCCTTGACATTTACTTTACCACTTGCCACAAGTCTGGGTAGCTTATCATTGGGTTGCATTTTCTTTTAATTACTACGAGATAGTTTCAGTTGCTAGTGCCTTCAGTGTTTTCATGTATAGCTAGTATTGTCCACTGTGCATTTTGCTTGAGCAGTTTTGTACCTCTGGCCATTTTTGGTCTTTGACCTGACTTGTAGTATGAGCTACTAGCTTGCATTTCCATTTAGTGGGTGGTGGAATTTCTTCACCTATACATGTCCTTGGGTTTGTAAGTACATATCATCTAGTAGGATAGGTGAACTTACTACTGTTTTATACTTAGTTCGTTCATCATGTTTTCTGGTTGACACTAGAATTTTGTTGATGATTTTACACTGCATCATTTTGTCTTTGTACCTGGTCATTGTGAGCTGGTTCATTTTCGTGTTCATCACCTGTTTGCCTGTTCATGGTGATGTTTACACTTCTGCATTGTGTATATATTTGTTTCTTGCCCCACTCGAGTCTGAGTTGAAGGTGCAGTTTCAAACTGCTATGTTGTCACTTCATGTATGTATACATGTGTATATACATATGTATGTATATATGTTTGTGCACTGACTTTAGTTGAGCCTTGTTGTTGTTGCAGTTGCCTCTTGATGGTCTTGTTCTCCATTTAGTTTTGCTGCAGTTGCTAGTTTGAGTTCTGTTGCCTCTTGCACATGCTCTTTGATACAGGTTGAACTTGTTTCACTTGTTGCCTCTGATCTCGTTTAGTATTGTTTGGAGTTGTTTTGTAGTGGCGAGGCAGTACACGCGTGCGTGTACTGCAGCCCTAGCAGGATTGACAGATTTAGTTGATATTTCGATAGTTAAATTATTTCGTTGGTTCAATTAAATATTTTAAAGTTGTATTTTGGAGTGGTTCATTTTGATTTGAGTTAGATCCGTTGGCTTTTGGATTCATTGATCTTCTGAGTATTTTATAGACTGTATTGGCGAGGCAGTACACGTTAGCGTGTACTGCAGTCAATCAGCATTGTTGTTTTTAATTTGACATTTCAATCGTTTAAATTGTTTTGGATTGATGATTTGTTGTCCAACACTGTTTAGTGTTATATCTGCTGTTATCCGAATTCTTTTATCGAGGAGTCGGATATACGAGATTTCTGTGACTGTCGTCTATTTGATATTTGATTATTATTGCTTCCATGCACTAATAACTGAGTTTGAATTAGACTGACCTGTGTATTATCTTCTTTTGAATGTAATACTCGGGTCAGACCCGAGTTATTTCAGGTTGTAGATTTCCTCCTTTGAGTTGCTGTTCGGCTATGAAGACTTTTCACATCTTCTGAAGTTGTCATAGTCTTATTGTAGAAGTTGAGTCATTGTATAGGATGATATGTATTCATGTATATTAGTTGATAATGTACTTGTATATATAACTTCCAGAGGCGACAGTTGTAGTTGTATCATATGTATTGTGTCAACTATGTAATTGACATCAGTTATATATATATGAGACTTTTTGTTTAATCTGTGTTCCGTATTTATATTATCTGGGTTGTTATTATATTCATTGTCCTAAATTATTATGAATCGTTGTAGTTCGTTTTGTACTAGAATTGGGTGTGTCGATGGGAGTAAATAAATAATAGATGAAAAAATAAAAAGTATATACCACTCCTATCGAGATAACCAATATTAGTGTAAGGCCAACTATGGATGGTCGCTCCTATCCAGGCTTATTCTTAGGAATAATAGATAGTATTTCTTTTAATACTCTTTGTTATTATGAGCATAGAGGTGGGGCGTTACAGTTGGTATCAGAGCTTGGGGTTTTTGGACATAATATAAAACATAACTTGGTTATGAAACGTATTTTGTTGCCATTATTTTATAACGAGATTTTTACACCAATGCTAAATTTTTGAAGCACGGTGTTTTGTTGACATTTTGATGAATGAAAATTCACTGGTATTACATTTTGATGTAAATTATTTTGATGAGATTTTGATGTTTTAAAAAATTACTGTCGCTTTGACTTCAGTAACAGTCAAATTTTAAAAAGTGGATTTTCAAGCGGTTATTCCGCAATGCTGATTTTAAGATCCGTTTTTACGGTATTTTGAGAAGTACAATTTCCTTTTCGAAATTGCTACTGATGTTGTTGCTTTAATCACGTGATTGGAAAATCATTTTAAAATGAAAATTGTTTTATAAATTTTTAACAGTTTGCGTTTTCAAAAGAATGAGGAAGCGATTTAAACGTTTCAGCAAAATCGAGGACTATGACCCCTTTCTTTTACCGATTCGCTTAACTCCGGACTTGTTCAGTTGAGAATGTGAATTGTTATTTGTATAAAAATAAATAAAATTGTTTTCAGAAATTTTATAGTTTGCGCTTTCAAAAGAATGAGGAAGCGATTTAAACGTTTCAGCAAAATCGAGGACTATGACCCCTTTCTTTTACTGATTCGCTTAATTCCGGACTTGTCTGTTTGAGAATGTAAAGTGTATTTTTACAAAATAGACAATCTTACACATTCAAGGAAACGATGAAGAGAATTAAACGATTTAGTAAAACTCGTGGTTATGGGACATGTACGTTTGCTATTTTGGTTAATTCCGGACTCGTTAATTGAAATATTTGATGATTTCGTGTGCTTTCGAGCCACTATGTTGGACCTTCGGGTCATATGATGGACCTTCGGGTCAAATACCAGTACTAGACCTTCGGGTCATTTGTTGGGCGCCAAAATTATGTTGAGTACTTGGTAGGCTTCTGCCATTTGTTGATGCACGTGCGGCGAATTAAAAACTCGCCATCTGATGGGATCGATCCAAGCTTTTATGTTGATTTTCTAGTCTTCTTAATTGATTTCTAGATATTTGTTGTTTCTAATTATCTGCAGGTAATTAGATATCTGATGTTATGAGATTTAATTATCGTATCGGTAATTAAATATATGCTGTTATGAGATTTAATTATCGCTTGTGATAATTAAATATTTGTTGTTTCTGATTATCGTTTTTGATAATCGGATATTTGTTGGTTCTAATTATCGCTTGTGATAATTAGATATTTGTTGATATGAGTTCTGATTATCGTTTTTGATAATTGAATATTTGTTGATTTGAGATTTAATTATCTCTTTTGGATAATTAAATATTAGCTGTTATGAGATTTAATTATCGCTTGTGATAATTAAATATTTGTTGTTTCTGATTATCGTTTTTGATAATCGGATATTTGTTGGTTCTAATTATCGCTTGTGATAATTAGATATTTGTTGATATGAGTTCTGATTATCGTTTTTGATAATCGGATATTTGTTGTTTCTAATTATCGTTTGTGATAATTAGATATTTGTTGATATGAGTTCTGATTATCGTTTTTGATAATCGAATATTTGTTGATTTGAGATTTAATTATCGCTTTTGGATAATTAAATATTAGCTGATTTGAGATTTAATTATCGCTTTTGGATAATTAAATATTAGCTGATTTGAGATTTAATTATCGCTTTTGGATAATTAAATATTTACTGATTTGAGATTTAATTATCGCTTTTGGATAATTAAATATTTGCTGATTTGAGATTTAATTATCGCTTTTGATAATTAAATATTTGTTGATTTGAAATTTGATTATCGTTTGTGATAATTGAATATTTGTTGAATTTGAAATTTGATTATCGTTTTTGATAATCGAATATTGGCTGAATTTGAAAGTTGATCATCGCTTTTGATAATCGAACAATTGTTGATTTGAAATTTGATTACCGTTTGTGGTAATTAAATATTTGTTGATTTGAAATTTTAATTACCGTTTGTGGTAATTAGATATGTGCTGATTTTTTTTTCTGATTATCGTTTGAGATAATTAGATATTAGATGTTTTCTGATTTTCGTCTTTGATATATTGATATTTGTTGATTTGTTTTCTGAGTATCGTTTGGATAATTAGATGTTTGCTGATTTTATGGATATGAGATTTCTAGTCTCTAATTGAGTTTAGATTATGTTGATTTTATTGGATTGTGGTTTTCTATCTATATCTATCTCTGTTGATAGTTATAGTTTGTCAATTATGAAGTTCGTGTTTTCCAGTGATTTGTTGGATAACTGGATAAGTGCAGTCTGACGATTTGCGAATTTTGTTTTCTAATTATCTTTGTTGATAATTAAGTTTTGCAGTTTTCTAATTATCGTAGCGATAGTTAGATATTGTTGTTTTGTTATTTTTCTGAATTTCAGTTATCTAGTTGATAATTAAACAGTACTGATGATTGCATTTATTCAGCTTTGTTGTTTTCTGATCATCTACTTGATAATTAGATTTTGTTGAAAATTTGTGAATCTCTTTTATGAAATTGAAAGATTTCGTTGGTATTGGGTTCTCGATCTTTATTTTTCTAACTTAACCAGCTTATGTTAGAAGGATAATGTGACGACCCGGAATTTTTGTATATTTGAAATGAGAATATTTAATTTATTTTAAATATTCGAAGGTTAAATTTTAACTTTATTTTCAAATATACAGTATTTATCGGATGATAGATTATTGAATTAAACAATCGAAAATAGGTTAAATAGAGAATCCTGAGTTTTGAGCCTGTTAAAAATAGTTTAAAGGTTCAGAAAATTTATATTGTTAATATTGAAGGTGATGAAACTTTTAAAATTGAATTTCAAAGCGTTTTGTTCAGTTTTGAAATTTTATTGTTTAAATTGAATTTAAAAATAGCCTTCCGAGGCACAGTCTCGGAATTCAACGAAACCAGTTCTATTGGATCCATAATATTGCATTATTACCGGATTTCAAGTTTCGAAGTAATTGGAGTTGTTGTGTGAGCGTACGACATACAAACGCGTTGGAATTAAATCGAAAATTTAATATAAACAATATAAGAAAAACACTGTAGCTAGATTTTTTTTACGCACTTATGTTGCCTTCTCGAACACACTTCCTCATGCTTTCTTAAATCGAGATGCTTCACTCTCGTTCGTGAAAACACGCCCTGTGATCTTTCTAAAACACTGCTTCCCCTCGTTCTTTTCAAATCAAATTTTTGGATTCCTCTTTCCTTTAGCATCCACAACCGAGATTCGTTTCTATAAAAAAAATCAGAAATCAATCGATTCGAAATCGTGAGGAGGTGGAGGGCAAGGCCGCGTGCGCACGTATCCATGGCGGAGTCGCACTTTGGAGGTGTAACAACCCTGAGATTGCAGTTACCGAATGATGGAGTAAAATTATGATTTTAAGTTAAAAAGGGGCTAAACAAATTTTTGAGAAGTTAAATTTACAATTGTTTGCAAATTAAAATATTTTGGGTTGAAATGAGTAATTTTTAAATAAAAAGTGATTATAGGCTAATGGGTTAAATAAGACAATTATAAGGTTTTAATTAAAAATAGAATGCTTCTTAGGATTTTGGTTCACATGATAACATTAGAAAATAAACTAAGTCCTAATGGGTTTCTAAAACCCCTTACCATTACCCATTAGCCTAACCCACTCCTTTATAATATCTCAAACCCATTTCATAACCCTAACCCTCCTCCTCTTCATAAATTCCTAAACCTAAATCTAAGCAAAACTAATGGCCTCCCTTTAGAAGACCCATCTCCATCTCTTCATAATTAGATTTGTTTAATCCTAGCAAGGTAATGCAATCCTAGGCCTAATCATCTTCTAATCTTTATTTTAATCTTTGAAATCTCTTTGTAATCCTTGATTTTGTTCTCTTTTTAATTTGAAGCTCTCTAATCCACATCCTCTTTGCTTTGGAAAGTTGCAGTTGAAGTGTTTGCTTATTTGCTTGATTGGTAGAGGTAATTACTATTGATTAGTAATTAATGCTAGTTGTAATATTGGTAATTACTATTGATTAGTGATTATTGCTAGTAGTGATTATTGCTAGTTAAAATTTGAGTGAAAATTATTGCCAAAAACTGAAAAAAACATCCCTAAATCACTAAAAATCAACAACGACTCTGGTCGGTGCACGTGCAAAACTTGTATTATCTGATGATTTTTATATCCATTCGAGTACCGCCATTCGGCGTTGGTTCTATGGAACCATACGATGTAAGTGCGATTACCTTGTGGATTCACAGTGTCTCTGGACACTGCTTTTCAGTGTTTGATTTCATTGATTTTTCAGTATATCCCCATTGCTCTATGGAGCATCGATCTTTGCTTGGGCATTGATTACAGACTCTGGTCACTCTTGGGATTATTGCCTATGGGCATCTTTTTATAGCTTTGGCTACGCCGATGATATGAGGCGATTTTATTTATTCTACACTTTGGTGTTGATTTCTCTTTGGAGATTTTTATCGTTTATTGATGATTAGGGATCGTCATTATATTCATGTGGTTCATAATATACTTCTCTTTGGATAAGTACTGTTTTACTTATGTACCGCATTATTATATTTCTCAGTTATTACTGATTGTTTAGCTAGCCTGACCCGAGTGTTTTCGCTCGGGTCAGACCGAGTTGTTTCAGGTTAGGTCTCTGGACTTAGCTTCTGTGCTTCCGCTTGGACATTATCTGCTATGCTGATAGATAGCGCTTTTATTTGTCCACTATTCCACTACTATATTATCATTCAGACTTTGATATGTACATATTTTTGACTCACATGTGTGAGCGGTGGCTTTGTACCCACTTATAGCATTTGGATCTGTATTGATGATGTATTGTTCTGAGATTTTATATCTGTTATGTGATTCTGTTCTGTGATGCTATTTCATTATGTTATTATGCTTTGTCCTGATAGATCTTTAGCCATTTGTAATTTTGTTATAAGTATTTACCGAATATGTCGAACCACCTGATTGAGAAAATTTTAAATAGATTCCACCTTTCGACGTATTCGGTAGATAGTTATAGCTTGATTATGGATGGTCGCTTCCACTATACTCTATTCTCCGCTTTAACAGACAGTATTACTCCCGTAATACTCTTTGTTACAGTGGGTCTCAGAGTGGGGCGTTACAGGAGGGTAGTTCGAGCTTCGGTTTTGGAAAGGGATCGCGAGCCCTATTCGCGTTGCCTGGGTCGCGTTCGTGAGCGCGTAGAGGAGGCCGGTGAGCTAGGGCTTTGGCTCGCGATCGTTCACGATTGTCATGAGTTCGGGGATGGCAAGCGGTCGAAGGCGAAGCTGGAGGGTAGTCGGCAGTCTCGTGAGCAGGGTTTGGGGTGGATCGACGAGGGGAGCAGGGTTGCTTAAACGTTCGTTGTTACAGACGATTGCAGGCCAAGCAATGAGGTATAAACATTTTATTCACATCAATTTTAATCTGAACATATAGATTTGGAATTTACAGCTAGTTTCATATTACAGTTAAGTGTTAATGTTTATAAAAGTAGGTAGATATATACACATATGTAACGTACTGTAAAATTTAAAAATAATGTATTTAATAAACTTACTTAATTTACCTTGGTTACTGGAAATAATTTATTATAGGAAGATTAATTCAAGTGAAATTATTAAGTTGAGTCAAAATGTATTAAATGGTAATTGATTTTCGATTAGTTCATAATATTTATAAACCATAAAATAAGATAATTGGTCCGGTTGTTACAAATGTTAACAAATCCATATAATGTTTTTACAAGGTCTAATTGTGAAGAAATAAGTCAAGATTGAAGTGGATGGAAATCAAAATCAAAGGTGAGTTAATCTCACTCAGCTCAATTTTTAATTTAAAATTTAAATGGTTAAATTTAAATAATTGATTAGATGATTGCATTGATTGATGTGCTATATTATATATAGTAGTATATAGCAATATATATATATATATATATTGGCATATGTATATATTGGAGTTGTTGATATTCCCGCATTATATAGCGGATGAGACCCTATGCGCCGCATAATAGCGGATGATTTTACATAAATCCCATAAACCGCGATATTCCACCTTGAAGTGGAATTGGTATTTTATATTGTGCTAACGTTTGTGGATGCAGGGAAACTGGTTGGAGGGATCCAACTGGATTCCTCAAAATTATTAGATTATTTAATATTCTGTGTTCTGAATATTTGATATCATGTGATGATTTTATATTGGATGTTGTGGTTGATTTGGATTGTCCAGTATAATAAATTATAAAATCTATGGAATTGAATTTTTGAAAAGAAATAAAGGAATAAAAGTTAAGTAAAATAATTTGAGAAATTGGGATAAAATTTATAACGAATTGAAAAAAAATAAAGTGATTTGGAATTTTAACAAATATGAAATAAGGGGATTTTGAATTTACAAGGGATAATAAATTTTATACTTAAGTGATATTATTTTAAGAATAAAAGAAGTTATTTTTGAAATTAAGGATTAAAATTAATTAAAGAATAAATAAGGAGTTTTGGAAATTTGTAATTGATATTGGTAAAAAGGGGTTTAACTCGTAATAAGAAATAAAATCTAAAAGTTAATGTATTTTGGAATAAATGAAATAGCAAAGGAAATTTATTTCAAAGTAAGTAAAGTAAATGGGAAAATCAATTGGAAATTGATTTGGTTGTTTAAAATTGGAATTTTAAAGAGAAGTGAGATTTTGGAGTTTATAAACTGGGTTTATAAAGTAAAATAAAATATCAGTGGATATTAGAAAATATAAATTCAAGGTGGGAATTTATAAAGGGATATGAATTGGTTTAAAAATAAATGTTGATTTATTTTTAAAGGATGGGAATGAGAAGTGTATTTCTCTGGATAGCCAAGTACGTTTTTCAAGGTAGTTTTAAATATAAGTTAAAAGTTTTAATATGTTTTAAAAAGCATGTTTTAGAAAATTGATTATTTTTAAATGTTAACTTTTTAAAGTAAGTATTTTCAAAAATCTATTATTGTAGTAATTATATAAAAGTGATTTGGTATTATGTTAAAAACAAAAGAAAGTTAGTTTATATTTATAAAGTGGTTTCATTTTAAATATTCCCTAAGCATATATTTTAGTAAAGTATTAAAAGTAGTTTTAAACTTCGATGTTATAAAGTATTGATAATAAAGAGTTTTTAAATTATTTTAAAATCTAAAAGTATTTTGTACTTGGTGATTCAGAGAAAATAAATATTTGGGAAATGTATTCCGTAAGCGGAAACTGTTTTGAAACTGTTTCAAAGGGAGTTGAAAATGGAAATATATCTTGTAAGATATTTGAGACAAATAAATAATGTGTGAAATTATTTATTGTGTGATGGTTGCTTGTGGATGTTAATTGATAGTTAAATAACCGACTATCAATATTGGCCAAATGCGCTGATCGTTTCGAAGAGACCGGGATCGAGATAAATTTCTCGAAAACCACTTCGATCCGGTTTGTACGTTTCGTGTAACGTGTTCGGAGTCGAAGATGGAGCAGTGAAGTGCAAGTGCTAGTCGCTACTAATCCTGAGGATATTTCCAAAATGGATGTAGTAGGAGTAGTGCCTTCGGTTCCGTTCGGACCCGGGACGGACTTGTATGGACGAATGCTTTGGTGACATCGTCAGGTGGACGATGGGCATTCTAAGGGATATGTTCTATAATGGTAACGCTTAGCCTCGAGCCTCATCAACCGGGAATGACTGAAAATCAGGGGTTATGCAGCAAGGCTTCGTGGGTAGCTCCCACTGGAGGGTAAGGTCATCCCTGTCTAGATGTCCCTTATATTTAGGCTTAGTGTTGCGGTTGCTGATCCCAACCGTGGGGTGATTTTATTCGGAACTATCCAGTAAGGGATGGTTCCGGCCTTGTGTTGCAGGGGACTTAGGGTGGGTCCTCGGTACTGTGATCTAGGCCACGTACTGTGTCAGGTGGTACCCCAGTGCCTAGTCATTAGTTGGAAATCCATTTTCCCTACGCGTCTTGTACGGTATTTGTTTGTATACCTAGTATGCTGGAATTTAATCATGTAACAATTTCAGCTATTTTAATAAGTATTTGTATATAGACACTATTATAATATCAGAGGATTTTATAAAAAGTGTTTTAGCTATCGTAAGATAAAAACCCGACATGTTTATTTGTGGCGTGGTCTTACGAGATGCTTTTGTTTTCAAAGGATTTTGAAACTTTAATAATCAATTTGAGTGTGATTTTCTCACGCTGGTATTCCAGACTGACTCGGGTGTTGTTTATATAATGCTCGGGTCAGACCGAGATAAACAGGTTCAGGTTATAGCTGTGGAGCTCAGGAGACGAGCTGGATGACGATACGTACTTTTGTACTTGCTATTATTTTTCCGCTGTGTATTCAGTTGTATGTTATGGATGTTGATGTACTCTGATGAAGTATTCTGATGATGTATTGTATAAACAGATATAGTTTTGGATTTGTGTAAAGATCTGTTGATATATATTATATTTTTATTCCGCTGCGATGGTTAGATTCTGATGTTGTTTTCCACTTTCTTCTTCTACCTCTTCTTCTTTTATGCCAAATGTTTCGATTTTCCGGGTCTGGAAAGTTGGGTCGTTACAGTTGGTATCAGAGCAAAGGTTGGCGATAACCTTGGCTCTAGTGGGAATTTTGAGTGTAATAATAGATATGAGTGCGTATTTGTTAGTGAATATAAAATGAATTTATATTGTGTTGATTGATTTATTGAGTGGTATATGAACCTTCGTCGGCACAGCCTCGAAACTGGATCGAAGGGGTTTCTAAACACTCGAATAGAACAATTCGACACAATATTGTTTTAAAATGGGTAGATGAAATAATTTTACCCAAATTATTTTTGTATATAAAGAATATAAATTTTTGTAAAGTATTATAGTATTTGGATGTTTGGATGAAAATATTCTAACAAAAAAAAATATGGTAAGATTATAAAATTAGAAAGATATACATAATCAATGGGAATTTGCATAAGTATAAATTGTACAAATGAATTATAGCTAAAAAAATTTGGATTTAATCAAATTGGTAAATTTAAAACCCAGAGATTTTGGAAGTGTTTTCAAAGTGTTTTGAAGAAAAATAACAGCATTATTATTTTGAAAAGAATTTCGGAAAGGAAATTGTTTCAAATAAAATTTTGAAAGGGATATAGCAATAAATTCACTGCAGTCGCTGGAAAATAATTCTGAGGATGACGGCCGCATCTTCAGAATTTATTTTCGAACTTCTGAGTGACGGATTGCTGCCAAATTGATTTACTCAGAAAAATTTGCATTGTTTTTGAAATTTTCAAAGGAAATTTGTTGGAAATAAAGCCAGGATTGGTTTAAAAATTTGAGAAGTGTAATTTTGAAATAAAGGGTGATTTCAAAATGATTGAAACTAAAAGCCAGGTAAATAAAATTAAGTTAAGATGAATGAGCTTAAACTGAGTTAAATTTTGAGTGGAATTTGAATCAAATTGAAATTTGAGTTAAAATAAATTTAACTTGGTTAATGGTGCAGAAAATAATTTGTTAGAGAGTTTAAATTGATTATGGCTAGAATGGAAAATTTTAGCAAGGTAAGTGGATTAAATTTTGGATAAATCAGAATTGAATGGAATGGAGGAATAGGAAAATAAGTTGAAGTTTATGAACTTAAGTTAAGTATAGTATTGAGTTGGATTCGAATTAAGCTGAAATCAAATCTAGCTGTATTGGAATTAAGTTAAAATTTAAATGAATTGAGTATAAATGATGTTGAAATAGATAAATTCTTACTTAAATAAATGGAAGGAAGTTGAATAAGAAATTAAACTGGAATTAATAAAATTCCCCAGCTTATAAAAGAATTGAAACCCCTTGGATAAAATATACTAGCCTAAATAAAAATGATTTGTGAAGAAATAAATCCAATTCGAGTAAGAATAAATTAAATATGACTTTGGATATTATTTTAAAAATGAATGTGAATTAAATGATAAAATATAACTTGAGTATAAAAATATTCAACGCATTGTGTAAGCAGATTAATATTTAATCAAGTTATTATCAATGAAATGAAGTTAGATTATATTATTTTAAAAAATGAATGGAATGAAATGGAACAGATTTTGAGTTAGCAATAGAGTTTGGAAATAAACTCGAAGTTTAAATAGAATTCGACCTGGGTTGACAATGGATTAAAATAAGTAGAGGGGTTGTAAAAAAATTAAAATGGAATTGGATTAAAGTGGTGATGGTTTGTATTGCAAATAAAGTCCAATTTAGTAGAGATAAATTGAATGGCCTTGCTATTAATCAAATAAATTTGGGATGAGAATCAAATTAAAATGGAAATGGTTGTAGTCGAGTTTAATAAAATAGTTTGGGATAAACTTTTTGGATGAAACGGAAGTTTAATAAATTGATTTTTGAATCAATTGAAATGAATATGTATTCATTTTGTTTAAAAATTTGAATTGAATGTAAGAAATTTAAGTGGAAACTATTCGAATTAAATGGAATAATATGTGAATTGGTTGCAACAATTTAAAACTAGAATTGAAACCTTGCATATGTGTTTAAAAATATATATCACATACATTACTTATGGAATCTAGGTGTTATCTATTTGAATATAAATGAAATGTTAGTAAATTGCATATATTTGTTACTTATACGTTTGAATTGAGTAAGTACAGGTTCAGGGAAGCCGTTTGGCTGATTTGGACGCGCAAAATGCAAATTTAATAAGCCGCTTGCTTTAAAATGCTAAATAAAGGTACGCCTACGCAAAGTAATTCAAAATAGGAAATATGAACTGCATATATTGATATATATTGTGATTTCCGGCCTGAGGCTAATGTATATATATATTTGTGCATCCTGCAATATCGCAGAAGTCCCTCCGTACAAGGGAGACTCTGCCAAAATTTTCCGTAAATTTTGGGAGTTAGAAAATTTTTGAAATTTTTGAAAATTTTCATTAGCGATAAATGATTTAAATTTGTTAAGCAAATGGAATTGAAACTGGATATTGAAATCTAATTCAGATGTGAATGTAAGGTGAAGTGAAATCGAAGGAACTAAAGAAGTGAAGTTTGCGAATAAACTATTAATCGAAATTTAAATTAATTAGTAAGTGCAACTAATTAAATATTCGAGTGGAAGCCAAATTGAAATCAAATGGAATTGTAAAGACAAAAGTAAATAGAAATGGAAATAAACTTCAATAATGAAGTGAAAATAAGTATAAGCAACATGTAAAATATTTCTATTGAACTTAAGGAATATGGTGAGATTCTTAAGTGATTTGGTATTGAGGAAAGTTATTCTAGATGAATAATTGAATGACAATTAAAATTTGAAATTGTGAAATGAGAAAATTGTGGATAAGTGAATGTAATCAAACTGAATGTGAATAAAAAGGAAATTGATATAATTGGTAATCAATTGGAATTTATACGTAAGATGTACGTATATTATTTTATCCGTATAGCTATTTGATCCAGATGTCGAACAAAGAATTTCGAGATAGTTTTATCGATCCGAATTAGGATTTTTCACTCGATTTTCGTCGGCGAACCTGGATATGGATTGTTGATTGATTCTGGATATTCTATATCATAGTTGGTGGCTATGCAAGGAGAATGACGGTTTCTGATCAAGAAACCAGATCTGAGTCCGCACTAGGAAGTCGGGTGGACGATACTAGTTCGGAAGTGAAATTGTGTGATCGATTGAGCGATCGAATGTGATATTGCGTACGAATGATATAGGTACATCGTACGGACTTAAATGGAATGAATATCTAAAATAATTTTGAACATTATGATTGAATATTATTGCTTAGCAGAATATACAGGTGTATACAAGCAATGGATAAATTTGGATTTTGATTTTAGAAGATAAGAGTTAATGGCCCGACAAAAAGGTATATATTTGAATTTCTGTATGAAATTTGATTGGGTTTTTGATGCAGCCACTTGACTTTTCGTTTTCTTTTTGGAGATTGGGAGGCCGTAGAGCCATTTTGTAGTAGTATCGAGTTAGCCGCGCAAAGGAGACGCTGGAAAAAAATTTCAAAAATTTAAGGAGTTAGAAAAATTTTGAGAAAATTTTGATAGTACAAAATTTGAATTCAAATTTAAATTTGAATTGATAAGTAAGTGATATTGTTTGAGAAACTTATAGCTAAGTTTGAAAGGTGGGAAAAGATAGTGTGTCTGTGATAAAAAGATTTATGGAGTTAATTGTTAAAAACTATTTGGATTGGGAAAATAGTTAACGAAAATAGAATCATTCTTCCTAACTAGTAATTTCGGGGACGAAATTCTTTTAAGGGGAGAGGAATGTGACGACCTGGAATTTTTGTATATTTGAAATGAGAATATTTAATTTATTTTAAATATTCGAAGGTTAAATTTTAACTTTATTTTTAAATATACAGTATTTATCGGATGATAGATTATTGAATTAAACAATCGAAAATAGGGTAAATAGAGAATCCTGAGTTTTGAGCCTGTTAAAAATAGTTTAAAGGTTCAGAAAATTTATATTGTTAATATTGAAGGTGATGAAACTTTTAAAATTGAATTTCAAAGCGTTTTGTTCAGTTTTGAAATTTTATTGTTTAAATTGAATTTAAAAATAGCCTTTCGAGGCACAGTCTCGGAATTCAACGAAACCAGTTCCATTGGATCCGTAATATTGCATTATTACCGGATTTCAAGTTTTGAAGTAATTGGAGTTGTTGTGTGAGCGTACGACATACAAACGCGTTGGAATTAAATCGAAAATTTAATATAAACAATATAAGCAAAACAATGTAGCTAGATTTTTTTTACGCACTTCTGTTGCCTTCTCAAACACACTTCCTCATGCTTTCTTAAATCGAGATGCTTCACTCTCGTTCGTGAAAACACGCCCTGTGATCTTTCTAAAACACTGCTTCCCCTCGTTCTTTTCAAATCAAATTTTTGGATTCCTCTTTCCTTTAGCATCCACAACCGAGATTCGTTTCTATAAAAAAAAATCAGAAATCAATCGATTCGAAATCGTGAGGGGGGGAGGGCAAGGCCGCGTGCGCACGTATCCATGGCGGAGTCGCACTCTGGAGGGTAGTTCGAGCTTCGGTTTTGGAAAGGGATCGCGAGCCCTATTCGCGTTGCCTGGGTCGCGTTCGTGAGCGCGTAGAGGAGGCCAGTGAGCTAGGGCTTTGGCTCGCGATCGTTCACGATTGTCGTGAGTTCGAGGATGGCAAGCGGTCGAAGGCGAAGCTAGAGGGTAGTCGGCAGTCTCGTGAGCAGGGTTTGGGGTGGATCGACGAGGGGGAGCAGGGTTGCTTAAAAGTTCGTTGTTCCAGACGATTGCAGGCCGAGCAATGAGGTATAAACATTTTATTCACATCAATTTTAATCTGAACATATAGATTTGGAATTTACAATTAGTTTCATATTACAGTTAAGTGTTAATGTTTATAAAAGTAGGTAGATATATACACATATGTAACGTACTGTAAAATTTAAAAATAATGTATTTAATAAACTTACTTAATTTACCTTGGTTATTGGAAATAATTTATTATAGGAAGATTAATTCAAGTGAAATTATTAAGTTGAGTCAAAATGTATTAAATGGTAATTGATTTTCGATTAGTTCATAATATTTATAAACCATAAAATAAGATAATTGGTCCGGTTGTTACAAATGTTAACAAATCCATATAATGTTTTTACAAGGTCAAATTGTGAAGAAATAAGTCGAGATTGAAGTGGATGGAAATCAAAATCAAAGGTGAGTTAATCTCACTCAGCTCAATTTTTAATTTAAAATTTAAATGGTTAAATTTAAGTAATTGATTAGATGATTGCATTGATTGATGTGATATATTATATATAGTAGTATATAGCAATATATATATATATATATATATATTGGCATATGTATATATTGGAGTTGTTGATATTCCCGCATTATATAGCAGATGAGACCCTATGTGCCGCATAATAGCGGATGATTTTACATAAATCCCATATACCGCGATATTCCACCTTGAAGTGGAATTGGTATTTTATATTGTGCTAACGTTTGTGGATGTAGGGAAACAGGTTTGAGGGATCCAACTGGATTCCTCAAAATTATTAGACTATTTAATATTCTGTGTTTTGAATATTTGATATCATGTGATGATTTTATATTGGATGATGTGGTTGATTTGGATTGTCCAGTATAATAAATTATAAAATCTATGGAATTGAATTTTTGAAAAGAAATAAAGGAATAAAAGTTAAGTAAACTAATTTGAGAAATTGGGATAAAATTAATAACGAATTGAAAAAAAAATAAAGTGATTTGGAATTTTAACAAATATGAAATAGGGGGATTTTGAATTTACAAGGGATAATAAATTTTATACTTAAGTGATATTATTTGAAGAATAAAAGAAGTTATTTTTGAAATTAAGGATTAAAATTAATTAAAGAATAAATAAGGAGTTTTGGAAATTTGTAATTGATATTGGTAAAAAGGGGTTTAACTCGTAATAAGAAATAAAATCTAAAAGTTAATGTATTTTGGAATAAATGAAATAGCAAAGGAAATTTATTTCAAAGTAGGTAAAGTAAATGGGAAAATCAATTGGAAATTGATTTGGTTGTTTAAAATTGGAATTTTAAAGAGAAGTGAGATTTTGGAGTTTATAAACTGGGTTTATAAAGTAAAATAAAATATCAGTGGATATTAGAAAATATAAATTCAAGGTGGGAATTTATAAAGGGATATGAATTGGTTTAAAAATAAATGTTGATTTATTTTTAAAGGATGGGAATGAGAAGTGTATTTCTCTGGATAGCCAAGTACGTTTTTCAAGGTAGTTTTAAATATAAGTTAAAAGTTTTAATATGTTTTAAAAAGCATGTTTTAGAAAATTGATTATTTTTAAATGTTAACTTTTTAAAGTAAGTATTTTCAAAAATCTATTATTGTAGTAATTATATAAAAGTGATTTGGTATTATGTTAAAAACAAAAGAAAGTTAGTTTATATTTATAAAGTGGTTTCATTTTAAATATTCCCTAAGCATATATTTTAGTAAAGTATTAAAAGTAGTTTTAAACTTCGATGTTATAAAGTATTGATAATAAAGAGTTTTTAAATTATTTTAAAATCTAAAAGTATTTTGTACTTGGTGATTCAGAGAAAATAAATATTTGGGAAATGTATTCCGTAAGCGGAAACTTTGAAACTGTTTCAAAGGGAGTTGAAAATGGAAATATATCTTGTAAGATATTTGAGACAAATAAATAATGTGTGAAATTATTTATTGTATGATGGTTGCTTGTGGATGTTAATTGATAGTTAAATAATCGACTATCAATATTGGCCAAATGCGCTGATCGTTTCGAAGAGAGCGGGATCGAGATAAATTTCTCGAAAACCACTTCGATCCGGTTTGTATGTTTCGTGTAACGTGTTCGGAGTCGAAGATGGAGCAGTGAATTGCAAGGGCTAGTCGCTACTAATCCTGAGGATATTTCCAAAATGGATGTAGTAGGAGTAGTGCCTTCGGTTCCGTTCGGACCCGGGACGGACTTGTATGGACGAATGCTTTCGTGACATCGTCAGGTGGACGATGGGCATTCTAAGGGATATGTTCTATAAAGGTAACGCTTAGCCTCGAGCCTCATCAACCGGGAATGACTGAAAACCAGGGATTATGCAGCAAGGCTTCGTGGGTAGCTCCCACTGGAGGGTAAGGTCATCCCTGTCTAGATGTCCCTTATATTTCGGCTTAGTGTTGCGGTTGCTGATCCCAACCGTGGGGTGATTTTATTCAGAACTGTCCAGTAAGGGATGGTTCCGGCCTTGTGTTGCAGGGGACTTAGGGTGGGTCCTCGGTACTGTGATCTAGGCCACGTACTGTGTCAGGTGGTACCCCAGTGCCTAGTCATTAGTTGGAAATCCATTTTCCCTACGCGTCTTGTACGGTATTTGTTTGTATACCTAGTATGCTGGAATTTAATCATGTAACAATTTCAGCTATTTTAATAAGTATTTGTATATAGACACTATTATAATATCAGAGGATTTTATAAAAAGTGTTTTAGCTATCGTAAGATAAAAACCCGACATGTTTATTTGTGGCGTGGTCTTACGAGATGCTTTTGTTTTCAAAGGATTTTGAAACTTTAATAATCAATTTGAGTGTGATTTTCTCATGCTGGTATTCCAGACTGACTCGGGTGTTGTTTATATAAGCTCGGGTCAGACCGAGATAAACAGGTTCAGGTTATAGCTGTGGAGCTCAGGAGACGAGCTGGATGACGATACGTACTTTCGTACTTGCTATTATTTTTCCGCTGTGTATTCAGTTGTATGTTATGGATGTTGATGTACTCTGATGAAGTATTCTGATGATGTATAGTATAAACAGATATAGTTTTGGATTTGTGTAAAGATCTGTTGATATATATTATATTTTTATTCCGCTGCGATGGTTAGATTCTGATGTTGTTTTCCACTTTCTTCTTCTACCTCTTCTTCTTTAAATCAAGATGTTTTGATTTTTCGCGTAAGAAAAATCGGGATGTTACAGATAATAATTATGGACGACCTTAATTATGAAAATTGCGGGGACGCAATTTTTATAAGGAGGGGAGTCTGTAACAACCCGAGCTTTTGTGAGAAAATTAATATCATCATTAAACGATTAGAATGCTAGTTAATTGCTCGATCGAGTTTTTGATCGATTGGAATCCTTTGATAAAATGGTTATTTAAAATTGCAATTGGAATTTATAGAGTTAAAACTCTTTTATAAATTGTTAATTGCTAATTGGGCTTTACAAATTGAAATAGCGTGGCCCATAATTGTTGGCACCGTGATAGTATCAGAGGGAACCCGACACCCTTTCTCCCATTTTCATTCGTAACCATAAATCCAAAAAATCAAAACGAGAAAAAATAAATAAACGGTGGCCGTTTCCTTCTTATTCAATTCGAACCCGTCCCTTCTTCATCGTTCGAAATTAGGGCATCGAGAAATCAAAGGCGCCAACCCCCACAGCTCGATCGAATGACGTTTCATCCTCGCCTTGTCGATCGCATACCGCTTGGAGTCACTCGAGGCTGCTAGGGTTTCGCTGGGATTCGCTCGTTCTTTTTAGTGCTCGGCTTCGACTACTCCAATTCGTGGCGAAGGTGAGTGATCTTCGCTCACTTCTAATTCAGGCTGTAGTTATTTACGAGTCGAGATCTCTTTCTCCCCAATTGTTTGAATTTGTCACTTGATTTATCTTAGTTATTCGAATTGTCTTGATGTTTGAGATGGTCTCTTGACTTTGTCGATTTCATGTATTTTACAATTCTGGTTTCCTTGATCATCACTGTGTTGAATTTCGGGTTTTGACTTGCGATGATAAGTTACTGCTCGGATTTTTGGGAAAAGAAAACTACTGCCATATGAATTTCTTTTTATTCGAACTTTTTCTTTGATGACCCGCGGCTAAAACGACATTGAAATTGTCTTAGGCTTTGCTTGGTTGACATTGGTTTTGACTTTGTTGAATTTCGATTATTTGACTAATTGAGCTCAGCTTCTTGATTTAATATGAGTATTTGAGAATTTTTCTGACTTGACTCTGATTTCTTTGACTTCGGCCATTGGGTGAATTGTGGTGACTTCGACATTTACTTGATTTTGAAATGTTCGTTTCCTTGGAAATTTCGTTTTGGTGTTGTTGGTTTCTCGTTTTCTGGTTGTCACGACGCGACTTCATCTCGTGATCACCAAGGCTTGATGGTTTTGCTATGATGATTTTGGTAGTTCGACTTTGGCCCCCTGTCACCTTCGGCCACTTGATTTTGTAAAATAATTTGTAGATTGGGACTGGACTTGGTGCATGACTTTTGTTTACGAAGTTTATGTGATGCTTTAGCATTTAACTATTGTTTTGGATTTTCTGTGTCATTGGCATTAGCGTGAATGTTATTTCTACTTCGATTTGTTTATCACCTGTCTTTGACTCGTGTTAATGTCGTCCTCGGCTTTGAATAGCTATTTGATATCTGTAACTTTGGTAGAGTGTGAATTGAACTGCAGTTGACCTTGAGCATTTTTATGTTGACATCAGTCTTGACTTTGGCCTTGACATTTACTTTACCACTTGCCACAAGTCTGGGTAGCTTATCACTGGGTTGCATTTGCTTTCAATTACTACGAGATAGTTTCAGTTGCTAGTGCCTTCAGTGTTTTCATGTATAGCTAGTATTGTCCACTGTGCATTTTGCTTGAGCAGTTTTGTACCTCTGGCCATTTAGTATGAGCTACTAGCTTGCATTTCCATTTAGTGGGTGGTGGAATTTCTTCACCTGTGCATGTCTTTGGGTTTGTAAGTACATATCATCTAGTAGGCTAGGTGAACTTACTACTGTTATATACTTAGTTGGTTCATCATGTTTTCTGGTTGACACTAGAATTTTGTTGATGATTTTACACTGCATCATTTTGTCTTTGTACCTGGTCATTGTGAGCTGGTTCATTTTCGTGTTCATCACCTGTTTGCCTGTTCATGGTGATGTTTACACTTCTGCATTGTGTATATATTTGTTTCTTGCCCCACTCGAGTCTGAGTTGAAGGTGCAGTTTCAAACTGCTGTGTTGTTACTTCATGTATGTATACATGTGTATATACATATGTATGTATATATGTTTGTGCACTGACTTTAGTTGAGCCTTGTTGTTGTTGCAGTTGCCTCTTGATGGTCTTGTTCTCCATTTAGTTTTGCTGCAGTTGCTAGTTTGAGTTATGTTGCCTCTTGCACATGCTCTTTGATACAGGTTGATCTTGTTTCACTTGTTGCCTCTGATCTCATTTAGTATTGTTTGGAGTTGTTTTGTAGTGGCGAGGCAGTACACGCGTGCATGTACTGCAGCCCTAGTAGGATTGACAGATTTAGTTGATATTTCGATTGTTAAATTATTTCGTTGGTTCAATTAAATATTTTGAAGTTGTATTTTGGAGTGGTTCATTTTGATTTGAGTTAGATCCGTTGGCTTTTGGTTTCATTGAACTTCTGAGTATTTTATAGACTGTATTGGCGACGTAGTACAGGTTAGCGTGTACTGCAGTCAATCAGCATTGTTGTTTTTAAATTGACATTTCAATCGTTTAAATTGTTTTGGATTGATGATTTGTTGTTCAACACTGTTTAGTGTTATATCTGCCGTTATCCGAATTCTTTTATCGAGGAGTCGGATATACGAGATTTCTATGACTGTCGTCTATTTGATATTTGATTATTATTGCTTCCGTGCACTAATAACTGAGTTTGAATTAGACTGACCCGTGTATTATCTTCTTTTGAATGTAATACTCGGGTCAGACCCGAGTTATTTCAGGTTGTAGATTTCCTCGTTTGAGTTGCTGTTCGGCTATGAAGACTTTTCACATCTTCTGAAGTTGTCATAGTCTTTTTGTAGAAGTTGAGTCATTGTATAGGATGATATGTATTCATATATATTAGTTGATAATGTACTTGTATATATAACTTCCAGAGGCGACAGTTGTAGTTGTATCATATGTGTTGTGTCAACTATGTAACTGACATCAGTTATATATATATGAGACTTTTTGTTTAATCTGTGTTCCGTATTTATATTATCTGGGTTGTTATTATATTCATTGTCCTAAACTATTATGAATCATCGTAGTTCGTTTTGTACTAGAATTGGGTGTGTCGATGGGAGTAAATAAATAATAGATGAAAAAATAAAAAGTATATACCACTCCTATCGAGATAACCAACATTAGTGTAAGGCCAACTACGGATGGTCGCTCCTATCCAGCCTTATTCTATGGAATAATAGACAGTATTTCTTTTAATACTCTTTGTTATTATGAGCATAGAGGTGGGGCGTTACAGTTTGTTTAGTCATGATCGTCCAGTTGAGCATTAACTATTGTTAGTGTGTATAGATAACTTTCCTTTTTAAGATCTGGGTTGGGTAAATAGAAATATAAAAAACATTGAAACGAAAACATTGTGAATTAAGTTTCACAATTTGACTATAAGGCATTCGATGTATATGTTGGGGTTAAATTTTATTTAATAAAAGATGTTATTAAAAGCTAGAATATTTGAAATATATATTTGGAAAATGTTTTATAAAAGTTGGTCTTATAAAATGAATTTATAAGAAGATGTCGTTTAATAAAAAAGAATTTAAGTTGAAACTTAAGGACTAAAATCCCGAGACTTTTGAAAAATGTATTTTAAGGATTGGAAAAATAATAATAGTATTATTTGAAAATATTTTTGGTTCAAGTATAAGATTTTAGGAATGAAAAGGTTAAGTAAGAAGCGTTTTCTTTGGATTAGTTTGGGAGAATGAGTCCTGATTGTTTTGTGATGATCTGAATAATCTTCTAATTGACGGTTGGATGTTTTCCTAGAGCAACATTGTGGTGCGGTTAATAAATTATTCTCTTTATCACTGTATAATTAAAACAAGTTCAACCTGAATGAACCCAAAGCAAGTTGGTGGTAAAGGTTTTGTTGGAAATATGAGAAGTATTATTTCAAAAATTGGATTTTGGAATAAAAGTATTGTTAACGGTAAAAAGTGAACGCTAACACCCGGTGTGTGTAATAGAATTGTGAAAGCACCACCCGTTGGTACGGGAACAGAATATAAGCTGAAAATAGCAGAAAAGCGGTAAATGAACAACAGATTTATAGTGGTTCGACCCGTAATTGAGCCTACATCCACTTTATAGTCTTTTATTGCTGATTCGGTTACAATTTGATACAATATCTTTCTAAAAACGATACAACTTGATCATGAAAACATTCTTGACTACTAGCTCGATCTTTAATGATGAAACTCGACGAATCCGTGTTGGATGTTAGGAGCTCTTCTTGAAGATTGTTGTAGTGTCTTTAATGCTTGAAGATCTTTGATTGCTGAATGAGAGGAGGCTTTGACAGCGTAACGGCGCTTGGAGAAATGAATGGCCAAAAGTCCCCTCAATGTTGGAAGTGGTGGGGTATTTATAGGAGCTGATCTGGACTTAGGAAATTTCTCTAAGTCTTTAAGTCGTAGCCGACTTAGGGTAGGTCGGTGACGAGTTAAGGGATAGGGTTAGGTCGGCGATGAGTTAAGGGATTGGGTTGTTCTGGGCCCATCCTGTGGCTGTCTTTGACAAGTATTAAGTCGTAGCCGACTTATCAGACCTTAACTCGTTAGGCCTTAACTCGCAGCCTTTAAGTCGTAAACCCACTAAGTCGTAACTCGTTAGGTCGGAACCTTCTTAAGTCGGAGCATTTCATAACTCAGAATCTTCCTTAGGTCGTAGCCTTTAGGTCGCAACACTACTAGGTCGCGGAGTCTTTAGGTCGCAAGCTTCCTTAGGTCGCGAGGCTGATGAGTCGTACAGACCTGATGAGTCGTAAGCCTGATGAGTCGTAAGACCATGAGTCGTATACTCCATGGCTCGTAAGACCATGAGTCGTATACTTCATAACTCGTTGAACCTGATGAGTCGTATACTCCGTATCTCGTAAGACCATGAGTCGTAGAAAGCTTGTCTCGTTGAGTCATAGAAGAGTTAACTTTATGAGTCGTAGCATGCTAAGTCGTAAGTCGTTAAACTTTTTAACTCGTAGGTTGTTGAGTCGGACCATTCCTTAGGTCGGAGCCTGTTGAGTCGTAGGTCATCTAAGTCTTAACTCGTTAAGTCTTGCAGTCCCTTAACTCGTTAACTCTTGAGTCGCGTACCTCTTAAGTCGTGGAGAATTAAGGGTTAACATTTGCCCCTCGAAATACACGCCTAAGTCATAGGTCGTGTGTTTCGACTCATCTTAACTCGTGCGGGCCGATTCCAATTCCTTCGACCTGGGGTATAAAATGCTTAGGTCGTTCCTCTTTTCTCCGTCTTCCTATTACTCGTTCTTTAAGCCGTATCTGCTATTAACGCAATTTCAAGCTTCCAAAGGCGATTTCGACTTGATTTACTTCCAGCCATTCCCAATTACACCGCGTAAGCATCTTTTCCCTTTTCCCAATCGCCGATCATTGCCGTCGACCTTTATCCATGATTTTTTCCCTTTGGGCCTTGCGAATACCGTTATACAGGATATCCATGAACTTAAGGTGGCTCGGTATGACTTGCAGCGATTTGTGATTTACGGTGATTTAGAAATAGGGTTGATGGAGAGGCTAACTGGTTAATGGATTAACGGGTTGAATAGTTAACGGGTTAGGAGTGACAAAGCTCAAGAGTTAGGAGGTAAATGGGTTAGGAATTGGATGGATAGATGGTTAACGAGTTAAGGATTAAGCGAGTCAGGAGTTAGATGGATTGGTAATTTCGCGTGATCCAGCAGTTTTGATGTTACGACTTACGACTTACGACTTGAAGTCTCTTTTTATTCCTCACAACTTACGACTTAGAGAATAGTTGACCCTAGGTCGCAGGAACCATTTGAGTCGTTTGCGACTTAGCACTTGTTCAGATTTTGCTTGAATGTGTGGTACGATTGGAGAGTTACGACTCAACTTGATTCATGGCATATCTTTTAGACCGTGAACGAGTTAGGACTTAGGAAAATCTGCCCTAAGTTAAGTCGTGACCGAGTTAGAACTTGAGCAAATTTCCCACTGCCTTGAATGCTAAGACTTGAGTTGTTTGAACTTTGGACTCTTGAATTTTGTTGAACTCTTTTATAGATTGTCAATAACTCTAACTGCCTGTTATAACATTTACAAAAACTGGGACGAATATACTGCCACCGACTGCCCATATCGGATGACAGATTAGTTGATAAAGATTAAAATTAAATGAACTGTATGAGTGAAATGCTACACAATAACCAACTCAAATGTAGTATTAAAGCAGAATCGTAATGGTTAACTAAAACTGATTTGTCTGCATTGACACTGCACTTAAGCATTAACAAGTTTTGAAATCTCGTAATCGACTGATTGTCAGTTAGTTTAATTCCAATTATACTTGCTTTTCTTATTTTCATTAGTTTTGCATAGCACTTTACACTTTTAGGAAACGTGCACCTTCAATTTTGAACACTCGGCTGATTGTGTAGAATGGCATCCCATCAAGAAGATTTGGAACCAAGTGGAGAAGCTTTTCCAATTGCTACTCCGTTGAATGATCCCCCAGAAAAGACTCCTACCACTCTGAGTCATAAAGTCTTCCGTCAACTATGCTCCCAGTTTGGCATTGCTGAATCTGATGCTTTGCTCCCTGGAGTAAATGACACTGCTGACAGGCCGCCCCACGGCTTCATTGCAGTGAACCGCCAAATGTGCTTGAGTGGATCGATTCCCCCGTTTAATGACTGTCTCTGAGAACTTCTCCTTCGATTATCTATCTCCCCTTTTCAACTTCATCCTAATGGCTACGCCATCCTGCTGGGATTGTGTGTGCTTTTTAGGAGAATGCTGGACCGTTTCCCCAGTTTTGGAGAAATTTGCTTTCTATGCTCATTCACAAGAACCAAGGACCATCCCTCTATCACAGTTGTAAGGAGTGCCAAGAATCGCAAACTGATTATTGGTCTTCCCGAAAGCGATCCTGGGTTTCTGAGCCAGTTTTTCTTTGTTCGTTGTCCCCCGGGATTTTACGCCATTTGGAGAGTGGGAAGTACGATTATCTATTTTTTCCCTGTGTTTTCTAAATTCTTTGAAGTCCAAATTGTCAAGTGTTAACTTCTTCTTTTTCTACTGTTTCAGCGCTTCCTCCTCCCTCTAGGGAAACTCGTCACAAAACTACCTTCGAGAGGCTTATGGCTGTGCCGGTCGAGGAGAGGAGTGTTCAATTTCTATTGAGAGATGAGTTCCTCCACGAATTTGGACTCTTACATCCTTCCCGTTCCACTCAGTCACATGAAGTCCCTGATTCTTCGGCTGAGGAGTCAGATGCCCCCGCTTCTGCTAAAGAACCTTCACCGAAAGAATTTACCGTTGAGACTTCATTGGTGAAGTGTTCTACTTTTACCGACATTGCGGGGTCGTCCAGTAAGTTAGCACTTGCCCCGGTTATTGAAGAGGAGGAAAATCTTCACACTCTTGAAAAGACGGCTGAGGTGGAAGTTGAAAAAGATAATTCTCCCATGCACCATGGCGATGATACTTTCGACAGTCTGAGCGACATCATGATAACCTCTCAGGAGCTCTTTAAAGATGATGTTTCTAAAGTGGTCCCTCCTGTTGTCGAAGCAACTTCTTCTTTGCAACAAACCACAACGCCTTCCACACAACTTATTGCCATTTCTACACCCAAAAGTGGTTTGTAGTCTGATGCGTGTAGTTTGCACATCACACACACTTAGAACTTTGGCACTTATATGCACTTAGCTTCTTCAATTTGAGGATTTCTAAAACTGGTCTTTTTCTTCAATTTAAGGTTCTCTTATGGGGCGAAGCGGCTCTTACTACAACAAATTCCAACGTTACGGAAGCCGTGAGGCTTATGACTTTAGGAGTTACATTGGTGCTGTGAAGGAAACTGATGAGGAGAGGGCTACCAGAAAGGCTCATGAGAGGCGAGCTCATAAAGAGCGTCGCCGGAGAGAAGATGAGGAATACTACGGGAGAAGGGACGAGCAACGTGACTCTTCCCGCAGAAGCGACGATCCTTATAAAAGGAAATCTTGCGACGATAAGGGGAAGAGTCACATTTCTGATGATTCCAGTAAACGGACCAGACTTGGTGAGAAAGACACATCTAACATCTCGGAAAAGACTACCGCTTCTGTTCCTCCTAATACATCTTCCGGTTCTCCTGCCCTTAAGGAGTCTGACATCCAGACCATCATTAATAGGCCACAGTACCAAGCTGGAGATGGTCCTCCCACACTCCAGAGCCGATTTCCGAATTGGTGTCTGAAAGGAGTGCGTTTTGATTTGGACTTGATCCCCATTGATAAGCAGGCGATGCTGAAAAAATGTCGATGCTGTGAAGCTTGACATCGAAAGAATGTCTGGATGGCAGAAGCTGGTTGATGAACTTCAAAGGGTCAACCATATGAACCTTGAGGCAATGATGACCATGGAGAATGATAAAACAGAATGGGACAAATGGCGTAAGCAGCATGACGCGGAGATGAAAAGCATTAGCGATGGTTATGGGAAGCTCGAAGCTGAAGTTGAAAAACTTAAAAATGAGCTTGCTACTTCCTCCACTTCTTATTCTCAGAAAGAAGAAATGCTTCAAAAACAAGTTCGAGACGCCCATGCTGCTCAGCGGGATACTGAAGTCAAACTTGAAGCAGAACATCATGTTACTAGAAAATATCGTGATGACGCTGCTCAACTTCAGGAGAAACTCAGCTCTCGAGACTTAGAAATTGCTAGGCTACAATCCCAGTTACTGAAGGCTGAAAGAGAACGTGATGAAGTTCTCTCTGGTAAAGCCGCAGCCGAAGAATCCCATAAGGCGACCATAGCCACCGTTGACGCGACTCTGTTCGACTTTTATATGCATTGTGTCCTGGGGCGTGGGAGCCTTTCATTTTTGGGACCAGAGTATGAAGTCACCTTAGCGGAGGTATGGGTGGCAATCATTGACTTATTTGGTGGTGCCGGATATTCTGAAACAGATCTTCAAGCTACCTACTTAAGTGAGAGCGATCGCGCTGCCCTTGCCAAAGGAAAAGAGCAGCTCATCCAAGTGCGGGCCGAGGCGACGGGAGAGAAGCTTCCTGAGAAAGAAACACCTCCTATTGCTCCTGCTTATACTTCGGCTTTAGCTCATGCGGATATTACTGGCTCTAGTTCTCATTCCACGCCTCCCGCTAAAGTTGACAAAGAAACTGTATCCACCCCTACAGAGGAAGAGGCAATGAAGGACTTCCAAGCTCGGGAATTTGAGATTGATCTTGCTAAACCGGCTTCTCCAGGTAACTTTGACGATTCACGATCTTCTTTTTTCTCGGAGAATACTGATTTTGATTTCTTTTATTATGCAGCAGTCGTGCCGGAAACTGCACCAATTCTTCCTTCTTCAGCTGTCGTTCCTCCTCCTTCTCAAGTTATATCTCTTCCAGCTTCTCAATCAGGTTCACAGGAAGAACCAATAGCAGCCCTTCAAGGTTTAGACGAACCACTTGCTTCCGAAGAACAGAAGGCAGAAGGTCTGGAAGATAGCGAGAAGACCCCGGAGCAGTCTTTTGATTATGACACGAAGCTTTCTACATTTCTTGCTCCGGGGAGTGAGTCTTCTTCCAAGAAGAAGGGGAAACGTGTGGTTTCGAAGAAAGGAAAGAAGAGTTCTTCTGCTGCTGGGGATGAGGCAGAGATTGATCCGGCTGAGTCTCCTTCTCCTTCTTCTCCGATACGGCCTACGAAGCTAATTACCAGGCCGGGTAAAAACTCCAAGGGTGGGAAGAAGGGGAAATGAGTTTGATTCTGCATTTTTTGCTTCTTGTATTGACCGGGTATTGTGCGGATACCGGTCTCCACTTCTTTTTGTAACCTGTATAATGTAAAAAATTTCTCATAGTGTTGAAATAAATAGATATTTTTCTTGTACAAATCCTTGTGTATGTAGGAGTACATCTGTTTTTCATTTGAAGTGTAGAGTAAACGATTCTTTCTATTTGTACAAACTTTTTTGTCTGTGTTTCAAGAACGCATTTACTCCACATCTTTATTACGTGATATTGCAATGAACTTGTGGTATGTCGCTTGTATATCACTTTTATTATTGTAACTGAATTGTATAATGTTGCCCCCATACCACAAGTATATTGTAATATTTCTTGCTTTCACAAGACCGATACTCTTATTTTAGAGAATAACTTTCCACTTTTTCAGGGAAGAATTATTCTGCTTTTAATAGAGTATATCTTGTCTTTGGAGAAATCTTTATTTTCTTTTTCTTCCTGAAGAACACTTCGACTTCTGGGAATGATCACTTTTATTTGTTTGAAAGTGAATTTTCCTGCACAGTGAAATGAGCTTCTGAAGAAGGTTTTGATTTTCGTGCCCCAGTAAAGGGTTTATTTTTGGTACTTCAAGCAAGGTGAAGTACGCCTCTGAAGAGGTCTTTTGATCTCCGAAGAGAAGCGATTTTGGTCTCCGAAGAGAAGCAGTTTTGGTCTCCGAAGAGAAGCAGTTTTGGTCTCCGAAGAGAAGCAGTTTTGGCATTTCATCTCTGGTGAAGTGGGTCTCCGAAGAGAAGCATTTTTCACTTCTACACGGGTGAAATGTTCCTCCGAAAAGGGCTTTTTAGTATTTCATCACTGGTGAAGTGGGTCTCCGAAGAGAAGCATTTTGCACTTCTACACGGGTGAAATGTGCCTCCGAAAAGGGCTTTTGCCTCCGAAGATGGCTTGTGCCTCCGAAGAGGGCTTGTGCCTCCGAAGAGGGCTTGTGCCTCCGAAGAGGGCTTGTGATTGCCTTGAAGTTACTTTCTCATGGTCGGAGGTGTCCACGGGACAGGCGTAAGTTGTTTGATTGGATGTTTGTTTGTACAAACGATCACAATCGATTAACAAGGTGCCCCTGTGGTAGTCCCACCGATCTTTTTGATTGAGGAAAGCTCTCCATTTATTGGCGTGCCTCGTTAGAGGGCTTTGTTGACCCTTGGGAAGGAGAATCAGTTGGTTGGTGTGCCAGGAAGGTTGCGTCTTAGGGGCAAGTAGATCCATGGAATGGACACAAGCTGCCTGATCGGATGCATCACGATCAGTTAGCGAGGGTCTTATTCCTTCTGCTTGGGAAGGTATCCCTTTAGTGGATCTACCTGCTTTCCTGTTGAGAGGCATACCTCCCTTTGACTGCTTCCATGTTTGCCCGCTCATGTTGTATCATCATCCGCCAATCTGCGATCCTTTATCATCGTTTCCAAGCGTGTGTTCCTTTCTTTTGCAAGTAAATCGCTTTATCCGAAGAAGTAGACTTCACTGTTGAATGACTCCACAGAGTAAACGCAAGTTATTTGGTTGGATGCCTTTTTATATCAACGATCGCAACCAGTTAACGAGGGCTTGACACAGTGGAGCCGTCAACTTTTTATGTGAAGTTCCTCTTGTATAGGATTTGAGTTTGGAATTTTTGTTGCTTGAAATTTGCTTTAATAAATGATTTGTAAGGCTCGCTTAGCTTTGCGATGGGTGAGCTTTGCTTTAATGACCTGCAGTATTAGATCGATATTTTAGCAATACATTTAGAGTATTTACACATCGAAACATAACAGGCATTTTATAATAGAAAACACAATGCATAGTTTTTCATTATTGAGTCACGCTGATTTCTCAGCGGTTTACAATGCAAAAGTTACACATCCATCATTATCTTTACAAATTCAAGCAATGCAGTTAAGTAAAAATGAATGCTAGTTATCGTTGTTTCAGGATCTCCAAGCTGGATTTCCATTTGTGCTTGATTCATAGCTTTTGGATTTTTATGTCAGAGAAAGTGAGAGATGCCCCAGTCGCAGTTTTGTGGGTAATTAGTAGTCATCCCAACTTCTGCTTGCTGGGTATGGTCCCCCTGTGATAGCATTAATGACAAGCTTTTCTGAATCTTGCACTGCAGTGTTGTTGTGAGAATCGGATTGATGGGTAGGGTGTTGTTGATCCCGAGCGGATGAGGTTGGATCGACTCCGTTCCTTTTAACGTATTGTTGGAGTTTACCCTGCTCTAGCAATTCTTCAATCACCTTCTTTAATTGGCGACATTGGTCAGTGTCATGGCCAGGTTGATTGTGAAATTGGCAGAATTTTCCATTACGCTTTGCCCCTCTCGTCATCTCAGGTGGCTTAGGATAACTGACAACGTCCTTTGTTGCAAAAAAGATATTTCTTGGTGTATCAGTTAAAGGAGTAAAGTCCGAAGGATTAAAGCGGCGAGGTTTCTTTTCATTTCCCTGGCTTTTTCCTCTTTCATTCTCCCTTTTCTGACTTTCAGATTCTCTTTTCTTAGGTGGGACATTGTCATTATCAGTCTGGGCAACAACCACTTTCGATGTTGCAGAAAGGCTTTCAAGGCGAATGAACTCATCGGCCTTTTTATAAAATTTATCAAGTGAATTTGGTTCCTTCATCTTTAGCCATATCCCAAATTTACTCGATTTATCAATGGCTCGCATCAAATAAGTCAGGATCATGCGTGGTTCCGCATTTTCTACCTCAGCTAAAGCTATATTGAAACGGCTCAAGAAAGATTTGATTGATTCTCCGGGCGCTTGTTCAAGGTTAGACAGTGACATTATATCCTTAGCTTTTGAAGCATACAATCTGAACTGTTCTTTAAACTTTTGCGTTAAGTCGGAGAACTTATCTACAGACCGAACTGGAAGCTTTGTGAACCAAAGTAAAGCCACACCTTCCAGGTATACTGGAAAGTATCGACACTTGATCTCGTCTGATGCTCTCGCACCGGTCATATGCCAATCGTATTTGTATAGGAAATGATTAGGGTCAGTGGTTCCCCTATAAGCTTGGATAGTAGGAGGTGCAAATTTCCTTGGAAACTCCGCTCTTAGGATCCTTTCAGTAAACGGAGTTCTGCTTGGCGCAAATCCCCAGTCAGCCTCATCTTCTTCCCTTTGCATGCTCTCTTTCATGATGCGGCCAACCATTTCAGACAGGTACTCTTTATTGTTCAAAGACACCTCTGGGCAAGCATTAGTTCTTTCCTCGGAATTTTGCCCGGGCATATGCTCATGACAAGTTGGTTGTGGCATAGAACCATCAGCTTGGAAAGGTGGCATTTCAGGAAGAGTAGTTCGATGGTTTTCTGGTTGACGATTTGCCCCGAGCAGGGCAGTTAATCTATCCATCATCAAAGCGTTTTGAGTTTCAATTTGTTGGTATAATCCAGAAACTGCGTCATCCAATTCAGCCCTGGTGACCCCAACGGTTGGAGTTGCTTGGTCTGTTATTGGGGAAGCGGAAGTTCCTTCGTGAGCATTTCCGGATCTGATAGGTCAACCTCTTCTTCCAGGAGCCATTATTTCAGATCTGGTTTTTAAAGAGAGGTTCTTTTTATGAATCTTTGCGAAGCAACGGTGGATGATCACCTGAGTTGGTTTCTCAGTGAAAGCACCAAAATGTTAACGGTAAAAAGTGAACGCTAACACCCGGTGTGTGTAATAGAATTGTGAAAGCACCACCCGTTGGTACGGGAACAGAATATAAGCTGAAAATAGCAGAAAAGCGGTAAATGGACAACAGATTTATAGTGGTTCGACCCGTAATTGAGCCTACATCCACTTTATAGTCTTTTATTGCTGATTCGGTTACAATTTGATACAATATCTTTCTAAAAACGATACAACTTGATCATGAAAACATTCTTGACTACTAGCTCGATCTTTAATGATGAAACTCGACGAATCCGTGTTGGATGTTAGGAGCTCTTCTCGAAGATTGTTGTAGTGTCTTGAATGCTTGAAGATCTTTGATTGCTGAATGAGAGGAGGCTTTGACAGCGTAACGGCGCTTGGAGAAATGAATGGCCAAAAGTCCCCTCAATGTTGGAAGTGGTGGGGTATTTATAGGAGCTGATCTGGACTTAGGAAATTTCTCTAAGTCTTTAAGTCGTAGCCGACTTAGGGTAGGTCGGTGACGAGTTAAGGGATAGGGTTAGGTCGGCGACGAGTTAAGGGATTGGGTTGTTCTGGGCCCATCCTGTAGCTGTCTTTGACAAGTATTAAGTCGTAGCCGACTTATCAGACCTTAACTCGTTAGGCCTTAACTCGCAGCCTTTAAGTCGTAAACCCACTAAGTCGTAACTCGTTAGGTCGGAACCTTCTTAAGTCGGAGCATTTCATAACTCGGAATCTTCCTTAGGTCGTAGCCTTTAGGTCGCAACACTACTAGGTCGCGGAGTCTTTAGGTCGCAAGCTTCCTTAGGTCGCGAGGCTGATGAGTCGTACAGACCTGATGAGTCGTAAGCCTGATGAGTCGTAAGACCATGAGTCGTATACTCCATGGCTCGTAAGACCATGAGTCGTATACTTCATAACTCGTTGAACCTGATGAGTCGTATACTCCGTATCTCGTAAGACCATGAGTCGTAGAAAGCTTGTCTCGTTGAGTCGTAGAAGAGTTAACTTTATGAGTCGTAGCATGCTAAGTCGTAAGTCGTTAAACTTTTTAACTCGTAGGTTGTTGAGTCGGACCATTCCTTAGGTCGGAGCCTGTTGAGTCGTAGGTCATCTAAGTCTTAACTCGTTAAGTCTTGCAGTCCCTTAACTCGTTAACTCTTGAGTCGCGTACCTCTTAAGTCGTGGAGAATTAAGGGTTAACAAGTATTATTCTTAAGTTAACTAGTTCGAGTGGCTTGAAAATAACTAAAAATTGGGGAAGGGATGTGTTTGGATGGTAAGCACTTCTCCTGAGTATTACACTTCTTGGTAAGGGAGATATATATGATACTATTTGGTAGTATCCAGTTCCTTAGTATCATTTTGGAGTTACTAGAGCTATATATATATATTTTTTCTATGATTAATATATATAAAAATTTCATTTCAAAATGTTATTGAAATAAGACCGGGTATTTGGCTCTTGAGTTTTCTTAGGAAAATAAATGTAAAATGAAATATTTGAATCAAATAGGGGTATATACTCTTAGGATGTAGTGAAGTATTATACAACTTGAACCTATGTTTAGTTTATAAAATGTTTTCATAAATAATTTAGTGGAAACAGATTTGGTATTAGGGGGAACCAATTAAAGAAGTGCATAGGTTGGACGTAGATCATTTCTCGTTTCATATAGTTATGATCTAAGATTCGAGTACATGGCTTTGAGGTGATTCACACCATTCCGAATAAGGATCTATTACTTGATTTTTGATGACGAGCACTTGATGAGGGTTTTTTATATGGGACAAATGTTTTCTATCATAGTTACAACTATCTAAGGAGAATAGAGGTTACTAATCAGGGAGCCGGATCGGAGTTCATACTAGATAATCGGGGAAGCGATACTAGTTCGGAAGGGAAGTTATGTATTTGACAAGTGATCGAATCGGACTTTGTTTATGAATGACCTATGTACATCATACTAACTAATGTATATTGCTAAGTGTTTTCTAGGTTAGTTTGAGGTGTAATTTCGGGGACGAAATTCTTTTAAAGGGGGAGAGTGTAACGATATGAAATTTCACTCCTTTGATTTATGAATATTTAATTAATTTTAAATATTCAAATAATAGATATTATAATAAAATAAAAATATTTTAATAACAAATAATGATGGTGAAATAGTTTTCAAATTTGGTTTACAAAAATATTTAGTTCGAACAAAAATCGAAAATTTGACCAGAAACTGGTTTCACAATTTTTTGATTTTCATCGGCTAAAAGTTGTTTGAAATGTTGTGTAAACATTTGCATATATATATATATATCAACATATAAGAAAAGTTGTGAACATGTATTAGTATTTTAGTTAGAGTTAAGTATAATTAATTAAGTTAAGTATGGTTAAATTATATATATATAAGATGTCACATCAGGGGAGACATTAAGTATAAAGGTACTTAAAACATGTTTATCATCGAAGAGAAGGGAAGGGGACATGGTGGTGGGCTGAAATGAGTGATGGGAAGGTAGGGGTAAAAGGGTAAATGACTAGGGAGGCTTGCATATAAAAGGGAGGGGTTTCTTCTTCTTTTCAATTTTTTTACCACTGTCTCCATTTTCCTCCCACTTCTCTCAGCCATTACTTCCTCCATTATACTCCAAATCACGATTTTATTTTTTTCAAAGCATGTATAATTCCAATTGCTACAACTTTATAGTTTACCACGTTTTATGATTTCGAGCTTAGATACTACAGAAGTCCTTTTCTTTCGAGAGTGTTTTTTTAACCTAGATTATGAAGTCCAAAAATTCCATTCACCGTTTGGATAATAACTTCCTTAAAATTACCCAAATTGTGTGATTATTTTTTTTAAATGATAGAGAAAATAATTATCTAAAACTTTTCTTTTCACTACATTTTCAAATTCCTAGAATAATTGGTCCAAAAATTAAGGAGAAAATGACTCATTTTCGTGTGGTTTTTGTGTGGTTTTCCAAGCTTTGCAAGCCTAAAGCATTTCAAGTTCTAAAAAGTTTTGGTGAGTAAACATTAGTTTATAGTTAAAAGTTATTAGTTTGTAATATGTGATGTTTATTTACATTATGATGTACGCTAGCTTATGTTTGGTTGGTTATGTGTTGGATGTTTTGATTATAGTTGATATGAGATATATGGTAAAAATGGACTTGAATTGAGGTCCACTTAGTATGGTGTAAAGTTGTGAACTTGGATGTGATATAGTATGTGAACATGAGATATTTTGTTTAAGTTGATTTGGTTATGATATTGTAAGTGTATTTGGATGTGATGATTGATGGCAAACTAGTTTGCAAAGTTGTTAAGTAAGATTCAAGTCCTTTAGAAACTTTATTTATTTGTTTAAAACTTTTAAAAGTTAAAGTATTTTTTTAACTTTGTTTTGGTTTTTCAAATCTTTTACTTGAGTGAAGTTTAAAAACAAATTAAAGTAAGAATTTTGGAGGTTAGTAATTTAGAAACAAATTCTATGTTACTACATCCATAGCGTCAATCGCTGTTAATGCGGTTCGAGGAATAATCAACATTTTTAAGTAAAGTACTTTAAACTTAACTTTTAAAACTATATTTTTCCAAGTTTTTAATTATAGATAAAAGTTAATTAAGTTTTTAATGATTAAATTTTTATTAATTAAGTTTAAATAATTAATAATTAATTAAGATTAAACACGGTTTATTAATTATAATTAAGTAAAGATTAGTTATTAATTAATTATCTTTTAAGGATAAGATTAATTTTAATTAATTATTAATTAAGTAAAATTAATTTCTAATATGATTTAAGTATATGGTTTATTATTTTAATTAATTATTAATTAAGTATAAGGTTAACTATTTAAATAAACCGATTATTTAAAATTATTTTTAATTAATTAAGTTTTTAATTTAAAATAAATTATTTATTTAAGGTTTAATTTATTATTTAAGTTTTAATTAAAATATTATTTAGTTAATTCAGATTAATTAATAGTTAATTATTAATAATTGTTTTAAATTATTATTTAATAATTGATAAAGGATTAATTAAGGGTTTAATCTATAAATAAATTATTTACTAAAGGTTTAATAAATTATTAAAGTATATGTTAACTCCTATTTTTGTGCCGACCTAAAACTCCGCGACCTATAACTCCGCGACCTACCGACCTAAAGCTTAGCGACCTAAAACCTACCGACCTAAAACATAGCGACCTAAAACCTACCGACCTAAAGGACTTCACGACCTAACTACTGAAAGGACCTACGAGCTAAGGAGTTAACGACCTAAGACTTCACGACCTAACTTCACAAAGCAGCTTAACGACCTAACAGACTTCACGACCTAACTACTGAAATGACCTAACGACCTAAAGGAGCTCAACGACCTAACTCCTGAAGCGGTTCAGCGACCTACGACTTAAGAGACCTACGACTCAAGGAGATCACAACCTAACGAGCTAAGGGCAAAGAAAAGTTGCACGACCTATCTTAGGTCGCTCACGACCTACGGTAGGTCACTCACGACTTACTGACTCGATAAGGCTCGATGCAGCACAGGGAAGACCCCCGACGTATCTTAGGTCGCTCACGACCTACGACCTAACTTAGGTTGTTCACGACCTAAGACTTTGGGATAAAATCGAGCCCAGGATCACTCCTATAAATACGGCCATGACTCCAACTGATAAAGGGACTTTTATGATCATTCTCTGAAGCGCCGTTACTCTGCAGAATTCACAACTCATTCAACACTTGAAGAACTCCAAACATTCAAGACAATACAACAAGCTTTGAAAGAAATCTACCGCATTCAGCATGAATTCGAGGAGATCTTCTACATCGAAGCTTGAGCTACTAGTCTAAAAGTGTTTAGGAATCAAAATATATATATTATTTTGAAGTGCATTTTATCATCTTGTAACCAAAATCAGCAATAAAGGAATTCAAAGTGGACGTAGGCTCAATCTTAAGCCAAACCACTATAAATCGCTGTCTTTTACTGTTTTTTGCTATCTTCAGCTTATTTTCTCTTCCCGTTTCACGGGTGGTGCTTTCACAGCTTTACTACACACCGGGTGTTAGCGTTCAATTTTTAGCATTAACAGTATAATTAAATTAACTTCAAATTTAATAAAGACTAATTATTATTTAATAAGAGTTTATCTTGTAATTAATCATTTTAAAGGGTGTCTTAAGTTTTAATTCCTTGTTTTCCAAGAATCAAATTATTAAAGGTGCTACTTTTTCAAAGATGGTTTTGAACACAAGGGATTCAAATGTCGATACCATTAAGTGGATAAATATTTGTGAAATAGTTATGTAAATGGTGTAATTATGTGGATATGTGTTAGTAGAATAAATCCCTGTTATGCTATAATGTAAGTGAGTTGATTTTTATGGACATAGATTAGCAGAATAAATCCCCGTTCTACTATAGATTGGTTATTTGATTGTATGGACATATGTATTAGCTGAATAAATCCTTATTACGCTATAGGTAAATTTTTTGATTGTTGGACATTTATTTAGTAGGACAAATTACCATCCTGTTATTGTGTTATTTGGACATGTATATGCCAATTAGTTTATATTGGCATATTATTTCCTGATTTGTATGTGATGTGTATTTACATATATGTTGACTTATGTAAATAAATTGTTGAATGACTTGAAAATGGAATTGAAATTAAATGGTAACTTAAATTAGTTCCATAGGGATTGCTAAGCCTCACTACGCCATAAATGGCCTACTGCAACACAAAAAAAATGTTGGCTCAGGCCCGAAAAATGTTGCCATAGGTCTATGGCAACACTTTTAGGGTGATGCAATTTTTGTCGTTGCCTTAGACCTCAAAGGCAACATTTTGACTATCTAAGGTAACATAAGTAATATTGTTGCAATAGAACCCTATTTGGGTCTATGGCAACACCCATAGGTATCTGTAGCAACATTCCAAAATGTTGCCATAGATATTAACTTTCTAAATTTGTGGGGCCCACAATGTAGAGCATATTTGATTTTTTAATAGAAATAAATATTTATTTAATAAAATGATTTTGCATAGAATTTGATATTTAAACAGTAATTTATTTAAATAAATATTTTATTTCAACATTTGAAATAGTACAAATTCCTAACTCCACTATTTTACAATTCAATGATATATAACATTGATATTCACATATACAGATATTCCTCACTACATCACTCAGTTCACTCATTACATATGCAGTTTCAATTTATACAGACACCGACACTGACAAATATATGACGAGCTGAGTGCCGAGCCGAAGGCGAGCCGAGTGCCGAGCCGAAGGCGATGCGAGAAGCGGGTCCGGGCGCAGCGCCGGCGGGGGTCCGGGGCACCGCAGTCCCGGCGGGGATCGAACAAGTGGGCACCGCCCGATTCATCCGATTTCGGAAGATCGAGCCTTCTTTGAAACGACGTAAAATGATGCACAAATGAACACCTCCTGCGAATTTGAACACCTCCTCGATGATTGACTTTTGCAACTCTTTCATGGCTTCTTCTGAATCATCCGACCTTACTTTTAGCTCTGCCTTGGTAAAAGACCTGAAACCATGATAAATAAAAATTAACATTTCATCGAACAGGTTGCGTGTTAATAAGTAATACATTACCACAGTTCACTCATCTAAACATCCTACTAGACATCAACTCCTTCTCCTTGAATACTACCAAACTTCAACCTCTACACTGCCACCATCCACTCCCCAAACTGCTGCAACTTACATCCCCTACAGCCCTTAACAACAGTTGGTACATTTTGAATCAGGATATGAAATTGCAGCCTGCAATCTAGTTGGCTACTTTCTAGTATAAGCACGTGCAATCTATACTGAGATTGGAACTGAATGTAATCAAAGAGCTAATCATAGCAGCAGTATGTTCACATACTTAGTCATAAGCCAAGAAGAGGACAAAGTGGCAACTCGTGCTGAACTAGCATATCACCACAATTACCAATCAACAAAAACATGTAAGCCTATTCGTCGGTAAATGTAAATCCAATGTTAAAGTTCACAACTTTTCCATAAATATAACAAAACATCACCTGGCCAACACAGAGAGTAGAGACGGGACATCGAATATACTGCATAGTATCATAAATTGCCAACCCAGCCATCACGGAACCACCAGGTGAATTGATATAGAGAGAAAGCGGCTTAGACGGATTCTCAGATTCGAGGAACAGCAGCTGCCATTTCAACACTACTTCCTCAATTACCACTGTCAGCCTCAATTACCACTTGCCCATCAAACTTCAACACTACTTCGACAACACTTCGAACCAGCTTCAATCAACAGAACATTATACACAGCTGCCATTTCCAGTAACTGCAGCCATACCACCACAATACTCAACCAGTCAACTGCCAACAACCATCAATTGACCCTCAATCGGCAGCATCGCAACCCAACCAACGACCTACTTCAAACTTTGACTTCCTCTGCAAATTAATAGCAGCAGCGAACCGAATTATAACCACCAATCGCCAATTTCCATCACTAAATCCGAACTCCATCGCCACGGGATATGTGCTCGATGGCCATCGGAATCAGGCTGTAGAAACGGTGGTGGGGTAGTGGAGTTTTGTTGGGGGCTGCGGTTGGTAGGATTTGGGAATTAGGGATTTTTGGAAGAAAAAAAAGAAACGAAAATATGATTTGGAAATTAGGGATTTCGGAAATTGGGGGTGAGAACGAAAATGATATGAAAAGTAAAGCGGGAAAACAAAAATTTGTGGCAAATTGTAGCGGTGATCCAGTTTAACAATCAGATTAAATGTAGACCGTTGGATTGTATTCACGCGGATTGCTAATTTTATTAATTTTTTAATCTGAATACATCTATAGCAACACTATATAAAAATGTTGCATCGTGTTACACTTGTTTAGCTAGAGCAACACATTTTTATGGCTAAGGTAACACCATAAATACAACGTTGCAGTAGGACCAAAATTTTATATCTATCGCAACATTTTAGCTGGCAACACCTTGCAAAAATGTTGCAGAAGGTCATTTATGGCGTAGTGCCTCTTTTTGAATTTATGAAGTATGATTTTGAATTAACTTCAATTCTTTTATTAATTTTGGTTTTAAAGTTTATAAAAGATTCTCATGATATATAATTATTCATTTATAAATAATAACTTTTTTGATAAAAAGGGTTTTACCAAATAAAAGGGTTTGTTTAAAGTGATTTAAAAATAAGATTTTGTAAATGATATTTTGTAATGTCAAAGATATTTTATAAAGGAAATTTTATAAAGAGTTTTATACATGGAAGACATTTTATAAATCATTTTAGAGATTTTGAAAAGAAGTTTAAATCTATTTTTAAGACATATAAGGAGGGTTGAAATATGAAGTGAACTTACAAAAAGAATTTTTATAAGGGATAAGTGAATGAGTTTAACAAAGTGAATGGGTTTTATAGTAAGTGATGTTTGGAAAAGAGAATTTCTTGGCCATTTAATATGGAATTTGAGAAAAGGGAATTTTCCAAATGTTTTGGTAAATACTTATATTTTTGAGATAAGTAAAAGTGTTTCTCAAGTATAAAAGGGATGTAAAGGTTTTTGGGAATAGTGTTTTAAAAAGATCTTTCGATCAAGTTTTGCAAAGTATTTTAATTAATTAAAGATTAATTAGTAAAGGCTTAGTGGATTCCATATTGAATCAAATCAATGTTGAATGATTTTTTATCTGATAGTTAAATAACTGACTATCAAATATGGACCTAAACGTAACTTTGGAAATATCTAGGAGAAACACGTGAGTTGTATGGCATAGTCATCCCCAATAATGTTGTATTGTGCATATAAACCTTGCTTCGTTCTTCTAGGATAAATAATTAGGAAATCCATCCACCAACGGTTAGGAGGAGAACTCCATTCTTATCTTTTTCTATGTATTTCCAAAAGAACTAGGGTTGAGTTTACTGGAAATTATCGAAAGTTGTTTCGAAGAGACTGAGATCAGATATGTTATCCGAAAACCACTTCGATCCAACTCAAGCATTTCGAACTGAAGACATCTTAAAGAATATGGAATCGAAGGCGGGCATTGAATTGCAAGGGTTGCTTGCTACTGGTCCTGAGGGTGATTCCAAAATGGATGTAGTAGAAATAGTGCCTTCGGTTTTTCCTTATCCTGGACAACTTGTATGGATGAATGTTGGAACTGCATTACTACCTAAAAAGAAGTGTTAGCATTTCAAGTGGGATTGCTATTCAAAAGATAAGTGTAGCCTCAATCCTCATCAACCAGGAATGACTAAAATCATGGGAGATACAACAATGCTAAGTGGGTCGCTCCCATTAGGGTGCGCCATCACCTTTCTAGATACATCTACATATTTATGGATTGGTTGTGCATGAGATCTCAAATAAAAAGAGTTGCAAAGCAACCAGGGTGATGATATATTCGGTACTATCCAGTAAGGGGTAGGCCGGTTTTGTGTTGGCAGGGGATCTCGGCGAGGTCCTTGGTACAATTTCTAGATGTTTACTTTGATAGGTGGTACTCGGGTGCCTTGTCATAGTATGGAATCTGATCTCTAATACATGCCTTTACGGTTTTGATTGTAGAACCTAGTATGTTGGAATTTAATAATGGTAACAATTTTGGCTATTTTCATATATTTATTTTGAACGCTTAGACATTACTATAATGTCACTGGATTTTTTATAAAAAGTGTTTTAGTTATTGTAAGGTAAAAACCCTGTCCGTGTTTATATGTAGCGTGGTCTTACGAGATACCTTTGATTTTAAAAGGATTTTAAATATAATAATTCAGTTGTTTGAGTTTACTCACACCAGACCAATGTCTGACCTGGATTTTTATTTTCTTTTCCTAAAACTCTTGGGTGCTCAAATTTTTATGGGCAGCCAAGTAGTTCAAGTATTCCAGTGGATCCATTTTCGAGGAGGTTGGAGTAGGAGGCTTTATCGATAGCTAGTTATTATCCTATTTCCACTGTATTATATATATCTTATATTACTTAGATAGGAATAGGCTGTTATAACTGTCCAAGGGTAGAATATGTATTAGTATGACTCTGATGTGTCATTTTTGAAATGACTCTGTAAGTATTGTCTTGATTAATATATGTTATTTCATTGCATTGTGAGATTCTGTGATTGTTTAGTTTCTTCTATCTTCTATCTCCTTTTTTTACCTAACAATTTGTCTTTCCAACACTTAGTTGTTCGGCACATGAATACCGTGGATGTATTAGTGTCGACTTCTGGGGTTCGAAAAGGCGGGTCGTTACAATTATGGTGTATACAAAGAGGGCTCTCGGATACATCGGTAATGACAAGGAAATGATGTATCCGGTACTATCTAGTTAAGGTTGGAGTCTAGTATTGGTAGAGGATCCATGTGTGGTTCTCAGTACATTCCTCTAGAGATGTACTGTAGGAACGTGGTCCCTTGACCTGGTCATTTGTTGGAAATCCATTCTGCATTACGTGCTTTCCATTTTGATTGTAGAGCCCAGTATCTTGGAATTTAATAATGGTAACAATTTTGTCTTTGATTAATATTATTTGTATACTAGACATTAGTATAATATAACAAAATTTGATATGAAATGTTTTGGTTATCGTAAGGTAAAAATCTTTTCATGTTTATGTCTGGCGTGGTCTGTAGAGATACCTTTGTTTTGAAAGGTTTTATAACTTTAAAATTCTGTTGAGATATGTTTTCTCATGCTGATTTACTAAACTGATCCGGATATTCTTCCCTTTCAATGCTTAGGTTAGACCGAGCTTGTTTATATATTTAGATTTGGATGCTTTGGAGCTTCAGCAGTCGAGCTAGAGGTCTTCGGGTCGTATTCACATATTTGTTTATTTTCCGCTGCATTTTTATTGAAATTATCAACATTTGTGAGGATAGGTTGCTATAACAGTCTAGGCTGATGATTGTGATTGTTGTTGTACTCTGATGGATGTATGAATATAACATATTCTCCTTTGTAAAGATCATTGATATTATATTATATATTGTTCCGCTGCAATTGCGGGATTTTGTGATTGTTTTAGTTTCTTTTTTTCTCCCCTTCTTTTTTTCTCTTCTTCTTTCTTCTTTCTTTCCCATAACTATACGTCTTTCCATTCAATTTGGGTTCGACATGTGTTAGTTTATTATCCGCTTGAATTATGTGGATTTGCGGGTCGTTGCAGCTGGTATCAGAGCTTAGGTTGTGTGAACACCTTGGCTTTTGTTGGGTACTCATTATAGATAGGGTTAGTAATACCCTAGATTGAGTTTGAGTGTATTATATATATGAGAGCGTATTTAGTGATATAAAAATGTTTTATGTTGTGTTAATTTATCTGTTGAGTGGCTTATGGATTCTAGTCGGTACGTGGGACGCCACGATCTCGATAGAGGTTTCTAAGCGCTTGAACAAGGCAAATCGACACAGTATTGATTTGAAATTAGTAAATGAAATAATTTTACCTAAATTATGTTTTATATATAAAAGGATAATTTTTTTAGAAATTATTATACTTATATATGGTGTGTTTTTTGTTGTTAGTGAATAACAGTCTCTGATTATTATCATTTGTTATTTGTGTTCTAATAAAAGTCATTATTATTATAATGTAAACAAAGATAAATAATTAAGAAATGGTTTTATATAACCAAAGTAGAATTATATATAAGGAAAATTTATAAAAAAGATTTGAAAGCTGAGAATTTAAATTCCATTGATTTTGAAAATTGTTTTTCAATATTTTGAAGAAATGATAATAGTATTATTTTGAAAGTATTCTGATTAGAAATATTTTAAAAGGATTCAAAAGAAATAGAAAGCACTAAACTCACTTTAGTCATTGGAAAATAATGCGGGTGATGACTACAACATCATCGGTATTCATTTTCGAGTTTCTAAGTGGTGGATTGCTTCCATTGGATTTTTGTTTTGGTAAAACTAGTTTTGATTTTAAATTTCAAAAAATACGATTTGATATAAAAAGGAATTATGTATATATATACGACAAATGATTTGAAAATAAAAACTGGCTGTTTAAACTCCGAAAATTTTCATTTAAGTGCTTTGTGAAAATATGAGAAAATAAGTTATAAAAAAATGGAAATTTAACTATGAAATGAAATTTAACTTAACTTAAGTTAAACAGAATAAATTTTGAAATGGAATTTGACTCATGCAAAGTTTAGTGAAATTGAATTTGATTTGTAATGAACTAATGAAATAAAGTAATGAAATGGATATGAACTTGAGTTATAAAATGAAATTCAACTTAAGCCGTAAAATGAATTGAATAATATTTAGAATGTTGTTTGATAGAATTGAATATGAACTTAAGTATAAAGTGAAATAAACATGAGAAGTGTTGTATAAAACGTTTATAATAAACTTAAATAATGGTTTATAAATGGTAGTAGTATTAAAGAAAATATATTAAGTAAATTTAATATGGAATTAAATGTTGTTAAACATAAATTGACTTTAAAGTGAATATTACTAAGTGAATGTTAATGAATTGAATGTAAATGAAATTAATATGAATAACTGAATTTGATTTAAAATGATTATGTATAAATGAATGTAAATAAAATATTCGGTAAAAAAGAATGGGATATAAAGAAACCAACTGAAATAAATACGTATGTTTTAAGTAGATCATTTTATTTGCATAATTGTTTGATCTAGATTCGAATATACGATTTTGAGGTGATTTACACCTATCCGAGTTAAGATTTTTCACTCGACTCTTGACGACGAACACTAGATATGGATTTTTGATTGATTCTGATATTCCCTATCATATTATATAGTTATGCAAAGAGATTGATGATTTCTAATCAAGGAACCAGATCCAAGTCTGCACTATAGTGGTCGTGTGAATGATACTAGTTCGTAAGTGAAATTGTATGATCAAGCGAGCGATCGGGTATGGTTTTGCGTACGGATGATATATGTACATTGTACGGGTTTGATAAATTAAATGTTGACGTTGGAAAATGAAAATTGATATGGTTATGAATTAATTGGATGTATATTAATTTGTTGACGATTTCTCTTGTTACCTTTGCTACATTTGCATATAGTTATTGTATTAGTCTATGTTATATATTGATATTACTTTCCCTATACTTGTTATCATTGGTTGTTGAGTGATTAGTAGGTGCGAATGGAGTATGCTTCTCATTTGGTGCTCGCTTTCATATTAAATTGACTATATAGGCTTGGTAATATAATAAAAGGTACACATCTCAGATTACATATTGTACTTTTATATTTTTTCCCTATAGGATGCCTTATCCTTGAAGATGAGATGCATATTTGTGATCATATATATATATATTGTGATTTTCTCAATCAAGCCGTGCAAAGGAGACGCTGATGAAATTTTCCATAAATTTAAGGCGTTAGAAATTTTTTGAGAATTTTGGAAAATTCTTGGTAACTAAAACTTAATTTATGTTATAATGTGGAATGGTATTAGTTGGTAACTATGAAAGAAATTATAGACTTAGAAAAGATGATAACAAAGTTTCAAAAAATTGATTTTGAAAAGTTAAAGACTTTCAGTTAATTAGTTTTGAAAAGTTAATGGGTTTGGGGCATTTTTCTTACTTTGGAAATTTCGAGGATGAAATTCTTTTGAGAGCGGAGAATGTAACGACCCAAAATTTCAGTCATTTGAATTTGGATTATTTAATTGATATTACATATTAAAAAGTTAATTTTATAAGTTAAATAACTTATATTTCAAATATAGCGATTTATTTGATAATTTAATTGTTAAATTTAATGTTTCGAATTGTTTAAATAATTGAATCTTGAATTTAATGTGAATAAAATCGATTTCGAAGGTTGATTTAAATTCTATTTGAATAAGAAGGAAAATAGTAAACTATTAAATTTGAATTAAAAGTAATTAAACTGATTTTGGAAATAACTCATTTTAATTATCGTGTAAAAATAGCCTTCAAGGGCACTATCTTGATTTCGAAGAAACCAATTTCATTGGATCCGTAATAGTGAATTATTATATGCCGTCGAATTTCGTGGCGATTGGACGTATCGTTTGCTCATGCGAGTTTGAAATGCATAGAGATTAATTTAAGGAATTTAAATTAATACAATTTGATTTTGAAAAGATAGCTTCTGCATATGATGGAATTGGCTTCCGATATATATTCCATTATATCTGGAATAGGGGTACAACATATAGAATGCCAGGAGGCACACTTCGTTTGGATTTCGAAATTTTAAACTATGAATAGTGCTTTGAAAATTTTCTATAAAAGGGCATTAACTTTCTTCAATTGCAAAAACCTAACCCCAAAGTCCACAGCCGCCATTAAAATAATAGCTCCATCCAACGGTCATAATTTCTCCGACTCATCTAGGCATAATTAGCCGAAATGTTCAACATGAAGAGCTTGATTCCACGAGTTCATCCATACCAACTGATCGTCGATTGAAGGTACATGGTGATGGCTAGTGGGCACATTCATTAAGCAGGTGCGTTCGATTTTTGGGCAAAGTCATGTGCGGAGGTGGGTCGCACAAACGGCGAGCACGGTAGAAGAGGTGCGACCGTGGCAGGGCAAACGGTGGTGATCAATAGCGTGGTCGAATTTTAAAAAAAATTAAAGAAAGTCGAGCCTGGAATTGCATATGAGAGGGTGAAGGAGGGAAGGTAATTAAAATTAAAAAATTTAATTAATTTAAGATAATGATGATTTAATTAGTCTCGTAGTTTCGTTAATCCATAATTTTTTCATACGAGGTTGGATTTGAGCGCGACAAGCTGCGTTGCGATCGTAGCACCAAATTCTATGCCATGAATTTGATTGGATGGATTCAAAGATAATAGTAATTTTGGATTAAATTGAACAACCGTTCAATTTTACTTCAAATCGGAACGTTTTGACGAAAACTGGAATTTCAGTGAGTTAACTTACCACTCTGGCGCACTTATATTTTTATATAAGTGTGGATAATTTTATTTTTGATTGTTTGTAGACTGTTGGGATTATTTACTATTTTATTAGTTGGTTTGGATATATTCCCAGTCCTAGAGCGGATGAGATCCTATTACATTGCCGTTTAAGAGCGGATGACCCTTTGTATATGGTCCTGCCTCGAAGCGGTTGATTTATATTTTTTTTTGATTATATATTGTATGTGATGCGGGGGATAGATTGGAGGGATCCAACAGGATTCCTCACCACTGTTGATTTTTGTTTACACATATTTATATATATGCTATAACATGTGATATTCGGTGTCATTGATGTGATCTCCCTTATTTAGTGCTTTAGTAGCACTAGACCCTATTTTTGGTATTTTAAAATACTAAAAATGATGATTTTGGTTTAAAAAGGATTTTGAAGAAATTTTGAAATATAAATATGTTATAATAGTTTTTAAATTATTAAAAGAAGGAATTTGTTTGAAATAAAATAAAAGCTTGATTTTTGGCATATTAATTTAATTGTTCTTTGAAATATGTTAAATAGAGGTTTTTGAACTATATTATAAAGGTTTTGAAATTTATAAATAAGTCCATCTTTTATTATAAATAAATATAGCTTTTAAGAAGATGAAAATAGTTAGAAGTAAATATTTCTGAAATGGTTTAGATAAGAGATTTTAAAAATGAATAGATTTATAAAAGAAATTTTACAAGTAAAAGAATTTTATAAATATAAGTTTTATAAAATAGAAGTGAAATTTACAAACGTAGTTTATAAATATAGAAATGATTTATGTTGAAATTTAGGTATGTAGTTCATTTTAAAAGTGGTTTACCTTTTAAGGGAACGTTTGAAAGTAATATTTTGATGGAGTTAATGGTTTAAAAATAAATATATCTTTATATAGTAATGTTTTGGAAAACAATAATTCCAAATGGAATTTGGTAGTTTGAAAGTGATTTACCATACAAATGACCAGGTGAAGGGGCTACCTCCCGACAGTACATCTCTAGAGGAATGTACCGAGGACCATCACAAAGGATCCTCTACCAACACAAGACTGACCTATCTCTATAACTAGATAGTACCGAATATATCATCCCCTTGTCGTTACCGACCTTTATTCGAGAGCTCTCTTCGCATACATCCACATTAATTTACATCCCGAACGTCATAGCGAGAAGAAATATATCTCGAAGGAAATGATCATAACCTAATTGGGAATGACACACTTAGCCTTGCTGCATCTAACCCTGTTTCGGTCACTTCCGGTTGATGAGGCTCAAGACTACGATTACCTTTTCACATAACACATCTTCTTTCACTTTGAATTCCACATTGCTATTCCACATTCACATGACTGATTTCTACAAACGTATAACTTCTTGAGCTCGTATGTCTCGGGAAAGGATGTTAAGCCAAGAGAAGGTGTCTTCTCCGTCACTGACTGATATACATCTATAAAGACCGCTTATTGTATTTTAGAATGCAAGGTCAGATAGTCATCCATACAAGTTCATTCTGGGACCGAACGATAACGAAGGGACTTTCCTCGGCCATTACTAAGCGAGAAATCCATATGGTTTCGAAGTTTTTCATAACAAAGAGACCACTGCTACAATATAATGAATAAGGAGTTTATCCCCAATTTATCACCAAGTAGTCCCTCGTTATTATTCATCTCAATATCTCCATCTTCAAACATCTTCTATCTTCGAACACGTAAATTGGTTCGAAGTGGTTTTCGGATAGGAATCACCCAAATCTGACCCCAGTTTCTTCGAAATCCAATCATCAATAAAAATGATGTAATTAGGTGATTGTTTTTCGATTCATTCATTTTCCTTTACCAAAATATCTTCGAGAGATATATATTTTCAAAATATTCTTTTAGTGAATACGGAATCATTTAAACCTCTCTTTTGAATATTTCTCAAATTATTTTTAAAGAGTATCTTTTGAGAGAATAGGATTATAGAAATCATTCTACTTTTATCCAAAATCAACTTCCGTATTCAACGAGTGCTATGGGCGGAATAACGGTGAGGTAACCTTTTAAATTCCAAGAATAGAACAATTTCCCTCTTCGGATTTTAATAATGAGTATAAGAGGATTATTTCTAAAAAATCCAAGTTGAGCATCCGGGCTTTCCTTTCAATATGTTCCACCCCTCGCCTAAAAGAGAAAATTAAGGCCAGATAAGTTCAGGGCACTGGTTGCTCCATCTCTAACCTTAGTTACACACCTTGTTTTCACTTTTAGATCTCACAGACGGGACAAACGTACTAGTCGTTGCCGCATACTCATTTTCCCTTTTTAAATCACTTAACTATTTGTTTAACCATCTTTTAAATAATGTTAAATTGTTCTAATTTCTTTTAAAATGCTTTATTAATTACATAAAAACATTTACTAAGGATTTGAGAAAAATTGTTAAGTTTCAACCTTTATTTCAAAAGTTATTGACAAGCGTTGCGAAAAGTGTTGCAAATGGTGTTACAAAAAGTGCTTTAAAAGCTATATTCTTCAAAACGACTATTATATCATTTAGAAAACCATCTTTTCAACTTGAATCACTTTTAATACATTTTAAAAGATCATTAGAATTTATTTCATATTTTAAAACGATTATTTTATTAATTTCCAACTTTGGTCATTTAGTGCAAAAACTATATTTTTCTTGAAAATTTATTTTGCCATATTTCAAAATATACAAGATGAAATCTTGATTTTCTTTTTTTATATGAAAGATATGGATATAAGGATTTGGAAAATTCTTACTTCGAAGAATTCCGAATTATATTCCACTTCGTATGTTCATTTGAACTTTTGACGCGAGAACACGAACTACCGTTACATGACGCGTCAAATTTTAGACGTATTTTAAAATTCATATCAAAACTTTTCCAAGACAAGTTTAAACACTTATGAATCATTTCTAAAGCATATTCAAACATTTTTCAAAGGTATAAATGATTCCATATCATATTTCATTTCTTTTGGAAAGTGATTTCCATGTGATTATACATCGTGTAAATCCGTGACTTGTTTCAACATATATATTCAATATACAACTAATAAACATCCAAAATAATGTTTAAAACCATTTTAACATATCCTAACATGTCATATGAACTTGCAAATCAATTTAACAACTTTTTTATTACAATGTCACATGATTGTTATTTATGTACATATTTGCTTACTAACTTTTGCAAACGACTTAAAGGTGGTTGCTTTTTTTCAAACACTTATCAAACATCATTATTAACATCCAAACAACATTTATAACTTGCAAAAGACCATATAAACATTTCCTACTTAACACTTTAGAGTTCTCACATTTTGTTGCTTTCAAACTAGTTTTAAACTTTTCTAATCTTGCTAAACTTCGCCTTAAGCTCCTAGAACTTGCTAAACTTCCTTGTACTTTCCTTAGGAGGCCACGACCAAGCTGAAAGGGGGAAAGTGTGCTCGGCCAAATGGAGGAAGGGGGGCGTGAGCAATAAGAGGGGGGAGGAGGAGTTTTGAAGTGGTTCGGACGGAGTTTCATTGATATTTTTCTTTGTTTTTTTTGGGAATAATTTGGCATTATTTAATTATGGAAAGAAGCCACTAAAGGATGTAAGAGAGCTTAAGAAAGTAGAGAAGAAATGGTTCAAAAGTGAAGAAGAAGAGGATGGGTATTTATAGAAAATATTTGAGATTAAAATATAAATTTGTGTTTTTACTTAAATAACATTCCTTAAGAATTAAGTAAACTTATTTAATTCAAAACTTACCATCCACATCACATCACACTTTTAAAATTCAAATACTTAAGAGTTAAGTATAGAATAAGAATGATTACTTACTTTATGTCACATGGGATGTGACATGTGTTTTGTCTTTTTTAGTTTACTTTTGCTAATTACTTTCTAAAATTTTCTAAGTGTGATTATTAAAAGTAACCTTATTTAGTTAATTGTTAACTACCTTTATATGTTAACATATTTATTAAATTGTCTACATAAAGGTGCAACAACGTTGTGATAACTTTAAATCAACAAAACGTTGATTTTTGGCAAAATATTTTACGGTGACATTTTGACGTTTTAGTTAAACTATTTATTTATGTAAACCAAATTTAAAAATAAATTTGTATAACGTTATTTACAAATATAAACACTCATAAATCAATTAAAATAATTTATTTAACCATTGAAACTTACTTTTCTGAAATTAGTATTTTGCCACTTTTGTCGATATAAGCAAATGTTACTATTTTTATGTATATTTCTATTTCCAAATCCTATCTAATATTATTTAAATCATAAAACCTTTTATATTTTATATATAAAATCACTCTAAATAGTATATTTTAAAGTAGTCAAATTCTGGGTCGTTGCAGTTAGACTTCATGTAGTTCCCGCCAACATTGTGAGCGACAGAGATTCATTATTCACTAGTGAGTTTTAAAGGAGTCTTCAGCAATCCTTGGGGACGGAACTGAATCTAAGCATGGCATATCACCCTCAGACAGATGGATAGACTGAGAGGGTAAATATAGTTTTGGAAGATTTGCTCGGATTGTGCATCATTGACTTTGGAGGCTCTTGGGAAGACAACCTACCTTTGGTGGTGTTCGCATATAATAATAGTTACAAGCAAGCATTGGGATGGCGCCGTTCGAGGCCCTCTATGGAAGACCATGTAGATCACCAGCCTGTTGGTGGGATACCACTGATAGGATCTTGCTTGGACCAGACTTGGTGAGGGAAACTTCCGAGAAGGTGGATTTGATTCGCAAGAGTTTGAAGATTGCACATAATAGGCAAAAGTCGTATGCCGACAGAAGACGTTCGGATTTGGAGTTTAAGGTTGGAGATATGGTTTTCGTCAAGGTTTCTCCTTTGAGAAACGTTATGAGATTTGGCTCAGTGGGTAAGTTGGCACTGAGATTTGTAGGACCCTTCCCTATTACTGCACGAATTGGAAAAGTGGCATACAGAGTTGATCTTCCAGATAAGTTGGTAGGAGTTCACGATGTTATTCATGTTTTGCATCAGAGGAAGTGTCTACATGATTCCGCAGTAGTAGTAGAACCTGATCAGCTAAGGGAAGTGGAGGTAGAGCGCGAATCACTTGTGCATCGTACATCCACCAGCATACTGGAACACGGCGCCAAGATATTACGCAACAAGGAAGTTCGTCTAGTGAAGGTTCGGTGGGAAGATGACCCTAAGGAGTGCACATGGGAATCGGAGGAGAGAATTTGAACTTCTTATCCTTTTCTATTTGAAGGTACACTTCAAGTATCCTATCTTTTATCTTTCATTAGTTAGGATCTTTTCGATAATCTTTAGGTGAAACCTATGGATGGTAGCTTGATTGTAAACATGTCATTAAGGCATGTTATGTTTGATGGATGAAAATGATTGCAAGTGGAAGCCAATGTTTGCAAATGGATGCATTGCATGCACAAGGTAGATATTTATTAGGATAAACAGCCAACTAGGTACACACACCTGCATATGCGTGCCTGTTCTCTATTGCATTTGCACATGGTTGTATATATATGTGTGTGTATATATTAATGGATGTTGCATATGGATGGTGCATTTGGGTGAATGATTGAAACATACATATAGAATTATCAATTATACTAGGGCAATTGCATACATTTGGTTGCATGGCATAAGCATACTTGCATTACAGGAGGTCAACTGAATTACTAGACTGACTACCTTTTCACATTAGGTAAGTTCATATGCATTTCACGTTGCATAAATCATAAATTGCATTGTTTAAAAAAAGGACAATGGTAGAAATGGATGATGGTTGAGTAGATGGATGTAGTTCTTGGATGCTGGTTGTTAATTATGTTCTTCTGTCTTTGGAGATTTCTAGGACGAAATCCTTTAAGGGGGTAGAATGTAACACCCCGATATTTTATAGGAAATATAATTAAAAAGAAATTAAAAGCGCATTTGGTACAGTGGTAAAGGCACATGTTGCCTTCTTTAGTGACTAGAGATCAAGTCCGTTGTCGCCCAAAATCTAGAGCGATGTTTTTTTAGCTGGTTTGTTTCCAGCGATTTTCCTACGTATTTCAGCATTGTTTCTGACATGTGGCGGCTTCCCATTCGCTCCAGTGATGTAATAGGATGAGATGGCTAAATTTTATTAGGTGAGTGATGTGTATGGGCTAGAATGGATAACCATTAAGTCTATGAAAGAACCAGATTTAATACAAAATAATCTAGTGGATTATATTCACTCAAACAATCTATAAATAAACCATCTAACCTAAAACTAATCTCTTATTCAGCCATCGCCATAATTCTAAAGTAAAATTAGTGTGTATTATTCTTCCTCGTTTTCCCTACTAAATAAACAATTCTCTACCAAATTAAATTATCTATGTATATTCAAGAAAGTTGGGGAATTTAGAAGAATCAAAGGGAGAGAGATTAAAGCAAAGCTTTTTTAAAATTTATGCAAGCTTGGTGAGTGGGAATTAATATGAAATAGAAAAATAAAGTAGTTCAATTTCAGTTCTTTTCTACATGTTAATATGAATTAATTTCTGTTATTAATTGAGAATAGATGTAAATTATTGCAACTTCTTCTTCTTCTTCCACTTCTCAAATCTAATTCATGTTTGGTTTAGAATATGGGACATATAAATTATCTATTCACGTTTTATGGCATAAGATTGAAATTTATGTAAATTATTGTATCTTCTTCTTCTTCTTCCACATCTCAATTCTAATTCATGTTTTGGTTGAAATTTGGAACAAACAAATTGTTATTCACGTTTCATGGCGTAAATAAGATTGGTTTAATTAAATTGAATTAGAATTGTTATTCAATTCCTAAAGGTAGAATAGGTTAGTTGAATAAATTCAGAATATGTTACCTGAATAAAATTATGGTTTTGATTGATATAATTACATAATTTTGAATATTGTTTTGGAACAAAATTGGAAAGTCTAATTGGCATAATTGTTTGTTACATATATGGCCTAAAAATGTAAAAGTGGAATTTTGTGTAATTGAATGGTTTGTGGCTATTGGATAAAAAGTTTGTACAGATTAAATTTCTAAAAGGACAACGTAAATTAGGGTGGAAAAAATGTAAATTAAATGGACCCTAAAGGCTAGTGTAAATTTGTAACAAGATGGCATAAAAATTAAAGACAATCCATACGGACTGAACGAACGTAAAATTGAAATACCATTTATCTAAGAAAAAGTGAAACTGTGAAATAACCAAATCGGATGTAAAAATGGCCTAAAGCATATTAATGGAAATAAACTGTATGTAAACTATAATGGTAAAATTAATTAATTTGGAAGCGATTTGGTAGGCAGACCACGTAAAGGTCTAAATAGGTTTTTCATGGAGTTAAGACCAAAATATAGTTTTGGATGTACGTACTAAGAGCGGGCAAATAGGTTCGCAAGGATGTTTGTTACCTTTCATAGGTTGCTAGTACGTAGCATAGATAGCATCCTCAATTGTAGGCTTCTTCAGGCAGATCGACGCGGAAGGAACAGAATAAGTGTGCTCTGTTGTAGGCTTCTTTAGGTAGATCATTGGAGGATTTTGCGCAGCCGACCCAATTGCGGTCGCTTTTTCGGTGGACCGACACTTTGGATAGAGGCAAGTCCACGTTGGTGATCAAGGAGACAGGATGATAGGAGTCTAGTTTGGTGGGAGCCTGAGCGCAACTTAGGGGTCCTGCGAGGTTGTTTGAGTCGGCGCCGGTCAGACGTAAGAGGCATTCAGCCACAGTGCATGGATGAAGAGCATGACTTTCACGCTGTAGCACGTGGATAGTTCAGAACACCAGGTCTGACCGGCCGATTGATGTTTAGTATTGCTGCATGGTTGACTTCCCTAGAGCGACCACGGACTTTGGCTTCTTAGGAACTGTATCTAAGAAGGATCCACTGCATTATATTACTCACCCTCTAAGATATCCGGGGAAGCCCTAGAATTAAACTATTTTATTCTTTCTGCTTCATTTTATTTCTCATTCACCAGACTTTATGTCTAACCCATTCCTATTTTTCCTATTTTCCCTATTTTCCCCAAATCACAGTAGGGCAGGTCTAGGTTGTAGTTCTTTGCAGCTTGGAGTGTCATTGGAGGAGTTGTTATCTTCAGCTTTTGTTTCATGTACTTCATTTCTCTCTTTCGTACTTTACTCTATATATCGGGACCTATAATGTGAACTTTGTTATGTCTTATGTTTTGGTAGAGACTACTTGGTACTTTTGGTTTCAGAATAAATTTGGGAAAATGTTGTTTTTAATGAAGCTGTTTTGCTATTAATTTATAATTAGTGAAAGTTTTCTTTTGTTGTAATATTTTAATCATTTTATGTTGTTGCCTTAGTCTCTGTGCTATGTTACGGATTTTTATTTCACCCGACCACCTGTGCTTCTAGTCATGTCCAATTTTCGGGGTGCCTAAAGGTGCGAGGTGTCACATATACTCATATCTTTTAAATAAATCAAATCATATTTAGAAATTTTAAATCAAAATCTGTTAATCGAACCGAATACGTAGCAAAGCTACTAAGTGGCCTCCCCCATTTTTAGACTTGAAAATGAATGTCGATGATGCGGCCGTTATCACCGAAATTATTTTCTAGCGACAGAAGAGAGGAGTATAGAAATTACTTCCTTTTTAAAATTCTTTTAAGACATTTCTTTCAATCTTATTGAAAATATTTCTATCCAAAAGTACTTCCAAATCATACTAATATTACTTTTCCAAAGCCTTTGAAAACTAATTTCAAAACACTGAAACTTAAGTTCTAAAATTTTCAATTTAAATCCATTTTATTTGTAAATCATAATTTATAAACCATATTTATAAAATTACATTTTCTTATAACATATAATAGTTAATAGTTTAAGATCCATGACTACCAAACAATTAATGACAATAGTTAAATATTATCATTTCTTAACAAACAACATGCAACAAAAATAACAGAATCAATTTATGAAAAATTATTCTTTTAAATACAAAATATAATACTAGGGAAAATTATTTTATTTATCAATTTCAAAACAATATTGTGTCATTTTACCATGTTCAAGTGTTTAGAAATCCTTATCGGCGCCATAGAGTCCTATATGCTGACCGAAATTTATAAATACTCAATAGAACAAATTAACACAATACAAAACATTTTTATAGCACTAACAAATATGCTCTCTCGTATATATACACTCAACTTATAATAGGGCATTCCATTACCCTATCTCTTAATGAGTTTAACCCCCAACAATCCAAGGCATCTCTAAACCAAAGCTTTGATACCAACTGTGACGACCCACCTTCTTGGGCAGTTCGAGTCGACAATAACCCACACATGTCTAACCCAAATCATTCAAAAGAGTAGATTATCAATAGGGTTTAATAAGAAATTAAGAGAAAAAAAGAAAAACAAAACACATAATCTCGTAGCGGATTGACAAAATATAATAATCAAATAAACAATTCATGAAGGTGTTTTACGATATACATTTGATTACACAATTTTTTTACAACATAATCAGAGTACAATCAACAAACATAGAAAAATAATGCAGCAGTCTAGCAAACTTCATCTTCATCTTAAAGGAATAATGTCTTCAACACTGAAATACTAAGGCAGACCCAAGCGTAATGAAAAGACAAAACACTCAAGTCAGAACTAAAAGTTCTTATGTAAGTTATATCAATAACAAGTAAATATGAGTGCAATAGCTTCAGAGATGTTTACGGGATTTTCCATCTCCTATTATGTGTACAACATGAGTGCAATAACTTAAGAGATGTTATGGGATTTTCCATCTCCTAAGGATCCATCAAACTATCAATGTGTAGTAAGATAAGCTATATATGTAGTGTCTATCAATAATGTAAAGTATTAAGATAGCATTAAGGCTTTAAGTTGATATCCCTTAACACATTTTTAAGCATTGTCCAACAGTTTGCCTTAGTAGCATCATCAGTAATGTCGGTAGCCAAGGAGGCGCCGTGATAAGATAACACTAAAATAAAATCATAGTGGTCGCAAATAGGGATAAAAGTATGACAAGGCACATGAGGCAATGCCCAAGGTAGGATACTACCAATTCGAGTCGACTGACGGGTGGTAACCCCTAACGGTCTACTGTAAACATCCATCCCATAACGAGATCAAGGTGCACCGATCTAGTTAAAATCAATATAGTAATACGAAGAACAGATGTTGCCGGAGGTAGTTAGCCTCAATGGTTAGGACAAATCATCCTGTTTTAGTCACTTCCAATTGACACAAGTGTCGGGGTCTATCCATCATCATTATCTTTCTTCAAATCTAGAAAACGCCGCCAATGCAACCTCTACATTAGATAACAACCACCGTGTACACGGTTGTTAAAGCAATTCCGGTAGTAACATAGAGTATATCGATATTCGGCCGGTCTCTTTAACAACCAAACGTCATTTTTCACACCAGATGGATCTTTTAAATTCCAAGAACAAGTCATATTTCATATCAAAATATCAGACTCACTTCAAAATCATTTTGAATTCAAAATAGGTTATACCTTCATATCAAAACATTCGTATTTAAATCAATGATTTAAATCTAAATGGTTCCCCCTTTTAAACAGTTTGAATATTGAAAATGGTTTTGAATAATTAAAAATAGTTTGAATGTTGAAAGTTGTTTGGATAATTAAAATAGTTTTAATATTGAAAAATAGTTTGGAATAATTTAAATAGTTTAAAGACTGGAAATAGTTTTAAATATAAAATAGTTTTACTATTGAAAAATGGGTTGGATAATTAAAATAGTTTATATATTAAAATAATTTGATTATTAAAATAGTTTATATATTAAAATAGTTTATATTAAACTGTTTCTTCTTTCACAACAATTTGAACTCACGTTCCAATTCCAAATCACAACGAATCAATTTTTTGACTTCCAATTCAAGTAAACTTCATATTCAAAGTCCAATTAAAATCAACCTCTATGACGCCCCACCCTGAGACCCACATTAACACAGAGTATTGCTAAGTAATATTGTCTGCTAATGCAGAGAATAGGGCCGGTTACGAGCGACCATCTATCGTCTTGTCTTAAATATCTATTGAATACATCGATTAGTGCTCTATATTATTTTTCCAACTCAAGTGGATCGACATATCCAATAAATGCTTAATACAAAACTACAGGTGGTTATAGGATCTATCAGAACAAAATACAACAACTTAAGTGCATAACACATCATAGAATAGCAAACAGATATACATACATATATACTGATACATCCCAATACAATACACATAATACATCGTAAGTGGTATGATGACCACAATATACACACGAGTCAAAACAATAAATACATATCAGAGTCATACAAAACGACTATAAAACTACAAAAAGAGATAAGCTGATATCCAAGGTGGAAGCATCAAGTAAAGTCCAAAAGCAGGTATCTAACCTGAAACAACTCTGACTGACCCGAGTATAAAATATGCGGGTCAGTCTACCTAAACAAATCAAAATAAAGATAAGTGATAATATGAGCATAAGGCAAGGGTAGGGTATCCTCTCGAATGAGAAGAAACAATAATAAGAGCATGCCACTACTTTAAATAATGTAATTACACTAAGTGTATGACCTCGAAATAGGTAAACTCACCAAATAACACCAAGTATAATAAACGCCTCATATCATTGGTGAAATCCCAAAAGCCACTAAAATGGTTTCTATGAACCATATCTCCAAAATAGGAGAATCCCAAATCTCAAATGCAAAACTCGCTATAAATGGAAATCACAAAAATATTCTCTGAATAGAGAAGTCTCAAAACACAAAATACGCCAAAATTGGCAATCTCATACATCTCCGAATAGGAGAGTATAAATCTCAAATAAACGCCAAGTGTAGGCAAACCAAAATCTCAAATATAGAACTCGATAAGAAGTTCAATTTCCAAAGGATTAATCACCATATATAATATTTCGAATGGCTCAAATGGCCAATAATGTAAAAACGCGATACACTTGGAAAATCACAAAAAAATCAATGAAATCATCTCAAAAATATAGCATATGCTTATGGTCGAAGCCCGCCAAGTATCGTTCTCTCAAAATAAGGCGCCACTTCTCTTAGACAAACGTCCCGAAGGACAAATAAATACGTCTCTTAGATAAACATCCCGAAGGACAAATATGTCTCAATGGACAAGTACGTCTCTTAGAAAAACATCCCGAAGGATAACTGACCCGAAGGTCCAGTACTGGCAAATACGTCTCTTAGACAAATGTGTCACAAACTTTCGGATAGAAACCCAAATAGTGTTAACGTGTGTCACATACCACACGTTGGCACTAAACGGTTTACTAACCGCTAATAAATTTCACACTCAAAGCAGTTGTTAACGTCAAAATGTGAACGCCAACACCCGGTGTGTGTAGTAAGATCGTGAAAGCACCACCCGTGTAACGGGAACAGAAATTAAGCAGAAAAATAGCAGAAATGCAGTAAAAGACAGCAATTTATAGTGGTTCGGCTTGAGATTTAGCCTACGTCCACTTTGAATCTCTTTATTATTGAATCTGGTTACAAATTGATACAAATCTTCTATGAAAACAATACAACTCGATCACAAGAAGCAATCTTGACTACTAACTCAATCTTCGGCGATGAAACTCGATGAATCCATGTCGGATGTTAGGAATTTCTCTCGAAGTTTGTTGTAGTGTCTTGAATGCTTGGAGGATCCTTGTTTGCTGAATGATTTGAGAGTTCGACAGAATAACGGCGCTTGAGAAATGAATTGCCCAAAAGTCCTCTTCATGTTGGAAGTGGTGGGGTATTTATAGGAGCTGATCTGGACTCAGGAATTTTCTCTAAGTATTTAAGTCGTAGCCGACCTATGGTAGATCGGTGATGAGTTAAGGAGTAGGGTTAGGTCGGTGGCGAGTTAAGGAATAGGGTTAGGTCGGTGGCGAGTTAAGGAATAGGGTTAGGTCGGAACCTTCTTAAGTCGGAGCCTTTCATAACTCGGAATCTTCCTTAGGTCGTAGCCCTTGAGTCACAGATTACCTTAAGTCGGCAGGCTCCTAACTTGGCACACCTCTTAAGTCGGCAGCTCTTCTCAGTAGTTAGATCGGCAACTGTTGGGTCAGATCTCTCCTTAGGTCGGCAAGCACCTTAACTCGGCATACTTTCTTAGGTCGGCAAGCACCTTAACTCGGCATACTTTCTTAGGTCGGCAAGCACCTTAACTCGGCATACTTTCTTAGGTCGGCAAGCACCTTAACTCGGCGTACTTTCTTAGGTCGGCAAGCACCTTAACTCGACATACTTCCTTAGGTCGGCAAGCACCTTAACTCGGCATACTTCCTTAGGTCGTGAGTCGAAAAGGGGATTAACATTTGCCCCTCGAAGTATATGCCTAAGCCATAGGTCGTATGCTTCGATTCTCTTAATTATTTGGTTAGGTCGGTGCCGACTTAACAAATGCCTTAGGTCGTACACCGTGTAGGTCGACTCGCCTTCCAGCATATAAATAGTTGCATCCTTCTTCCTCTTCCTCATCTGTTCCTTTTCTCGAATCTGCCATTGAAGCACTTTTAGAGCTCTCAGAGATAAACTCCAACCATCCAATCGCCGATCATCTTCTTGTTATACTTCGTAAGTCGATCTGGTCATCGTTCACCCATGCTCGCTGTCGAATCGATAACTCCCCAGTTTTTGACTTCCATTTGTGTTTAGATGCTGCGATTCATTGTGCATCACTTTTTGATTGTTCGTCAATCGCCATCGACCGTGTTGTAATCATAATAGGGCAGCAATACATTGGATTCGCAGCAAATTTGATTCGACTTGAATTGGCTCCTTGGGTGGTCCAATGGTGTGATGGAATGAGGATCGTTGTTGACTGTGAGGCTATTGGGTTAACGGGTTAAGAGTTAGGGAAGAAAATTAGTCAAGGTATTGGCTCGGTCACGACCTAGGGATTTTACGCGATCCAGTGACTTTCATGACTTAAGCCGGAGCCGACTTAGCAGTTTCATGCGACCTAGGTTTGGTGTCGCCTCCGAGTTAGGACTTGGAGGATTCCTGGCTTTGACTCATAGGAAACCTTCCTTAGGTCGTCACCGAGTTAGGACTCAGAGGATTTCTGGCTTTGACTCATAGGGAACCTTCCTTAGGTCGTCACCGAGTTAGGACTTAGAGGATTCCTGGCTTTGACTCATAGGGAACCTTCCTTAGGTCGTCACCGAGTTAGGACTTGGAGGATTCCTGGCTTTGACTCATAGGGAACCTTCCTTAGGTCGTCACCGAGTTAGGACTTAGAGGATTCCTGGCTTTGACTCATAGGGAACCTTCCTTAGGTCGTCACCGAGTTAGGACTTGGAGGATTCCTGGCTTTGACTCATAGGGAACCTTCCTTAGGTCGTCACCGAGTCAGGACTTAGACTTTCGGCCACCCAACAGATGATTTTTGAACTGTGCCCGAACTTCGAACTGTTGAACTATGAACTGTGAACTGTGAACTGTTGAACTATGAACTGTGTTGCATGCATTTTACACATTGCTTCAATTTTGCAAACTAACAATCCTGCTTAATACAACATTCACAGAATACTGGGACGAATATACTATCACCGACTGCCCACATCGAGTGACGGATTAGTTGATAACGAGAAAGTTAAATTAAATGAATATGAACGAGATGTTGTACAATAACTAATTCAAGTGAAGTATTAAAACAAAATCGTAATAGTCAAGTGAAACTGACTTGTCTGTATTAACACTGCACTTGATCATTGACAAGTTCTGAAATTTTGTAATCGATTGACTGTCAACTAATTTAATTCCCGTTATGCTTGTCGTTTATTTTCATTAGTTTTTTGCACAACACTTCACACTTTTAGGGAACGTGCACCTTCACATTTGAACATTCAGCTGATTGTGTAGAATGTCTTCTCCACAAGAAGGAACAGAGCAAGCTGAAGATGTTTTTCCAGTTGCTATCCCGCTGAACGATCCTCCAGAGAGGACTCCTACTACTTTGAACCATAAGGCCTTTCGTCAACTATGCATCCAGTTTGGCATTGCTGAGGCTGACGCTTTGCTTCCCGAAATAAATGATACTGCTGACAGACCGCCCCATGGCTTTGTCGCGGTTAACCGCCAAATGTGCTTGAGCGGGGCTATCCCCCCATTCAATGACTGCATTCGAGAACTTCTTCTCCAACTATCTATTTCCCCTTTTCAGTTACATCCCAATGGCTACGCCATCTTGCTGGGACTATGCGTGCTTTTTAGGAGAACACTGGGCCGCTTCCCTACCTTCGGAGAAATTCGCTATCTTTGTACTTTTGCCAAAAATAAAGATCATCCCTCCATCATAGTTGTAAGGAGTGCGAGAAATCGTAAGTTGATCACCGGTCTCCCTGAGAGTGTTCACAGTTTTCTGAGCCCGTTCTTCTATGTTCGCTGCCCTCCTGGGTTTTATGCTATTTGGAGAATAGGGAGTAAGATCACTTGCATTTGTTTCTTATGTTCTTTCAAACTTACCGAAGTTCGGATTATCAAGTGCTAACTTCGCTCTTTTTCCTTTTTCAGCACTTCCTCCACCTTCTAAAAATCTCAGTCACAAAGTGACTTTCGAGAGGCTTATGGCGGTGCCTGTAGAAGAGAGGAATATCCAATTTTTACTAGATGATGAGCTTTTGCACCAATTTGGGCTTCTGCACCCTTCCAGGTCGACTCGAATTCATGAAATTCCTAGCTCTGATGCAGAAACATCGGCTGCTTCGGGTTCTCAAGCAGAGGCGTCAAATGCCCCAGTTTCAGCGGAAGAAGCTGCATCAAAAACACTTGTCATGGATACTGCTTTGATAAAGTGCTCTGGATCCACTGATGTTGTAGGATTGGCTGGCAAGTCGGCACTTCCCCCAATTATTGAGGAAGAAGAGAATCCTCGAGCTTCTGAAAAATCAATTGATGCGGAAGTTGAGAAGGAGAAATCTGCCGAACATTTGGGCGACGACACCTTTGATGGCTTGAGTGACATTATAATTACTTCTCAAGAGCTTTTCGGGGATAGCAATCAAAAAGCGACTTCTCCCGTTGTCGAGGCGACTTCTACCCTTAAACAAACCCAGATGCCTACTACGCCAATCGTCTCTGTTTCCACACCAAAGCGTGGTCTGTAATTTGACGCATGTAGTTTGCACGCCACACACACTTAGGGCTTTTCAGCACTTATAAGCATTTATCCTCTTTTTCCTGGAAATTTCTAAATTCTACCTTTCTTCTGCTTTCAGGTTCTCCAATGGGACGTACAGGTTCATATTATGACTCATTCAAGTACCGTGGAGGCCGCGGCACCTATGACTTTAGGAAGTACCTTGATACCCCAAAAGAAACAGATGAAGAGAGGGCTCGAAGGAAAGCCCAGGAGAAGCGGGATTACGATCAGTGGCAAAGAAGGAAAGATGCCGAGCGATATGACTCTTCGCATAGGAGTGACTACTCTCATAAGCGGAAGTCTTACGATGATAAGGGAAAAACTCAGATTGCCGATGAACCGAGCAAACGATCTAAACCGACTGACACGTCTGAAATTTCTGAAAAGACTGACGCTCCCATTCCTTCTGATATCTTGGCTAGCTCTCCCCCTTTGAAGAAATCTGACATTCAGACTATCATTAATAGACCGCAATATCAAGTCAAGGACGGCCCCCAACACTTCAGAGCCGTTTTCCGAATTGGTGCCTAAAAGGGGTGCGCTTTGACTTGGACATAGTTCCGATTGATAAGCAGGCAATGCTGAGAAATGTCGACGCTGTCAAGCTCGATATTGAAAGAATGTCTGGATGGTAGAAGTTGGTTGATGAACTTCAAAGGGTCAACCATCTTAACCTCGAGGCGATGATGACGATGGAGAATGATAAAGCAGAATGGGACAAATGGCGTAAGCAGCATGACGCGGAAATGACGAGTATTGCAGATGACAATGCGAAGCTTGCGTCTGAAGTTAAGCAGCTTAAGGAAAATCTCGCTTCTTCTTCTGCGTCATATACTCAAAAAGAAGAAGTCTTCCAGAAACAAGTGCGGGACGCACATGCTGCACAAAGAGATGTAGAAATGAAGCTTGCCGCCGAACAGCACGTTAATGAGAAGTACCGCACAGAAAACGCCGAACTGCGGGAAAAGGTCACCTCCCAGAACGTGGAGATCGAGTTACTAAAGTCTCGACTTGCTAAAGTTGAGGTAGAGCGTGATGAGGCTACCGCTGGCCGGATCGCTGCTGTTGCCGAAAAGGGAGCGGCTGAGCAATCACATGAGGCGACGAAAGCAGACGTCAGCTCTACCTTATTTGACTTTTATTTACACAGCGTTCTGGGTCGTGGGAGCCTCTCTTTTCTTGGTCCTGATTATGAAATTACATTGGCTGAAGTGTGGGAAGTCGCGATGGATATGCTTGGCGGGGCTGGCTATAATGAGCTGGAACTTGAGGAGCGCTATCTCAATGATGAGGATCGCGCCGCTCTTGTCAAGGGGAAGGAGCTACTTGCCAAAGTACGAGCTGAAACAGCGGGAGAAGAGCCTCCAAAAGAAAAAGCTCCTTTAGCTGCCCCCGTTCAGACTTCCACTTCAGCCGACGTTAATACTATAGATTCCAGCCCTCATTCTCTACATTTAGCCAAAGTTGCCCAGGAGACTGCAACTACTCCTACTGAAGATGAGGCGCTGGATGATATTGAAGCCGAGAAGTTCGAGGTGGATCTTGTAAAGCCAACTCCTCCAGGTACTCTTGGTGTCATCTCGGGTCTAATGAACCAGTCATTTGACTTAGCCGAATTCGATGATCTTCTTACATGTTACTTAAACTTTGATGAATCGATGCCTTCTTTATTTTCGGGGGATGCTGATTTTAACTTCTTTTCTTCTACAGCGGAGGCACCAAGCACAACACAAGCTTCCACTCCTTCGATTGCCGTTCCTCTGTCTTCCCAAATTACTCCTCCCTCTGCTTCCCAACCGGGATCACAGGCAGAGAAAATCGAAGCTCTTCAAGGCTTGGATGATCCGGCTGCTTCTCAGGAACAGAAGGCGGAGGATTTTGAAGACATCGAGAAGACCCCGGAGCGGTCTCTTGACGACGATACAAAGCTTTCAACATTGCTGACTACTCCGGGGAGTGAGTCTTCTTCAAAGAGGAAGGGGAAGCGTGCTGTAAGGAAAAAGAAGAAGACTTCCACTGAAGAGGAAGCAGTAGTTGATCCGGCTGTACCGCTTTCTCCTTCTGCCCCTGCCCGTTCTCAACGACTTCAAAAGCTAATCATCAGACCGGGAAAGAGTTCCAAGGGTGGTGAGAAAAAGGAGTAATCAAGCTGGATTTTCTACTTTTTATTTTTGCTCTTTGCATATATTGACCGGGGATTGTGCGGGTACCGGTCCTCGCTTTTGCTTTTTTAGATATCTGCGTATGTAAAGAATTTTCATAGTACTAAATAAAACAATTATTTTACTTGTACAAACTCTTGTGTATGTGAGAATGATCTATCTTTTATTTTAAGTGTAGAACAAATGATTCTTCTTATTTGTGCAAACTTTCTGTCTGCGTTTGAGAATGCATTTATTCCACATCTGTTTTCCGTGGTATTGCGACGAACTTGTGGCATGTTGCTTTCATTAATGTAATTGAATTGTACAGTACTGCCCCCATGTCATAAGTGCATTGCAATACTCCTAGTTTTTTTTTTTTTTTTTTAAGACTAATACTCTTACTTTAGAGGACAATTATTCCACTTTTAATAGAGTATATCCAGTCTTTAGAAGAATTTTTATTTTTTCTTTCTGAAGAACGCTTCAACTTTCGGGGATAACCACTTTTATTCATCAAGAAGTGAATTTCCCTATGAAGTGAAATGAACTTTTTCTGAAAGAATTTCGTAGCCTTTTTCAACCCCTTTTTTTTATGGAGGAACCTTTCTAGATGAACAAGTTAGTCCTTCCTTCCTTTGGGAGTTGAACTGTGCTTCTGGACGATGCTTTTTGTTTAAGCATTCTATTTTGGGACATGCCTCCGGAGAGGGCTCCTCTTAAAGAGTTGTGCCTCCGAAGAGGTCTTGTGCCTTCGAAAAGGGCTTGTGCCTCCGAGGAGGGCTTGTGCCTCCGAAGAGGGCTTGCGGTGCCTTGGGAAAGGGCTTTTGCCTCCGAAGAGGTCATGTGCCTCCGAAGAGGGCTTGTGGTGCCTTGGGAAAGGGCTTTTGCCTCCGAAGAGGTCATGTGCCTCCGAAGAGGGCTTGTGCCTCCGAAGAGGGCTTTTGAGTGCCTGGGAGTTACTTTCTCATGGTCGGATGGGTTCGCGGGGCAGGTGTAAGTTGCTTGATTGGATGTTTGTTTGTACAAACGACTGCAATCAATTAACAAGATGCCCCTTCGGTAGTCCCACCGATCTTTTTGGTTGAGGAAAGCACTCCCATCTATTGGTGTGCCTCGTTAGAGGGCTTTGGTTTGTTGGCGAGTTTTCCTCATCATCTGCCTGTTAGCGCTCTCTTATTATCGTTTCCAAGCACATCTTCTTCTTTTCCTCTTACAAGTAAATTGCTTTATCCGAAGAAGTGGACTTCACTGTTGAACGACTTAACGAGACAAACGCAAGTTATCTAGTCGGATGTCTATTCACAACGGCAATCTCAACTAGTGAACAACGGTTTGTCACAGTGGAGTCGCCAACTTTTTATGTGAAGTTTTCCTTGCTTGGGATTTGAATTTGGACAAAATTTTTGTGGCTTGGTTTTCGTGTAATAGCTGATTTATGAAAGTTGCTTAGCTTTGTGATGAGCAAGCCTTGTTATAATGTCCTGCAATTTTAAATTGATATTTTAGCAATACATTTAAAGTACTTACATATCAAAATAAAACAGGCATCATGAAATAGTAAAGAACACAAGATTTATAGTGGTTCGGCCAAAAATCGGGCCTACGTCCACTTTATAGCTTTCATTCATTCACACTGATTTACAATGTTTCACAATACAACTGATACATTCATCATCATTTTACAATTTTGAGCTGAGTTCTTTTCAGGTAAAGTAAGGACGCAGATGATTGCTGTTCCAGGCCCTTGGAATCGGATCTCCTTCAACAGTTATGAGTTTGAAAGTGCCATCGAGAAGTTTAGTGCCTATGACATATGGTCCTTCCCAGTTTGGTCCAAACACACCAGTTGCTGTCATGATCCTTTTCAAAACCAAGTCTCCGACTTCAAAGCTGCGTTGGCGAACTTTGGAATTGAAATACCTGGCTATTCTCTGCTGATGAGCTGAAACTCTGAGCCTAGCCTCTTCTCTTTTCTCATCAAGAAAATCAAGCGCTTCAAGTTGCAGTCTTTCATTTTCGATTTCATTGAAATGAACTCTTCTATGTGAAGGAACCTCTACTTCTACTGGAATCATTGCCTCAGATCCGTATGCCAGTGAAAATGGAGTGTGCCCAGTCGCAGTTTTGTGAGTTGTTCTGTACGCCCATAGTGCTAATGGAAGCTTATCAACCCAACCACCTTTTGCTTTTTCAAGTTGCTTTTTGATAGTTGACTTGATGATCTTGTTAACTGCTTCCACTTGCCCATTTGCCTGCGGATGAGCCACTGCTGAGAAGCTTTTTCGAATTCTGAACCGTTTGCAAAAATCCTGGAATTCTTCACTTTCAAATTGAGTGCCATTGTCGGTGATTATCTTCTGTGGCACACCATATCTGCAAATGATATTCTTTGTTACGAAATTTATCATCTTTTTAGAAGTGATGGTGGCCAAAGGTTCAGCTTCAGCCCACTTAGTGAAATAATCAACGGCAACAATAGCATATTTAATTCCTGATTTGGCGATCGGTAATGGTCCAATTAGGTCTATCCCCCAAATGGCAAATGGCCATGGACTGACCATTTGTGTGAGTTCAGTGGAGGGTGCTCTTGGGATTTTTGCAAATCGTTGGCATCTGTCACATTTCCTGGAAAAAGTTGCAGCATCTCGATTGATATCTGGCCAGAAATATCCATATCGAAGAATTTTCTTTGCAAGTGTTTGACCACCTGAATGGTCTCCACATTCTCCTCCGTGCACCTCTGTTAAGATTGTCTTGGCTTCTTCTTTAGTTACACATCGGAGTAGTGGGGTTGAAAATCCCCGCCTGTATAATCGGCCATCTTGAATTATATACCTCGATGCTTTTCTTAATAACTTTCGACGTTCTTTAGAATTCTCTGGCAGGGAACCACTGAGTAAGTATTCTTTGATTGGGGTCATCCATGATTCATGCTCTTGAGACGTAGCCATAAGCCAATCAACATCCATTTCATCAATGCTTGGTGCTGACAGAACTTCTACAGGAACTAATCCTAGTAATTGAGCTTCTCCGGAACTTGAATACTTCGCTAAAGAATCCGCCTTCATATTTTCCTCTCGGGGTATGTGGCTTATTGAGTAGTGATCTAAATCATTGAGGAGTTCGGAAGTCTTTGTCAAATATGCAGGCAAGTTGCCTCCCTTGGCCTGAAATTCCTTCTTCACCTGGCAAACAATAAGCTGAGAATCACTGAAAATCTGTATCACTTTGATATTCAATTCCTTGGCGATCTTCAACCCGGCAATAAGGGCTTCATATTCTGCTTCATTGTTTGTCGAAGGAAACTCCAGCCTCAATGCATAACATAGTGATCGTCCTTCGGGAGTTTCGAGCACAATTCCTGCCCCAGAACAATAATCGTTTCTTGAGCCATCAACATACAACTTCCATTGTATCGGAATGCAGTCAGTGGTTTCTTCCTTACTGTCACCTTTGTCAGTGGATTCTGCAATGAAATCTGCTAAAGCTTGTCCGTTAATTGCTCTTCGGGGATGGTAAGTGATGTCATATTGGCTGAGTTCTATGTTCCACTTCAAGAGACGACCCGAGGTTTCAGGACGATACAGGACTTGCTTCAAAGGCTGATCAGTCAGGACCTTGATAGGATGAGATTGAAAATAAGGCCTCAACTTTCTGGAAGCGATTAGCAGACAATAAGCAAGTTTTTCTATCTTTGAATAATTCATTTCAGCCCAAGCGAACCGTTTGCTGATGTAGTAAACCGAACGTTGTATTTTCATATCTTCTCGTACGAGTGCTGCACTTAAAGCATGGGATGAAATTGCCAGGTAGATGAAGAGGTCTTCACCATCACTAGGCTTGGAAAGGACCGGAGGAGTTCTCATATGATGAATCAGTTGATCGAAAGCATTCTGGCATTCAGGAGTCCATTCGAAATTTTTCTTTCCTTTCTTTAGAGCATCAAAGAAGGGAATGCATTTGTCTGTGGCTTTGGAAATGAAGCGACTAAGAGCGGCAACCTTTCCATTGAGACTTTGCAGTTCTTTCTTTGTTCTAGGGGCTTTAACCTCTCTTAAAGCTGTGATCTGAGCAGGGTTGGCCTCGATGCCCCTAGCGCTCACAATGAAACCCAGGAATTTCCCAGACTCTACTCCGAATGAACATTTCAACGGATTAAGCTTCATTCCGTACTTCCGAAGAATTGAGAACATTTCTGCTAGGTGATCCATGTGGTCTACTGCTTTCTTTGACTTTACTAACATATCATCAACATAGACTTCCATCGTTTTCCCAATCTGAGGCTTGAACATAGCGTTGACAAGTCTTTGATATGTTGCCCCAGCATTCTTTAAACCGAATGGCATGACCTTGTAACAGTAGAGTCCCACATCTGTAATAAAGCTTGTGTCCTCCTGATCTGGTTCATTCATCATAATTTGATTGTATCCGGAATAGGCATCCATAAAAGATAACAACTCATGTCCAGCCGTCCCATCTACTAGTTGATCGATTCTAGGTAGCGGGAAGCAGTCTTTGGGGCAAGCTTTGTTCAGATCTGAGAAATCAATGCATACTCTCCACTTTCCATTTGCCTTCTTAACCAGTACTGGATTCGAAACCCAATTTGGATAAGTGGATTCTTTGATGAAATTATTCTCTAAGAGGCGATCTACTTCTTCCTTTAAAGCTGCTGATCTTTCTGGACCTTGAGTTCTCCTTTTCTGTTTTACTGGAGTGAATTTCGGATCGACATTCAGGGTGTGAACAGCAATTGTTGGAGAAATTCCGCACATATCGGCATGACACCAAGCGAACACATCTAGATTGGCTTTCAAGAACGATATCAGTGTGTTTTGAACTGTTATACTTAGCTGTGAACCCACATTGAGCACTTTATTCGGGTCTTTCGGGTCTACAGATACTGGTACAGGTACCACCCTATTCTCCCCTGTACTGGCTTTTCTGGGATCCATTTCTTTTCTCGCGTTACTGTGTTCGCCAGTACAGGGGCCGCTCCGTAGTTGCTACAGGGTTGGTTCCTTGATGCGGAGCGGAGCTGCCGCATCTTTCCCCATTTCTTTTCTCCTAGCCTCTCGGAGTTCTACAAGATAACATTCTCGTCCTGCGTTTTGATCTCCTTTGATAACAGCAATCCCATTATCAGTAGGAAATTTCATTGTTAAGCACCAAGGAGCGAGGACGGCCCTGAAAGCTGCAAGAGTAGGCCGGCCCAAGAAAGCGTTATAGGCGGAGAATCCGTCCACAATTACAAAGGTTTGCTTCCGAACCAATTTCTTGGGTCCTTCACCCATTTCAATAAACAAGTCCACTGTTCCGATCGGCTGTTTCAGCTCTCCTGTAAATCCGGCGATCTTGTGTGAAGAAGCATGTACATCAGTCATCGGAATTTTCATTTGGTCGAATGTCCTTTTAAAGAGGATGTTGCATGAGGCACCACTATCAACTAACACTCTTCTGACAATAGCCGGCCCAATACCGATAGAGACAACCATAGGGTCCTCAGTAGGAGCTTCCACATTAACAGAATCCCTGGCTCTGAACATAATATCGTCATGGAAAGTTTTTTGCTGCTTTAGAGGTGAAACATCTTCCAGGATTAAGACACTTTCTTCGGTTGGTGCATACTTCAAAGCTTTTGCATACCTTTCCATTTCACCCCAACTCCTGCCAGCCGGGTGAGGCCCCCCTGTGATCACATTAATAACAGGTCTTTCCTTTCCAGCTGGCCTCTCTCCTGAATCAGATGAATTAGTTGGAGGTAACTGCCCTTGGCTGGATGAAGATGGGTCCTTTCTATTCCTCTTGACGTATTGCTGCAATTTATTCTCTCTTAGCAATTCTTCAATCAGACTTTTCAAATGGCGGCACTCATTGGTATCATGCCCTGGTTGGTTGTGAAACTTGCAAAATCTTCCGCTCTGAACAGCATTCTTCCCAACTTTCACGGCCGGTGGTTTCGGAAATTCAACAGCATCTTTAGTGGCGATGAATATATTTTCCGGGGTATCGGTCAGAGGAGTAAAGTCTGATGGTTTAAGAAAACGGGGCTTTTTGAAGTCTTTCTGCCTTTTCCCACCATTACTTTCCCTTTTCTGATCTGCCGATTCTTTCTTGCTTTGAGTAGTAGCATTATTTTCCGCCACCGTTGTCACAACTTTAGCTGGTGCGGAAAGATTCTCTAGGCGTATAAATTCGTCAGCCTTTTTATAGAATTTCTCGAGCGAATTTGGCTCTTTCATCTTCAGCCATTTCCCAAATTCGCTCGATTTGTCAACGGCACGCATCAAATAGGTCAAGATCATTCGTGGCTCTGCATTATCGACTTCTGCCAGAGCTAAGTTGAAGCGATTCAAGAATGACTTAATAGGCTCTCCCGGATTCTGTTCAAGACTGGACAGTGACATTATATCTTTTGCCTTTGAAGCGTATAGCCTGAATTGTTCTTTGAATTTTCGAGTGAGATCGGAAAACTGATCGACAGATCGGACTGGAAGCTTGGTAAACCAGAGAAGCGCCACTCCTTCTAAATAAACTGGGAAATATCGGCACTTTATCTCGTCGGTCGCCCTCGCGCCGGTCATATGCCAGTCGTATTTATACAAGAACTGATTTGGATCGCTTGTCCCCCGATAAGCAGGAATAGTGGGGGGAACAAACTTTCTAGGAAATTCAGCTTTCGGAATCTTCTCGGTAAACGGAGTTCTACTTGGTGCGAATCCCCATTCGCTTTCGTCTTCATCTCTTTGCATGCTCTCTTTCATTATTTGCTTGATCATACCAGAGAGATATTCCTCATTATTCAGAGATTTCGCAGAGTAGGCCTCAGCCATCTTTTCAGGAGTTTGTCCAGGTAAATGCTCATGAAGAACTGGTGACGGCCTAGATCCTTCGGCCTGGAGGGGTGCCCCTTCGGCAGCACCTGATCCCCCGTGAGGAACATTTCTTCCCTCGGAATTGGGAGCAGCATTAGCAAAGTTTCCCTCATTATTTACTGGTCTTTGACTCGTACCAAATAGAGCATTCAGCCTTTCCATCATCAGGTTATTCTGAGTTTCAATCTGCTGGTACAGTCCGGATACAGCAGCATCTAACTCCTGTCGCGTAACACCGATGCTCGGAGCCGCTTGATTCGGAGAGAGAGAAGTGGCAGTATTGTCACGGTCATCATCAGTTCTGACAGACTTTCGTTTCCTTCCGGGAGCCATTATGTCTGATAAACTTCTGATTTTGTGGGAAATTCTTTCAGCAAACTTCTGAGAAGCAATGGTGAGTGGCAGCCTGAGTTGGGTTCTCAGTGAAAGCACCAAAATGTTAACGTCAAAATGTGAACGCCAACACCCGGTGTGTGTAGTAAGATCGTGAAAGCACCACCCGTGTAACGGGAACAGAAATTAAGCAGAAAAATAGCAGAAATGCAGTAAAAGACAGCAATTTATAGTGGTTCGGCTTGAGATTTAGCCTACGTCCACTTTGAATCTCTTTATTATTGAATCTGGTTACAAATTGATACAAATCTTCTATGAAAACAATACAACTCGATCACAAGAAGCAATCTTGACTACTAACTCAATCTTCGACGATGAAACTCGATGAATCCATGTCGGATGTTAGGAATTTCTCTCGAAGTTTGTTGTAGTGTCTTGAATGCTTGGAGGATCCTTGTTTGCTGAATGATTTGAGAGTTCGACAGAATAACGGCGCTTGAGAAATGAATTGCCCAAAAGTCCTCTTCATGTTGGAAGTGGTGGGGTATTTATAGGAGCTGATCTGGACTCAGGAATTTTCTCTAAGTATTTAAGTCGTAGCCGACCTATGGTAGATCGGTGATGAGTTAAGGAGTAGGGTTAGGTCGGTGGCGAGTTAAGGAATAGGGTTAGGTCGGTGGCGAGTTAAGGAATAGGGTTAGGTCGGAACCTTCTTAAGTCGGAGCCTTTCATAACTCGGAATCTTCCTTAGGTCGTAGCCCTTGAGTCACAGATTACCTTAAGTCGGCAGGCTCCTAACTCGGCACACCTCTTAAGTCGGCAGCTCTTCTCAGTAGTTAGATCGGCAACTGTTGGGTCAGATCTCTCCTTAGGTCGGCAAGCACCTTAACTCGGCATACTTTCTTAGGTCGGCAAGCACCTTAACTCGGCATACTTTCTTAGGTCGGCAAGCACCTTAACTCGGCATACTTTCTTAGGTCGGCAAGCACCTTAACTCGGCATACTTTCTTAGGTCGGCAAGCACCTTAACTCGGCATACTTCCTTAGGTCGGCAAGCACCTTAACTCGGCATACTTCCTTAGGTCGTGAGTCGAAAAGGGGATTAACAGCAGTAAAAAGTTTACCTCATCTCATCGGTAAACTCGACCCGAAGGTTAAAACGATCAAAAGGACAAGTCGGGAATTAACCGATAAGATAAATGCACGTGTCCCATACCACGTGTTTTACCAAACCGTTTAATTCTCCTTCTCATTTGCTCGAATAGTGCAAAATGGGTATTTTATATATAAAATAATTTACTTGAAAAAACAAGCTTTTAAAACCCTTTTTCGAAATCAACTTTGAAAGCCATATTTGAAAATTCACTAATTATCGAGAATAAATATATTCTATATTTGAATATACTTTAAAAATACCATATAATAATAATTTAAAATGCCCATTTATTTTAAAAATTATTTCAAAAAGGTTTGGAAAAAAATGTGCTCGAAAACGAATAAAAACCCAAGAAATCGCTCAAACCGGTATTCGAATTCAATTCAAATTCTATTCAAATTTAATCCAAAATTTAAATTTCAAAATCTCCAAATTTTGGCTATTCTATTTATAGACATCATGGCCTCAAAACAATTCAGAAATATCACAAAATCATGAAGTAAAAGTCAAAAGTCGAACGAAAAAAGAACATAAAATTGCATGTGCAAACCAATACCCAGGTCTGAAATCTTCTCTGGATTCAAGTCTTGGACATGAAACAGGTGGACAAACCAACTCTGATCGAACTAAAAATTGGTGAGAAAGTAGTAGAAAGCTTCAGCTTTCAAACAAAAAAATATTCGATGAATTCCGACTGGAAATGGAAAAGTTACGCTATCTCAAACATGGACTCAAGCCATGTTTGCAACAGTTCGAAAACATGTGCCCAGTCCTAAAAACCATCTTGGGTTCAACTTACAGCCCTAAAACAGAGGACCAAACGACATCATATTGAGCTGAAAATTGGTTTGCACATACTAGAAATCTTCATCTTTCAAAAAAAAAGAATCAACGAATTCCGACTGGAAATGTAAAAGTTACATTGTCTCAAACATGGACAAAGGCATGTTTGCAACAGTTCAAAAAAACAAATGTACGGGCCTGAAAACCATCTCGGGTTCAACTTTCAGGAATGAAACAGAGGATCAAATGACCACAGACTGAGATAAAAATTGGTTTGCTTATAGTAGAAAACTTTATCTTTCAAACCAAAAACAAATCGATGAATTCCAGTAAGAAATGCAAGAGTTATGTTGTCTCAAACATGGACTCAGGCCATGTTTGCAGCATTTCAGGAACAAAATATGCCCAGGCAAAAATCTAGGTTTTTGTTGATTTTGCAGCAAAGTTTTAAACACCCAAATGACAATAGTTTTCAACCAAATTTTGCAGAGAGAAAGTTCAACATATAGACTACTATTTGGAAGAAATCCGGCAGCAATTTGTTGTCGGGGTTGAGAGATACAACAGTTCAAAGTAGCAACAAGAGACATATTTTCACAGAGATAAGAAATAAAAATAGTAAACGATTACAGAGCAGGAATTTGCATAGAATAATGCTCTTTGGGCATTGCATTAGCTGGAGATTGTGAGATTTAACTCACCTTGCTGTTAGAGATGATCAAACCTCAAATTTATGCTAAAAGGTTGAAACTTTGAGGAGATAATGGCCTTCTACAACCTTTTCTCTTCTTTATTTTGTTGATTTTTACTTGAATTTACAGCAAAAATTAGAGAAAGAATTGATTTTGCAAGAGGTGTCCATATTTTTGCTTTACTGTAAGTTGTTTTTAGAAGAAGAAGGAATGAGAAAAAAACAACATACATGTAATGTTTCTCATCTCATTTCTTTAGGTTCCTTCTAGTTAATGGGCTTTGGACCCAAGTTAGAGAAAATATATAAGCCTAGGTTAATTTAATTTGCCACTAAAATAAAATGTATACTATTATACCCTATGTTATAAAACAATGACATTCTCTTTAAAGTTTCTACACAAATAAAATATGTAAATTTACCTATACAACAAGTAAAATATTTTCCACCATATAAAAAGATAAATTTATATTTTTAAAATATTTTCAATATTAAAATCCTTTATTTAACAAAAATTCACTATTTACTCAAATAAAAGAATAAAACCATATTTTTAACTTCAAAAATTCCACAAAAATACTTTTCTCACTTAGAAAAATATTATAAACCATTTCCAAACTTAATTTATAGCCAAAACATATTTTTAGACCAAGTTTCCACCTTTTCATTTAAATAAACAACCTTCAAAAATCTAATACTTCTCTTAAAAATTTATTAAAAGAAGTAACTTGGCAATAATTAATATAATTATTGCATTTCCTATAAAATAAAATCATATTCTATTATTATCAATCCAAACAAAATAAAACAAAGTTAGGAACTTTATTTTCTCATTTTTTAATTCCAAAATTCACTATTTATTCCAAATAAACAATATAAAATCCCCAATTTTATTTTAATTTACAATATTAAATTATAACTACCATTTTAATTTAATATTAACAGGTAATCTCCAAAACCAGGGTTGTTACAACCTCGATTCAAAATGATTTTAAACTTTACCTCAAATGCAATTTTAACGATTCTATTTAAATGGCTGAAAGTTTTAATTCAAATTCTCATTTTTAAACAATATGGTATAAGTCCATTTCACATCCAAACTTTGAAATACCAATTTAAACCAATTTAATTAAAGTGAATTCCAGGTTTAATTAAAATATAAATCTTCACAATTATTCCCTTCCCATAAATTCAAATCATTTCCCAGTTTCCACTTTAAGATTTCAATTTCAACCCTTAAATAATTTCATTTAAATATTTTCAATTCCAACATTTCAAATCTCAAATCAGAAAATAATTTAATTCATATAAATCAAAATTTTATTTTCTTCAATCAATACCATTTAAACCAATTCAAAATTCAAGATTTTAAAACTATTTAATTTAACCAAATTCGGTGTATGTATATAATATTCTACCCTATGGCCAAGTGATCATTAATTTCAATTTAATTACATGGATGGATATATATCATTTCAACCCATATTTAATGTCAAAGGTGTATATCATTTCAACCTATTTCTTAGTTCATTTCTGTAACAACCCGAGAGTTTGTAACAATTTAATTGTCCCATATCTTCAATTGGTTGCTTTATACAGTGTGAGCTATCAAGAAAAAAAAATATACCATCCTCTAGTACAAGAAGTCACGTCTAAAGCCATACCCTATACCACGTTTTCCTCTGTCAAACCCACGATCTTTTTCCCCCTTCTCTCAAAAAAAAACACGAAACCACCCTCTATCTCATGGATTCGAAAGCCCAAAAACAAAGCGAATGAAATAATGGCGGCTCTCATTTCTGTGCTCGTTCGTTCCTCAAAGATTAGGGCTTTTAAGAGATCGAATGAGGATTTCCGTTGCTTGCCTGCCGATCGATAATCCTTCTCTTCGCTCACGGTGCTTCGATTGTGAAGGTGAGTGATTTTAATTTTCACTCACATCTCATTCTAATCTCAGTAGTTTAGAACTTGCGATTTCGTGATCTCTTTGGCTTGCTTTGATTTTGTTAAATTGTTTTGCCGTGATGATGATTTCCTGGTTCGTTTGTTTCGTATTGCTGGCAATTGATTTTGTAGACTTCGGCCACTTGATTTTGGGAATGCGAATCCCTGTTGGCATTTGCTTTGTTATAATTGCTATGTCTCTGGTCTTTTGTCCATGTGGTTACTGTGCACTATTTTTCATACTGCTACTACCTGTTGCATTCATGAACTTGATCTCGGTTTTAATGCTTTGTTGAGTTGTTGGAAGTTATTTACCTCGAGACAGTATCACTGCGTACTGTCAGGTCCATATTTCATTTGCACTTGGGCATATACTTGAAACTGATTCATTGCATTATACATTAGCAATTGGTCTTGATGTTATACATCATTGTGCATTAGTTCACTTGGAGTTGCAGCCTTTGTCCATCGTTTACTTAACTGCAGTATACTCGAGTTGCATTGTCCAGTACTTCCTTTTCGCTTCGGCACTGTCTGCATATATGAATACACTTCAACTTGCACCTGGTTTTGATACATGTGCTTAGCTTGGTCTTATTCATAACTGTATTTGAATGTGTTTGCAGCATTGTGATAAGTGATCATACATGCATAATGTTGCACCATTGTTGTTTCATCTTGGTTTTAGTAAGGCCTTTGTGCCCTTGTAATGATTGCAGTTTGATTGTTATACCTGATTTTGTAGATGCCTGTATTTATAAGTACAATATATATATACAGGTGTGGATTAAAAATGTATGTATATATACTCTTGTATGTGTGCATGCATGCATAGTTGGATTTATACGCGGGTTCTATCTGTTGCATTGGCTAGATGACTTACATTCAATGTTGCAGATGTCCTTGATCACTTAGAATTCAATTGTTGACTTATAGTCTATATACTTGTTGACTTCTCTGATGGCAGTTTTGGGGTTTGAATCACGACATGATGGAGTTGCTGCCATTACCGTTGGCACTGACTACATCATGTCTGCTCTTTGATGGTCTGGTTGCCCTGTGCACATTTGTGTGTATATTGGATCTGGGTTTGTAGCCTATATCATTTTGACTTCAGATGTACATTTGCATATCACTTGAATTCAGCGTGTTTACTGCCTTCATTTTGCTTGTAGCCTTTGTGCTTGTTACTGTGTTGCCTATTCTTGGGCACGCATGATAGTTTCACTTGTTGCCTCTGGTCTTGTTTAGTATTGTTTTGGGTTGTTTTGTAGTGGCGAGGCAGTACATGCGTGCGTGTACTGCAGCCCTAACAGGATTGACAGATTTAGTTGATATTTCGATTGTTAAATGGTTTCGTTGGTTAGACTCAATATTTTGGAGTGTATTTGGAGTTGGTTCATTTTGATTTGAATTGGATCCGTTTGCTTTTTGGATTCAGTATTTGGTAGGCTGTATTGGCGAGGCAGTACACGTTAGCGTGTACTGCAGCCAATCAGCATTGTTGTTTTTAAATTGACATTTCAATTGTTTAAATTGATTTGAATTGCTAATTTGTCGTTTAACACTGTTTAGTGTTATATTTGCCGTTATCCAATTCTCGTATCGAGAGTTGGATATACGAGATTTCTGTGACTGTCGTCTATTTGACTATTTGATTATTATTGCTACTATGCACTAATAACTGAGTTTGAATTAGACTGACCCGTGTATTATTTTCTTTTGAGTGTAATACTCGGGTCAGACCCGAGTTATTTCAGGTTGTAGATTTTCTTCTTTGAGTTGCTGTTCAGGATATGAAGACTTTTCACATCTTCTGAAGTTGTCAGTGTCATTTTGTAGTAGTCGTGTCATTGTATAGAACGATATGTATTCATGTATATTAGTCGATAATGTACTTGTATATATAACTTCTAGAGTCGACGGTTGTAGTTGTATCATATGTATCGTGTCAACTATATTGTAACTGACATCGGTTATATATATATGAGATTTTTGTTAATCTGTGTTCCGCATTTATATTATCTGTGTTATTGTTATATCTAATGTCCTAAACTATTATGAACTATCGTAGTTTGTTTTATACTGATAATTGGATATGTCGATGGCAGTAAATAAATAATTGATGAAAAATAAAAAGTATATACCACTCCTATCGAGATAACCAATATTAGTGTAAGGCCAATTACGGATGGTCGCTCCTATCCAGCCTTATTCTTCGTAATAATAGACAGTATTTCTTTTAATACTCTTTGTTATTATGAGCATAGAGGTGGGGCGTCACAGTTGGTATCAGAGCTTGGGGTTTATGGACATAATATAAAACATAACTTGGATGGAACATATGTTACAACTATTGGTCGATATTTTATTTGTGATTTGAGTCAAAACTAAAGTTTTGAAATTTTGATGAAAGTTTTTAAATATCATTATTTAAAAATAAAAAGTGGATTTGTGTTCTGATGATTTGATTGATTTGAGTACTGTTTATCAGAGTGCGCAGCGGAAACAGTGAAACTGTCTTCGCTGGGTACAACTGATAATCTATTTGATTTAGAAATTGAAATAAATTTCATTTGTTGTTTACATAGCTGTAATTATTTTGTTTCTTTGGGAATTTCGAATCCGAATTGAGGATTCGAAGAAATTGCAGATATGTGATTTTTGTTGAAATTTCCGCTGGCTTTCTTCTGTACTAATCAGATATTGATCAGATTTTTGTTGTTTTGAATTATCTTCATTGAAGATACCTTCGAATGATTTCTTTGTTCATTTGGTAGTACATGCAAAAATTTGAATTGCACGTTATTGCATTTATTTTACGTTGAACCGATGCTTGGTTATGAATCGTATTTTGTTGCCATTATTTTATAACGGGATTTTACACTAATGCTATATTTTGAAGCACGGTGTTTTGTGGCATTTTGATGAATGAAAATTCACCGACATTACATTTAATGTAAATTGTTTTGATGTGATTTTGACGTTTTAAAATTACTGTTGCTTTGGCTTCAGTAACCGTCAAGTTTTAAAAGTGGATTTTCTAGCGGTTATTCCGCAATGCTGTTTTGTGACCGTTTTTACGGTATTTTGAGAAGTACAATTTCCTTATCGAAATTGTTACTAATTTGCTGCTTTAATCACGTGATTGGAAAATCGTTTTAAAATGAAAATTGTTTTATAAATTTTTAACAATTTGCGTTTTCAAAAGAATGAGAAAGTGACTTAAACGTTTCAGCAAAATCGAGGACTATGACCCCTTTCTTTTACTGATTCTCTTAACTCCGGACTTGTCCAGTTGAGAATGTGAATTGTTATTTTTACAAAATAAATAAAAATTGTTTTCAGAAATTTTAACAGTTTGCGCTTTCAAAAGAATGAGGAAGCAATTTAAACGTTTCAGCAAATCGAGGACTATGACCCCTTTCTTTTACTGATTCGCTTAATTCCGGACTTGTCCGTTTGAGAATGTGAAATGTATTTTTACAAAATACACAATTTTGCACTTTCAAGGAAACGATGAAGAGAATCAAACGATTTAGTAAAACACGTGGTATGGGACATGTGCGTTTGCTATTTCGGTTAATTCCGGACTCGTTAATTGAAATATTTGATGATTTTGTGTGCTTTCGGGCCACTATGATGACCTTCGGGTCATTTGTTGGACCTTCGGGTCATTTGTTGGGCTTTCGGGCCACTCTGCGGACCTTCGGGTCAAATACCAGTACTAGACCTTCGGGTCACTCTGCGGACCTCCGGGTCAATCTGATGGGCGCCAAAATTATGTTGAGTACTTGGTAGGCTTCGACCACTTTGAGATGCACGTGCGGCGAATTAAAAACTCGCCATCTGATGTGATCGATCCAAGCTTTTATGTTGATTTTCTAGTCTTCTTAATTGATTTCTAGATATTTGTTGCATCCAATTATCTGCAGGTAATTGGATATTTGTTGATATGAGTTCTGATTATCGTTTTTGATAATCAGATATTTGTTGTTTCTAATTATCGCTTGTGATAATTAGATATTTGTTGATATGAGTTCTGATTATCGTTTTTGATAATCAGATATTTGTTGTTTCTAATTATCGCTTGTGATAATTAGATATTTGTTGATATGAGTTCTGATTATCATTTTTGATAATCAGATATTTGTTGTTTCTAATTATCGCTTGTGATAATTAGATATTTGTTGATTTGAGTTCTGATTATCGTTTTTGATAATCAGATATTTGTTGTTTCTAATTATCGCTTGTGATAATTAGATATTTGTTGATATGAGTTCTGATTATCGTTTTTGATAATCGGATATTTGTTGTTTTTAATTATCGCTTTAGATAATTAAATATTTTCTGATTTGAGATTTAATTATCGCTTGAGATAGTTAAATATTTGTTGATTTGAGATTTAATTATCGCTTTAGATAATTAAATATTTGCTGATTTGAGATTTAATTATCGCTTTAGATAATTAAATATTTGCTGATTTCGAATTTAATTATCGCTTTAGATAATTAAATATTTGTTGATTTGAAATTTGATTACCGTTTGTGGTAATTAAATATTTGTTGATTTGTTTTTTTGGCTATCGTTTCGATAATTAGATGTTTGCTGATTTTATTGATATACGGTTTTCTAGTTTCGTATTGATTCTAGATTTCGTTGACTGTATTGAATTGCTATTTTCCACTTATCTTTATTGATAGTTAGAATTGGTTGATTATGAGATTGTGGTTTCTAGTTAATTGTTGGATAACTAGATATTGGTAGTTGCGATTTGTGATTTGTGTTTCCTAATTATCCTTGTCGATAATTATATTTTGTTGTTCTCTAATTAGCGTATCGATAATTAGATATTGCTGTTTTATGATTTCTGAATTTCAGTTATCTAAATGGTAATTGAATGTGCTGATAATTGCATTTATTTAGTTTTGCTGCTTTCTGATTATCTGTTGATAGTTAGATTTTGTTGAAGGATTTGTGATTCTCTTTTATGAAATTGAAAGATTTCTTTGGTGTTGTCTTTTGACTTTTACTTTCTAGCTTAACCAGTTTAGGTTAGAAAATTTATTGTTAATGACGACCTTAATTATGAAAATTGCGGGGACGCAATTTTTGTAAGGAGGGGAGTCTGTAACAACCCGAGAGTTTGTAACAATTTAATTGTCCCATATCTTCAATTGGTTGCTTTATACAGTGTGAGCTATCAAGAAGAAAAAAAATATACCATCCTCTAGTACAAGAAGTCACGTCTAAAGCCATACCCTATACCACGTTTTCCTCTGTCAAACCCACGATCTTTTTCCCCCTTCTCTCAAAAAAAAACACGAAACCCCCCCTCTATCTCATGGATTCGAAAGCCCAAAAACAAAGCGAATGAAATAATGGCGGCTCTCATTTCTGTGCTCGTTCGTTCCTCAAAGATTAGGGCTTTTAAGAGATCGAATGAGGATTTCCGTTGCTTGCCTGCCGATCGATAATCCTTCGCTTCGCTCACGGTGCTTCGATTGTGAAGGTGAGTGATTTTAATTTTCACTCACATCTCATTCTAATCTCAGTAGTTTAGAACTTGCGATTTCGTGATCTCTTTGGCTTGCTTTGATTTTGTTAAATTGTTTTGCCGTGATGATGATTTCCTGGTTCGTTTGTTTCGTATTGCTGGCAATTGATTTTGTAGACTTCGGCCACTTGATTTTGGGAATGCGAATCCCTGTTGGCATTTGCTTTGTTATAATTGCTATGTCTCTGGTCTTTTGTCCATGTGGTTACTGTGCACTATTTTTCATACTGCTACTACCTGTTGCATTCATGAACTTGATCTCGGTTTTAATGCTTTGTTGAGTTGTTGGAAGTTATTTACCTCGAGACAGTATCACTGCGTACTGTCAGGTCCATATTTCATTTGCACTTGGGTATATACTTGAAACTGATTCATTGCATTATACATTAGCAATTGGTCTTGATGTTATACATCATTGTGCATTAGTTCACTTGGAGTTGCAGCCTTTGTCCATCGTTTACTTAACTGCAGTATACTCGAGTTGCATTGTCCAGTACTTCCTTTTCGCTTCGGCACTGTCTGCATATATGAATACACTTAAACTTGCACCTGGTTTTGATACATGTGCTTAGCTTGGTCTTATTCATAACTGTATTTGAATGTGTTTGCAGCATTGTGATAAGTGATCATACATGCATAATGTTGCACCATTGCTGTTTCATCTTGGTTTTAGTGAGGCCTTTGTGCCCTTGTAATGATTGCAGTTTGATTGTTATACCTGATTTTGTAGATGCCTGTATTTATAAGTACAATATATATATACAGGTGTGGATTAAAAATGTATGTATATATACTCTTGTATGTGTGCATGCATGCATAGTTGGATTTATACGTGGGTTCTATCTGTTGCATTGGCTAGATGACATACATTCAATGCAGCAGATGTCCTTGATCACTTAGAATTCAATTGTTGACTTATAGTCTATATACTTGTTGACTTCTCTGATGGCAGTTTTGGGGTTTGAATCACGACATGATGGAGTTGCTGCCATTACCGTTGGCACTGACTACATCGTGTCTGCTCTTTGATGGTCTGGTTGCCCTGTGCACATTTGTGTGTATACTTGGATCTGGGTTTGTAGCCTATATCATTTTGACTTCAGATGTACAGTTGCATATCACTTGAATTCAGCGTGTTTACTGCCTTCATTGTGCTTGTAGCCTTTGTGCTTGTTACTGTGTTGCCTATTCTTGGGCACGCATGATAGTTTCACTTGTTGCCTCTGGTCTTGTTTAGTATTGTTTTGGGTTGTTTTGTAGTGGCGAGGCAGTAAACGCGTGCGTGTACTGCAGCCCTAGCAGGATTGAAAGATTTAGTTGATATTTCGATTGTTAAATGGTTTCGTTGGTTAGATTCAATATTTTGGAGTGTATTTGGAGTTGGTTCATTTTGATTTGAATTGGATTCGTTTGCTTTTTGGATTCAGTATTTGGTAGGCTGTATTGGCGAGGCAGTACACGTTAGCGTGTACTGCAACCAATCAGCATTGTTGTTTTTAAATTGACATTTCAATTGTTTAAATTGATTTGAATTGCTAATTTGTCGTTTAACACTGTTTAGTGTTATATTTGCCGTTATCCAATTCTCGTATCGAGAGTTGGATATACGAGATTTCTGTGACTATCGTCTATTTGACTATCTGATTATTATTGCTACTATGCACTAATAACTGAGTTTGAATTAGACTGACCCGTGTATTATTTTCTTTTGAGTGTAATACTCGGGTCAGACCCGAGTTATTTCAGGTTGTAGATTTTCTTCTTTGAGTTGCTGTTCAGGATATGAAGACTTTTCACATCTTCTGAAGTTGTCAGTGTCATTTTGTAGTAGTCGTGTCATTGTATAGAACGATATGTATTCATGTATATTAGTCGATAATGTACTTGTATATATAACTTCTAGAGTCGACAGTTGTAGTTGTATCATATGTATCGTGTCAACTATATTGTAACTGACATCGGTTATATATATATGAGATTTTTGTTAATCTGTGTTCCGTATTTATATTATCTATGTTATTGTTATATCTAATGTCCTAAACTATTATGAACTATCGTAGTTTGTTTTATACTGATAATTGGATATGTCGATGGGAGTAAATAAATAATTGATGAAAAATAAAAAGTATATACCACTCCTATCGAGATAACCAATATTAGTGTAAGGCCAATTACGGATGGTCTCTCCTATCCAGCCTTATTCTTCATAATAATAGACAGTATTTCTTTTAATACTCTTTGTTATTATGAGCATAGAGGTGGGGCGTCACAATTTCAATTTATTACAAAAGGGTAATAACAGGAATATGTCCAAATAAATAATAACCATTCATTCAACGTATCAATCAATAGACATCCAATTGCAATCAACATCCAAATAAACCAATATATCACAATAGTTACTAGTTATCAATTATCGGTGTTTAACTACCAATTAAATTCAATATTAATTTACATGTCAGTTTAATTCAATAAAAAATTAAATGTCAATTTAAACTACCAGCAGCAACCAATAAAATGTTATCACTTCATAAATTTAATTCAACTAACATAAGAATATTTAGTATTGCGTGAGTGGGTTAAATAACTCACATTTGATTTAAAGCCCACTAAAAATCCAATAGAAGCCCAAAATCTAAATAGTCTCCAAATTTAACCAAACTAGTTTCATGTTGTCCGGAATTTCGATACGAGTCCAATGGAAGAAACTGCACGCGAATCCGAGTTCTTATGCAAAATTATTCACGTTAGAAGTTTTAAATTTTAAACTTTAAATTAAAATAAAATAAAGGGAAAAATAGTAATAACGTTACCTCTCCAAACCCTAAACATCTCTTACGCACGTATCAGAACCCAATTGCCGTCGACTTCAACTTCATATCGTCGCTACTACATGCCACTAACCCACGATCGAACCTCGCCGCCGCCTTCGCCACCTCCACCCGCCACTTCCTGGCCTCGCATGCAATGTCAAGGCGCCTCCAGTAAGCTTCGACGCCGCCACCTTTGACCTCCATTTATGGCAAATTCAAGCGTTTATGACACGATCCAAACAAATAGATCGACTCCCCTTGACGCCCTCTATATTGCAGTGCCCTCTAATCGTCGATTGGATGAAGATCCACCGTTGAATCCAAACCCTAGGATGAACGACCGAGAATACTTGGCTGATTTCTAAAGAAATGGAGCTCCTAATCAAAAAATGAATTGCAGACGCATATTCCAGTCATCGTGAGTTCGCGATGATATATTATATGATAGGATTGAAGCAGTTTGAATTTTTGGATTTGATTTGAAATTGGAATTAGGTTTTTAGGATAATTACCATTAAGGAGGAGCAGATTAGAACTGAAATGTATAAACAGAAAATAGAATTGAAAGCTGCAAGGGTTTATAACAACATATGTATAAAATGATGGAACAAGAATGGATGGAATAGATTGATATGTTATAATCATAAACTATGCACAATAATAACTCTAGGAATAATCAAATTTCGTGTATAAATTAAGAAGAGTAGAGGTGAAACTCAAATAGAAATAGAACCAAACACGTTATGTGCATATTGCACCAAATAAACAAATAGAATAAATGATGAGCGTGAACAATTATAAATGAATATAAACTATAACATGAAACGACATTTACAAATTTGATCTCCAATTTGCAGCAGTCTAACCATAGCATAATCTGTACTGAAAAATGGAAGAAAATTGCAATATGAAGAAAGAAGACTGCTTCCTGTAAAAAAATAAAAAAATTCCGCATTAAACCATACACATACAAATTAACTAAAAAAGTAATTGATGAATCGCGTGGCTATTGAAACGTAACCTAGGAAGTAGTATCAAAGCAGTAGAGCATTAACAGTAGGAAAAAATATATCGAATTTTAATTCGTGGGCAGTTGAAGTTCTTATGGACTGAAATGATGATGGGTGAGTGGAGAGCAATAGTGGGTTAGGAAGTTAGTACGTAGAAAGGATTTTATTTTTTGTAGTGGGTTCCATCGGTGACTTTAACAACATTAACAATAGAAATAATTGCTGACATGGCTAAATTATGTCCCACTGATGTCTTTTCTCATTTTAAATCTGAACCGTTCTTTCTTTTCCTTTAAGTCTGCTCTATTTTGTTATATAGATATATATAAAGGTATGAAATTAATTCATAGAAAGTAGTTATTTCAAATAATGGTAAATTAGAAGAACAAAAATGGAAATGTAATTTATGTTATAATTAAATATAATCAAATCTAAGTTATAAAGGGAAATAATCATTGAGTGCAATTTTACTTTACTGGAAATTAGCTTGGAGGGCTTGTTCGAATCCTTGTATTAGTTTGAAGGACAATGCTTTTCAGTTCATGATTGCAGGGATGTTTTCATATGTAAGTTAAAATTAAGGGTTTACAACATTCAAACATTATGTTTTATGGACACTTTTACTTAATCACCCTGACCTAATTATCCATATTTCATCCTACTCGTTAAAATAGTTTTTGGGCATTGTTACTAACACTCCACTTTTGGTTAAGATGAGGCTCTTTTTAATTTATTTTATACTATGGGGGGTACCAACAAAATTAAGCCCCCGTATAACTATTTTGTAAATTGACCAATTTATCCCTTTATTTTTTACCCTAATTTCCTTTAATCTTCACTGTTCTTCTTCTTTAGTCTGTAATCCAAATCAATGAAGAAATTAATCCTATCTATAGATGAAATTCCAAATGAGGAAGAAACACGATTACTTATTACCCATGAAAGCATATGTGACATAGATTTTGTTTAACAAAACAAACATGTAATTTTTTTCAAATTAAAACAAAATGTTACAGCAAAAATTAATTACCTTGCTATGGCTTTCTCGACTAACTTTGGGTCAGGACGCAAAGATAGGGAGATTGTTTTGATTCTTACCATTACTAAAAGCTAAATTGAACTTAGTGGAGGTAAGTGAAGAAGAAAAAAGGAAGATTGGTTGAAAATAAATGATGGGTAAAATAGGAGAAAATATATATTATTTGTAAAGCATGAGCACCCTTATAAAAATTTAAAATTTAATGGAATGCAAATAATAAAGGGTTGCCTCTTAATCAAAAGTAGAATGTCAGTAACAATACCCCAAATTTTTGGTTCCTCTTAAGTTCCTCTTACTCAAATTCATCTCATTTTCTTCTCTCAAACATTATTAGTTTCCCAGCTCATGATTCTTTCCTTGAAGGTAAGCAACAACCATGTTGTTAATTAACTAATTAATTGAGTTAATTTATCGATAATTAATTCTAATTTATGATTTGTGAAATTTAATTATGAAATTAAATCCAATTTTTGGAATAATTTATTTAATTTATTTAAGAAATGAGCTCATTTCTTAAAGAGGATTTCAATTTAAAATTTTGAAACATTAACTTGGAAAAATGTGATAAATATTATAATTGTGTAAAATGGATTTTTTTAGATTTAAAAGTTATTAATTTTGGAATTTTTTTTCAATTTATGAAAATAAGGGATTGTCTCTTTTTTTAAATATTAAAAAGAGGATTAAAATAGTTATTTTAGATTGCAATTATTTCTTTTATTTTGAAGAAAAAAGATGGAAGTATAACTTGAATTTTATATTAATTTTATATGTGAAATCTGATTTGGAATTGGAGTTTCAAAGAGGGGAAAATAAGTGTAGAGAAAAGTCAATTCTTTTAATTAAAATATGGGTATTGGGCTTAATGTAAATTTCAACCCATTAATGCAAGTAAGGGAAAATCATTCCCCTTAGTAGCTTGGAAAGAACTACACGTTCATTTGCAAATAACAGCCAAAGCAAATTGTTTCTCAAAAGATAGAAACTCAAAACCCTAACCTAGAGCAAACTTCTCAAAATAAATTTGGATAAAATCTTAGAAAATTCAAAATAAATATAGTAAGTGTTCTAAACCATTTCTCTACCTTTTAGATCCATAAAAGGATGATTTTAATCACGTTTTTGTTCATATTGCTTATTGGTTGGTTTTTGTTTTTGGGTTTTTAGACAAATTTTGGTGAAGCTAAGAGTCTAGCAGGGCTTAGGAGAGGATCTAGGAGCTATAGAAGGATAAAGGTGAGTGACCCTCACCTACTATCTCTAAATAGGACTGCGTATGTTTGATTGTTGAATTGGATTGAATTTGTGATAAATAGGATTTTCTTGAATTGTTGCTTGGTAATCATGAATGAAATTATTTCTATTTTGTTTTAAATTGATTATACATGATGTTATTGTTAATACATGCAAGCATATGGTTATTTGGAGTTCATGTTGCAAGTGAATGGTTAATGGAAAGCAAAGAGGTCGCGCCGGAGTTCGGGTTGGCCATCGATGGGAAAACAAACGCCTGGAACTCACGTTCTAGACGTCCTTCTGGTGGACCGATTGGAGACAACTATTCCACTGATCAAGCACCTGGAATGTGAGTTCCAAGTGTCAATTGATCCATCGATGCGCTGATTTAATGTCGTTCATGCCCTTGTTGTTTGATGAAATTTTTCGGGTATTTTACTTCTGATTTCCAAAGTTTTATTTCTCTTGTTTGGTGATGCTTGTTTCAATGATTTTGAAATTGTTTGTTTGTAAATCCGGTTAGTATAAACATAGTTTGAATAAACCAATTTGCAAAAAGATAGTTTATTACCATATATATATATATATATATATATTTCTAACTAAATTGCAATATCAATCAAATTTTTTTATAAACAATTTTATAAAGTGAATATATATATATGTATATATACATATATTAATTATTTTAGCAGAAAGTGTTATGGATTATGAAATCTGGAAATTTGGAAATATAAAACTAAGTTGTTTCTAAATAAATATTAAATACCTATATGGGTTTGGAAATATGATTATTTATGGCTTTATAAAATATAGTGGATTTATATGTATATTTTTGGAATATGATTTGTGAACTATAGACCTTTTAAATAAGAATTTGGAATAACTATATATATTTGAGAAATAAATAAATTGTGGGTTTTAAATGAGAAATTTGAAAGTATATATATATGTAAGTATTATTAGAATCATTTCTTATATGAGAAAAATCTTGTTATTTACTTTCAAACTATAAATTCTTATAAGATTTTGTAAAACTTAACCTTTGGCTATTTTAAAAAATATATTGCTAATGTTATGTGATTTTTGGATTTGGAGAGTCTTTTTAAAATAATTTTTTTTGAGAACCTTAATTCTATAATTTGGGGAATACTAATAATCAACTTAGTGTTATTGATTGGTTTAAATGCTTTCAAGTAACACTTTGTCGAATATTGTATAACTCACTGAATAGAATGCTTGAGTGGTACTTACTAGCCCATTAGCGAATACTTGAATTCCACAGGGTAGTATGGGATGCGTTGGTTAAATTCTTGTGATTGCTATTAGGAACTATTTAACACTTTAAAGTTATATTCTCTTTTGGTGTTCGGTATGGGGCCGATAAATCCTAAAGAGAATATAGTTCGGGTTTTTCCAGTGGTATCCGTAATGAGTGAGATTTACTAGCTTATAATAAATACTTGGATTTCACCGGACAATATGGGATGTTTTGGTTAAGTTCTTGTGATTATTAAAATGATAGTATTAAATTCCGATGATAAAATACGGTAATGTTAATGGTATCCATAATATCAGAAGCACATAAATATGAAATAAAATCAACACAGATTTCAATCATAGCTTTTCTGATTACATTTCAAATCAATATTTCATATTCAATTACATAATCCCAAAATGATTCCCATGTTTTGATCAAATAAAATAATTACAAATTACGTCAAGAGTGACATATGAAGATGCCCCCTTGGATAATCAGAGTAATAGATAGATAGACATATCAGTCATAAACACATCACAGTGGAAATAATACTAAATAACTCCTACATAGCTAGCTTTGCCTCCTACACATCTTCGGAAGCTTAGTCGTCCAACCTACTAAACCTAAAAAGTCCTTCACTCTCAATCTACTCAAATTTAATTTTGAGCACCCGAGAGTTTAAGGGGGAAACATAAATTTCGAGTTAGGCATAAAGCCTAGTGTGAATAATTCGATTATATCTCGGTTTATCGATAGTAAGTGAGATCATGCCGCTTAGCGGAATGGGTTTCCCCTCACTAATATTCTTTTAAAATAATATCCTTTGTAAATCAAAATCCTACAATCAAACTGATTATAACAATAATAGCAATAACATATATGCATATAAATCAGGTAATCAATAGACTATTTGTCCGAACAATATAGTTTTATCATGCTGACAATTAACCTCTGGCTCACTCGGGCCTACCAGACATAACAAATATTCTAACTTCCGTTAGATTACAATACTAGACGATCTATCCTTAACTTACTTCACCAAGGGTCAATTGATCCTAATGGTTTTGTGGTCTCACCAATAACCTACCTCTACTTTGTGTATTACTGTCTGTGTGTAATATCATTTTAGTCTTACCTATGACAAAACCCTATAGACTGGAATTTTGGACTTATATTATCTAGACGCTACTAGCTAAAGTATAGGGCGCAACCCCACAGTAGTCCCATCTGGTCTTTTTATATCCGAGTCATATACTTAGGGTTAACTACCCTATTCAATTTTCCTTGAAAACATTTCATTCAAATTGATTTAACCCTTTTAAATCATACTTAAACAAGGAGAATATGCTCTTTTCTTTACTCATAATATCTATGCCATGGTATATGCATTACACAAAACAATGTTGATGAAATTTGAATCAATGGGATTACTTATCTCTTTAAAATAAGTTAAAGCCCCTTTTAACTTAGAAATCTTTAGGCTATAAAGCCAAAACAACACCTTTAAAACCATTATTTAAAACCTAAAACAATCCTTTTCAACATCATTGAAAGCATCCCTTTCAAAATCATTGCTTAAAACCTTAGAAAACCTCTTTCGTAGCCATTAATCATATCTTTCGAAACACTTAAAACATACCTTTTGAAACCACTGGGTTCAAATAAGAATTTGTGGAAACATAACTTCAAAACCATTAAAAGTATTTCTTTCGAAATCATTGGTTTCATTATTCAATGTAACTGTATGGTCAAAGAGAACAAAAGCGAAAGAATCATTTTCGAAATCATTGATCTTAAGTAGAAGAATTGGGGAAGAGAGCAACTTCGAAACTACCCTTTTGAAACCATTGCCTCTGAAACTATTAGTAAAAGCGGCTAAAACGCCCCTTTTGAAAGCATTCGGAAGGTGGCTTCAACATTAACAAGACGAAAGCCTTCCATTCGAATACATTGTTTTAAGGTAATAAAGAAAAGCGGCCTCTAACTAATGCGTAAGGTATAAATGCGGCAGCTAGCGTATCGAAGGGATTCAAAAGCGGCTACCCTTTTGAAAGCTTATTTTAAAAACAAAGTCAACTTAATGGATTCGAAAGCTAATAAAAGTGGCTTCACCCCTTTCGAATGCATACTTTTGACACCATCCTATCCTTCCGCCTTTCTCCAATACACTACATACCAATTGCTTGATACCATATGCATAGGTTTTGAATGGGTGCGAAAAGTTTACTGGGTACGGTGACAGAAGCAACCAATGGAAGTATCGAAGTTGTAATTCGAAATAAAACTGATTTTAAGCTTCTTAAAGTAAATCATTTTCACCTAACTTGCATAATTTGCCAAAATATGACTGTTTACCAATTTTTTACAAATTTCTTTTTAAAAGAGCTGCCTAACTCAGCATTGAACAATTGAAAACATTTTAGCAAATAACCCATTCTTCTTCTTAAAACAATTAAAACATTAAATCCATTCAACTTAAATAATTTATTAACCATAATTAAGCACTTAGGAAAAATCCCCAAAAATCACAATAATTCACATTAAATATGTTTTCTAACATATATAAATTTCGGACCCCAAAGGAATTATTTAATTGTCTTAAATAAACTAAACCCAAAATTAACTAATTTCTCTCATAGAAAATTTATAATAAATCCATATTCTCTTGGAAAATTATGAAACTTGAAACCCACTTCTAAAATAATATTTTTGACCATATATCAAAAACGCAACTCATTTGGATGTCTAATCTAAACATATCATAAAATTCTTATTAAATCTCCATAAATCATCAACTTAAAACATATAATCATTTAATCACTATAACATGGCATATACTTGAAAAAGAAAATAGGTTTACCATTAAACCGAAATCATTCATCAAAATAGAGATGTAAACTAATTATTCACCTTGGCTTTGTGTTAAGAAGGTTGAGATTTGCCTTTAGATTGATTTGCTTAAGCTTGTTACTTGAATCCTAGATTTTCTTCTCCTTGAATCTGAAAGTCTTTTGGATCGTATATTATCTAACTTTTGTATAATAGGCAAGTGTATAAGTTAATACTATAATAGACAATAAATAGTAAAGTATTAAAAGCGTGCAAACCAAAGTTTTTATACAGGTTTAGACCTCCCTTCCTACAACCAATCCAGAAGCTCCCCTTTGGTATTTCCTTTAACCAAATTACACTCACTTCGCCCGGAAGAATAGTATAATACAAAAGTATTTATGGCAATCTTATGTTCCAAATAATACAGTTTTTGACTTATAGTACAAATATTACTATGATCTCCTTTGAGTATATGAATAGGAATGCTTCAAGTTGTAGGAAGTGATTTAACCAAAATTACATCTTGGTAATAATAGATTGAGAGTATGTGAACAATGTATATGAAAGAAAGTGTTTGGAAATCAATAGAGGAAAGAATAGATTAATTCAAATTAGTTGATTTCTACTTCTCAATCAAAGTAGTATTTATTTATTCAAAAAGGTGCAAATGAAGAGTTGTTAATATTTGAGAAAGTCTACTCACTTTAATGGCTGCAACCATTCACTGAAAGGTGATTTCTTATTATTTCAAAAAGAAGCGTCTTTTCAAAATTGACAGTTTTTGCACATTACAGACATTTGTGGTAAAACCTCAAATGTCTATGACTTCAAAAAAATTTAACCCGAGATTTGTGACAAACGTCTATGGTTTTATCTTAGATGTCTTTGAGGTGTAAAATCAGTTTTTCAACTTCATTTTGGAGGCATATGAGATTGTATGTGATCGAGTATGCATATATACTCAAGGACACCTTAACAATATTTTATCTAGGACACTTTTATAGTAGAATAACCTTACTAATAGCAGTATGGTCAATGAAACTTCGTTTCTATTTGAGTCTCAATATCTTCGAGCATGGTGTCTTCTTGTAGCATATACCTGAAATCTTGATAAGATATATATATATATATATATGATTGTATAGTTGTTATCATTGAAACATAAACTGGAGGTTCTAACAATCTCCCCCTTTTTGATGATGACAACTATACAATCAAAATTCAACTATACAATCAAAAAAATCAATTATACAGAGATTTCTTCCCCTATGTATATGCATAGATTTCTCCTCCTTTGTCATTGTCAAAGTGTAAACGTTATATGATATAGAAATATTAAATAGACAACATGTTATCCATTAAGATCATGGAAAATATGGAAGTTCAAGTAATGTTAGAGATAATTGTAGCAAAAGCTGTAAATAGTGAAACAAACAAGCATAAGAATTGCAAAATAAAAGAAAACTCTAATTGTACCGATTTTGTGAATACGATAAGCCTTCATAGTTCTCATAATATTCCATATATGAAGATGGATCTTACTCGTATGTACTTGGCCATCACATTTTGTCATTGTACTCCTCATCTTCGTGCATTGAAAGGCCTTGAAATATCATGTATGATTATTGTTGAAAATGCAAAGTATCAGATACATACATGTCATCACTACCTTCTTCTTCTTCCTCAAGTTGTGCGTGAATAGGAGTCTTCCCTCGGTCACCTCTATCGTGAGACGTACCTTCGAGCGAGGCTTGAGAGCAATTCCAATTTCCAATTTTAAGCCTGAGGTAGAGGTGTGGGTGAAGGCGAGGATGATGAATGAGAAGAAGATCGACCATGTACTTTGCGCATCACTTCACCTAAAGTAGAGACCACTTTGTCCAAAATTTTCACTATTTTTGTCATCCTTATGGAGAAAGAATATTCCAATCCAGTCATCTTTCTATTTAAAGCTCGCTGAGTAGCCATGATTATCTTTTAGTTTTTAATTGCCAAATCACGAAGAGATTCATTTTGCATTGGTTTAACGCAAGCTTCTTGTATTTCAAAGTTCGAATAATATTCGATAGCATCACTAGAGGAAGAAGGTTGTTGTGAAGGATGAGGGGAGTAAGTTTGCTAAGGAGCGCTAATTGGAGGAGGACCATTATGTTCTTGTTGACGTTGTTTTAGAGTCCATTGGTCGAAGGGGATGATACGAGGTGGGCTTTTGGGAAGATGCATCAGTGATAGATATCGTGGACCACTATCTTTTGTTAGAATCTCCTTTTATTATGATAAGTATGAAGGAACTCCAAGATCTTGCAAGATGTGCATTATGTACAAAGCATATACAATTGAGCATGATGCTAAGTCCAAAAACCTTTAATTTGGCCATGAATAATTTTGTCCAATTTATCGATACGCGACCAAATATTACATACAATGCTCGATGGTCATTGGGATAAATTTGCTCATGACTGCCTAAATGGGGAATGATTGTGTTAATTATCATTCCATTTAGTAGTCTAGCACATGGACGAAGGTAAATGGATTTCCATTGGGGCATCCTATCTTCCATATTTGATGGGTAACTTCATCACTTTGTAAAAGACTATGATCGGTATATCTGTTAAGTCAATTCCATCATAAGAACATCCTAATATACGGCCAACCGTATATACATCAATTTAATTTCTTTCCGTAAACACTTGACCACAACCAACCACCATCATTCTCCAGATTCCAAATCTCTATACTACATAGATTGGAGTAGAAAAGGTAAATAGCTAGAGGATCGATGGTTACCTTATTTGCATCATATCTAATTAGGTTGCAGCAACCGACATTCGTAGTTATTCCTAAAATTTCATATTCTATCACAATTCCAAGGCGATAGAAAGAACCAGAGTGGATTTTCTTTTGGGAAAGTGCCTCAAATCGTTTGATCGCAATTGGATTTTTGTGGAGCCATTAGTTTATGTAGGCTTGGGTAATCAGGGCTTGAGAGGAGGAGGAAGATTGGCCTTGTTTTTGCTTTTTAGAGACGGTCACCTTCTAGAGGGCCATTGATTGATGAATTTGAAAGTTTTGGAAGCTAGGGTTTCAGAAAATGGGAATTGAAATGGAGGTAAAAGTGAAGAAAGAGGTAAAGTTGTTTATATATGGATGTTGAAAATTTGTGGCCAAAGTAGCGACAAACGTCTGTAAGGTACCCATAGACGTCTGTGGCTTAAGTAAAAATGAAACAAGGAGATTCCACATACGTCTGTGATGGTTCCACAGACGTCTGTGGCTACAGAAAAAATAAATAGTGAGTTTTGACAAACGTCTGTGAGGTTTCCACAAACGTTTGTGTCTATAGGAAGAAATTTCCCATAACTTACAGACGTCTGTGGTATATTCACAGATGTTTGTGATATCTATTTTCTGACATATAGAATTTTTTTAATATCAATAAAAATTTTAATACAATAAAATAGTGTACATACAAAAAAATTAATAAATAAATATAATTTATATGATGTGTAACATAAGTTTAGTATTTATCGAAGAATTCAGAATTGTTGATTTGTTGTATATCCTATGAATTTTGTTCATCTTTTGTATTGTCAATTAATGGCTTCAGTGGAGACCAACTTGGATGAGTTGGAGTGTCAGTTGAAGCTTGATTTGATGATCCCGGTTTGAACAGATTTCTCGGAGTAATGTTATGCGTTTTTGTAGGAGTTTGTTGTATTCGAGGAGATTTTTTATGTATGCAATTTTTTGTTAATGAATGACCACAAATTGCAGAATACACTTTTGTAGAAAATTTAGATGAGATCATTGACGTCATTGCTCGTAATACATTTCACATTGAACGGTGATCATTACTTGTTGATAGTGATATATCTCATTGACTTTTTCAGTGAGAGATGTTGATTTCAGTTCAATTGAACATTTAGCTTTCTTTTCTTTAGGAGAGAAGCTAGTGTAGTATGTTGGTGATGCAACAGTGTTTAGAGAGATTGAACGAGTTGATGTATGTAACGCCCCACTCCGAGACCCACATAAGCAAAGAGTATTACAAGGTAACACCGTCTGCTAATGCGGAAAATAGAGCTAGTTGGGAGCGACCATCTATAGCCTTGTCTTAATTATCTATTGAATACGCCGACAATTGCCATACCTCCATGAACTCTTTCTCAAATGGATTGACATATCCAATAAATACTTAATACAAAGTCATAGGTGGCTGAAGGATCTATCAGAATAAAATATAACAACTCAAATGTAATACACATCACAAAACAGTAGGTCAACACATACATTTACACATATTCAGATACATTACAGAGTATACAAAATGATACATGTCAAGTGGTAAAGCAAACCACGATATACAGACGAGTCAAAAGAATACATATCAGAGTTACAACCAAAAAAGGACTACATAAAAAGCTATCACAAAAAGGAGCTAGCGGAATAGTCCATGCGGAAGCAAAATAGGCTAAGTCCAATGTACCTAACCTAAAACATCTCGGTCTGACCCGAGTATAAAATACACGGGTCAGTCTAGCTAAACAAATCAGTTAGAAAAACTAAATGATAATGAACATACAAGATCATAAAGAACCACCAATATCACCCAAAAGAGATAACCAAATCATCTAACAAAAGATGAACCAAAACAAGCCTCATATCATTGGCAATCCCAATACACAATGGATATCATATCCCAAAACAAGCCAAAAGGCAAATAACAGATACCAATAAAGGTAACACAAATTTCCACAAGGTAATCTCTATATATCGTGTAGTTCAAAGAACCTACCCCGAAAGGCGATACACTGGGGAAATATAATTGTCAAAGAAACAAAAGACGCTCAAGCTTAGTACTGTATAACTAGGATCCATACGCCCGAAGGCAACGCCCGAAGGCAACGCCAAAAGGCAATGCCTGAAGGCAACAAACCCTGAAGGTTCAAGCCCGAAGGCAACAAACCCCGAAGGCTCAAGCCCGAAGGCAACAAACCCCGAAGGCAATGCCAAAAGGCAACAAACCGTAGTGGCGGTACTGGACACCACTGTTCGGCGGAATGTGTCACAACTCTCAGAAAGGAACCCAGAAATGTTAATGTGAGTCCCATACCCCACGTTCGCACTAAACGGTTTAATAACCATTAGCCAATTTCACACTCAAAGCAGTACAAAGTTCAACTCATCTCATTGGTAAACCAGACCCAAAGGTCAAAATGGTCAAACGAATAGATTAGGAATTAACTAAAAAGATAAATGCACATGTTCATAGCATGCGTTTTATTTAATCATTTAATTCTCCTCGCTCTTCGGTTGAAGTGCAAAATTGTGTGTGTTTTTTAAATAGAAATTACAAATTGGAGAAACGAGCTTTTAATACAATCAAAAAGATCATTTTATAAAAACCCGTGTACGAAATCAAAAAGGAATCATCAAAGTCAAATATGCAATAACAACTAATTGGAATTGACACGAATCGATTAAATTGGAAACCAAGCAAATAGGCAAATTAGGCTGGGACAAGCAGGTCAATCGACTGACTGCAGAGGCCAGTCGATTGATCCAGAAACCCGAAACTTTCGTTTCCTGCAATCAGTGGATTGACTGCAGAGGCCAGTCGACTGACTGCAGAAAACAGAAACTTTTGGATCCAGCAGTCAGTCCCAGGAACTTTCATTCCCTACAGCCAGTCGACTGACTGCTGAGGCCAGTCGACTGACCGGCACTGGGACCGTTTTTCAGCCTATCCAAATGAAGAGCAAACTCTCACAACTTGCAATCGGACGAGCAATGGGCGCTAGGGGTTTATGCCAATCGACAACCTAGCCCTATAAGCTCTTCAATACACCTCCAAAAGCATGATCAAACATCAAAGCTATGATTTTTTAGAGTTTTTGACTTCAAAACACCAAAAATTGAAATGTTAACCAAATCAATTCAAATCAGAAGCAATTGAACATTGATAGATGTTAGGAATTCATAACTAACAACATTGATAGAAATGGACAAAGATGTGAGTTCAAAAACTCACCTTTTAACACCAAAACAATGATAAGCTCTAGAACAAGCAATAGGTTAATCTCTCTTCAACACCACCTCAAGAACTTCAATCTATAATCAAAGATAAAGTTTCCTCAAAGTTTAGGGTTTAGGAATTTCTGAGAATTTGAAGAGGGATTGAGATGGAGAAGAAGAAGAGAAGGCTTACCTAAGCTTCACTTTGAATTTTGGAGCTAGAACTTGAATTTGCAAAGGAACTAGGGTTTTGAATTTTAATTTCCCATTCCTCTACCCATGATTACTGAAGCTTGACTGTTAGGAAAATAAGAATGAAGTGAAGAGGAGAGGTGGACTGAGTTAGGGTGTTAAGATGGGTTAGTGGGCTGAAACCCAAACCCAAAAGCCCACTTAGAAAATAGAAAAATTCAACTTACTCCAAACATATCGATGCTTATACTCAAAAAAGTCGCAAACGCCATTTTGGACTCAATGGAAGTGGTCCCGAGTCCTAATTCTATCGTTTGAAAAAAGTAGCTTTTTGAACTTAAATCCGACTAACGACGCTATATTTAAATAAAAATATTTAAATACACAATCGTAAAATATGTGGGTTGTTACAGACTCCCCTCCTTAAAGAAATTGCGTCCTCGCAATAATTAAAAGGAAAGTAAAGAGTAACTACCATAAAATCATATCAACATAAGAGAAAATTTGAAATAAGAAGTTCACCATAAAGAGCACGAAAGAGTAAGTCTGGGTGTGTTTGCTCGATGAATTCTCAAGATTCCCAAGAGCAATCCTTAGGATTTGAGGACCATTGAACTTTCACAAGAAGAACATCTTTATTCCGAAGGCGTTTAACCTCCGAAGTAATGATACGAATAGAATGTTGCTCATAAGTCAAATTTGGTGAAACTTCATTTTTTTCAATTACACCGGGCTTAAGAATAAAATCGGAATCCCTAAGGCATTCCCATAGATGAGAGACATGCAAGACGTCATGAATAGCAGAAAATTGAGCTGGTAAAAAAATGATAAGCCATAGAACCAATACGTTCGGTGATGGGAAATGGACCAATATATCGAGGTGCTAATTTTCCCGATCAACTGAAACGCACATCACCCATCATAGGTGAAACACGAATGAACACCAATAAAGTCTGGACCTAAAACCAGCTTCTTATCGGCTTCAAGCCAACACGAAGGAAATCGGCATGGTCTTCCGTAGAGTACCTCGAAAGGTGCCACACCAATACTAGATTGGAAGCTATAATAGGAAGAAAACTCAATCAAGAGAAATATGATCTTCCCACTTCCACCAAAATTAAGAACACATGCACGAAGAAGATCTTCAAGAGTTTGATTCACATGCTCTATTAGTCCATCGGATTGAGGACGATAAGCGGTGCTAGAATTAAGCTTTGTTCCCAAAGCTTTTTGAAGACCTTTCCAAAAATCCATCAGTAAAATAATGGATCACGATCGCTAACAATAGAAGTAGAAACTCCATGCAATTTAATTTGACATAGTATTTAGCTAAAAGAGGTACGGTCCAAAAGAGAAGGATGAGCCTCAAGGCTACACAAAACAAGAGATGAACATGAATCAGATTCACGATCTTGAATCTCACAAGTGGATAAAATCTCGAGATCATTCCATTCGGATATCAACAATGAAACATCCGCTTGTTGCATACGATTAAGTTCATCGGCAACTCAGTTGCCCTTTTCGGAAGTATAGAATAACAAGATTATAAGAGGCAAGGAACTCGAGGCAACATTGTTGACCCAATTTAAGTTCCTTTTTAAGAAAACAAATATTTCAAAAATTTATGATCGGTATAGAAAATAAATTTCTCTCCCGAAAAAAATGATGTCAATTCTAAAAGCGAAAACAATAGCCGCGAGCAATAGATCATGAGTGGCATACTGTGATAACCCTGATTTTGTGAAGAAATTTCATGATTTAATTTAGTTTGTATTTGTTTGAAATTGCATTGAAAAGATAGGGATAGGAAACTAATTGCTGATGCATAGTTTAAAAACATGTACATGTGCACAAGACAGTGCACAAACATGCACACAATTTTCTGTGTGATAGAATAGGCAACAATTAATAAAAATAATGGGATAGATAAATTATAAATATATATATATATATGTAGGCAGAAATGATCAAGTCTTGAAAAAAAAAGAGAAAGACTTAGGCCAGGATGGGCATACATGTATTATACATGTGCACAAAAACAAATGCTTCCTGAAATGGAAATTTACATTGCATGAAAATGGTATGAGCTTTTGAACAAACACTTTATCCATTTTTAGCAATTCCTTTTTGCTTTAGAAAACAGAAATCATGCAAATAACATGACCGGGGCAATGAGGTATATTTTCTGAAAATAAATGGCAGGACTACTTACCCATTTTCTCTAAAAGTAGAATGAGAGGTAGATCATAGTGGGTGAGGTAAAATTGACATTAAGTAATTTCCTTAAACCCTAGTAGCAGCCAGAGATATATAAGAAGACCTGGTGTAGTAAGATTTTGGCTCTGACTCATAAAAGAAAAATAAATATATAGATAACAGAAGTTAGAAAAGAAATGGGGAACACCAGTCATTAGAGTAGGAAGAAGGCAGAAGATCAAAAGAAGGAAAAGCTTAGGAAAAAGGGGATTAAGGTGAGTAATCTCACTGGAAATATTGGCAATAAGTCCTGAATATTGAGGCAGCTTAATTAAAACTCATATTTCATTTGTTTGCAAGCTAGATTCATTTTTATGATTTAGTAACTCTGACTTGTCTTATGATCTGTTTTAATGAAAACCTCTTTATATTGATTTATTCAGTATGAAAGAGCCATGAATCTAATGTTTAAACAAGTTTTCTGTGTTATGATTTAACTTTGAGGTAAAGTAGTAATAGGGGTTTTCTTTATATATTAATTAGTTTGAAACCCAGGATGCTTAATATGAATATATGGTCTAAAAATGAGAAAGGATATGGGGCTGCAACCTTGTGAGTTTGCTTAGGTCCCATATTAACAAAAAGAACTTTTATAAAAAGGAAAATAAAATAAAATATAGAGGTGCAATGTATACATGTGCCGAGCCTCTACATTTATGAACTATCCAGTAATTCTTATACTTGTGATTTAGTCAGATCTAAAAATCTATATGGATTTGACTGAATCAGAAGTAGGAAAGAAAAGAGAGACAAACAGAAAATTAGCTATGACCATATGTTTGTATTGGATCTATTGGAACCCATAGAAAAATAATATGTTTAAGAAATCACCTCTATTGTTATGATGAAGTGCTTGTTCATGAAAATATGTTTGGTTAATCTTTGGATGTATGCATGTGACTGAATGTTGTATTCACTGCTTGAAACATGAGATGCAGAGAGGAAATGAACACAAAAGGGTAGTGACACTTAGTAATGTAACTAAGGATTTTGGATCTTAGGGCTACAAGATATAGCTTGGCAAGGAGAACATTGCAAGCTCACACATGGTATGTTTATACCCAGGGGCCTGAGTGTGCTGGGTTAACAGAGAATTGTCCCAGGCAGTGTGTGTTTTAAAAGAGAAAGTAGCTAAAGACCCTAACATATTTGATATTGAACATTAGAAATAGGTTCATATGAAGGCCTGGGAAAATCTCTAAGGGCCAGAAAATCTATAGATAAAAAATGATGATCTAATTAATGATTGTGTTGACTATTTTAGGATATTCTATGGATGAATTCTATGTTTGTTCCCTCTGCAATAAATCACTGAATCATATAACAATTTGTGGTGCATGCACAGGTTGCACTGAAATGGGTACAAAAGTAATATTGCACTCCCTTATTTATCTTAAAATCATTTGACTATGAAAAAAAACTATATGAAAATTATGTTTCCAATTAGAATACTCATATCAAACATTAGTCTGACCTATGTGTGTTGATGCACTATTGGGTGTCTCATTTTAATGAGGCAGCTCATAGTGATTATGCAGGTAAATAGGCATTTCTTTGATCAAGCTTTGGATGGGTTGGCTGCCTAAGGAATTGGATGCAATAGTTACAAATTTACTGATATTAAAGTAGAAGTTTAAGTTGAATTTATGTTATAATATGTTGGTATGTTGTTTAGAAAGAAACTATGTATTGACATTTCTGGTTTTGTATGTTTTAAAAACTTAAAATTGTAATTCAGTAGAGACTGGCAAGTTGTTTTAAAATGGTAATTGAGCAATATAGTTCCTTTGTTTAATTTCCAGATCCTAAAAGAAAATGTAGTATAAATAAAATCTGAGATGGTGAGCAAGTATAGATTGAAAGAACAACCTAGTATTCACTATAAGAAATTCATGTTTAAGTTAAAGAAAAATCTGGCAGAAGGACTTTAAGTTGCCTTGATAAAATAGAACAAAATAACATGTATTTTGAGGGAAAGCAGTTCAAATTGAATATGGCTAACATAACCATCTTCTTGAGCCTGGGCTAAGCCAGCATTAAAGAGTTTTGAGTCAAGATATTAGATCTGTTTTATGACACAAGTATAGGGTAGACTCAGACATTTGATAACAAAAAGAAAAAAAGAAAAATCAGGTACCTGAATTTCCCACTGACACACACATGCACAGAAACATGCACACACATGCACAACTAAAGCACTGTGGATACAGTAACAAAATTATGGAAATACATGTAAAATGCCATGTCTTTAGAGTTGAAATCGATAGTCATGCAATAATCCATGCATATTTGAAGACCTGGTTTTTGAAACCTAGTTGCTATGTAGGGATTCTTTCTTTGAAATGATTCCCAAACAAATTAATTCTTCCAAACTTGTGTACTCTGATTCAAGTAGGAAGTAGCTTATATATCTTCATATATATAAGTTTAAAATGATTTAAACAAACCAATATTCTTATTGGCATAAAGATCCTGGATAAAAGAAAATTAGAATGAAACATTTTCTTGATTAAATGGCCACTGAATATTTGAAAAAAAAAATTTAAGTGGGTCATTTCATTTGGTATCAGAGCTATGTTGTTAAATAACATAGCAAAATGTTGTATGAACTTGTTTGCATTGGATGTATGGTGTGTTGACTGTTTTGAATGCCTTGTTTTAATGGATGCTTATACTGATAATAATTACTAGAATTGGATAGAGATAAATTAAATGAGTAAATTTATAGAAAATAAACAAAAATAGACTAACCCAAGTGTCATATCCATAGAATCATGGTTAGACCCAGACAACAAGAGGTAGGATCAAGTGAACCACCAATGGTGAATATGCAAGATTTCATGAGAGCTATAAGGGAAGGGGTAGGCAATAGGCAAGAAAATCCACATGAGGAGCTTTCCAAACTACTCAAGACCTTTACCAATCTTGGAGGCAAAACTTTTGATGGAACAGAAGGGATCATGGGAGTTCAAAATTGGCTCAGAATCTTGGATAGGATTTTTACAGATATGCAAGTTGGAGACCAAAAGAAAAGGCAAATAACATCCATACAATTGAGAGGAGCAACTTTGGACTGGTGGGAGGTTATCATAGCTGGAAGACCTGAAGGAGAAGTGACATGGGATCAATTTAAGGCAATGCTAGAAGGTAGATTTGTCCCAGCATCAGCCAAGGAATCTTTGCTAGAAGAATTTATTAAATTAAGGCAAAGGGCTATGAGTGTCACCGAGTACACCCAGAAGTTTGAATCACTAGCCAAGTATGGTGTAGTGCTTATCACAACTCAAGCGGCTAAAAATGGCATATACATTCAAGGACTGAATGCCAGCCTTAGTAGAGCTATGCTGCCATATAAGGACAAGACATTTGATCAAGTTTTGGATCTGACTCTGAGCTTTGAACAGCATGATAAAGCCAGAGAAAATTTTAGAGCATTCAAGAATAATCAAAGTAAGAAAGGGAAGGGTAAGTTTCACCCTTATGATAAAAAGAAAACAGATGTAGCTTCCACCAAGAAACTAGAAGAGACCAAAACTGCTGAAGTTAAGAAGAAGATCACTTGTTATAACTGTGGCCAAGAGGGGCATATGAAGAATAGGTGCACCAATCCTAGACCAGCATCCTTCAAGTGTCACCAGTGTGGAAAGGAGGGTCACATAAGGAGGAACTGTCCAGATTTTAAGCAAGGAAAGGTAGGAACCTTGGAAGGAAAAGGTAAAGCAACTGAGGGACCAAATGTTGAGAACCATGGCCAAGTTGAAGGTACTTTGCTCATTCACTCAATACCTTTTGTAGTAATGTATGATACTGGGGCTACACACTCCTTGATTTCCCATAATATTGTACAACAACTAAAATTAAATTGTATGATTGTTGATAAGCCATTGCTTATTAGAAGTCCTTTAGGTAGTTCTTGTGTTTTGGGTATGATGTGTATGCAAGTGGGACTAAATATTGGGGGATGTGTGTTTAGTACAGACCTATATGTGTTGCAATACCCGGGCATAAGAGTTATTCTAGGAGTTGATTGGTTGAGGAAATTTAAAGCTATTATAAATATGGAAACATCTACCATATCACTAAAAGTTTCTGATGGAAAAAGGATAGTTGTTCTGTGTGAGGCAAACAAAAGCAGAAATATAGCTACTCTTGTTACTTTGTCTAGTGAGAAGCCCATGCCCACATTAGAAGAAATCTCTATAGTAAATCAATATACTTATGTGTTTGGTGAGGTTAGGGGAGTTCCAAACCATAGGCCAGTAGAGTTTTCAATTAAACTAATTCCAGAGGCTAGTCCAGTAGTTAAGAGGCCAACTAGAATGGGGCCTAAGGAATTGATAGAGCTGAAAAAGCAACTAGTTGAACTAGAAGAAAAAGGCTTCATCAGACCCAGTAGCTAATCATGGGGAGCACCAGTGGTTTTTGTTAAGAAACAAGATGGATCTCTCAGATTATGTATTGTTTATAGGGAGTTAAATAAAATCACAGTTAAAAACAAATACCCCTTACCAAGAATTGATGATCTCTTTGATCAATTGAGTGGTGCAAAAATATTCTCTAGACTTGATTTAGCTTCAGGATTTCATCAAATGAAAGTAGAAGAGGAAAGCATTAAATATACAGCTTTCAACACTAGATATGGACTTTATGAATTTTTAGTAATGCCATTTGGTTTGACAAATGCTCCCTCTTACTTTGTTGATTTGATTAATAGAATTTTTAGAAAATACCTGGATAAATTTGTATTGATATTTATTGATGATATACTAATTTATTCTAAGTCAGTTGAGGAGCATGAGAATCATTTGCATATAGTACTTCATAAACTGAGGCAAGAGAATTTGAAGGCAAAATTTTCAAAGTGCACTTTTTGGCAAAAGGAAGTAAATTTTTTAGGACATGTGGTATCAGAAGAAGGTATATCTATAGATCCCAATAAAGTAATTGCAGTTCAAGCTTGGAAAAGGCCTACTAATGTCACAGAGGTTAGGTCATTTATGGGGATGGCTGGGTACTACAGAAGGTTTATAAAAGATTTTTCAAAGATTTCAATCCCATTAACCAGATTGACTAGGAAGAATCAGGTATTTGCTTGGACTAAGGAATGTGAGAAAGCTTATGGGAGGTTAAAAGAAGCACTAATACAAGCTCCAATACTGAAAGTACCTGAGGGGAATGAAAATTTAGTGATATATACTGATGCAAGTGGACAAGGACTTGGGGCAGTATTGATGCAACAACACCAAGTGATAGCTTATGCCTCTAGACAGTTGAAACTCAGTGAGGTAAGGTATGCTACACATGACCTTGAATTAGCTGCTATAGTGTATGCTCTTAAATTATGGAGACACTATTTGTTGGGGGCAAGGTTTGAAGTTTACACTGACCATAAGTCACTTAAATATTTGTTTTCACAAAAAGAATTAAACATGAGGCAGCAAAGGTGGATTGAACTCCTAGCCTCATATGATTTTGAAATATTGTACACCCCTGGCAAAGCTAATAAAGTAGCAGATGCTTTAAGTAGACAGCATGCTAATGTAGCTAGGTTAATGATAGAAGAGTTTAACACTTTATCACTGTTGATTGACTCAGAGGTAGAAAGTGAAAGTGTAGAAAATATGAGTATATGCAATGAAAATGTAGAAATGGAAAAGTTGAGTTTTGTCACCTTGGGGTCAGAATTAAAGAATAAAGTTGTAAAATTACAAGATCAAGACCCATTTCTATTTGAGAAGAAAACTAAGATATTAAATGGAGAGGCAGTGGAAGGCTTTCTATTGAATAAGCAAGGCCATTTGGAGAAAAGAAAAAGAATATGTGTCCCTGCTATTGATGAGTTGAAGCAAAGAAATTTTAGATGCTTATCACAAAAACAAATATACCATACACCCAGGAAGCACAAGATTGTATCATAACCTTAAAAGAGATTATTGGTGGAGTGGTATGAAGAGTGCAGTGGCATCTTTTGTGTCTAAGTGCATGATTTGTCAACAGATAAAAGCTGAATATCAAAAACTCTCCGGAATGCTTCAACCTTTACCAATACCACAGTGGAAATGGGAAGACATATCAATGGATTTCATTGATGGTTTGCCTAGAACTAGGAGGGTTAATGATAGTATTTGGGTTGTGGTTGATAGGCTAACCAAATCAGCCCATTTTATACCTGTGAAGTTAGAAACAAATGCATGCACATTAGCTCAGTTATTTACAAAGGAAATAATCAGACTACATGGAATACCAAAGACTATAGTAAGTGATAGAGACACCATCTTCACTTCAAAATTTTGGCAAAGTTTTCACAAGGCAATGGGGACTGATTTATGCTCGAGTACAGCATACCATCCTCAATCTGATGGCCAAACAGAAATTGTGAACAAATTGCTTGAAGACATGTTGAGAGCATGTGTATTGGATTGGGGAGGAAGCTGGGAAGATTATATATATCTAACTGAATTTGCATACAATAACACCCATCACAGTAGCATAGGCATGGCCCCATTTGAAGCTCTCTATGGAAGGCCATGTTTATCACCCTCAAGTTGGCATGAATCTGGAGAAAAGGTGGTCTTAGGACCAGAAAATGTAAAAGAAACTTCTGAAAAGATAGCTTTGATTAGAAAAAGAATTGCTTCTGCCCAAGATAGGCAGAAGAAATATGCAGATCAAAAGAGGAAGGAAGTACATTATGAGGTTGGGGATTATGTATTTATTAAAATATCACCCATGAAAAAGGTTCTAAGGTTTGGGAAACAAGGGAAGTTGATTCCTAGATATATAGGACCATATAAATCTTAGAAAGAATAGGAACTGTGGCCTACAGGTTAGAGTTGCCAGAAGAAATGAGAGCAATGCATGATGTTTTTCATGTATCACAGTTAAGAAGATGGGTCCATGACAAGGAAACAATTCTAAAATCTCCTAAGGATGTACAGATTGACTCCAGATTGGTGTATGAAAAGGAGCCAGTGGGCATAGTTGCTAGAGAAATCAAGAAATTGAGGAGCAAAGAAATAAAATTAGTGAAGGTGTAATGGAGTCTTGATCCAAGTGATTGCACATGGGAGGTGGAAGATAAAATCAGAATTGATTATCCACAACTATTTGATTGAATAAAAGGTAAATTTATATATATACTGATGAATGTTTTGACTGAATTGCATAGTGATTTTTTTTTTATATGCCTAGAGTTTAATCAGATGATTGATCTGAGAATGATTTGAGTTCAGAAATTGATTTTCTGAAGTAAGAATACTTAAGTTAAGTATGAAAGAATTGTGGGGCATAATTCCTAAAAGGAGGGGTATATGTGATAACCCAGATTTTGTGAAGAAATTTCATGATTTAATTTAGTTTGTATTTGTTTGAAATTGCATTGAAAAGATAGGGATAGGAAACTAATTGCTGATGCATAGTTTAAAAACATGTACATGTGCACAAGACAGTGCACAAACATGCACACAGTTTTCTGTGTGATAGAATAGGCAACAATTAATATAAATAATGGGATAGATAAATTACAAATATATATATATGTAGGCAGAAATGATCAAGTCTTGAAAAAAAAGAGAAAGACTTAGGCCACAATGGGCATACATGTATTATACATGTGCACAAAAACAAATGCTTGCTGAAATGGAAATTTACATTGCATGAAAATGGTATGAGCTTTTGAACAAACACTTTATCCATTTTTAGCAATTCCTTTTTGCTTTAGAAAACAGAAATCATGCAAATAACATGACCAGGGCAATGAGGTATATTTTCTGAAAATAAATGGTAGGACTACTTACCCATTTTCTCTAAAAGTAGAATGAGAGGTAGATCATAGTGGGTGGGGTAAAATTGACATTAAGTAATTTCCTTAAACCCTAGTAGCAGCCAGAGATATATAAGAAGACCTGGTGTAGTAAGATTTTGGCTCTGACTCATAAAAGAAAAATAAATATATAGATAACAGAAGTTAGAAAAGAAATGGGGAACACCAGTCATTAGAGTAGGAAGAAGGCAGAAGATCAAAAGAAGGAAAAGCTTAGGAAAAAGGGGATTAAGGTGAGTAATCTCACTGGAAATATTGGCAATAAGTCCTGAATATTGAGGCAGCTTAATTAAAACTCATATTTCATTTGTTTGCAAGCTAGATTCATTTTTATGATTTAGTAACACTGACTTGTCTTATGATCTGTTTTAATGAAAACCTCTTTATATTGATTTATTCATTATGAAAGAGCCATGAATCTAATGTTTAAACAAGTTTTCTGTGTTATGATTTAACTTTGAGGTAAAGCAGTAATAGGGGTTTTCTTTATATATTAATTAGTTTGAAACCCAGGATGCTTAATATGAATATATGGTCTAAAAATGAGAAAGGATATGGGGCTGCAACCTTGTGAGTTTGCTTAGGTCCCATATTAACGAAAAGAACTTATATAAAAAGGAAAATAAAATAAAATATAGAGGTGCAATGTATACATGTGCCGAGCCTCTACATTTATGAACTATCCAGTAATTCTTATACTTGTGATTTAGTCAGATCTAAAAATCTATATGGATTTGACTGAATCAGAGGTAGGAAAGAAAAGAGAGACAAACAGAAAATTAGCTATGACCATATGTTTGTATTGGATCTATTGGAACCCATAGAAAAATAATATGTTTAAGAAATCACCTCTATTGTTATGATGAAGTGCTTGTTCATGAAAATATGTTTGGTTAATCTTTGGATGTATGCATGTGACTGAATGTTGTATTCACTGCTTGAAACATGAGATGCAGAGAGGAAATGAACACAAAAGGGTAGTGACACTTAGTAATGTAACTAAGGATTTTGGATCTTAGGGCTACAAGATATAGCTTGGCAAGGAGAACATTGCAAGCTCACACATGGTATGTTTATACCCATGGGCCTGAGTGTGCTGGGTTAATAGAGAATTGTCCCAGGTAGTGTGTGTTTTAAAAGAGAAAGTAGCCGAAGACCCTAACATATTTGATATTGAACATTAGAAATAGGTTCATATGAAGGCCTGGGAAAATCTCTAAGGGCCAGAAAATATATAGATAAAGAATGATGATCTAATTAATGATTGTGTTGACTGTTTTAGGATATTCTATGGATGAATTATATGTTTGTTCCCTCTGCAATAAATCACTAAATCATATAACAATTTGTGGTGCATGCACAGGTTGCACTGAAATGGGTACAAAAGTAATATTGCACTCCCTTATTTATCTTAAAATCATTTGACTATGAAAAATAAAACTATATGAAAATTATGTTTCCAATTAGAATACTCATACCAGACATTAGTCTGACCCATGTGTGTTGATGCACTATTGGGTGTCTCATTTTAATGAGGCAGCTCATAGTGATTATGCAGGTAAATAGGCATTTCTTTGATCAAGCTTTGGATGGGTTGGTTGCCTAAGGAATTGGATGCAATAGTTACAAATTTACTGATATTAAAGTAGAAGTTTAAGTTGAATTTATGTTATAATATGTTGGTATGTTGTTTAGAAAGAAACTATGTATTGACATTTCTGGTTGCCTAAGGAATTGTAATTCAGTAGAGACTGGCAAGTTGTTTTAAAATGGTAATTGAGCAATATAGTTCCTTTGTTTAATTTCCAGATCCTAAAAGAAAATGTAGTATAAATAAAATCTGAGATGGTGAGCAAGTATAGATTGAAAGAACAACCTAGTATTCACTATAAGAAATTCATGTTTAAGTTAAAGAAAAATCTGGCAGAAGGACTTTAAGTTGCTTTGATAAAATAGAACAAAATAACATGTATTTTGAGGGAAAGCAGTTCAAATTGAATATGGCTAACATAACCATCTTCTTGAGCCTGGGCTAAGCCAGCATTAAAGAGTTTTGGGTCAAGATATTAGATCTGTTTTATGACACAAGTATAGGGTAGACTCAGACATTTGATAACAAAAAGAAAAAAAGAAAAATCAGGTACATGAATTTCCCACTGACACACACATGCACAGAAACATGCACACACATGCATAAGCTAAAGCACTGCGGATACAGTAACAAAATTATGGAAATACATGTAAAATGCCATGTCTTTAGTGTTGAAATCGATAGTCATGCAATAATCCATGCATATTTGAAGACCTGGTTTTTGAAACCTAGTTTCTATGTAGGGATTCTTTCTTTGAAATGATTCCCAAACAAATTAATTCTTCCAAACTTGTGTACTCTGATTCAAGTAGGAAGTAGCTTATATATCTTCATATATATAAGTTTAAAATGATTTAAACAAACCAATATTCTTATTGGCATAAAGATCCTGGATAAAAGAAAATTAGAATGAAACATTTTCTTGATTAAATGGCCACTGAATATTTGAAAAAAAAAATTAAGTGGGTCATTTCATTTGGTATCAGAGCTATGTTGTTAAATAACATAGCAAAATGTTGTATGAACTTGTTTGCATTGGATGTATGGTGTGTTGACTGTTTTGAATGCCTTGTTTTAATGGATGCTTATACTGATAATAATTACTAGGATTGGATAGAGATAAATTAAATGAGTAAATTTATAGAAAATAAACAAAAATAGACTAACCCAAGTGTCATATCCATAGAATCATGGTTAGACCCAGACAACAAGAGGTAGGATCAAGTGAACCACCAATGGTGAATATGCAAGATTTCATGAGAGCTATAAGGGAAGGGGTAGGCAATAGGCAAGAAAATCCACATGAGGAGCTTTCCAAACTACTCAAGACCTTTACCAATCTTGGAGGCAAAACTTTTGATGGAACAGAAGGGATCATGGGAGTTCAAAATTGGCTCAGAATCTTGGATAGGATTTTTACAGATATGCAAGTTGGAGACCAAAAGAAAAGGCAAATAACATCCAGACAATTGAGAGGAGCAGCTTTGGACTGGTGGGAGGTTATCATAGCTGGAAGAACTGAAGGAGAAGTGACATGGGATCAATTTAAGGCAATGCTAGAAGGTAGATTTGTCCCAGCATCAGCCAAGGAATCTTTGCTAGAAGAATTTATTAAATTAAGGCAAGGGGCTATGAGTGTCACTGAGTACACCCAGAAGTTTGAATCACTAGCCAAGTATGGTGCAGTGCTTATCACAACTCAAGCGGCTAAAAATGGCATATACATTCAAGGACTGAATGCCAACCTTAGTTGAGCTATGCTGCCATATAAGGACAAGACATTTGATCAAGTTTTGGATCTGACTCTGAGCTTTGAACAGCATGATAAAGCCAGAGAAAATTTTAGAGCATTCAAGAATAATCAAAGTAAGAAAGGGAAGGGTAAGTTTCACCCTTATGATAAAAAGAAAACAGATGTAGCTTCCACCAAGAAACAAGAAGAGACCAAAACTGCTGAAGTTAAGAAGAAGATCACTTGTTATAACTGTGGCCAAGAGGGGCATATGAAGAATAGGTGCACCAATCCTAGACCAGCATCCTTCAAGTGTCACCAGTGTGGAAAGGAGGGTCACATAAGGAGGAACTATCCAGATTTTAAGCAATGAAAGGTAGGAACCTTGGAAGGAAAAGGTAAAGCAACTGAGGGACCAAATGTTGAGAACCATGGCCAAGTTGAAGGTACTTTGCTCATTCACTCAATACCTTTTGTAGTAATGTATGATACTAGGGCTACACACTCCTTGATTTCCCATAATATTGTACAACAACTAAAATTAAATTGTATGATTGTTGATAAGCCATTGCTTATTAGAAGTCCTTTAGGTAGTTCATGTGTTTTGGGTATGATGTGTATGCAAGTGGGACTAAATATAGGGGGATGTGTGTTTAGTACAGACCTATATGTGTTGCAATACCCGGGCATAGGAGTTATTCTAGGAGTTGATTGGTTGAGGAAATTTAAGGCTATTATAAATATGGAAACATCTACCATATCACTAAAAGTTTCTGATGGAAAAAGGATAGTGGTTCTTGTGAGGCAAACAAAAGCAGAAATATAGCTACTCTTGTTACTTTGTCTAGTGAGAAGCCCATGCCCACATTAGAAGAAATCTCTATAGTAAATCAATATACTTATGTGTTTGGTGAGGTTAGGGGAGTTCCATACCATAGGCCAGTAGAGTTTTCAATTAAACTAATTCCAGAGGCTAGTCCAGTAGTTGAGAGGCCAACTAGAATGGGGCCTAAGGAATTGATAGAGCTGAAAAAGCAACTAGTTGAACTAGAAGAAAAAGGCTTCATCAGACCCAGTAGCTCATCATGTGGAGCACCAGTGGTTTTTGTTAAGAAACAAGATGGATCTCTCAGATTATGTATTGTTTATAGGGAGTTAAATAAAATCACAGTTAAAAACAAATACCCCTTACCAAGAATTGATGGTCTCTTTGATCAATTGAGTGGTGCAAAAATATTCTCTAGACTTGATTTAGCTTCAGGATTTCATCAAATGAAAGTAGAAGAGGAAAGCATTAAATATACAGCTTTCAACACTAGATATGGACTTTATGAATTTTTAGTAATGCCATTTGGTTTGACAAATGCTCCCTCTTACTTTGTTGATTTGATGAATAGAATTTTTAGAAAATACCTGGATAAATTTGTATTGATATTTATTGATGATATACTAATTTATTCTAAGTCAGTTGAGGAGCATGAGAATCATTTGCATATAGTACTTCATAAACTGAGGCAAGAGAATTTGAAGGCAAAATTTTCAAAGTGCACTTTTTGGCAAAAGGAAGTAAATTTTTTAGGACATGTGGTATCAGAAGAAGGTATATCTGTAGATCCCAATAAAGTAATTGCAGTTCAAGCTTGGAAAAGGCCTACTAATGTCATAGAGGTTAGGTCATTTATGGGGATGGCTGGGTACTACAGAAGGTTTATAAAAGATTTTTCAAAGATTTCAATCCCATTAACCAGATTGACTAGGAAGAATCAGGTATTTGCTTGGACTGAGGAATGTGAGAAAGCTTTTGGGAGGTTAAAAGAAGCACTAATACAAGCTACAATACTGAAAGTACCTGAGGGGAATGAAAATTTAGTGATATATACTGATGCAAGTGGACAAGGACTTGGGGCAGTACTGATGCAACAACACCAAGTGATAGCTTATGCCTCTAGACAGTTGAAACCCAGTGAGGTAAGGTATGCTACACATGACCTTGAATTAGCTGCTATAGTGTATGCTCTTAAATTATGGAGACACTATTTGTTGGGGGCAAAGTTTGAAGTTTACACTGACCATAAGTCACTTAAATATTGGTTTTCACAAAAAGAATTAAACATGAGGCAGCAAAGGTGGATTGAACTCCTAGCCTCATATGATTTTGAAATATTGTACACCCCTGGGAAAGCTAATAAAGTAGCAGATGCTTTAAGTAGACAGCATGCTAATGTAGCTAGGTTAATGATAGAAGAGTTTAACACTTTATCACTGTTGATTGACTCCGAGGTAGAAAGTGAAAGTGTAGAAAATATGAGTATATGCAATGAAAATGTAGAAATGGGAAAGTTGAGTTTTGTCACCTTGGGGTCAGAATTAAAGAATAAAGTTGTAAAATTACAAGATCAAGACCCATTTCTATTTGAGAAGAAAACTCAGATATTAAATGGAGAGGCAGTGGAAGGCTTTCTGTTGAATAAGCAAGGCCATTTGGAGAAAAGAAAAAGAATATGTGTCCCTGCTATTGATGAGTTGAAGCAAAGAAATTTTAGATGCTTATCACAAAAACAAATATACCATACACCCAGGAAGCACAAGAATGTGTCATAACCTTAAAAGTGATTATTGGTGGAGTGGTATGAAGAGTGCAGTGGCATCTTTTGTGTCTAAGTGCATGATTTGTCAACAGATAAAAGCTGAATATCAAAAACCCTCCGGAATGCTTCAACCTTTACCAATACCACAGTGGAAATGGGAAGACATATCAATGGATTTCATTGATGGTTTGCCTAGAACTAGGAGGGGTAATGATAGTATTTGGGTTGTGGTTGATTGGCTAACCAAATCAGCCCATTTTATACCTGTGAAGTCAGAAAGAAATGCATGCACATTAACTCAGTTATTTACAAAGGAAATAATCAGACTACATGGAATACCAAAGACTATAGTAAGTGATAGAGACACCATCTTCACTTCAAAATTTTGGCAAAGTTTTCACAAGGCAATGGGGACTGATTTATGCTTGAGTACAACATACCATCCTCAATCTAATGGCCAAACAGAAATTGTGAACAAATTTCTTGAAGACTTGTTGAGAGCATGTGTATTGGATTGGGGAGGAAGCTGGGAGGATTATATATATCTAGCTGAATTTGCATACAATAACACCCATCATAGTAGCGTAGGCATGGCCCCCTTTGAAGCTCTCTATGGAAGGCCATGTTTATCACCCTCAAGTTGGCATGAATCTGGAGAAAAGGTGGTCTTAGGACCAGAAAATGTAAAAGAAACTTCTGAGTGTGCTAGCTTTGATTAGAAAAAGAATTGCTTCTTCCCAAGATAGGCAGAAGAAATATGCAGATCAAAAGAGGAAGGAAGTACATTATGAGGTTGGGGATTATGTATTTATTAAAATATCACCCATGAAAAAGGTTCTAAGGTTTGGGAAACAAGGGAAGTGGATTCCTAGATATATAGGACCATATAAAATCTTAGAAAGAATAGGAACTATGGCCTACAGGTTAGAGTTGCCAGAAAAAATGAGAGCAATGCATGATTTTTTTCATGTATCACAGTTAAGAAGATGGGTCCATGACAAGGAAACAATTCTAAAATCTCCTAAGGATGTACAGATTGACTCCAGATTGGTGTATGAAAAGGAGCCAGTGGGCATAGTTGCCAGAGAAATCAAGAAATTGAGGAGCAAAGAAATAAAATTAGTGAAGGTGAAATGGAGTCTTGATTTAAGTGATTGCACATGGGAGGTGGAAGATAAAATCAGAATTGATTATCCACAACTATTTGATTGAATAAAAGGTAAATTTATATATATACTGATGAATGTTTTGACTGAATTGCATAGTGATTTTGTTTTTTTTGTTTTGATATGCCTAGAGTTTAATCAGATGATTGATCTGAGAATGATTTGAGTTCCGAAATTGATTTTCTGAAGAAAGAATACTTAAGTTAAGTACGAAAGAATTGTGGGTCACAATTCCTAAGAGGAGGGGTATATGTGATAACCCTGATTTTGTGAAGAAATTTCATGATTTAATTTAGTTTGTATTTGTTTGAAATTGCATTGAAAAGATAGGGATAGGAAACTAATTGCTAATGCATAGTTTAAAAACATGTACATGTGCACAAGACAGTGCACAAACATGCACACAGTTTTCTGTGTGATAGAATAGGCAATAATTAATAAAAATAATGGGATAGATAAATTACAAATATATATATATATGTAGGCAGAAATGATCAAGTCTTGAAAAAAGAAAAGAGAAAGACTTAGGCCAGGATGGGCATACATGTATTATACATGTGCACAAAAACAAATGCTTGCTGAAATGGAAATTTACATTGCATGAAAATGGTATGAGCTTTTGAACAAACACTTTATCCATTTATAGCAATTCCTTTTTGCTTTAGAAAATAGAAATCATGCAAATAACATGACCGGGGCAATGAGGTATATTTTCTGAAAATAAATGGCAGGACTACTTACCCATTTTCTCTAAAAGTAGAATGAGAGGTAGATCATAGTGGGTGGGGTAAAATTGACATTAAGTAATTTCCTTAAACCCTAGTAGCAGCCAGAGATATATAAGAAGACCTGGTGTAGTAAGATTTTGGCTCTGACTCATAAAAGAAAAATAAATATATAGATAACAGAAGTTAGAAAAGAAATGGGGAACACCAGTCATTAGAGTAGGAAGAAGGCAGAAGATTAAAAGAAGGAAAAGCTTAGGAAAAAGGGGATTAAGGTGAGTAATCTCACTGGAAATATTGGCAATAAGTCCTGAATATTGAGGCAGCTTAATTAAAACTCATATTTCATTTGTTTGCAAGCTAGATACATTTTTATGATTTAGTAACTCTGACTTGTCTTATGATCTGTTTTAATGAAAACCTTTTTATATTGATTTATTCAGTATGAAAGAGCCATGAATCTAATGTTTAAACAAGTTTTCTGTGTTATGATTTAACTTTGAGGTAAAGCAGTAATAGGGGTTTTCTTTATATATTAATTAGTTTGAAACCCAGGATGCTTAATATGAATATATGGTCTAAAAATGAGAAAGGATATGGGGCTGCAACCATGTGAGTTTGCTTAGGTCCCATATTAACGAAAAGAACTTATATAAAAAGGAAAATAAAATAAAATATAGAGGTGCAATGCATACATGTGCCGAGCCTCTACATTTATGAACTATCCAGTAATTCTTATACTTGTGATTTAGTCAGATCTAAAAATCTATATGGATTTGACTGAATCAGAGGTAGGAAAGAAAAGAGAGACAAACAGAAAATTAGCTATGACCATATGTTTGTATTGGATCTATTGGAACCCATAGAAAAATAATATGTTTAAGAAATCACCTCTATTGTTATGATGAAGTGCTTGTTCATGAAAATATGTTTGGTTAATCTTTGGATGTATGCATGTTACTGAATGTTGTATTCACTGCTTGAAACATGAGATGCAGAGAGGAAATGAACACAAAAGGGTAGTGACACTTAGTAATGTAACTAAGGATTTTGGATCTTAGGGCTACAAGATATAGCTTGGCAAGGAGAACATTGCAAGCTCACACATGGTATGTTTATACCCAGGGGCCTGAGTGTGCTGGGTTAACAGAGAATTGTCCCAGGTAGTGTGTGTTTTAAAAGAGAAAGTAGCTAAAGACCCTAACATATTTGATATTGAACATTAGAAATAGGTTCATATGAAGGCCTGGGAAAATCTCTGAGGGCCAGAAAATCTATAGATAAAGAATGATGATCTAATTAATGATTGTGTTGGCTGTTTTAGGATATTCTATGGATGAATTCTATGTTTGTTCCCTCTGCAATAAATCACTGAATCATATAACAATTTGTGGTGCATGCACAGGTTGCACTGAAATGGGTACAAAAGTAATATTGCACTCCCTTATTTATCTTAAAATCATTTGACTATGAAAAAAAACTATATGAAAATTATGTTTCCAATTAGAATACTCATACAAGACATTAGTCTGACCCATGTGTGTTGATGCACTGTTGGGTGTCTCATTTTAATGAGGCAGCTCATAGTGATTATGAAGGTAAATAGGCATTTCTTTGATCAAGCTTTGGATGGGTTGGCTGCCTAAGGAATTGGATGCAATAGTTACAAATTTACTAATATTAAATTAGAAGTTTAAGTTGAATTTATGTTATAATATTTTGGTATGTTGTTTAGAAAGAAACTATGTATTGACATTTCTGATTTTGTATGTTTTAAAAACTTAAAATTGTAATTCAGTAGAGACTGGCAAGTTGTTTTAAAATGGTAATTGAGCAATATAGTTCCTTTGTTTAATTTCCAGATCCTAAAAGAAAATGTAGTATAAATAAAATCTGAGACGGTGAGCAAGTATAGATTGAAAGAACAACCTAGTATTCACTATAAGAAATTCATGTTTAAGTTAAAGAAAAATCTGGCAGAAGGACTTTAAGTTGCTTTGATAAAATAGAGCAAAATAACATGTATTTTGAGGGAAAGCAGTTCAAATTGAATATGGCTAACATAACCATCTTCTTGAGCCTGGGCTAAGCCAGCATTAAAGAGTTTTGAGTCAAGTTATTAGATTTGTTTTATGACACAAGTATAGAGTAGACTCAGACATTTGATAACAAAAAGAAAAAAAGAAAAATCAGGTACCTGAATTTCCCACTGACACACACATGCACAGAAACATGCACACACATGCACAAGCTAAAGAACTGTGTGTACAGTAACAAAATTATGGAAATACATGTAAAATGCCATGTCTTTAGAGTTGAAATCGATAGTCATGCAATAACCATGCATATTTGAAGACCTGGTTTTTGAAACCTAGTTGTTATGTAGGGATTCTTTCTTTGAAATGATTCCCAAACAAATTAATTCTTCCAAACTTGTGTACTCTGATTCAAGTAGGAAGTAGCTTATATATCTTCATATATATAAGTTTAAAATGATTTAAACAAACCAATATTCTTATTGGCATAAAGATCCTGGATAAAAGAAAATTAGAATGAAACATTTTCTTGATTAAATGGCCACTGAATATTTGAGAAAAAAAATTTAAGTGGGTCATTTCACATACCTAGTCTCGATAGGCTTTAATTGTATAGAAGCATAAGTGATATAACGTTCCCTTTTGCAAGAGAATGGCACCCAAACCAATACGACTAGTATCGGTATAAACACTGAAGTCTTGGTTCCCTTCGGGAACCACAAGAATAAAAGCATCGGAAAAGAGTTCCTTTAATCGATCCTCTTTCCCAAAAAGCTACGACTTTCAAAATTATAATTAACTTTATGTAATCATCTTTTTATAAAAATTTACTTATTACAAGTCAATTTATTGTGTCTAACTATCTCATCAAAGCGTTTAGGAGATTCTTATCGATAACGTTGATCAAGCGCACCGACCAGAATTCTAAAAGCACTCAATGGGCAAAACAACACAAAATCATCTTCTATATGATAAACAAGTCTCTTCAAAAAAAGATTTACAAATATTCTTTGCTCGTTTAAGAACAAAATTCCAATCATACTTATAAATATCTTATTAAAAAGATTTGCAAATTTTAATTTGTTGTTTTCATCCAATATCAATAAATACGAAGATAAACTAATCGAGATATTCGTAGAATACTTGATTCACAAAACAGATGAAATAAGGTAGAAGGTTCGTCATACCGAATGACATAACGAACCAAACACAAAAATCACAACGAGTGCGGAATGCGGTAAGAGGATGCTACCTTCCGCAACTCGTAGCTGATGAATACCAGTGGCAAGGTCGAACTAAAAAGACCTTAGCACCACTCAAAAGATTGCTTAGGTGATAATTCTAAGACAAATCTCAAAAATACTGGAAAATTCACAAACTACTTGAATGAGAGAAATAACACTTCCCTCATCAAGTGGGTTTAAAGAATAAATGATGCCATCGAATTTGGAAATCGGAATCATTAAGAACAAAAGAAATCTGCTTAACAAATTGAGAAAGTCAAAGACGAATAGTCCACTCAGGACATAGGATATGGGCTTCATAATGATTAAGTGAATCCTTTCCCAAAAATCAATTTCGAAGCCTGAGTATGCAACAACCGGATTCGCAATTCATAATAATCTCGACATCTTTAAAAGAAACAAACTAAGTGTTGCGGATCCACCAACCGGATTCGCAATTCTCTAAGAAGTCATCAAGCCCAAAATATTTAAGGAAAAAGAATCAACAAGTTCTTTTGATATAAAAGAATGGGACGCACCCGTATCAGAAGAAATCAAAGAGGAAGATCACGAAATAAAATTATGCCATCAAGGATAGAAGGAGAATTACCTCTGGGCTGAGAAGAACCTCCAGAAGCCTTAGCAACATAAAGCTTGCCAGATTTCGCATTAGCAGGAACAGTAGGGCAGTAGGAAACATGATGACCTTCCTTCTTGCAATAACGGTAGAAGAGAGGCTTAGGACAAGCTCGAATTATATGATTAGGAGAACCACATTTGAAACACTTCTGAATGGAAGGTGTTCCAGCAGATTGAGAGTTAGGACCAGATTCAACGGGATTTTTCTTCTTGGAAGGGAAAAATTCCCGCTCATGAAATGGGAACTCCTTCTTATTGGGGTTCTTACGAACCTCAACATCATCACCACTATCGATCTCCTACTCGACAGCTTCGAGATGAAGTGCCGAGTCAACCAACTCCTCAAAAGAAAGCTTAAGTTGGAGCATTAAAGACTTCTTAAGATATTTTTTAAGACCAGAGACAAATTTCAGATTCTTCTTATAAGAGGTGCTAATGAATTCAAGACCATACTTAGATAAGGCCTCGAATGATGCAACATACTAAGAGACGGAGGACTTCCCTTGCTTCAACTCAAGGAAGCGACAGGCTAATAAAACTTTCTCAGATTCAGGAACAAATTTGAGTTCGAATCGTTCCCGAAACCGAATCCAAGAAAGAACAGACTCATCAAGTTCGGCAATAAGAAGCTCATACCAATCAAGGGCACGCTCTTGCAATAAGCTAGAAAATACAAGAACTCGATCATGGTCAGAAAGATCCATGCGAGAGAAGAAACGCTCACATGTGCGAATCCAAACTTGGACCTCAAAAACGGACTTGGAGCCTTTGAATGGCTTTCCACCAAGATGAGAAAAATCACTGCATAGGCGTGCAAAGACAGACTTGCATGGAGGAGATGCTCGAATAGGTGCTGGAAACTGAGTTAAATAAATCCAAGATCTGATCGGTAGACATATAAATGCCGTCCGGATGCGAGCCGCTGGATTGCCCAGCATCCGAGCGTCGTCCTCTGCCTCTTCTAGCCATTAGCTGAAAGTTAAGATAAGATAAAGATTATTCACAAGGTAGATATCATTAATTCAATTATGGAATACTACGGAATAAAATGCATTCCTAGACGTATTCCCAAAATTCTATCTACCCCAAAGGCATAATGATTCTAAGATTCGTAACATTCGTACTACACTTTGATGTACCGTAATATGTGTCTCTGTTCTACGTTTATCATATTTTGTTCTGAACGTAGCTCTGATACCAAGCTGTAATGCCCCACTCCAAGACCCACATTAGCAAAGAGTATTACAAGGTAACACCGTCTGCTAATGCGGAGAATAGAGCTGGTTGGGAGCGACCATCTATAGCCTTGTCTTAATTATCTATTGAATACGCCGACAATTGCCATACCTCCATGAACTCTTTCTCAAATTGATCGACATATCCAATAAATACTTAATACAAAGCCATAGGTGGCTGAAGGATCTATCAGAATAAAATACAACAACTCAAATGTAATACACATCACAGAATAGTAGGTCATCACATACATTTACACATATTCAGATACATTACAGAGTATACAAAATGATACACGTCAAGTGGTAAAGCAAACCACAATATACAGACGAGTCAAAAGAATACATATCAGAGTTACAGCCAAAAAAGGACTACACAAAAAGCTATCACAAAAAGGAGCTAGCGGAATAGTCCATGCGGAAGCAAAATAGGCTAAGTCCAATGTACCTAACCTGAAACATCTTGGTCTGACCCGAGTATAAAATACACGGGTCAGTCTAGCTAAACAAATCAGTTAGACAAACTAAATGATAATGAACATACAAGATCATAAACAACCACCAATATCTCCCAAAAGAGATAACCAAATCATCTAACAAAAGATGAACCAAAACAAGCCTCATATCATTGGCAATCCCAATACACAAAGGATATCATATCCCAAAACAAGCCAAAAGGCAAATAATATATACCAATAAAGGTAACACAAGTTTCCACAAGGTAATCGCTATATATCGTGTGGTTCAAAGAACCTACCCCGAAAGGCGATACACTGGGGAAATATAATTGTCAAAGAAACAAAAGATTCTCGAGCTCAGTACTGTGTAACTAGGATCCATACGCCCGAAGGCAACGCCCGAAGGCAACGCCAAAAGGCAACGCCAAAAGGCAACGCCCGAAGGCAACAAACCCCGAAGGTTCAAGCCCGAAGGAAACAAACCCCAAAGGCAACAAACCCCGAAGGCTCAAGCCCGAAGGCAACAAACCCCGAAGGCAACGCCAAAAGGCAACAAACCGTAGTGGCGGTACTGGACACCACTGTCCGGCAGAATATGTCACAACTCTCAGAAAGGAACCCGGAAAATGTTAACGTGAGTCCCATACCCCACGTTCGCACTAAACGGTTTACTAACCGTTATCCAATTTCACACTCAAAGCAGTACAAAGTTCACCTCATCTCATCAGTAAACCAGACCCAAAGGTCAAAATGGTCAAACGAATAGATTAGGAATTAACTGAAAAGATAAATGCACGTGTTCATAGCACGCATTTTATTTAATCATTTAATTCTCCTCGCTCTTCGCTTGAAGTGAAAAATTGTGTGTGCGTTTTAAATAGAAATTATAAATTGGAGAAACGAGCTTTTAATATAATCAAAAAGATCATTTTATAAAAACCCATGTACGAAATCAAAAAGGAATCATCAAAGTCAAATATGCAATAACAACTAATTGGAATCGACATGAATCGATTAAAATTGGAAACCAAGCAAAATAGGCAAATTAGGCTGAGACAAGCAGGTCAGTCGACTGACTGTAGAGGCCAGTCGATTGATCTAGAAACCCGAAACTTTCGGTTCCTGCAGTCAGTCGACTGACTGTAGAGGCCAGTCGACTGACTGTAGAAAACAGAAACTTTTGGTTTCTGCAGTCAGTCCCAAGAACTTTCATTCCCTACAGCCAGTCGACTGACTGTAGGGGCCAGTCGATTGACTGGCACTGGGACTGTTTTTCAGCATATCCAAATGAAGAGCAAACTCTCACAACTTGCAACCGGACGAGCAATGGGCGCTAGGGGTTTATGCCAATCGACAACCCAGCCCTATAAGCTCTTCAATACACCTCCAAAAGCATGATCAAACATCAAAGCTATGATTTTTTAGAGTTTTTGACTTCAAAACACCAAAAATTGAAATGTTCACCAAATCAATTCAAATCAAAAGCAATTGAACATGGATAGATGTTAGGAATTCATAACTAACAACATTGATAGAAATGGACAAAGATGTGAGTTCAAAAACTCACCTTTTAACACCAAAACAATGATAAGCTCTAGAACAAGCAATAGGTTAATCTCTCTTCAACACTACATCAAGAACTTCAATCTATAATCAAAGATGAAGTTTCCTCAAAGTTTAGGGTTTAGGAATTTCTGAGAATTTGAAGAGGGATTGAGATGGAGAAGAAGAAGAGAAGGCTTACCTAAGCTTCACTTTGAATTTTGGAGCTAGAACTTGAATTTGCAAAGGAAATATGGTTTTGAATTTTAATTTCCCATTGCTCTCCCCATGATTACTGAAGCTTGAATGTTAGGAAAATAAGAATGAAGTGAAGAGGAGAGGTGGACTGAGTTAGGGTGTTAAGATGGGTTAGTGGGCTGAAACCCAAACCCAAAAGCCCACTTAGAAAATAGCAAAATTCAACTTACTCCAAACATATTGATGGTTATACTCAAAAAAGTCGCAAACGCCATTTTGGACTTAATGGAAGTGGTCCCGAGTCCTAATTCGATCGTTTGCAAAAAGTAGCTTTTCGGACTTAAATCCGACTAACTACGCTATATTTAAATAAAAATATTTAAATACACAATTGTAAAATATGCGGGTTGTTACAATGTAGGTGTGGATTTAGTTAGTGATATGTAAGTGCTTTCTAACGAGGGGGATTTATAGTCGATAGTTGAGTAGGTGGAGTCGTGATTGGAAGACATTTTTATGTGCTGTTTGTTTGAATAATTTATTTGTGTTTATTTGTTTTTAAGTAGAATATAAGATGAATTAGTAAGATATGGCTTTGCTATACTTAGAAAATAGGTTAAGGAAAAGGAGTTAAGCCATAACAATTTAACAGAGAGTAGTTAGTTATTTAAATGGTTGTTATTAGTTTAATTTTTAGGTGGTTATTATTAATTCTAGGTGTATAAAACCAATTGTGCAGTTGAAAGTCTATATGAGCTATTTATACAAATTTAAGTGAATAAAGTACTATTTCTACAAATTTAGTTAACCAATTCATTATACGAACAAATTCTAGATCTCTTCTTAACTAAATAAAAGTTAAATCACTTAACGGTTTTGTAAAAATATCAGCTATTTGATTTTCGGGATTAACAAATTCAAGAGTTATTATTTCTTTTTCAACATTGTCTCTCAGAAAATGGTGCGAATATCGATATACTTTGTTTGTGAATGATTAATTGGATTTTTAGATAAATTTATAGCACTAGTATTATCGCAATATATTTGAGATTTGTTTATTATTTTTCTATAAACTTTAAGTGTTTGTTGCATATATATTACTTGAGCACAAGCTAAGGCAGCAGAAATATATTCGGCTTCACACGTCGAAAGAGAAACTGTAACAACCTGCATATTTAACGATTTTATATTTAAATATTTAATTTAAATATAGCGTCGTTGGTCGGATTTAGGTCCGAAAAGCTAATTTTTGCAAACGGCCGAATTAGAGCTCGAAACCATTTCCATTAAGTTCAAAATGGCGTTGCAATCTTTTTGAGTATAAACTTTGATATGTTTGGAGTAAGATGAATTTTGCTACTTTTTCTAGTTGGGTTTTGGGTTTGGGTACAGCCCACTAGCTTAACTAAATACCCTAGCTCAGCCCATCTCTTTCCATTCACTCATTTTCACCTCCAAACTCAAGCAAAAACTGAAAATGGTGGAAAGGAAGAGGAAATAGAAATTACAAGCCCTAGTTTACTTTGCAAACTTGAATTCTTGCTCCAAAATCAAACATAAGCTATTAGTAAGCCTCCTCTTCTTCTTCTCCAACTCTTTTCTCTTCAATTTTAGAAAGTTTCCTAAACTTAACTTAGGAAAATACTTGTTTTGATCCTAGATTGAAGCTAGTAGAGTTGAAGTGGAGAGTGGTTGGTTGTTCCTTTGCTATTGAGCCTCTCTATTCTTGTTTTGAGTTAAAAAGGTGAGTTTTGAACTCACATCTACTTTTCTTGATATCATTGATGTTAGGTATGAATTCCTAACACTTGTTCATGTTCATTTGCTTTCGATTTGAATTGATTCGGTGAAATTGCCGATTATGGCATTTGAAGCTAAATCTATGAAATCCTTTTAGGGTTGATGTTTATGTTGTTCGGAGTGTTTGGGTGAGTCGTTAAGGTTGGGTAGTCATTTGATGTAAGCCCATAATCAACACTCATCCGATTGCTTTCGATTGGTTTTGGCCTTTAATGGCCTAGGTTCAGGAAATGCCTAACCATAAGTTTTCAGACGTCTGAATCCATATTTCAGACGTTTGAATATTGTTATGGGGAAGATTTTTATTCCCAGATTCAGACGTCTGAAATTATATTCCAGACGTCTGAATTGGCTAAATTACGACCAGAAAGAAAATAGGCAGAATAATGCCTATTTCAGACGTCTGAAGATTTGGGTTCAGACGTCTGAATTCTATTTTGGAGAACAAGTAAATTTCCAGATTCAGACGTCTGAATCCCCTCTTTTAGACGTATGAATATGCTGTCTCTTGCCTATCTGCCTAGTTTGTATAGTTTTTCCAAGTTTAATCGATTCACATTGTTTCCGATTAGTTGTTTATGCATATTTGACCTTGATGATTCCTTTTTGACTTCATTCACGGGTTTTATAAATGATTTCTTCAAATCGTGTTGAAAGCTCGCTTCTCCAATTTATAAATTCTATTTAAAATACACACACAATTCGCACTCCAATCGAAGTGGGAGGAGAATTAAATAATTAGATAAAACACGTGCAATGAACACGTGCGTTCATCTTTTCTGTTAATTCCCAATCTATTCGTTTGAACGTTTTGACCTTTGGTCTGGTTTACCAATGAAATGAGGTGAACTTTGTACTGCTTTGAGTGTGAAATTGACTGACGGATAGTAAACCGTTTAGTGCGAACGAGTGGTTATGGGACTCACGTTAACACTTTCTGGATTCCTTTTCGAGAGTTATGACACATTTTGCCAGTTAGTGGTATCCAGTACTGGGCCTCCGGACCTTCACCACTACGGTTTGTTGCCTTCGGGTATGTTGCCTTCGGGTTTGTACCTTCGGTTTGTGCCTTCGGGTTTGTTGCCCTATAGTATCGCTTCGGTGTTGGTCTTTTTGAGCCGCACGAGTGATATTGGGTTTGGAGCCTTCGGGCTTATGGATCCTTGTTTATACAGAACTGAGCTCAAGCAATCTTATGTTTCATTGATATTATATTCCCTTAGTATCGCCCTTCAGTGTTGGTCTTATTGAGCCGCATGATGTATAGCGGTTACCTTATGGAACTTGTATACCCTATGGGAATTTGTTATTTGCCTTTTGGCTTGCTTTGGGATATTCTTATCCTTTGTTTATTTGAGATGCCGATGATATGAGGCTTGTTTTGTTATGTTCATCTTTTGTTAGATGATTGTGTTATCTCTTTTTAGAGATATTTGTTATACTTTGTAGCCTTGCAGGTTTATTGTTGTTCTGTTTATCTAACTGATTTGTTTAGCTAGACTGACCCGTATATTTTATACTTGGGTCAGACCGAGATGTTTCAGGTTAGGTGCTTTTGGACTTAGCCTATTTTGCTTCCGCATGGACTACTCCACTAGCTTCTTTTTGTCATAGCTTTTTGCGTAGTCCTATTTTGTTGTAACTCTGATATTTATTCTTCTTGAATCGTTTGTATATTGTGGTTTGCTATACCACTTGACATGTATTATTTTGTATACTCTATTATGTATCAGTATATGTGTATATGCTGATCTACTGTTCTGTGATGTATATTACATTTGAGTTGTTATATTCTATTCTGATAGATCCTCCAGCCACCTATGGTTTTGTTTTAAGTATTCATTGGATATGTCAATCTGTTTGGTATGACCATTATCGACGTATTTAATAGATAGTTAAAGCAAAGCTATAGATGGTCACTCCTATCAAGCTCTATTCTCCGCATTAGTAGACGGTATTATCTAATAATACTCTTTACTAATGTGGGTATAGAATTGGGGCGTTACAGAAACACAAATTTGCTTTTTTACTAAACCACAAAACTAACGATGTGACCATTAAAGTGACAAGTGCCACTTGTAGTTTTTTAATTCGATTTACATCCACCAAAATCTACATGACTGTAAGATACGAGTTCAAACGAAATGCCTTTTGGATAAAATAAACCATTATCTCTAGTGTTGGTTAAATATCGTAAAATTCATTTTAACCACTCGATAATGTGATTCCTTAGGTTATGCTTGAAATCTTGCACATAAACAGACACTCATCATAATATCTGGTATACTAGCTGTTAAGTATAGTAAAAATTCTATCATGCTTCGAAATATTTTTTGATCGAACTCTTTACCATGTTCATCTTTGTCTAGACGATTAGTAGTACTCATTGGAGTGATTTACTTGATGTATTATCCATTCCAAAATGTTTTAGTAATTATTTACTGCATTTTTCTTGATTTATAAAGATTCCATTATTTAATTGTTTTATTTGTAATCCTAAAAAAAATTAATTCACCCATATGAGACATTTCAAATTCGTTTGTCATTATTGTAGAAAGTTTATTACATAAATTTTCATTAGTAGATCTAAATATAATATCATCAACATAAATTTGAACAATCAATATATCCTTCTATTCTCTCTTAATAAATAATGTTGTATCTATTTTACCAATTTGAAAACCGAAATTTATTAAATGTTATTTTAATCGATCATACAAAGCTTGAGGTGCTTGTTTTAAACCATATAATGCCTTTTTAATTTTAAAAACATGATTTGGATATTTTTCATGAACAAATAATGGTGGTTGTTCAACGTAAACATTATCTTTTTTAAAACAGTTCAAGAAAGCACTTTTAACATCCGTTTGAAATAGCTTAAAGTTATGATGACACGCAAAAGCAAGTAATATTATTATGGGTTGAAGACGTGCCACAGGTGCAAAAGTCTCTTCATAATCAACTCCTTCTTCTTGATTGTATCCATGTTCCACTAATCTTACTTTATTATGTATAATATTTTCATTTTTGCCTACTATGTTTTTAAAAACCCATTTTATTCCAATTACTGATTGATCCTTTGGCCTTGGTACTAGTTCGCAAACATTATTTCGTTCAAATTGATTAAGTTCTTCTTGCATAATTAAAATCCAGAAATCATTATCTGATGCTTCCTTGTAATTTTTTGGTTCAAAATTAGATATAAATGCTACATTACTCATTTGATTCATTTGTCTTCTAGTCGAAGCTTTGTTATCTAGATTTCCAATTATGTTATCAATAGGATGATCTTTTAAAATACGGGGCGGTGATTTCAAATCACTATTATTTTGATTATTATTATTATTTTCAATCATAATTTCAATGGATTTATTTTGATTAGTGTTAAAAATTTCTTCGTCGTCTTTATTTATATTTTTAAAGTTTTCATCAAATAAGACATGTAACGACCCGATATTTTGTATCATTCAAATCGACAATAAATCCACACATGCTGGACTTGAATAATTCTAAACAATAGATTGTAAATAAAATTTGGCAAAACTTAGAATATAAAGTAAAAAATCACAGATCACAAACACAGAGTAATATAACAATGCAGCGGAAACAAAGAAATAGTAGTTCATGAAGCTACTATATACGTATACATCAGAGTTAACAAGATACAACAGAAATCACGAATACATAGATGTCTCAATACATTAGCCAAATACAAGATCTGAATACATCTTTGGAATCAACTGAATAACTGAAAGCGAAATAGAAAGCTGGATCCCCAAGCAAAGCTCCAACTCCAAAGGTGGGTCTCGAATGCTATATCACTCAGTCTGACCCGAGCATAAAGCAAAACACAAAACACTCGAGTCAAGACATACATACTTATACAATGTAAACCAACTCAAGTGAACTGTAATAGAAAAGTACAAGTAACTTAAAGGATGCTTGGGATCGCCCATCCTTTTAAGGATCCGTTAAACTATCTACTATGTTGTAATATTCGCTATTATAATAATATCTAATAATAAAATAAACTTACTTTTAAATAGCATTAAGGCTTTACATTTTCCACCTTAACACATAATAGTGCCAATAGTCTATACAGTACCTGCATACCTCGAGAGGCTACGAGAAGATACTCCATAGGTACGACACAAATAGAAACTCGTAGTAAAGCTCGATATGGTAGGTGACACGGCACAACTAGGCAATGCCAGGGTAGATATACCAATTACGCATCCGGGCTGGTGGAAACGCATAGCAGCCACTACTGCCCACCTTGGAACACATTCCCAAATCAAAATCGAAGGGTGGCCACCAAATCAATCACAAAGTAATAGAGTGGTATCGAAGAAATGCATCCGATCAGAGGTGCTACTTCATTGGACCGTCAATCGCTCCTGTTTTAGCCACCTTATGCCAACTCACAAGAGTTGGGTCCACGTTCATACCTCAATGGGATCGTTGCCACCATCCTACTTCATTCAGGAATCTCCACCGCATACATGGTTGTCAAACTGGTTTTCGGTATCGACAAAGAGTATGCCCATATCCGATCCTGGTCTCTTTGCCAACCAATCGTTATTATAACCCATGGATATTTATTTCAAAATCATTTACTTTAAAACCCAAAATATCATATCCATTTCAAAACTAAATACTATATTATTTCATTTCAAAGTCAAATCAATATATCATTTCCATTTTGAGTCCCAAAGCAATAATATATCATTTAAATTCAAAAAAAACCAAATCAACATATCATTTAAATAAAACCAAAATTTCCAAATCACTGAAGATTTCCTTGAATTTAATAAACTTGAAATATTCCTTTAAATCATCTTAAACCAAACCACTTTATAAAGTCACAGTCTTAAGTCTTCAATTTCAATAAGTTTCACGTTAATATATTTAAAGACAATTCTTAATAAAATACAATTTCACACAATTTCTTTTTCGAAACCATAGTACCTTTCAAAGTTATAATAACTCTGAAAGCCAACACTTTGAAACCATAATATTTTTAAATCATAACAATTTAGAAATGTTATTATTTGAAAATCATAATACTTAGAAAATCATAACATCTTTAAAATAATATTCATTTAAACCATTTAAATTCAAAGTCAAAATCTTCCAAAATAATATTCATTTCCAAAGTTCATTGAAATTTCAACCACAAAAGCACTTATAAAGTGTTACGGTAAATATATTAACATTTCAAAACATTGTCAAATTCAAAACAGCAGCACTCATAAAGTGCTACAATAGGTATTAGAATTTCAAAACAGTTCAGTTTCTAAAACAGCAGCACTTATAAAGTGCTGTAATAGTTATTTGGATATTTTCAGAAATAGTTCAAATTCAGAAACAGCAGCACTTATAAAGTGTTGTAATAGGTGTTTACTTATTTTAGAACTTAATTAAATTTCAGAAATGATAGCACTTCAAAAATGCTATCTTAGAAACCACAACATTTTTAAATGCTACCAAAAAAATTCCAGATTTTATTATAACTTTTCAGAAACATTAAAACTTCAATTTTAGCCATTTTTAACTTATAAAAATCATATTTCATGCTTCAAAACCTTTATTTGGATATCATTTAACTTATGATTAAAATAAAATTATATAAATAAATATCCAATTTAAACCATAATTCATTTATTAAGTCAAAATACACTATTTTACTTAACTTTTATTTTTAACCACTAACCTAACACTTTATTTTAAAATACCCATTTCATAAATAAAACTAAATTTATATTTATTTACTTAACTTAAATTTCCATTTGAAAAACCAAATTTCCAATTATCAAGTTTGGTCATAATTAAAGTTACATTTTTCCATTTAAAAATCATAACTATTTATTTTACAAAACATAACATTTCACAAAAGAATATTTTATCATAGTTAATATAACAATCAATCTTTTTCTTTTAGATCTATTCATTTAAACATCAAATAACTATGATTTTCTAGTCAAATAAATTTTATTACAAATGTCCAATTAAAACTGTATTCCATTTAATCAGTTCAAAATACATTATTTATTACACAAATCATGTCCGTTTCATAAAGTAAAATTCATAACAATTACTAGGTTAGATTTAAAACTTCCATATTAAGTAAAATTCAATTATTAAGTTATTTAACATCAATAAATGTCTTTAAATTCTATTTAAAACCAACACATCTTTAAAATTTCCATTAAAGCCACTTATTGACTTATTAAATCTTAACTTATAGAAAACCAACATCTTCTTATATTTAAGTCATTTAAGTCAAATCTTTAGCTCAAATTTCATATATTTAAACATTCAAAATACTTAATAATTTTTAGGAAAATATTATTTAAAAATATAACCATGGGCCTGTATAACATTTTCTAACCTAGGTCAAGTGATACAGATTTGTATCATTTCAATCCGTAATTTAAAAAGAAAAATTCGGGTTCTATCATTTCAAACCCGCAATCCCAAGTCAAATAAAATGAAATAAAAATACAATAAAAATCACTCGAGCATATCATTTCAGCCCATAATGATTTTTCCTTATTCTAATATCCGTTCGGGTATGTATCATTTCAACCCATAGTGATAGGGAACTTGTAGTGTGAGATATAGTAATTAAAATGAACAGTATAACATATAATAACATATCAGACAATGTAACAGGTATATAAACAGCATTTAATATATCATAGGCATGTTTGAATAACATATCAATTTATATAGATTCACTTGTCATCATTTCACAATAATATAAGTACATATGTCTAGAGTGATAAAACTCACCTTTTTAAAGCTGGAGATCGAATTCAAAACACAAGACTAAAACTCCAAAAAGCACGACAAGGCACGACTATGTTTTTTTTTGTGAATGAAGAGTCCTGATCCAAATCTTATATATAAACAATTACCGAAACATAAGTATATTATTCAACACACAAGATTAGAAATTAAAACAATAAAAATACGGATCAAAGAGGACATAACCTTGCTTACATCAATCAAGTGGCTCGGCCATGGTCAAGTGGGCTTGACCACACCACACATAGGCACGGCTATGATGTCTAAAGGTCATGACAAAGCAAATAGGTGGTGGAATTTGTTATGGCCAAAGTACATGAAGAGGACGTGAAGGAAAATAGGAGTTTGGCTAGGTTTTCAACAAGTTTAGTGATGGAGTCTTCATGGTGGTCACGGCCATGAATGGTGGGGAGGAGGAGTGATGATGGTGGTCGGTCATAGGGTGGAGATGGTGATGGGGTCGGGTTGGAGGTGAGGCCGAGCAACTTGAAGAAACAAAGAAAGAAAAGAGAAAAAGAAAAGGAGAAAGAAGAGGAAGAAGAAGCCATGACTTGTGATATTTGTTTTCTTTGTACGCAAATGAAGAATGAGGGAAAGTTACGGCTTTGGAAATGTAATACACGGCTAAGAAAGGAAAATAAAAAAAGAAACGGCTAAGAGAATGGCAAGAGATGAAGAGGCTAGTGAATGAAGGCTTTATTTCCTATTTAATAAAAGAAACGTATGTAAAGTCTTCAATCAGAAGAGGCAAAAGAGGAAAAGATATATAGGAAGATTTGTACGTGATTTGATGGGAGTAATACACGTCTAAACAATGGCGAACGACTATGGTAGGAAATAAATAGGCCAAGCAAATAAAGGCAAGCAATAAAGCAAATGTAACCTATGCCAAATTAAAACAAAGTAATCATACGTCTAATTGATTTGTTTCCTAGCCGTTAAATAAAAAATATATATACAAAAGAAACATTCAATAAATAAAAATAAAGTTTATACAACATAATAGAAAAATAAAATAAGGAGATGGATATAGAAACATATAAAATAAACGCAGAAATTAATTGTTTTTAAAGCGTTGTATGTTATCCAATTTACAAAGTATAAATCAGAATTTAATGAAATGAAAAGCATAACGGACATTAGAATTATATACAGCTTCAAATAAAAGATTAGAATTTAAAATTCAAATTTAAAAATTTAAACTGAAATTCAAAATTTGACCAAAATTGACCAAAATATAAAATTTACAGAATTTGTTTATTTATATTCTTTGGAAAATAAATTACATACAAATTTCAAACTTACATTGGAAAATTCCAAAATTCATATTTCCAACTTTCCTTTGTATTAAATATTATTTTCAATTGTTGAATTTGTCAAATACATTTATTATAATTAAAACCTTAATCAATTTATTCAATTTGGTTTCTTCCTTTTAGTTTTATCTATGAATAAAATATACATTTCCATCTATTTCGTTACATTCACAACTTTTACCATTACTGTCTTATCTCATATTAATGAACATTTACTTACATTTAAAGGTAATTGATTTTCTACTTTAAATTTAGCAGCCTAAATAAAATGTAACTTGCAATAAATGTTATCATTATCTTGATATTACACTCAAGTTTGTTATGTCCACTAATTATCATAATTGCTTACATAATGTTTAATACATTCAATTACCATAAATTATATACTAATTCATTTATCCACACAACACTTACATTTATTTACTTATACTCAGTTTTATACCCAAATGTAACATTTACAACTAGATTATTAGACCAACTAAATAGTAACTTACAACCGTTACTATAACTTTTAATCACACTTTTGAATTCATTGTTCACAAACATATGTTACCATTCTTATATACCTAATCTTTATTAAATGGTCATTTATTTCATACTAAATCATTTATAAATTTTAATGTTTGCATTTATTTTCTTACATAAATTTATGGCCAAGTATAACAATTTACATTACTTCAATAAATTGTAATTTCATTTCAATTGTTAATAATTAGTTTTTAAATACATTGTTAAATTTCATTTTTGCATTCATTTCATTATTAAATTACAAAGTTTTTTATTATCTTCCAAATTTATTTACCAAAATCTTATTAAATTGACAACTTTCATTATTAAAATGTACGGTTCGCTACACTCTCCCCCACTCAAAACTTTTCGTCCCCGAAAAGGAAAAAGAAGGGAAAAGAAAGAATTAGGTAAACAATACATCTTATTCAAAAACATTAACTTTATAAACAAATAAATTTACAAAATTAATTAATTTAAATAAAATATACCAATTTATATATAAATTCCTTCAACACCATTTTATATTGTACATTATTCAATTACATTGTTAACTTCTGAATAATCAGGGTAAGTTATACTGGAATGTAATAGAATATTATACAAATAAAATTTTCTAATTCAATTATTTCAAGCTTAAATATTTATTCAAATTTTTGGCTTCATTTTATAATTGAAATCATCTTTTAAGATAAAATTTAAGAATTAAATTTCCGATTAACTTCAAATAATTTAAAGATAAATAAATACATATACAATATATATATCAAATCTAATTTGAAATCATATACCAATATATATATTATAAATCAAGTCATATCAGAAATTCAAATCAATTAATTTTTTCAAAACGAAACTGTAGCAAGGCTACATGATGGTCTCTTCACTTCGAAACTCGAAAATGAACGTCGATGATGCTGTAGTCATCACCAAAATTATTTTCCACTGATTCAAAACTTAAAAATTCTTTAGAAACAATTTCTATTCGGAAATATTTTAAATAATATATCCATTTAAAACTATAAAACCAAAGTTCAAAATCATCGGAAATTAAATTCTCAAATTCTTGATTTAAATTCAATTTTAATTTCCAAATCAATTTGTAACCATGTTTTATAGGTCAATTATTTATATATGAAACAAAAGCCAATGGTTACAATATATATATACAGAGTCAAATATTATTTCTTAACATCCAATTCAATTAACTATCAAAATTCAGAAAATTATACTTGTATATATAATTATACAAAATTTCTCATTTACCAAATTTTGAAAATAATATTGTGTCAGTTTGCTCTGTTCATGTGTTTTGGAGATCCTATCGATTACGTTGATCAGACGAATCGATCGGAAACCCAAATCAACATCAACAACTCAAACAACACAATATATAATAAAACATTTTTAAATATTAGTTTACAAATACACTTCAAAAAAATGATTTTAAGATAAGTTGGAAACAAAAGACCAAGACGATTAAACAACAGAATAAAGGAAATGGATAAGCTTATATAAATCTTGGGCAACCTTAATCGGGGCAACCGTGACTTCAAGAATAAGATCGATGTAGGGTTCTGTGACAAACCTATATCTGATCTCAAGAGATAGAATTCAGCATAACAAAAGATATTAGCATCTAAACCAAGGATGTAAAAATCTCTGGTGAATCGATGCTAATTGTAAAGGAGTCCATGCCTTACAAATCATTCGAAGATTGGCGAGAACAACAATTTATTATAGAGATCATTCAAAGTGGAGTTATGGGATACTCCAGAATCAAAAGAAGACAAATAGGGAGAGACAAGAATGGATTTGGAACCGCAGGGAATGTTCCAAAATTCAAAAGGAATCGAGTCAAAAAGAAAGAGATTCAAGCTTGAATTAAAGTGATTCTGTAAATAAATTTACCATATATGCTAAGCTTTTCCTACAGCCAAAGCTCTAATACCAAATGTAATGACCTGGGATTTTGAACCATTCAAATCGACAATAAATCCACACATGTCGGACTTGAATAATTCAAAACAATAGATTGTAAATAAAATTTGGCAAAACTCAGATTATACAGTAAATAAATCACAGATCACTGACACAGAGTAATATAACAATGCAGTAGAAAGAAAGAAATAGTAGTTCATGAAGATACTATATATGTATACATCAGAGTTAACAAGATACAACAGAAATCACAAATACAAAGATGTCTCAATACAATAGTCAAATACAAGATCTGAATACATCTCTGGAATCAACTGAATAACTGAAAGCAAAATAGATAGTTGGATCCCCAAGCAAAGCTCCAACTCTAGAGGTGAGTCTCGAATGCTGTATCACTCAGTCTAACCCGAGCGTAAAGCAAAACAAAAAACACTCGAGTCAGGACATACATACTTATACAATGTAAACCAACTCAAGTGAACTGTAATAGTACAAGTAAATTAAAGGATGCTTGGGATCGCCCATCCTTTAAGGATCCATTAAACTATCTACTATGTAGTAATATTCGCTATTATAATAATTTCTAATAATAAAATAAACTTACTTTTAAATAGCGTTAAGGCTTTACATTTTCCACCTTAACACATAATAGTGCCAATAGTCTATACAGTACCTGTATACCTCGAGAGGCTACGAGAAGATACTCCATAGGTACGACACAAATAGAAACTCGTAGTAAAGCTCGGTATGGTAGGTGACACGGCACAACTAGGCAATGCCAGGGTAGATATACCAATTACACATCCGGGCTGGTGGAAACGCATAGTAGCCACCACCGCCCACCTTGGAACACACTCCCAAATCAAAATCGAAGGGTGGCCACCAAATCAATCAAAAAGTAGTCGAATGGTATCGAAGAAATGCATCCGATCAGAGGTGCTACCTCATTCGCCCGTCAATCGCTCCTGTTTTAGCCACCTTATGCCAACTCACGGGAGTTGGGTCCACTTTCATACCTCAATAGGATCGTCGCCACCATCCTACTTCATTCTGGAATCTCCACCGCGTACACGGTTGTCAAAGTGGTTTTCGGTATCGATAAAGAGTATGCCCATATCTGATTCCGATCTCTTTGCCAACCAATCGTTATTATAACCCATGGATATTTATTTCAAAATCAATTACTTTGAAACCCAAAATATCATATCCATTTTAAAACTAAATACTATATTATTTCATTTCAAAGCCAAATCAATATATCATTTCCATTTAGAGTCCCAAAGCAATAATATATCATTTAAATAAAACCCAAATTTCCAAATCACTGAATATTTCCTTGAATTTAATAAACTTGAAATATTCCTTTAAATCATCTTAAACCAAACCACTTTATAAAGTCACATTCTTAAATCTTCAATTTCAATAAGTTTCACGTTAATATATTTAAAGACAATTCTTAATAAAATACAATTTCACACAATTTCATTTTCAAAACCATAGTACCTTTCAAATTTATAACAACTCTGAAACCAAACACTTTGATACCATAATATTTTTAAATCATAACAATTTAGAAATGTTATTCTTTGAAAATCATAATACTTAGAAAATCATAACACCTTTAAAATAATATTCATTTAAACCATTTAAATTCAATGTCAAAATCTTCCAAAATAATATTCATTTCCATAGTTCATTGAAATTTCAGCCACAACAGCACTTACAAAGTGTTAGGGTAAATATATTAACATTTCAAAACATTGTCAAATTCAAAACAGCAGCACTCATAAAGTGCTACAGTAGGTGTTAAAACCTCTCTTATTCACGATGTAGCGACCTATTCGACTCAATGACCTAAGGGAATAAGCGACTCAACTATCCAAGGCATAAACGACTTAACGACCTATAGCAGGGCACGACCTAACGACCTAAAGCACAGAGCGGTTCAATATGGCACGACTCAACGACTTAAGGAGCTCCAGCGACCCAGCGACCTAAAGACTCCTACGACTCAACAGGTTAACGACCTAGCAACTCAATAAAGGCAATGACCTAATGACTTAAGGAGAGTGCGACCTAACGACCTAAAAAGCTTCAGAGTTAAGCCACATGTGCACTGCCTCTTCCATTAGGTCACTTACGACCTAAACAAGCCGAGTTAACTTCTGTGCTACACATGTTAAGTCGCTCACAGCATATATCTCGTCCAGGATGGCTCCATTAAGTCGCGAACGACTTATGCTACCTCGGGATCGCTCTTAGGTCGCAACTCCCTAGGTCGCTCACGACTTATGACATAGCCGACCTAAGCCCAACTTCTCCTATAAATACCCCGCCTACTCCGCACTAGAAATGGGAGGATTATTCTGGAGCGCCAAGACTTTGCTGTTTTGTACTACTTCTACACTTGCTCCAACACTTCAAAGGCAAAAGACACTTCAAAGAACCTTCGGAAAAGATCAAGTTCATTCGACATGAATTCAAAGAGCTTTTCTACATCAAAGTTCTAACTACATGTCTTAATTGTGTTGTAAATGAAGAATCATTGTAAAATCTGTAATTAAATCAGTAATGGAAGAGATTAAGTGGACTTAGGCTTGACTTTGAGCCGAACCACTATAAAAATTGTTGTCTCTTTACTATTTTCTGCTATTTCCTGCTTTATTTTGTTCCTGTACCAACGGGTGGTGCTTTCGCTATATCACAACTCACACCAGGGTGTTAGCGTAGATTTTTAACGTTAACATTTTTGGTGCTTTCACTGAGAACGACTGAACTCAGGGGTGCTCTCATCATTGCTTCACAAAGATTTGTGGAAAGACTCTCACTAAGAACCAGAAGTCTATCCGAAATTATGGCTCCTGGAAGGAAAAGTAAATCTACTAGATCCGGAAATGCTTATGACAACGCAGCCAATTCTCCCACGTTAAATCAAGCGGCTCCTAGTGTTGGAGTCATAAGGGCGGAATTGGATGCTGTAGTGTCTGGGTTGTATCAACAAATGGAAGCCCAGAACACTTTGATGTTGGACAAGTTGAATGCTTTGCTTGGAGTTAACCAGCAACCAGAGAATAATGAAGAAACCTTTGCTGAAGATGTTCATGATTCCCAAGGGAAAAGTATTCCTCAAAGGGCAGCTGGCACCGCCGAAGGGGCACCTCCCCAAGATGGAGGTTCAAGGCCGCAGCCAACTCTTCGTGAACGTTTGTCCAGGCAAACTTCCGAAAAATAGCTGACGTATGTCCCGCGGGACCTCTAAATGATGAGGAGTACCTTTCGGGAATGATTCGACAAATTATGAAGGATAGCATGCGAAGGGAGGAAGATGAAAGTGACTGGGGGTTTGATCCAAGCAGAACTCCTTTTGCTGAAAGAATTCTGAAGGCTGAATTTCCGAAGAAGTTTGTTCCCCCCACTATTCCAGCTTATCGAGGGACAAGAGATCCTAACCAGTTCTTATACAAGTATGACTGGCATATGACAGGTGCCAGAGCAACAAACGAGAACAAGTGCAGATACTTTCCTATGTACTTAGAGGGAGTGGACCTGCTTTGGTTCATGAAGCTGCCAGTTCGATCTGTGGTTCAGTTCTCCGACCTAACTCGGAAATTCAAAGATCAGTTCAGGTTATATGCTTCGAAGGCCAAGGACATAATGTCACTATCCAGCCTTGAACAAAGCCCCGGAGAGTCTATCAAATCTTTCTTAAACCGCTTCAATATAGCCTTGGCCGAAGTTGATAATGCAGAGCCTCGGATGATTCTGACTTACTTGATGCGAGCTATTGACAAATCAAGTGAATTCGGAAAATGGCTAAAGATGAAAGAGCCAAATTCACTTGAAAAGTTTTACAAGAAGGTCGATGAATTCATGCGCTTAGAAAGCCGTCCTGTGCCAGCGAAAGTAGACGTGGCAGAGGTTAAGAATAACAATGTTGCTTCTTCCAAAAAGGAATCTGGTGGCCAGAAGAGGTAGAATGACGGTAGGAAAGAGCAGAGAGATGTGAAGAAAAGTCGCCGCTTTAAACCTTCAAATTTTACTCCCTTAACTGATACTCTAGAAAATAACTTTTTCACAACCAAGGATGCTATCGAATACCCCAAACCACCTGAGATGAAGCCTGGGAAAAATGTTGTGCATAATGGGAGATTCTGTCGGTTCCACAATCAACCTGGCCACGCCACTAATGAATGTCGCCAATTAAAGAATTTGATTGAAGAGCTGTTGAGACAGAATAAACTAACCAATATGTGAAGAGAAAAAGAAGTGACCCGACCTCATCTACTCAAGGGCAGCAAGTTTCTACTCATCAATCCAACTCAGGTGAGAGGACTGCCGTGTAGGAATCTGAGAGGCCTATCATTAATTTTATCACAGGGGGTCCTCACCCAGCGGGTAGAAGTTGGGGTGAGATGGAGAGATATGCTCACGCTTTGAGATATGCCCCGGTGGAAGAAAGTGTTTTTGTCTTGGAAGATGCTGCACCTTTAAAACAGCAAAGAACTTTTAATGATGACATAATATTCCGGGCTAGAGACTCTGTTGGTGTTAAGGCTCCCACCATGGATCCCTTGGTGATATCTGTAGGCATCGGATCAGCCATTGTAAGAAGGGTGCTTATTAACTGCGGCGCCTCTTGCAATGTCCTCTTTAGAAAGAAATTTGATTAGATGAAAATTCCCATGGCTGATGTCCAAGCTTCCTCACAGAAAACTGTTGGGTTTACTGGCGAACCAAAACAGCCTATTGGGACTATTGACTTATTTGTAGAGCTCGGAGAAGGGGAAAAGAAGGTGGTCCGAAAGCAAACTTTTGTGATTGTTGATGAATTCTCCGCTTACAATGCCTTCTTGGGTTGACCAACTCTTGCTGCATTCAAGGCCATTCTCACCCCATGGTGCTTGACTATGAAGTTCCCCACTGATAATGGTGTCGGTGTTGTGAAGGGGGACCAAAATGTCGGGCGAGAATGCTATTTCATAGAGTTACGGGAAGGAAAGAAAAGAGAAATGGGTAAGGGTGCGGCAGCTCCGCTCCGCATCAAAGAGACCACCTTGTAGCAATTACGGGGTGGACCCTGCACTGGAGAGAATAATGATGCACGAAAAGAGATTGATCCCAGAAAAACCAGTGCAGGGGAGAGTAGAGTGGTGCCGGTGGAAGTGACGGTGCCAATACCTGTTGACCTGTATGATCCAAACAAGGTGCTGAATGTGGGTTCACAACTCAGTGTGACGGTTCAGAATATGCTGATATCATTCTTGAAAGCAAACATGGATGTATTCGCTTGGAGTCATGCCAACATTTGTGGGATATCTCTAGAAATCGCAGGGCATGCTTTGAATATTGATCCAAAATTCACACTCAAAAAGCAGAAAAGAAGAACCTAGGGTCCTGAAAGGTCAACAACATTAAAAGAAGAAGTAGATCGGCTCATGGAAAATGGCTTCATCAGAGAATCCACTTATCCAAATTGGGTTTCTAATCCGGTGTTGGTTAAAAAAGCAAATGGGAAGTGGAGAGTATGCATCGACTTTTCAGACTTGAACAAAGCATGCCCCAAAGACTGTTTCCCATTGCCCAGGATTGATCAGTTGGTGGATGGAAAAGCCGGGCATGAATTATTGTCTTTTATGGATGCTTACTCAAGATACAATCAAATCATGATGCATGAGCCAGATCAGGAGGACACGAGCTTTATCACTGATGTTGGTCTTTACTGCTATAAAGTCATGCCCTTCGGACTAAAGAATGCGGGGGCAACTTATCAAAGACTTGTTAATGCCATGTTCAAACCCCAGATTGGCAAGACTATGGAAGTATATGTTGATGATATGTTGGTCAAATCGAAGAAGGCAGTAGACCACATGGATCATTTGGAAGAAATGTTCACGGTCCTCCGAAAGTATGGGATGAAGCTAAATTCTCTGAAATGTTCATTCGGGGTAGAGTCCGAAAAATTCTTGGGTTTCATTGTGAGTGCTAGGGGCATCGAAGCTAATCCTGCTCAGATTACTGCTTTAAAAGAAGTCAAAGCCCCTAGAACAAAGAAGGAATTGCAAAGCCTCAACGGGAAAGTCGCTGCTTTGAGTCGGTTTATTTCCAGGGTCACTGATAAATGCATTCCCTTCTTTGACGCTCTTAAGAAAGGAAAGAAAAACTTTGAATGGACTCCTGAATGTCAGAAAGCTTTTGATGAACTGATTCGTCACATGGAAATGCCTCCAATACTTTCTTAGCCCAGCAATGGTGAAGATCTTTTCATATACTTAGCGGTTTCATCTCATGCTCTCAGTGTAGCATTGGTACGGGAAGATGCAAAATTTCAGCACCCGGTTTATTACATCAGTAAAAGATTCACTGGGGCAAAGATGAATTATTCAAAGCTGGAAAAGCTCGCCTATTGTCTATTGATTGCGTCCAGAAAGTTGAGGCCATATTTCCAGGCTCATCCTATTAAAGTCCTCACTGATCAACCTCTAAAGCAAGTCCTATTTCGCCCTGAAACTTCGGGTCGTCTTCTGAAGTGGAATATTGAACTCAGCCAATACGATATCACCTACCATCCCCGAAGAGCAATCAATGGACAAACTTTAGCAGATTTCATTGCAGAATACACAGATAAAGGTGGCAGTGAGGAAGAGGTGACTGATGACATCCCGATCCGATGGAAATTATATGTTGATGGTGCAAGAAATGACTATTGTTCCGGAGCTGGGGTTGTGCTTGAAACCCCCGAAGGGCGGTCATTGTGCTATGCATTGAGATTAGAATTTCCTTCGACAAATAATGAATTAGAATATGAAGCTCTTGTTGCCGGCTTGAAGATTGCTAAAGAACTGAACATAAAAGTATTGCAGATCTTCAGTGATTCCCAGCTTATTGTATGCCAAGTCAAGAAAGAGTTTCAAACTAAAGGAGGAAATCTGCCTGTTTACTTGTCAAAGGCCTGGGAGCTTCTCGATGATTTTGATCATTATACAATAAACCATCTACCCCAGGAAGAGAACATGAAGGCAGATTCTCTCGCAAAATATTCAAGAACTGGCGAAGCTCAATTATTGAGATTGGTCCCTGTGGAAGTCTCATTTCGATGTGCGAATATCTTAAATATGTTGCTAAAATGTCGATTTAATATTGCAGGCTATCAAAGCAAAGCTTACCTATTCAATACATCGCAAGGCCAAGCGATTCCTACAAATCACTCAACAAACAAATGTCAAGCCACAAAAATTCCAGATTCAATTCCTACTTAAGAAGTGCTTCTCACAAACAGTTGGTGATTCCAACGAAGGGGCACCTTCCCAAAGTGAAGGTTCCAGGCCCTTGCTAACTGATTGCGATCGTTTGTGCAAACAGACATCTGGTTAAGTAGCTTGCGCCTGCCCCGTGGATTCACTTAACAATGAAGTACACTTCTCAGGAAGAATCAAACAACCTACAAAAGAAAGGAACATGTACTTAGAGGTGATAACGAGGAATCGCTGAGGAACAGATGGTGAAAAGACATGGGCAAGCAGACAAAAACAGCCAAAATGGAATCTTGTCTCTCAACAAAAAGAGTTGGTGGGACCACCGAAGGGGCACCTTCCCAAAGTGAAGGTTCCAGGCCCTTGCTAGTTAATTATGATCGTTTGTGCAAACAAACATCTAGTTAGGTAGTTTGCGCCTGCTCCGTGGATCCGCTTATCTGTGAGATGCAACCTTAATGGCAAACGAAATAATAAAGCCCTCTTCGGAGGCACACTTCTACTCTCATGGGAAGATCAATTTCTCCAAAATGAGAACATTCTGCTCCAAAAAAGTTGAGGTGCCAAAGAAAGCCCTACAACAAGGCATGCCGAAAAATGAAATGTTTTTCTCAAACAAAAAGGTTGGTGGAACCACCAAAGGGGCACCTTCCGAAAATGAAGGCACCATGCCCTTGCTAACAAATTGTGATCATCCATACAAACGAACAACCAATTAGGTAGCTTGCGTCTGCCCCGTGGATCCATTTAACTATGAGAAGTAACTTTCAGACAAACAATAAAGCCCTCTTCGGAGGCACACTTCTACTCTCAAGGGAAGATCAATTTCTCCAAAATGAGAACATTCTTCCCCAAAAAAGTTGAAGTGCCAAATAAAGCCCTCTTCGGAGGCACACTTCTACTCTTAAGGGAAGATCAATTTCTCCAAAATGAGAACATTCTTCCCCAAAAAAGTTGAAGTGCCAAATAAAGCCCTCTTCGGAGGCACACTTCTACTCTCAAGGGAGGATCAATTTCTCCAAAATGAGAACATTCTTCCCCAAAAAAGTTGAAGTGCCAAATAAAGCCCTCTTCGGAGGCACACTTCTACTCTCAAGGGAAAATCAATTTCTCCATAATGAGAACATTCTTCTCCAAAAAAGTTGAAGTGCCAAATAAAGCCCTCTAACGAGGCACGCCCAAAAATGAAATGTTATCTCTTGAAAAAGTCGTTGATGGAACCACCGAAGGGGCACCTTCTCAAAAAGATGGTTCTAGGCCGCAACTAACTGCTCGCGATCATTTGTGGAAACAAATATCCGATAAAGTCAGCGATGAGATATAACTTTCTGGCAAACAAATCAAAGCCTTCTTCGGAAGCCCGCTTCACCGCATAGGAGAATCCACTTCTCAAAAATAAAAGTGACCATCTCCGAAAGTTGAAGTGTAAAAACTTTTTCAAAAAAAAAAAACAGAAAACTTCTTCGATACAATGCACACTCTACTAAAGCAGAATAATATTTCCTCAAAATGGAAGAATTATTCTCTAGAGTAAGAGTATAAGTCTTTTCAAAATGGAGAAGATTGCAATAAGCCGTGCTATGGGGGCAATATAGCTACATTAATAAAAACAACGCTCAAGCAGCATACCACGAGCTCACTACAGTATCATACAAAGAAAATAAAGAAACTTGTGCGCAAATAAGGAATAAATGCATTCACAAATACAGACAAAAGATTGTACAAGTAAAAAGAGTCATTTTATTCCATACTATAAAAGATTTGTATACATGTGCAGGTTTCAAAAAGTGGGGGCCGGTACCCGCACAATCTCCGGTCGATACAAGTCTTTAGATACAAACAAAAAGCAAAAAAGCAGAACAAGAAGGATAAAACCAGACTCATTACTTCTTCTTCCCACCACCTTTGGAGCCCTCGCCTGGCCTAATGGTTAACTTCTTGAGTCGGCCTGAACGAGTCGAGGAAGAAGGAGAAATTGGTTCAATTGGGTCCTCTTCCGCTTTCTCATCGCCAGTAGAAGTGTCCTTCCTTTTCTTCGAAATTCCGTGCTTTCCCCTCTTCTTTGAAGAAGATTCGCTGCCCGGAGTGATAAGATCAATCAACTTTGTATCATCAGCAGTAAATTTCTCGGGGATCCTCTCACCCTCCTCAAGTTCTTCATCTTTCTGCTCTTGTGAAGTGGCTGGGTCATCTAAGCCTTGAAGAGCTCCTATTTGTTCTTCTTGCGACCTCGGTTGAGTAGCAGAAGGAGGAGTAACTTGAAGAGGTGGAGGGGCAACAACTGGAGGAGGCGAAGCCTGTACAACACTTGTTGTTTTCACTATAGAAGAAGAAAAGTTAAACATCAGTATTCCTCGCAAAGAGAGGACATAGTGGCACGTCGAGGCTTAAGTAAAAAAGCAAGAAGTTCATCAAGCTCATGTGAAGCAAACGAGTAGTCCACTTGAGCTGGATCAGTGTTGAAGTTACCTAGAGAGCTTGGCTTTATCACGTCAATTTCAAAATCTTGGGCTTCGGTGCTTTCTTGGGCCTCGTCTTCGACATGAGCAGTTGTAGTTTCAGTTTCGGCTTTGACAGGAGGCGGAGAGTAGGAACTGGAGTCAATAATATCGATGCCGACCGAGGCCGAAGGATGAGTTGGGTCGGTCAAAGGTGCCTTCCCTAGATGCTCTCCTTCCGCCGCTTCGGCCCGTTTCTTGGCAAGTTGCTCTTTCCCCCGGCAAGGGCGGCACGATCCTCATCATCCAAATAATAAGCCTCGAAATCCCCCTCAACGTAGCCAGCGTCCCTAAGCACTTCAACTGCTGCCTTGCACACTTTAACCAGGGTAACCTCATACTTTGGGCCCAAATATGAAAGACTGCCACGCCCCAAGACGCTGAGAACATAAAACTCAAATAGAGTGGAGCTAACGTTGGCCTTAGTCGCCTCATGTGTGTGTTCAGCTGCTGCTTTTCCAGCGATGGCCTCGTCACGCTCCTTTTCAGCCTTAGAAAGCAGGGCCTTTAACATGGTAATCTCCAAATCTTGGGAGCTAGTCTTTTCCAGCAGCTGAGCAGCATCTTTGCGGTAGATTTCACGATTTTCCGCTCCGCCTCAAGTTTGGCATCAGCATCTCGTTGAGTAGCATGGGCGTCTCTTACTTGCTTTTGAAGAACCTCTTCCTTTTGAGTATAAGAAGTGGAAGAGGTGGCGAGATCATCTTTAAGCTTCTTGATTTCAGCCTCAAGTTCCTCGTTATGGGCGGTGATGCTCTTCATCTCCGTATCATGCTGATTAAGGACTTTTTTCCACTCAGACTTATCGCTTTCCATGGTCAGCATAGCCTCGAGATTTAAACGATTTACTCTTTGAAGCTCATCAACTAGTTTTTTCCATCCAGACATTCTTTCAATATCAAGCTTGACAACATCGAGATTTCTTAACATGTCCTGTTTATCGATTGGAAACAAGTCCAGATCAAAACGCACTCCTTTCAAACACCAATGCGGAAATCGGCTTTGGAGTGCAGGCGGAGGCTTCTCAACTTGATAAGGAGGCCTATTAATGAGTGCTTGAATATCAGCTCTTTTACGGGCAGGAGAGCTAGAAGGGATGTCTAGAGAGATAGAAGCAGCGGGAACTTGAGAAATTTCAGATGTAGACTTTTCGCTGAGCCTGGCTCACTTGCTCGAATCTTCAGCTACATGACTCTTCATCTTATCGTCATGAGACTTTCTCTTATGGGAATCATCATCCCTCTGGTAAGAGTCATGTCGGTCGTCTCTTCTTCCATAACGCTCCTCATAAGCCTGTCTTTCGCGAGCTTTCCTAGCTGCTCTTTCCTCATCAGTCTCCCTAGGGGTAGGAAGATAGCGCCTGGGGTCTTAAGAATCACGCCTCGCATAGCGTTGAAAGTCATCGTAATATGAGCTACTGCGTCCCATGGGAGAACCTGAAAGTGAAGAAGAGACAAAATTTAGAAATCTTCGAAATAAAGAAGCTAAGTGTGCATAATTGCCAAAAATCCTAAGTGTGTGTGTGGCGTGCGAACTACGCGCATCAAGCTACAAACCACTCTTTAGCTTAGGAGTGATATTGGCTTTTGCAGCAGAAGTCAACTCTTGGGTTGATGGAGTTGATCGCATGACGGATGTCGCCTCGATTGATGGAGAAACAATCTTAGGAGTGGTGGTGTCATCTTTAAAGAGCTCATGGGAAGTCACCATAAGGTCGCTCAGTCCTCCAAAGATATCATCACCATCGTGCCCAACGGAATGGGTCATATTAGCAGTGCCTTTTTCAGCATGTTTTACACTCTTCGCAACAGAACTTTCTTTCTCTGCTTCCTCATCAGCTTCTCTAGTAGCCTTCCCAGAATGTTGAGGAAATTCCTCTTCTTCAATAACTGGGGGAAGTTTAGATTTGCCAGATAACCCCACACCGTCAACGGAACTGGAGCATTTCACTAATGAAGTCTCTACAATAGGTTCCTTCGGTGCGAATTCCTCTACGGAGGCTTGGGCATTCGACGCTTCTACTTGAGAACTAGGGGCATCACGGGACTGAATGGATCGAGAAGAGTGTAGGAGTCCGAATTGGTGCAAAAATTCGTTCTTCTGTAGAAACTTGATACTTCTCTCATTGATAGTTACAGCACTCAATCTTTCGAAAGTCGATTTGTGACTAGAATCTTTAGAGGGAGGAGGAAGTGCTGCAAAAGTAAAGAATGAAGTTAGCGCTTGATGACTCGAATTTTGAAAGGCTCAGAAATGAAGTAAATGGAGATAGGTAGTCTTACTTCCTACTCTCCAGATACCGTAGAATCCCGGGGGCAACGGACAAAGAAGAACTGGTTTAAAAACCCGTGAGCGCTCTCGGGCAGATCCGTAATCAGCTTGTAGTTTCTTGCGCTCATTACAAGAGTAATGGAAGGGTGATCTTTGTTCCTCCCGAATGAACACAAGTAGAAGATCTCCTCGAAGCTTGGGAGGCGGTTAAGCGTCCTCCTGAATAGTACGCACAACCCCATCAAAATGGCGTAGCCATTAAGGTGTAAGTAGAATGGTGAAATAGTTAGTCGAAGGAGGGGTGTTTTAAGAAAATCGTTGAAGGGGGGAATAGCTCCATTCAGACACATTTGATGATTAATTGCAATAAAGCCAGGTGGTTGCCTATCGACAGTGTCATTTACCCCTCGGAGCAGAGCATCCGCATCAGCAATGCCGAATTGAATACACAGCTGGCTGAAAGCCCGTTGGTTCAATGTAGTTGAAACTCTTTTCGGAGGATTCTCCAAAGGGTCAGCAATTGGGAAAACTTCATCGGTCCGATCTACTATCTCTTCTTGCACTTGTTGGGAAGCCATTCTACACAAGGAACTGGATATTCAAATATGAAGGTGCACGTTTCCTAAAATCGTGTGAAGTGTTGTGCAAAGCTACTGAAATAACAAGTAAATAAAGTAAAACTTGAAATAATACTGGTTGGCGCACCTCAATTCAGGAAGATTCAAGGCTTGTTATTGGATCAAAATTAAGTATAGTATCAATGCAGATAATATTCAGCGATAAGCGGTTATAACTGTATGAATTTTGTGTTGATGCTTCATTTAAGTCAGTTGATTCACAACATTTCACTTTTAATTAGATTCATATTATTTTACTTAAGTAAAATATTATCTCTTTGACCTAATCCATCACTCGATGTGGGCAGTCGATGATGAGTATATTTGTCCTAGTTTTCTACAAATGTTGTATTTAACAGGTTGTTAGCTCAAAAGTTAATACAATCTGTGAAAGAGTGCAAAAAGTTCAAGCAATTCATTCTGGCAGTTCAAGTTGAAAATTCAATCAAGTTCTGTCAAATTCTACAAGTGTTCAAGTCATGTTCATTCCTTAAGTCGTAGGAATGACTTAAGTTAGCTCGAGACTCTTTAGGTCATTCAGATCATGTCCTAACGACTTAACATAGGTCAGGTTTCCCTAAGTCGCTCTACTTGAGTTATGGAGTTCATCAGCCATGTTCCTACGAGTTAAAGCTATGCTGCGGGTTAAATTAGGTCGTGCTGATCCTATAAGTCATTCTGCTTTAAGTCGTGTGATATTCTGGCAAGTTAAATCGCAAGTCATATGAGTCGCAGTCCCTTATGTCGTTCAGGGATTGGATGTTAAGTCGTTAATTAGTCCACTAAGTTAAGTCATACGATACGTATCTAAACTGCTAAGCCCTAGGTCGTTCGAAGCTCCTAAGTCAGGCACTTCCTAACTCTCCTTAACCCGCTAACTCCTCTTCGTTCAACAATTGGCCTAACTCACTAACCCGTTAACTTGTAACCTGATAACCTGTTAACATCTCCACAATAAAATCCATCATCTCTCCACACCACCAAATCATCCAAGACCGATTCAAGTCGCCTCAGATCCATCATAGATCCGATGCACTGCTGTGTTCTCATGAATTACAACGACAACATGTCCAATGACGATCAAAAATCGATCGTAACATGACTCGTGATGAAATACGGCACATGAAATTGGATTGGGGTCGAAAAATGGGGGATTCACAATTCAGTGATGGTCGTGGTTGGATAATGATCGGATTCACTTACGTAATGTGATGGTGAAGATGATCAACGACTGGTTAGTTTGAATTCGTCTTCGAGAGCTCGGAGATTCTTCAGTGGCGAGTTAGAATGTTAGAGCAGGTGAAGAGAAGAAGGAGCAGCCTAAGCGACTTATATACAGGGGCAATGGAACTCGAATCGGCACGAACGACCTAGCTCTCTCATAAGTCGCTCACGACTTAGCGACTTAGGATGGCGCGAGTTAAGAGGTATCGAAGCACACGACCTAGCCCCTAGGTGTATACTTCGAGGGGCAAGTGTTAACACCTCTCTTATTCACGATGTAGCGACATATTCGACTCAACGACCTAAGGGAATAAGCTACTCAACTATCCAAGGCATAAACGACTTAACGACCTATAGCAGGGCACGACCTAACGACCTAAAGCACAGAGCGGTTCAATATGGCACGACTCAACGACTTAAGGAGCTCCAGCGACCTAAAGACTCCTGCGACTCAACAGGTTAACGACCTAGCAACTCGATAAAGGAAACGACCTAATGACTTAAGGAGAGAGCGACATAACGACCTAACAAGCTTCAGAGTTAAGCCGCATGTGCACTGCCTCTTCCATTAGGTCGCTTATGACCTAAACAAGCCGAGTTAACTTCTGTGCTACACATGCTAAGTTGCTCACAGCATATATCTCGTCCAGGATGGCTCCATTAAGTCGCGAACGACTTATGCTACCTCGGGATCGCTCTTAGGTCGCAACTCCCTAGGTCACTCACGACTTATGACATAGCCGACCTAAGCCCAACTTCTCCTATAGATACCATGCCTACTCCGCACTAGAAAGGGGAGGATTTTTCTGGAGCGCCAAGACTTTGCTGTTTTGTACTACTTCTACACTTGCTCCAACACTTCAAAGGCAAAAGACACTTCAAAGAACCTTCGGAAAAGATCAAGTTCATTCGACATGAATTCAAAGAGCTTTTCTACATCAAAGTTCTAACTACATGTCTTAATTGTGTTGTAAATGAAGAATCATTGTAAAATCTATAATCAAATCAGTAATGGAAGAGACTAAGTGGACGTAGGCTTGACTTTGAGCCGAACCACTATAAAAATTGTTGTCTCTTTACTATTTTCTGTTATTTCCTGCTTGTTTTTAGTTCCTGTACCAATGGGTTGTGCTTTCGCTATATCACAACTCACACAGGGGTGTTAGCGAACATTCTTAGCGTTAACAGTAGGTATTAGAATTTCAAAACAGTTCAGTTTCAGAAACAGCAGCACTTATAAAGTGTTGTAATAGTTATTTGGTTATTTTCAGAAATAGTTCAAATTCAGAAACAGCAGCACTTATAAAGTGCTGTAATAGGTGTTTACTTATTTCAAAACTTAGTTAAATTTCAGAAATGATAGCACTTAACAAATGCCATCTTAGAAACCACAACATTTTTAAATGCTTCCAAAAAAAAGTCCATATTTTATTATAACTTTTCAGAAACATTAAAACTTCAATTTTATCCATTTTTAACTTATAAAAATCATATTTCATGCTTCAAAACATTCATTTGGATATCATTTAACTTATGATTAAAATAAAATTTTATAAATAAATATCCAATTTAAACCATAATTCATTTATTAAGTCAAAATACACTATTTTACTTAACTTTTATTTTTAACCACTAACCTAACACTTTATTTTAAAATACCCATTTCATAAATAAAACTAAATTTCTATTTATTTACTTAATTTAAATTTCCATTTGAAAAGCCAAATTTCCAATTATCAAGTTTGGTCATAATTAAAGTTACATTTTTCCATTTAAAAATCATAACTATTTATTTTACAAAACATAACATTTCACAAAAGAATATTTTATCATAGTTAATATAACAATCAATCTTTTTCTTTTAGATCTATTCATTTAGACATCAAATAGCTATGATTTTCTAGTTAAATAAATTTTATTACAAATGTCCAATTAAAACTGTATTCCATTTAATCAGTTCAAAATACATTATTTATTACACAAATCATGTCCGTTTCATAAAGTAAAATTCATAACAATTACTAGGTTAGATTTAAAACTTCCATATTAAGTCAAATTCAATTATTAAATTATTTAACATCAATAAATGTCTTTAAATTCTATTTAAAACCAACACATCTTTAAAATTTCCATTAAAGCCGCTTATTGACTTATAAAATCTTAACTTATAGAAAACCAACATCTTCTTATAATTAAGTCATTTAAATCAAATTTTTAGCTCAAATTTCATATATTTAAACATTCAAAATACTTAATAATTTTTAGGAAAATATTATTTAAAAATATAACCATGGGCCTGTATAATATTTTCTAACCTTGGTCAAGTGATACAGATATGTATCATTTCAATCCTTAATTTAAAAAGAATAATTCGGGTTCTATCATTTCAAACCCACAATCCCAATTCAAATAAAATAAAATAAAAATAGAATAAAAATCACTCGAGCCTATCATTTCAGCCCATAACAATTTTTCCTTATTCTAATATCTGTTCGAGTATGTATCATTTCAACCCATAGTGATAGGGAACTTGCAGTGTGAGATACAGTAATTAAAATGAACAGTATAACATATAATAACATATCAGGTAATGTAACAGGAATATAAACAGCATTTAACATCATATAATATATCACGGGCATGTATGAATAACATATCAATTTATACAGATTCACTTGTCATCATTTCACAATAATATAAGTACATATGTCTAGAGTGATAAAACTCACCTTTTTAAAGCTAGAGATTGAATTCAAAACACAGGACTAAAACTCCAAAAAGCACGACAAGGCACGATTATGTTTTTTTTGTGAATTAAGAGTCCTGATCCAAATCTTATATATAAACAATTACACCAACATAAGTATATTATTCAACACACAAGATTAGAAATTAAAATAATAAAAATACGGATTAAAGAGGACATAACCTTGCTTTACATCAATCAAGTGGCTCGGCCATGGTCAAGTGGGCTTGACCACACAACCCATAGGCACGGCTATATGTCTAAAGGTCATGACAAAGAAAATAGGTGGTGGAATTTGTAGTGGCCAAAGTACATGGAGAGGAGGTGAAGGAAAATAGGAGTTTGGCTAGGTTTTCAAGAAGTTTGGTGATGGAGTATTCATGGTGGTCACGGCCATGAATGGTGGTGAGGAGGAGTGATGATGGTGGTCGGTCATAGGGAGGAGATGGTGATGGGGTCGGCTTGGAGGTGAGGCCGAGCAACATGAAGAAACAAAGAAAGAAAAGAGAAAAAGAAAACGAGAAAGAAGATGAAGAAGAAGCCATGACTTGTGATATTTATTTTCTTTGTACGCAAATGAAGAATGAGGGAAAGTGAGAAGCTTTGTACGGCTTTGGAAATGTAATACATGGCTAGGAAAGGAAAAAAAAGAAACGAGTAAGAGAATGGTAAGAGATAAAGAGGCTAGTGAATGAAGACTTTATTTCCTATTTAATAAAAGAAACGTATATAAATTCTTCAATCAAAAGAGGCAAAAGAGGAAAAGATATTTAGGAAGATTTGTACGTGATTTGATAGGAGTAATACACGTCTAAACAATGGTGAACGGCTATGGTAGGAAATAAATAGGCCAAGCAAATAAAGGCAAGCAATAAAGCAAATGTAACCTATGCCAAATTAAAACAAAGTAATCATACGTCTAATTGATTTGTTTCCTAGCCATTAAATAAAAAAAATATACAAAAGAAACCTTCAATAAATAAAAATAAAGTTTATATAACACAATAGAAAAATAAAATAAGGAGATGGATATAGAAACATATAAAATAAACGCAGAAATTAATTATTTTTAAAGCGCTGTATGTTATCCAATTTACAAAGTATAAATCAGAATTTAATGAAACGAAAAGCATAACGGACATTAGAATTATATACAGCTTCAAATAAAAGATTAGAATTTAAAATTCAAATTTAAAAATTTAAACTGAAATTCAAAATTTGACCAAAATTGACCAAAATATAAAATTTACAGAATTTATTTATTTTATTGTCTTTGGAAAATAAATTACAAACAAATTTCAAACTTACATTGGAAAATTCCAAAATTCATATTTCCAACTTTCCTTTGTATTAACTATTATTTTCAATTATTGAATTTGTCAAATACATTTATTATAATTAAAACCTTAATCAATTTATTCAATTTGTTTTCTTCCTTTTATTTTTATCTATGAATAAAATATACATTTCCATCTATTTCATTACATTCACAACTTTTACCATTACTGTCTTATCTCATATTAATGAACATTTACTTACATTTAAAGGTAATTGATTTCCTACTTTAAATTTAGCAGCCTAAATAAAATGTAACTTGCAATAAATGTTATCATTATCTTGATATTACACTCAAATTTGTTATGTCCACTAATTATCATAATTGCTTACATAATGTTTAATTCATTCAACTACCATAAATTATATACTAATTCATTTATTCACACAACACTTACATTTATTTACTTATACTCAGTTTTATACCCAAATGTAACATTTACAACTAGATTAATAAACCAACTAAATAGTAACTTACAACCGTTACTATAACTTTTAATCACACTTTTGAATTCATTGTTCACAAACATATGTTACCATTCTTATATACCTAATCTTTATTCAATGGTCATTTATTTCATACTAAATCATTTATAAATTTTAATGTTTACATTTGTTTTCTTACATAAATTTATAGCCTAACAATTTACATTACTTTAATAAATTGTAATTTCATTTCAATTGTTAATAATTAGTTTTTATATACATTGTTACATTTCATTTTTGCATTCATTTCATTATTAAATTACAAAGTTTTTTTTTATCTTCCAAATTTATTCACCAAAATCTTATTAAATTGACAACTTTAATTATTAAAATGTACGGTTCGTTACAAGACATGAAGACTTTCCTTTATAACATTTGTTCATTTGTTAAAAATTCTATATGCTTTACTTTAATCGGAATATCCAACAAAAATTCCTTCATCGGTTTTTGAATCGAATTTACCAAAATTATTGTATTTAGAATAAAGCATTTTGATCCAAATATTCGAAAAGATGACATTTTTGGTTTCTTTTTGTTACAACATTTCATAACATGTATTTTTAGTCATAGATCTAAGAGTTACACGATTTAATACATAACATGCAGTAGCAACTGCTTCGGCCCAAAAATTCTTTGGTAAGCCACTGCCACTTAGGAGAGTTCAAGTACATTCTTGCAAGATGCAATTTTTTATTTGAACTACTCCATTTTGTTGTGATGTTCATGGAATGAAAAATTATGGCTAATTCCTTTTTTATTACAAAAATTTGTAAATAGTTCATTTTCAAATTCTCCACCGCGAGCACTTTTTGTACTTTTGATTTTTAAATCCATTAAGCTCTTAATTCGTTTAGCAAAAATTTTAAACATTTCGAATGTATCACTTTTATGTTTCAAAAATAGTGTCCAAGTATATCTTGAATAATCGTCTACAATTACAAAAACATATTTATTTTGATTTATCGAACGTACTTGAGTTGGACCAAAAAAGTCCAAATGAAGTAATTCAAGAGGTTGTGTAGCAGAGGTTTCCATTTTAGACATAAACGAACTTTTCTTTAATTTTCCAAGTTGACATGCATAGCATAGATTTTTAACTTTGAAATTTATTTTGGGTAATCCTCGTACCAAATTATTTTTAGCTAATTTGTTTATATATTTGAAATTTATGTGACAAATCTTTTATGCCATATCCGTGGATCATCATGATTTGCAGTTAAGCAAAAATCATTATTATAATTAATATTCATGTTTAGAATATAAATATTTTAATTTCCTGTTCCCTCAAAAATTAAAGTTTTATTTTGATCAAAGATATTTCATTTATCTTTTTCAAAACCGATTTTACATACCTTATCGCATAATTGACTTATACTAAGTAAATTATGTTTTATGTTTTTAACTAATAATACATTTAAAATAATAGGAAAAGTAGATATACCGACATTGATGACATTTCCAATCCAAATAACATATCCTTTGGAATTTTCCCCAAAAGTGACTATGCGACCGTCCATGTAAGTGATGTTTGATAGCATATATGCATTTCCCATCATATGTTTAGAGCATCCGATATCGAGTATCCATTTCTCCTTATTATTAATTTTATTTACGGGTACCTGCAATGTAATGACCCACCTTTTTGGGCTGTTTAAATCGACAATAAACCACACATGTCAACTTAAACCATTCAAAAAGGAGGATTGTTAATGGGGTAAATAAGAAAATAATAGGAAAGAAGAAAACAAAACACATAATCTCACAACGGAATGAAAAAATATAATAATCAAATAAACAGTTCATGAAGCTGTTTTACCAATAACATTTGATTACATTTTTTCAATACAGATTAGAGTTATACATACATCAAAAATAAAAAAATAAATAATGTAGTAGAACAACATGATGCAGTGGAATAAATATAATAAATAGTAATAATATACTAAATCTTCGTCTTCGTCCTCTAGAAAGAGAGTCTTCAACACTAAAATGCTTAGGCTGACCCGAGTGTAATGAAAAGACAAAACACTCAAGTTAGAACTAAAAGATCTTATCTAAGTTAAATCAACAGTAAATAAATATGAGTGTGACGGCTTCAGAGATGTTTACGGGATTTTACATCTCCTATCTAGTGTCTAACATGCGTGCAATAACTTAAGAGATGTTCAAGATTCCATCTCCTAAGGATCTGTTAAACCATCTACATACATAGTACAAATGCTATTATAATATGTCTACAGTAAAGTAAAATATGAAAATAGAGTTAAGGCATTACACATATCCCCCATAACACATTTTATATAAATGTCGTAGTCTATACAGTACTATAAACTCCATCGTAAACTGGTGGGCTATCACGGAGCACTCCATAGGTACGACGCAAACCAAACTTGTAGTGGGAGCGATAAGACATATGACAAGGCACGCGAGGCAATGCCCATGGTAGGATACTACCATTTTACGGATCCGGACTGGTGGTAACGCATAGCAACTACTACCACCCACCTCGAGACACACTCCCATAATCAAAATCGAGGGTGGCCACCAAATCAATCACAAAGTAATAAATATGATATCGAAGAAATGTGCCCGATAAAGGGAACGACCCTACTTGGCCTGGCCTGGCTCCTGTTTTGGTCATATCAAGCTAACACGAGGTGGTCAGGTTGCATTCATACCTCATGTAGTAGCGTTCGCCAAACCATCCTACTTCATTCTGGATTTTCCACCACGTGCATAGTTATTAAAGTGGTTTTCGGTATTGGCAGAGAGTAATACAATATCTGATCCTGGTCTCTTTAACAACCAAATGCTTATTTCACACCGGTTGGTTCTTTTACATTTCAAACAGTTCATATTTCATATCAAAATATCATATTCATTTCAAAATCATATCACTTTCGAAACCATTATTTACTTCAAAATCATATTTCCTTCCAAATCATAATCATTTCAAAATCATATATTCACTTTAGAAATCATTATTCACCTTAAATCATATTCGTTTCGAAATCATAACCAAAAAAAGGTTAAACCATCATATCAAAATATTCGCATTTGAATCAATTAAATCTAAATCAAAATAGTTCCAATTTAAACGATTAGAATATTGAAAGTAGTTTATATTTTGAGATGGTTATACATTAGAAATAGTTTATAGATTAAAATGGTTTTTATATAAAAAATAGTTTATATATTAAAATAGTTAATGTATTAAAATATTATAATAGTTACAATGGTTACAAATAGTTTAAAATAGTTTAATTAGTTTAAAATAGTTTAATAGTTTAAATAGTTTAAGGATTTTAAAACAATTAAAAATAGTTTAGTACAAAATGGTTTGATTATTAGAATGATTTATATAGTAAATAGTTGAAAATCCAAATAATTTAAATTTTAAAATAATAGATTTTTAAACAGTTTATACTAAAATAATGAACTTGTAAATAATATCGAGTTAGACTATTTCATCCATTTCAACAAATCTGGACCATATCCAGATTTAAATCAATAAATCTTAATTCTAACCATTCAATTCAAATTCTCATTAAAACCATTTCAATCTATATCGATTTCAAATCCATGTTTGAACTACAAATTTAAAGCACTTCAAATTCAATAAATTTCAAAGTTTAAACATTCAAACGTTTGTAATAACTCAATTTTGATAAATTTCATATATATTTTGAAATTCAAATTTAAAATTTCAATTTAAATTATTTAAACGATTCAATAAACCAATTTCAATTTCAACATTTTAAAGCTTGGATTTTGAAAATAATTCAGTTCATATAGATCAAATTTTATTTCATAATATCAGTTAACTAGATTTAGAAATTAAGGATTTAAAAATCATTTAATTTAACAAATCCGGTGTCCGTATATAATTTTTTACCCTATGTTCAAGTGATATGGATATATATCATTTCAACCCTTAATAATTTAAATTTATGGGTATATATCATTTCTACCCGCAATCCCAAGTAAAATTCAAAATCCATAAAATCGCTCGGGTTTATCATTTCAACCCATAATGATTTTTCCCTAATCTATAGGATCGTTCGGGTATGTATCATTTCAACCTATAGTGATTTTCCTAACAATAACTAAGTGAACTTGCAGTGTGATAACATCATATAAAATATAAAATAAATATATTATCCAATCATCCAAATATCAACAATTAAACATCAATCACAATCATCATTCAAATCAATAAATAAATCACAACAAATAAACTGGTTATCAATTTCATGTATTTAACCGGTAATTCAATTTTATTTCAAATGGAAATAATTTAATATAAATTTAAATTAAATTTAATGACAATTTAAATACCAAAAAGCAATAAATAAATTTCTAATCATATCAAAATTTTAATTTAACTAACATAGGATGATTTAGTAGTTGTGAGTGGGTTAAATCACTCACCTTAAATTTCAAATCGATTTAAAATCCAAACTAGGCCTAAAAATCTAACAGTCTTAGAATTTAGCCAAACCAGTTCCATAATGTCTGGAATTTTGATACGATCATAAAAGAGAAAACCGTGCGTAAATCGAATCTCGTATGCAAAAGTTATGGATATTAGAAGATTAAAAATTAAAAATTAAAATTAAAATATACAAGAGGCAATATTGTAAATGTTTACCATCGGAAACCCTAATCTCGCATACGAGGATAACCCTGCTCGAACACACACAGCCACCGCCTCTTTTACCGACCACAGCGGCCACCACAATCACATCCACCATGATCAAACATATGCGCCAAGACCACCTCCTCATGCCTTCCCTAACACCTTCGCGCGACCACGATTGGCGTCGCCTGGTGGTGGTCGCTGCTGCCACCTTCTACGCCGATTTCAGGCAAAACCAAGCACCATTAGCAGGAATGAATATCACCTTCGAGACCTGCTCTCCATCCTCTTCCAAACGTCGCTTGCTGATCGTCAAACGGTCGACGATCCACCGTTGGATCGTAAACACTAGAAATGGACGGCCGAGGTTCTTCATCGTTTTCTGGTCTAACAATGCATCAAAATTGAAAAATGAATTATTACAGTAGATTGCGCTCGTCGATAGCTTTCCAACGATATATAATATGACATAGTTGGAGGAGTTTAAATTTTTCGATTTGATTTTGATTTGAAATTGAAATTGGGAATTAGGTTTTGGTTTGTTTGCCAATGGAAAGAGGAGATGAAAAGGAAATGTACCTACAGAAAATAAAAAATAAAAAAAGCTTCTAGGGTTTATAACAGCCTATATATAGGCAAAGGTAGATCAGAACGAATGGATAGATCGAACTGGGTCGAAAAGATAACGACGACCCGAAAAGCCCGTTTCGTTTCTGAAACGAAAATGGGTCATCCAATATATCAAAATATATGTTTTGATATTTTTAAACTCAATGGAACTAGTTTCAATCCCTAATTCCAATGTATATAGAAGTTAGCTTTTAAAATCAGTTTATTTTAATTGAATTCGTTAAATTGATTTCTACGCGTTTCGAGCCCGCACGATCAAACAATAAGTCTGATCACTACGAAACTTGAAATCCTATAATAATTCACTATTACGGATCTAATGAAACTAGTTTCATCGAAATCCGAGACAGTGCCCAAAATGGCAAATTTTCACGGTAATTAAATAAATTATTATTAAATTGATTAAATCATTTTTAAATTCAACTTTTTAAAATTAACAATTTATCATTCTTGATTACACATACATCAATACCTTATTAAAATAAAATTTTCGTGTTAAATTCACTATTTAAATATTACATAATTTCATAGTTTAATTGCAATTCAAATAGAATTCAATTTAATTATATTTTAAATTCAATCAAATGCTTTTATTTCAATTTACACTCTTATTATTCAATCATCCAATACTTTATGAATATAATTAACATTAGTTTACATTTTATTACATTCATATTTACAGTTATCATTTTACCATATTAATTATAATATTTCAATTTCCTTAATTCCATTAATTACAAATTTCAATTCCTTATTTACAATTATAACCAAACTAATTTTACAATTATTTCAGTTGATTTAAATTACATTAAAATAGTTATCAATTAAATTAAATCAACATTATTAAATTACATTCTAGTTATATTTCCCATTAATAAATCATAAATTTTAATTTCTTCAAATATTAAATTTCAAAACCTTATTAAATTTAATATCTTTAGTTAACGAAAATTACGGGTCGTTACATGAAAAATAATAAAAGTTCTAATTGGTACCTACTTCCTATGTTAGGGTCCTATGAGTTAGTAGGAGAAGGTAGTCATACCCATGAGGGTTTGGAACCTTTAGAGATGTAATTTCCGTTATGAACTATATCTTTTAGAAATACATCTATGTGTTATTGTCTAATCAATTTGTTATTTGTTTTAGGAATCCATATTTTAATCATTTTTATTCCCATATTTTCATATTTAGATTTTGTTTTTCTAAAATTCGTATATATTGTACTATACTTCTTAAATCCTTGATTATTATTAGAAACCAAATTATTTCTTGAATGTTATTGCTTTTTTTTGTTAAATCACAATCCCTTCCTATTTCCTGATGGTTTTGAAATCTTTATCAAAGTATCTAATTTCCTGATGGTTTTGAAACATTATTAGTAATTTTATCTAATTTATTTCTGAGATCAGAAATTTCAATATTAGCTAATTCTAAATTTTGTTTCGATTCATACTTTTCTTTTTCAACTTTATAATTCTCTATTATATTATTCTCTATGTCATGTGTTAGAGTAGCATTTTGAGATGATAATGTTTTACATTCTTTTTGTGCTAATTCTAATTCTTCTTCTAAAATAGTTTTCTCACCTTTTAAGAGTTTAATTTCCAATTCAACTCTATTTAATTTTCCCACATTTTCTTTAATTAATTTGTTTAATTCTCTATACTTGTCATCTAGTTCTATATTAATTTCAAGAATTTCATCATATGTTAATTCGGGACATACCTCATCTATGCTAGCCATAAAGCAAACATTTGCTTGTTCTGAGTCGATGTCGCTATCGTATGAAGTGGAAGTGTGACGTCCCAGGATTTTTGGCAGTATTAGTTTAATAAATATTTAATTTTATTAATTTAAAATACAACTTATTATGTTAAAAGTAAAACATATTATGTGTGTATTGGAAGAAATTATGATTTGGAATTCAAGTAAAGAGTTTCAAAATATTTTAAAAATGAAAACTATTTTATTTACATATAAATAAAACAAGCTCTACTTATTCAATTTTTTATTTGAACATGTATATGATGTAATCTGACTAATAATGGTTCAATAAAATAAATCTTATCAATATTTAATAATCTAAGTAAAACAAAAATATGGTTTAAAACGAAATATAAATATACAGGCTTAACAAAATTATGATATTGACAAGTTTAACAATAAATAACTTTTAAATTAAGTGTTGATATATTATGTAAGAAATATATAAACTTTAGAAATAAAGGTTTAAGTTGACAATAAGATAAATATAAGGACAAAAATAAAATAAAATACAAGTGTACAAAACAGAATAAACAAAATATAAATATTTGTTTGTAGCTTGCAAAAGAAGGCACTACTATATCAACACTAAAAACAAATAGAATAAGTATTTATATTAGAAAGAAATATCTCAATTTAAAAATTTATAGTTATGAAATGAACATAAGATAATTTTGGGTAGTACACATATTTGCAATACATGAAGTTGTGTGAGTAAAGAAGGCTAAAACAAATAAAAAAATAATAATAATAAATACATAAGGGAATTCTAGAATATATAATAATATCTATGTACATACAAAGTGAATGGATAAACATAGGTAAACAAAAGGGGAGACAACCTCATAAATGCATATCTTTTCCAGCAAACAAAACATGATATCAAGGTCAAATTCATAGCAGGTCATAGAAATAGCTGTCCAAAGAAAATATATATATAAAATCAAAGGTAGCCTGCTGTGTACAATGTAGTATGAAACTATGAAGAAATATATATACATATAAAATGAATACCAGTTTGTATATGAAAATAAACAATGAGATAAGTATGAGCTTATGGAACAAGCCAATGTAATTAATGCTAGCATACGAATATATCATCTCAGCCACCTTATAAAAAATATCTCTGATCTAAAAAAAAATTTCCAGTACAAAAATATAAAAAAAATCTGGCACCAGTATATACTCAAACCTGTACACACTATTCTTCTTTTATATATATCACCTTCTTATTATCATTCGATCATCATAAAATTGAGTAGCTTATAAAAAAAAAAGAGAGAGACTACAACCTGGAGACTAACCTAAACATCTTAAAGAGGAAGTATACTTCTTCAACAAAGAAATCAACAGCAACTAAGTCTAGTATCATCATCAAAACAAGAACTGGGAAAACAAGATCAGGCTCTGTTTTCTCAAAACCAAGAGTTTTATTCTATGTTCAAATATTTCAGGTGAGTAAACACTTATTCTTGGTTTTCAAGTTATCATATATAAGTATATATATATATGTACCATATAACTGTGATTTGAAATGAGTCTTAGTTCTCTGTTTATATATGTAAAGAGGTGTGCATGACTGGGATCAGGGGAGAGAAGTCTCTGTTCAATTTTTTTGATTTTAAAACCAGATCAAAAATCCATAACTCCTCATCAAAACGAAATTTGACTTTGATCCCTGAATGAAAAACATTTGTATGTGGATGGTCTCATTTTTAAAAGTATAATTGAAGAGAAATTGTTAGGTAAATACTTTGAAAATGGAAAATATAGTGGGAAATCAAGATGAGACACTGCCTATAAATTTGTATTTGGATTTCTTAATCGGACTTGTATTGGAAAATGAGGATTTTTGATAATCATTTCATAAATTTTAAATTTGTATTTGTGGGATATTTCTGAAATGAGGTATTTTTGAATTCTCGACAAAATCAGAGGTTTGCGAGGATCTGAGGTGTCGGGATTAAGGCTGGAGTATGTTCAGTGATAGGCAAGTATGAGAAAATTATTCGTAGGGTTTATAGATCACTGGGGTGATCGGGATAAGGCGAACTAGGGTTTTGAACTGGGTTCGGGTAGTGGTCGTTAATAAAGCGAATGCGACGTCATCGAGGTATTTGGGTCGATCGCACCCAGGGGGTAGAAGAAGGGTAGCGTCGTGGCAAAGCTCGAGGCGTGGTTACATGAACTCCGGTGGTCGAGTTCACCATCGGCAGGGAGTTTCGTCGAATGGGTTTGTTTCCAGTTTTGGGCTCAACTCGTTCGATTTTGATTCTCAGGGGATATGGTCGATCTGGTTGGTTAGAAGTGTAGGCGAGGTCATTGTCGACTTGCCAAGGATGGTTTGGAAGGTCGGAGCGACGCCGAGGAACTGTGCATGTGCACTTGTAGTCGATGCATCAGGGGGTCGTGGTTGCATGTTTGAGCTTCGGGTGCGTTGTAGCTTTTCTTCGAGTCGATCTCATGTTTTCACGAGGGAATATGAAGTAGGAAGGGAAGAGGAGTGGTGGTCAGTTGTTCTCAGTTTTCTTTGAGAGTTGTTTAGGCCTGTACTGAAGACTTGAGTGTATTGTTTTACCAGTTTTGAAAAGCAAGAAATAAGGGTTTTAAAGAAAAGTTTGACAGTAAGGTTTCAAGACAAATAGTCGAACAGGTTTCAAGTATAAGATTTTAAATCAAATGTTTTTGAAATTAAGTTGGATGGTTTGAAATTATTATATAGTGAGTTAGCTATTTATTTATATTTCTAAGTGATTTTCAAACGATATTCAATAATGATTTAGTAAAATTAAGCTGATGGATTACCCTAAGTTAATTAAAGTAATTAAGGATAATTCAATTACTGCATGTGGTAAATCAAGGTAATTAATATGATCACTTGTTAAATGGGGTTAATTTTTAAAGAAAAATAAGTTATGAAATAATTTGAGGATCATTTCCTTATAAAAGAAATTAAATGGAAGTAATTAAGGATAAATGAACCAGTGTGATTAATCAAGGATTAATTAATTAAGGAGTTAATTAATTAAGGGAAGTAATTACAAGTTGGTTAATTACTGTTTATGATTAATTTTGGCTAATTAATGATTGTGGTTAATTAAAGATTAATTATTTAATTTATTAAAGGATAATTAATTAATGAAGTAGTTAGAGGATCATTAATTAATATAATTAATTAAGGTTGAGTAATGGAAGTGATTAATTAAAATTTAATTAATTTATGTAATTAATTAAGGATCAATGTAATTAATTATAGTAAATTAATAGATGTAATTAGTTAAGGATCATCAATTAATTAATTAGGTTAATTGCTATAAATGGCTAAAGATGATTAATTAATTGGTTTGAAATTAAGTAATGGTTAAGTAAGTAGGATTGTCAGTAAGGGATATCATTAATTTAATTCATTTTGAATTTGTTAGAAAAGGTATGACAAATTAATCTTGCTTATGAATAATTGGATGACATTGTATACCTTAGATTGGTAGATATATCTGATATGTGATTTGTGATGCTATGTAAGATGGTATGTTTGGATTAAACTATGGAATGTGGTTATCTATCAATGGTGAATCACGATTTAAAGTTGAATTTTATTTAATTGAATAACTTGAGTTAAGATGACACGAGATTCGAAGTGTAACGACCCGGTATTTTCAACCATTCGCATCCATTATAAGTGTATAGGTAGACACTCATGCCGGAGTTGAATTGCTCAAAATACCGCGTTGTAAATAAAATTTGGCAAAACTCAGCATATACAGTAAATAAAAAATTACAGATCACAGACACAGAGTAATATAACAATAATGCAGCGGAAACAAAAGGGATAGTAGTTCATGAAGCTACTATATATATATATAACAGAGTTAAACAAGATACAACAGAAGTCTCGAATACAATAGATGTCTCAATACAATAATCAAATACAAGATCTGAGTACATCACTGGAATCAACTGAATAACTGAAAGCAGGATCGATAGATAGCTGGATCTCCAAGTGAAGCTCCAACTCCAAGGTGAGTCTCAAATGCTGTATCACTCAGTCTGACCCGAGCGTAAAGCAAAACACAAAACACTCGAGTCAGGATTAACATTCTCATATTAATAAATCCAACTCAAGTGAAATATCAACTGAAATACAAGTAACTTAAAGGATGTTTGGGATAACCATCCCCTAAGGATCCGTTAAACTATTTACTATGTAGTAATATTCGCTATTATAATAGTGTCTAAATAAGTAAAGTATAATCATATCGGAAAATAGCGTTAAGGGGATGGAGAACCTTAACGCGGTCGGATCTTAAAATCATAATCGTAGTAAAGCTCGGTATGGTAGGTGACACGGCACAACTAGGCAATGCCAGGGTAGATATACCAATTACGCACACGGACTGATGGATACGCATAGCAGCCACTACCGTTCCACCTCGAACAACATTCCCAAATCGGAGGATGGCCATCTAGTCAAATCACAAGTAAGAGTATAATATCGAAGAAATGCGTCCGAGAAGAGGTGCTACCTCACTGGTCCGAGATCGCTCCTGTTTTAGCCACCTTATGCCAACTCACGGGAGTTGGGTCCACGTAACATACCTTAAGAACGTCGCCACCATCCTACTTCATTCTGGAATCTCCACCGCGTACACGGTTGTCAAAGTGGTTTTCGGTATCGACAGAGAGTATGTCCATATCCGATCCCGGTCTCTTTGCCAACAAATCGTTATTATAACACCGTGGTCATTTCAAAGTAGTTTATACTTCAAAACCAAAATATCATTATCATTTCAAAACCCAATTTAATACGATATCATTTCGTTTCAAATATATCCATTTTCAAATCATATTACTTTCCAAAGTTATAATGCTTTCGAAATCATAGTCTGGAAATCACAGTATTTTGGAAATCATAACACTTTCCTATTAACAGTTTAGATATTAAAATTTCGTTATAAAATAAATTAGTTTCCTCAAATTTCACAAATCAATTCAAATTAACTCGATTCCAAAAATTTAATTTATTTTAAATCAAATCTCAAATCATCTGTTTCAACTCGATTTAGCTTCTAAATAAACCATTTCAAATTATCGATTTCAAATACATATCTGAACCATAAAATAAGCCATTTCAATTTTAATATATATCAAAGCTTTAAATATTCAACATTTCAAAACTAAGTTCGATAAATTTATATACATATCAGATTCACTTTACAATTATTTAGTTTTGAAATATTAGCTTAACATTTCCATAACATTTGAATACAATTTCAATTTTACAATTTAAATAAACAAATATCTCATTTAAATATTTATACGTTTGAAATATCCATTTAAGTCACCTTCTCAAATTTCAAGTTGTAAATCACTTCTTTAAATTTCAAATTCAATACATTTCAAATCAAACTTATTTAAGTATAATTCTTAAATAAATACAATTTCAATCAATTTCAAATCATTACAAATTCTATATTTAAAAATATAGATATTAAATAAATACTTAAACATATTATTTATCAACTTTATTAAATCAACTTTAATAAATCTTTTAAAATCAATATTAATCAAAACCATATATTTCTTTTCAAAACCATAGAAATCATTTTCAAACGTTTATATATAGACCAACGGTGCCTGTATATAATTTTCTATCCTATGGTCAAGTGATACGGATATTTATCATTTCAATCCGAAATTTAAATCATAATCGGGTATATATCTTTTCAACCCGAAATCCCAAATTTAATTAATTTAAAACCGCTTGGGTTTATCATTTCCACCCATAACGATTTTCTCCTATTCTACAAGATCGTTCGGGTATGTATCATTTCAACCCATAGTGATTCTATACTAACAGGGAACTTGCAGAGTGATAACAGATATGATAATAATATAACAACAGTAACATGCATATATCAACAATATAAATAACAGATAGTAGTGTCAGATGTCACAGGTGAACAGATATAGTCAATAGCATATAAAAATGTAAACAACTAGCAGCAGTATATTTCAATTGATGTTTCAATTGAAATCAAATTTAATAAATATAAGAACAATAATCGTGAGTGATTGCTCACCTTTCGAGGCTAGAGGAATTTGATAACGGAGTGAGTTACGAATCCAGGCACGAATTCCAAAGCAAAGTGAGATGGGCACGGATTAGACGAACAAAGCTGATAACAAGGAATCGATGAAATAAATCGAATCAGTTTGATTGAGACAGAAATATATGTATTATTATCATTGTTGTTATTATTATTTATAAAGATCAATGTTAAATTTAAAATACTTATTTACAAATCTAGGCATATTCTCTCTCAAACAATACTTATATAAACAAATAGGTATATAGACTAGAATATAACTTATGCACACATTATATTAAAATGGATTTATATAAAGGAATAACATCCAAATACCCGTATACAGATATATCTAAAATATGATGAGCAAACTTATACAACAGAACACATCCATATAAATAACTATACATATTCATACACGTATACCCAAAATCCAAATATACCTTTATAAACTTATGTAGTATACTGACAAATCTTATAATACCAATGTATACAGACAATAGGAAATGAACTAACAAGTAAACTTATAATAATATATATATATAAGCTAATAAAACAGTATATATTATTATACCATTCAAAATATGTGAACCAGACATATATACCATTTCAAGATTTCAAACATATACTATAGCTTTTATAGACTTATGTACCCATACATAACTTACTTTATATTTATAACTTACGGTACAACAACATATACTTTATATACAACTTTAATATATAAAATATACAACAGCCTATAAATATATATACAAATAGCTTACATACTTGATTCTATATGCATAACTAGAACAAAATTTTATAATATATATATACAGTTCACCATACTAAAGGTTAATATACATAACATATAAAAATCGACACATATTTTCTTTTACAACTTATATATATATGTATATACACTTTTATATGAAGTCACATATATTATAATTCCTATATTCGTTTATAAAACCCATATACGAATAGATATATTACAGTAGACCAAATGTAAACATTGTTAATACCTCATCTAAAAATATAAAACATGCTATAACTCATATACTTTAAAAATATAAACTGTATAACTATATATCTATATTCTATATATATAAATCTATATAAACTGTCAAATACATAGATGTGCGGTAAGTTATAATTTTTTTGAAGTAAATATATATACAACAGTATATACTGTAGGAAATATAACTCTTTTTATATAAACATAACATATACATAAACTTATATATATAATACCTTAAAACATCACCAGAGAAGCACGAGACTCGGCTAGGGGAAGGAGATCGACAGGCATGCAGGGGAGAAGCTGGGTTCGGCATGGGTGAGCCGATGGTGCCAGGCATGGAGGATGGGAGGAACGTTGATGAGGAGAGGCGTGTGGATCTCGGGTGACGAGATAGGAAGTTCACAGGCGAAGGCCATTTGGCGTGTTGTGGGTTGTGAGGCACGAAGTAGGGGGAGGCCGGGAAGGTGAAGGTGGCGAGACGAGCTGAGGAGGGTGCGTGGTCGAGGTCAGGTGCGCGGAGATCTGGCTCGGGCGAGTTGCTGCGAACATGGGCTTGGCAGGAGCTGGTGGGGAGAGCGAGAGCATGGTGGTGTTTCACGGTGGAGGGTGGCGGTAGGCTGCAAGGTGAAGAAATATGAACAGGCAGAGGGAGGAGTGGCGAAGGCGTCCTAGGCTCGGTTGGTGGTCAAGGTCTCGAGCAAACAAAAGACAGAAGAAGGTAGAAGCTATTTCAAAAATATGATTGATGGGAACAGTGACAGGGGAAAAAGAGAAAAATGAGAGGTTGGGTTTTAGCAAATAAAGTGAGGAGATAAAGGAAAATCTAACGGTACAGAAGCCACATATTATGGATTAGATATTGAACAGATCAAAAGGAAACAAAAGGACAGAAAGAAAAGAGGAACGTGGAAAGACCAAATCAACGTAATTTACGGTGGGAAATAAAAAGTCAGGGAACCAAAGATTTTAATATCGGTATCGGTAAGAAATCGTTTCACGGATTTCACCAGGTACCGGAAAACCGAAACGCAGAGGTGAATATACCACAGAGATCAGCACGACGAGACGATCAAAACGGTACACAGATATTTGTGGTACGATCATCCGATCAAAAGTCGATAATCGGTACCGAAAATGCTGCTATTCAGCCAGAATTAAGATAAACGGAGCAATAGATGTCCAAATTTGACGAAACGAAAGATGACGTCTCACTTAGAAGATGATTTACAAATTTTCTATGTAAAAATATTTAGGTTTGGAAAACATTTTATTATCACCAATTTTTAACTGATTAAATTGAAGTAAATTTACGTGCGAAATAAATTTTCATATTTTCGGACGAAAATTTACCAGTTGCTATCTTTAATTAGACACAATCCAAATATCAAATTTATATTTCAAAATTTTATTGTTTAAAATTTCACACAAATTCAATTGATTAAATAAATAAAACCACTGAAATTTACGGGTCGTTACACGAAGAGACCGAGGTCGGGTATTAGTGGATACCCGAAACAACTTCGATCTGTAATCTACTGTAATCCTATAAAGATTTGATATGTGAGATAAATAGGGCTCGAAAGGAATAATATGGACCTTTGAAACTATGTAAAGTTACTCAGGAATTGATTTGTGGAATAAGTGTTGACCTTAACCAGTTATGAACTCGTAGTAAGGTACGAGTTACCCGGGATTTCAATTGTGTTTTGAAGCTTATTATTTCAAATTTGCATGGGTTTACTCACGCTGGTTTCCAGCCTGACCCGGGTGTTACTTTGACGTAATGATCGGGTCAGACCGAGTATTACAGATTTCAGGTAAGGACATTCTGGAGCTCAGGAGACGAGCAGGATGGCATGAACGTATGGAGTGTTTCCGCTATGATATATTGTTGTATATTGGACATGTTGATTATATATATGTCCAGTGATTGTGTATATGTTGTAACTCTGATGTATTAAAGTGTAATTTAACTGATACAGTTTCTTTGTATAAATGGTATTATATGATATTATATTTTGATCCGCTGCGAATGTGAGATTCTGTGACTTGTTTTCTGTTTCTTCTTCTTCTATCTCTTTCTTCTTTTCCTAACTATCTGAAATTTTCATGACCAAAAATTTTGGGTTGTTACAGTCGGTATCAGAGCTGAAAGGTTAAGCGAGAACCTTGGCTTTGGTGGGTTTACTCATTAAGGATAGGGTAAGTGATACCCTAGAATAAGTTGAGTGTTTATATATATTTGAGAGAGCGTACTTGTTATTTTCTTATATAAAAGTTTTAAATGATTTCATATAAGATTATATTTTGATATATAAAGCAATAATTCTTTCTAATAAAAATTTAGATAATTGGTTGATAACTTATTGGAATTAAATTAAGAAGTAATAGAAATATAACCAAACTGAAATTGAATAAAGATAAGTTTGAAAAGGATTCAACCTGAAGTTAAATCTTGACTTTGGGGAAAGTGTCAAAATTGTGACATCCCGGAATTTCGAGCAATATCAATTTAATAATCTATATAAAATATTAAATTGATTTGACCTATCTTTGATAATAAGATATGAATTGATTTAATAATTTTCTTTTAAATAAATATTTAACTAGTAATTTATCTTTTAAAGGCTAATAAATTGTTTTCTATTTATAATGTATATATATATTTGTATATATTGTAGATAGATAAGCTTTGTTTTAAACTTAATAAATAAAGTCATGTTTTCTTATTTTAATATTTTTGGTAATTTTAATTTGATTTAATGTATATCTTTTAAAAAAGCTATTAAATAAATAATCATTTGGCTTTAAAATATATACAGGATAAAGTTAAAATTGTTTAAAATTGATTTTAACTTAAATTTAAATTTAAGAAAGGTTGTTTTGTTCTTGTTTTTAAGTATAGCTTGATAAAATAAGTAATAAAGAGTGAATTCTTTTATAAATCATTTTAATTTAATAATGAGCAATGTTAATAATGTAATAGTTTTACAAGTAGATTTTAAAAAAATAAATAGAAATTGATATATACTTATCTATGCATATAATTAGAAGAAACTATGGTTTGAAGTTACAATAAAATAAACTTTATAAATATTAAACTTAAGTATAAATCAAATGTATGAAATAAAAAAATTAATAAGTAAATAAATGTAGTATTTAATAGTATAAGTTGTAAAATAAAAGAGTAATAAATAAATAGGATATGCACGTAAGTATAGAAGCAAAGCAAGTAAACAAATGCAAAGTAAAGCTTAAGTAAATTATTATGTACACTTTAGGAACATATTGCAGGCTTGAAAATCTCCTAAGTATAAGAAGATAAGGCAAGTAAATATTTTATGCTCTACAACAAAATAAACTTGCAGGCATAAAAGATCACCTAAGTACAAGATAGATAAGGCAAGTAGGATATATTTGTAGCTGTAAGCAGTAAACTAAGTCAAATTCAAATTGTTTTAACATCCTTTCAGCCTCCAAATCTCTGATCGAAGATAAGAAATATAAAAAGGAACAAGCTTTCTGTTTTTACAAGCCTGTTCGAAATACTTTCAGCCCTAAAGAGATAAAAATCTCTGAATTGTTGTACTGGGCAATTAACAATTCTTTTCATTTGTATATTTATCAACCTTGCCTCATTTTATTTCGTATACTAAAGCTTTGCAAATCCCAGTTCAAAGTTTTAAACAAGAAAAAAAAATGTTACAATCAAAACAATAATTTTATCAAAAATGTTTTCTTAACCAAGAAAGCAATGTAAAGATCTAAGCTTTCAAGGTTTCAAGCTGTTCAAGTTTTAAAGCCATTTCAAAATCTTCTGGAATCAAAACTAAAATGTATGCAAGTTCAAAGGCCAGTTTTCAAGTTCCTGTTTCAAACAAGAAAAGAGCAAGCTTTCTATTTCTAGAAAGCCTGGTGAGTAAACTTTTAAACTAAAAATTTAAGTAGCCTATGAATTCAGCGTTAATGTTTGATTTACTTGTATATGTATGTGCAAGTTTCTTTGTGAATCTATGATGTGAGTATATTTGTTGTTTTAAAACTTCCCTGATCCTGATTTAAGTCTCTGCCTTGAAAACAATAAACATGAGACCCCTTTTGTTTTGATGTAGATGACTTATAGATGAAGTAACTTGTGTTGTATGTTAATATCTAAAAGTATGTTTGTGTGAATATTCATATGTACATTTCTCTTGTTTGGTAAAAAGTAATATATGAATGTTGATAACCTGTAGATTACCTCTGTTTGAGTTCTCAAGCTCATGCCTTACTTCCAAAATCATTTCTGCTTGATTTTCTTGATGATAGAACTTAGGGTCCAAACAAAATTTGTTTGTTTGATTATAAAGTAAGTTTTAAATTTTGTATTTTAATTAAACAAAGTAGACTACTCTAAGAAAAACCTTAAAAAACAGTTAATGGATAAAATAAGTGATATATTCAAATATCTTGAATTATCAATTCAAGTTTATAAAGTGAATCCCTATACAAAATCCTGATTTTTAAAGCTTGAATCACATTTTTTAGTGATGGTTTGAGTAAGCAGTCCTGGTTTAGATGTTTTGGGAATTTTGGGTTGCCTTTGTCAACCCAGTTGATCTGGGAGTTCGTGGTGGTTACTGAAGATGCATAGGTGGTCTGAGTGTTCAGGAAAAATGTCTGGAGTGGTTCACGATCGTTGGGGCGACGATGAGAAGGGGATGTAATATTTAAACCTAGTTTTGGTCGGTCGAGGAAAATGAGGTCGCGCCACTTCTCAGGGTGATCGAGTTCAATAGGGTTTTGGAGGTGGGTTCGTGGAGGAACGAAGACGATGTGGCCGGAGTTTCTCTTCGTCTGGTGATCGGAGATGATACCTTGAGGTGATTTTAGCCATGGAAATGGGTTCCAGTTTTTTTTTTACTGGGTAGCTCGAAATTGATTCGAGGCAGGTGGGGGATGTTCTGGTGATCAGGGATGGTTGCAGCGTTGCTATTCGATGTGTTGGAAGGATCGTCAGAGATGGTAGCGACTCCGACGTTTGTGCACGTGCACGGCGTTGCACTGGTGTATGCAGAGGAGATTGGGTAGCAGGAATGGTCGCGTGTTTCTCGAGTAAGGTGAAGAATGGGTCGAGTTTTTTCTTTGTTCGACTCGAAGAATTTGTGGACAGTCTCGGGTCAGGTTGTCTTGCCAGTTTAATTTAGCCTGGCAGTTTGAAGTTTTCAAAATTTAAATCTGGGTTTAAATTTTAAAGACAGGATTTTAACTAAGTTTAAAACCAGATTTTAAGATAGGATTCAAATTTATTTTGTCTCCTAGTTTTTAAATAAAAATAAGTTTTAGTAACTTTATAATGTGCTAAAGTATATTTAAAGTGTTTTAAATTTAGCTAAGTTAAATTTGTAATTATCTTGAATCTAAAAATGAAATGGAAAAGTAAATTCAAAAGTAAAGTATTTCAAGGTATTTATAAATGAGAATTTGACCATTAATAAGAAAATGCTTTAACTTTTAAATAAATGAAGATTTAAAGATTGTAATTATTAAGTAAATAAATAATTAGCTAATTTGATTAATTAATGATTGAATTAATTAATTTAGTAATTAAAGGTTAAATTAGTTAATTGAGGGTTTAAGATAATTAATTGGTAATAAATGGATAATTAAGAATCATTAATTAAATAAGAGTGGAATTTTAATTCATGATTATTAATTAATGAAATAAGAATTAATAAAGTTATATTGAATACTTAGTTAATTAAATAATTAAGGATTTATTTATGAGTATTAAAGATATAATTGTAATTAATAATAAATCTTAATTTAATTACTTTAGAAAAGTAATTTAAGAAGTGTTGATAATTAATGGAAGTTATTAACTAGGATTAATAAATAATGGGATAAATATGATTAATCTTGATAATTAATTAAGTTTATTAATTTAATATAATCAAATATGGATTAATTAAGTATAATTTACTTATGGAAATGATTGAGAAATTTAATTCTCATTGTAATTAATTAAGTTAAATGTGAATTGTTTAAGTTAATTAATTTAGTTTAATTAATTTAAATAAACCTTTGATGATGTGATAAGTATAATTACATAAGAAAGTAATTTATTGGGGATGGTTTAAAAATGAAAGTAATTTGAGTATAATTACTTTGTATAAATTAATCAAGAGATTAATTATAGAATAATTAATTATGGAGTAATCAAATTATTGATGAAGTAATTAAGGGTAGTTAATTACTATATGGAGTTAATCTAGGTGATTAACAATTTGGTTTAATTGAAGATAAATTACTAAATGAAATAAATGTAATTAGAGATCATTAATTATTGTAATTAATGATGTAATTGTAAAATGGATTTATTTGGAAATAATTAATAAATGAAGGAATTTATTAACGAAATTAATTAAAGAAGTAATGTAATTAATTTTAGTAATTTAAAATGGTTACTTTCTATAATTGGTATAAGATAATTAATTTGTAAAAATAATTAAAGGATAATTACTTAAATGTAATTAAAGATGATTAATCAAGTTTGATTAATTAAGATGGAAAGTAGGAAATGATTAATTAATTAACTTGTAATTAATTAAGGGTTATATAAGCAAGATTAATATTGATGAAGCAATTAATTTAATTTACTTTAAATTAATTAGAGATTTATAATTAATTTAATTCATTTTAAATTAATTATAAATGGTGTGATTATTAATCATTGTTTATGATGGATGATATTGATTTCCTTTATTTATTGTGATCTCAGATATGAGATGAATAATATCTATTTGTTATGGATGCTTGTTTAAATATGATGATATTGATTATCCGTTTGAGTTGACCATATGGATTATCTGTTTATGATGATGATGTTATATCCATAGTTATATTGTGATTTATCTATCTGTGTGTATATAGATAATTGAAAAGAATTGTTTTTAACTTTAAAACAACTTGGACCTAAAAGATGGCGGTTTGGATTTCGATGAGACCGGGATCGGGTTTCCAGATTTGGATATCCGAAAACCACATCGATCCAAATTAACGATAGGTCGTGAATCTCAAGTGAAGATGAAGATTCAGAGTGCAAGGGTTATTGTCGTTAATTCTGAGGGTGATTCCAAAATGAGTGTAACGAGATAATGCCTTCGGTTTCGTTCGAACCCGGAACGAACTTGTATGGATTGAATGCTTTCAGAACATCGTCAGGTGGACGATGAGCATTTTAAGTGATGAGTTCTGTTAAGGTAATCGTAGCCTCAAGCCTCATCAACCGGGAATGGCTAAAACAAGGGAGGTGCAGCAAGGCTTCGTGAGTAGCACCCACTTGAGAGCGAGATATACCCCTGTCTAGATGTCCTTTATTATTTTCGGCTTAGTGTGCGGTTGGTCATGAACAACCGTGGGGTTGTTTCGTTTGGGACTGTCCAGTAAGGGATGGTTCTGGCCTTGTGTTGCAGGGAACTTAGGGTGGGTTCTCGGTACGGTGATCTAGGCCACATACTGTGACGGGCGGTACCCCGGTAGCCCTGCCATTGTATGGAATCCAATCTCCAATAAGCGCCGTACGTTTTGATTGTGCCCAACTATGTTGAAATGTGAGATGTAACAATTTCGGCTATTTCTGTATTTTACTTGAAAACCCTAGACACTATTATAATATCACTGGATTTCCTATCAAATGTTTTGGTTAGCGTAAGGTAAAAACTTACCCATGTTTATGTGTGGGAAGTCTTACGTGATACCCTTTGTTTCAAAAGGTTTTTTAAGTTAAGCAACTTTAACTGTTTACTCATACCAGACCCATGTCCGACCCGGAGTTTATTTTCTATTTTCTTAAACTCTCGGGTACCCAAATTTTTACGGGTAGCCAAGGGATTCAGGTTAGCTTTGACGAATTCTGGAGGAGCAATGGAGCAGGAGGCTTCAGCGTATAGATATATATTGATTCCGCTGTGTAATGTTTATCCGTATTTCCGCTGTGTTGGTATCTATGTATTTGTATCGAGTTGTATTAACTAGACAGGTGTTTATAACTGTCTAGTATGTGTTGTATTATCTGTGTAACTCTGATGTATATGATATTATGTAATCTATTATGTGATATTATATTTCATTCGTTCCGCTGTTGAGATTCTGATGTTGTTTTGTTCTTTCTTCTCTATCTTTTCTATTTCTCACCTCTTTCTTTCTTACCGGCGATGCGTCCTTCGGTGTGAAGAAGGGCGGGTCGTCATAGTTGGTATCAGAGCATAGGTTGAGTGAATACCTAAGCTCTGGAGTGGTGTCTATCTTGAGAGAGCGTACTTGTAAATTTTTATCTATATATATATATATATATATTTATCTATTTCTACCTATTTGTTGGGTTACCCGTTCGGGTTTTCCAATATTAGTTATAAAGGTAGATAGGGTAGTGGTGTGTGTAACACGACTACCAATGGTTGGAAGTGTATCTGTCGAGACTGTAGATCTAATACCGTCTCGAGTGAGCTTTGTTGAGGTAAGGATTTCATCGATCTCTAAAGGTAACCTGTAAAGGTTCGGAGTCCATCTTTGAGTAGAGTTTGGATCTGTCGGTTGGACAGAAGCTAGTGATGATATTTTGATATCTCAGGGATTAGTAGCTGTGTGATGGGACCTAGTGACTATGGATGTTTCCGAAGATGTTTCTTTGGAACAAGTTTTAAAGAAGTGTGTCTGCATCGGTGATGTGGCTGAGTGCAGCAGAGTGTTTCTGTTTAGTTTGAGGTTCGAGTTTCTCGAAGAGCTTTGGATTTGGAATTCCTTGGCATTGGTGTCAGCAGTGTAGTTCGGAAGGTCCTGTATGCTGACAAGGAAGCTTTCTAGCTTAGCAGTGGAGTTTAGAAGCAGCAGAGTGGTTCCGTTTCTTCGTTGGGTTGGCTAGTTAAGTGTAGGCTGTTCTGATTGGTAAAGAGAGAACAGTTTTCTTTGGATAGTAGTTGGGTTGATCGCAAAAGTGACTTGCGATAGGCTGAGTGTTCTTTTGGTTTTTCAGAGATTTTTTTGGATGTCTTCAGGAAGTCAGAGTTTTGTTAGCATCTGGAGTTTGAGTTTGGTATCGACTTGATTCCAGGAATGGTACCGATGGTTCCGCTTAATAGTAGGATGGTTTCGGGAGGAAGATTTTAGTGGAGCAGCTCAGGGTTTTGGAGGAACTGTTGAGTTTTATTTTTGGATCTGTTGAACCATATTTTTGGGAAGTGTTTTTCCTAGTATTTGCTTGTGTTCGCCATTAGCATTTTCATCTACTCGGATCAGAGTTGTGCAGCGGAAGCAGTTTGGAGAGCATCTGTTTTATCTCTTCCGGATGTGTGAAGTGAGATCTGTCTTTTGATTTTCGAGTAGAGTGGAGTTCCGAGTTTGGTTGATATTGGAAAGATCATTTTTGTTAATTGTTTTGGTTCAGGTTGTTCGAGAGGGCATCAGCGAAGGATAAGCTGATCAGTAAGGATGTAGAAGTCCCAGGATCGTCCGAAGGAATTTGGATTATCGGAGATTTGATTTTGGATAAGTGTATGATCTTCAGGAGTGGATTGCCAGTTTGGATAACTGGAATTCGTTGTTTTCACGTGTCTCTGAGGGAGTATGTGTATGAGTTATCTCTGGTTGTAGAACCAGCAGTTTAGGAGTTTTGGATGTTGAGTCAGACTTGTCTATAGCCTGATATCCTATCTTGTTTTGTAGATCTTGATGTGTGTAGCTTTGTAGTATTGATTGTTTGGATTCTATAGAGCGAGTAACCCAGTATTTATACTCGGGGAAACTCGATGGAATTCTATCCAGTATTTTGTTTGGATAGTTAGATTTGTTTGATTGGATGATTTATTGCTATGGTTGTTGGTATATATTGATGATATATGCTTGTGATTAAAATTAAATCATTAATGAGATTATTAAATTACCTTTGTTTTAAATTTCGGGGACGAAATTCTTTTAAGAGGGAAGGAATGTGACATCCCGGAATTTCGAGCAATATCAATTTAATAATCTATATAAAATATTAAATTGATTTGACATATCTTTGATAATAAGATATGAATTGATTTAATAATTTTCTTTTAAATAAATATTTAACTAGTAATTTATCTTTTAAAGGCTAATAAATTGTTTTCTATTTATAATGTATATATATATTTGTATATATTGTAGATAGATAAGCTTTGTTTTAAACTTAATAAATAAAGTCATGTTTTCTTATTTTAATATTTTTGGTAATTTTAATTTGATTTAATGTATATCTTTTAAAAAAGCTATTAAATAAATAATCATTTGGCTTTAAAATATATACAGGATAAAGTTAAAATTGTTTAAAATTGATTTTAACTTAAATTTAAATTTAAGAAAGGTTGTTTTGTTCTTGTTTTTAAGTATAGCTTGATAAAATAAGTAATAAAGAGTGAATTCTTTTATAAATCATTTTAATTTAATAATGAGCAATGTTAATAATGTAATAGTTTTACAAGTAGATTTAAAAAAATAAATAGAAATTGATATATACTTATCTATGCATATAATTGGAAGAAACTATGGTTTGAAGTTACAATAAAATAAACTTTATAAATATTAAACTTAAGTATAAATCAAATGTATGAAATAAAAAAATTAATAAGTAAATAAATGTAGTATTTAATAGTATAAGTTGTAAAATAAAAGAGTAATAAATAAATAGGATATGCACGTAAGTATAGAAGCAAAGCAAGTAAACAAATGCAAAGCAAATAGAAAAGTAAAGCTTAAGTAAATTATTATGTACACTGTAGGAACATATTGCAGGCTTGAAAATCTCCTAAGTATAAGAAGATAAGGCAAGTAAATATTTTATGCTCTACAACAAAATACACTTGCAGGCATAAAAGATCACCTAAGTACAAGATAGATAAGGAAAGTAGGATATATTTGTAGCTGTAAGATTTGTTTGCAAGAAAGTAAAATAATTTATCAACTTGAACAAAGTAAAATATAATATATCTATGTACAAGTAAGAGTAGGAGGAAACATATAGTACTTAAGCATTTAATGCCTCTATCTCTAAGCAGTAAACTAAGTCAAATTCAAATTGTTTTAACATCCTTTCAGCCTCCAAATCTCTGATCGAAGATAAGAAATATAAAAAGGAACAAGCTTTCTGTTTTTACAAGCCTGTTCGAAATACTTTCAGCCCCAAAGAGATAAAAATCTCTGAATTGTTGTACTGGGAAATAAACTATTCTTTTCATTTGTATATTTATCAACCTTGCCTCATTTTATTTCGTATACTAAAGCTTTAAAAATCCCAGTTCAAAGTTTTAAACAAGAAAAAAAATGTTACAATCAGAACAATAATTTTATCAAAAATCTTTACTTAACCAAGAAAGCAATGTAAAGATCTGGGCTTTCAAGGTTTCAAGCTGTTCAAGTTTTAAAGCCATTTCAAAATCTTCTGGAATCAAAACTAAAATGTATGCAAGTTCAAAGGCCAGTTTTCAAGTTCCTGTTTCAAACAAGAAAAGAGCAAGCTTTCTATTTCTAGAAAGCCTGGTGAGTAAACTTTTAAACTAAAAATTTAAGTAGCCTATGAATTTAGCATTAATGTTTGATTTACTTGTATATGTATGTGCAAGTTTCTTTGTGAATCTATGATGTGAGTATATTTGTTGTTTTAAAACTTCCCTGATCCTGATTTAAGTCTCTGCCTTGAAAATAATAAACATGAGACCCCTTTTGTTTTGATGTAGATGACTTATAGATGAAGTAACTTGTGTTGTATGTTAATATCTAAAAGTATGTTTGTGTGAATATTCATATGTGCATTGCTCTTGTTTGGTAAAAAGTAATATATGAATGTTGATAACCTGTAGATTACCTCTGTTTAAGTTCTCAAGCTCATGCCTTACTTCCAAAATCATTTCTGCTTGATTTTCTTGATGATAGAACTTAGGGTCCAAACAAACTTTGTTTGTTTGATTATAAAGTAAGTTTTAAATTTTGTATTTTAATTAAACAAAGTAGACTACTCTAAGAAAAACCTTAAAAAACAGTTAATGGATAAAATAAGTGATATATTCAAATATCTTGAATTATCAATTCAAGTTTATAAAGTGAATCCCTATACAAAATCCTGATTTTTAAAGCTTGAATCACATTTTTTAGTGATGGTTTGAGTAAGCAGTCCTGGTTTAGATGTTTTGGGAATTTTGGGTTGCCTTTGTCAACCCAGTTGATCTGGGAGTTCGTGGTGGTTACTGAAGATGCATAGGTGGTCTGAGTGTTCAGGAAAAATGTCTGGAGTGGTTCACGATCGTTGGGGCGACGATGAGAAGGGGATGTAATATTTAAACCTAGTTTTGGTCGGTCGAGGAAAATGAGGTCGCGCCACTTCTCAGGGTGATCGAGTTCAATAGGGTTTTGGAGGTGGGTTCGTGGAGGAACGAAGACGATGTGGCCGGAGTTTCTCTTCGTCTGGTGATCGGAGATGATACCTTGAGGTGATTTTAGCCATGGAAATGGGTTCCAGTTTTTTTTTACTGGGTAGCTCGAAATTGATTCGAGGCAGGTGGGGGATGTTCTGGTGATCAGGGATGGTTGCAGCGTTGCTATTCGATGTGTTGGAAGGATCGTCAGAGATGGTAGCGACTCCGACGTTTGTGCACGTGCACGACGTTGCACTGGTGTATGCAGAGGAGATTGGGTAGCAGGAATGGTCGCGTGTTTCTCGAGTAAGGTGAAGAATGGGTCGAGTTTTTTCTTTGTTCGACTCGAAGAATTTGTGGACAGTCTTGGGTCAGGTTGTCTTGCCAGTTTAATTTAGCCTGGCAGTTTGAAGTTTTCAAAATTTAAATCTGGGTTTAAATTTTAAAGACAGGATTTTAACTAAGTTTAAAACCAGATTTTAAGATAGGATTCAAATTTATTTTGTCTCCTAGTTTTTAAATAAAAATAAGTTTTAGTAACTTTATAATGTGCTAAAGTATATTTAAAGTGTTTTAAATTTAGCTAAGTTAAATTTGTAATTATCTTGAATCTAAAAATGAAATGGAAAAGTAGATTCAAAAGTAAAGTATTTCAAGGTATTTATAAATGAGAATTTGACCATTAATAAGAAAATGCTTTAACTTTTAAATAAATGAAGATTTAAAGATTGTAATTATTAAGTAAATAAATAATTAGCTAATTTGATTAATTAATGATTGAATTAATTAATTTAGTAATTAAAGGTTAAATTAGTTAATTGAGGGTTTAAGATAATTAATTGGTAATAAATGGATAATTAAGAATCATTAATTAAATAAGAGTGGAATTTTAATTTATGATTATTAATTAATGAAATAAGAATTAATAAAGTTATATTGAATACTTAGTTAATTAAATAATTAAGGATTTATTTATGAGTATTAAAGATATAATTGTAATTAATAATAAATCTTAATTTAATTACTTTAGAAAATTAATTTAAGAAGTGTTGATAATTAATGGAAGTTATTAACTAGGATTAATAAATATTGGGATAAATATGATTAATCTTGATAATTAATTAAGTTTATTAATTTAATATAATCAAATATGGATTAATTAAGTATAATTTACTTATGGAAATGATTAAGAAATTTAATTCTCATTGTAATTAATTAAGTTAAATGTGAATTGTTTAAGTTAATTAATTTAGTTTAATTAATTTAAATAAACCTTTGATGATGTGATAAGTATAATTACATAGGGAAGTAATTTATTGGGGATGGTTTAAAAATGAAAGTAATTTGAGTATAATTACTTTGTATAAATTAATCAAGAGATTAATTATAGAATAATTAATTATGGAGTAATTAAATTATTGATGAAGTAATTAAGGGTAGTTAATTACTATATGGAGTTAATCTAGGTGATTAACAATTTGGTTTAATTGAAGATAAATTACTAAATGAAATAAATGTAATTAGAGATCATTAATTATTGTAATTAATGATGTAATTGTAAAATGGATTTATTTGGAAATAATTAATAAATGAAGGAATTTATTAATGAAATTAATTAAAGAAGTAATGTAATTAATTTTAGTAATTTAAAATGGTTACTTTCTATAATTGGTATAAGATAATTAATTTGTAAAAATAATTAAAGGATAATTACTTAAATGTAATTAAAGATGATTAATCAAGTTTGATTAATTAAGATGGAAAGTAGGAAATGATTAATTAATTAACTTGTAATTAATTAAGGGTTATATAAGCAAGATTAATATTGATGAAGTAATTAATTTAATTTACTTTAAATTAATTAGAGATTTATAATTAATTTAATTCATTTTAAATTAATTATAAATGGTGTGATTATTAATCATTGTTTATGATGGATGATATTGATTTCCTTTATTTATTGTGATCTCAGATATGAGATGAATAATATCTATGTGTTATGGATGCTTGTTTAAATATGATGATATTGATTATCCGTTTGAGTTGACCATATGGATTATCTGTTTATGATGATGATGTTATATCCATAGTTATATTGTGATTTATCTATCTGTGTGTATATAGATAATTGAAAAGAATTGTTTTTAACTTTAAAACAACTTGGACCTAAAAGATGGCGGTTTGGATTTCGATGAGACCGGGATCGGGTTTCCAGATTTGGATATCCAAAAACCACATCGATCCAAATTAACGATAGGTCGTGAATCTCAAGTGAAGATGAAGATTCAGAGTGCAAGGGTTATTGTCGTTAACTCTGAGGGTGATTCCAAAATAAGTGTAACGAGATAATGCCTTCGGTTTCGTTCGAACCCGGAACGAACTTGTATGGATTGAATGCTTTCAGAACATCGTCAGGTGGACGATGAGCATTCTAAGTGACGAGTTCTGTTAAGGTAATTGTAGCCTCAAGCCTCATCAACCGGGAATGGCTAAAACAGGGGAGGTGCAGCAAGGCTTCGTGGGTAGCACCCACTTGAGAGCGAGATATACCCCTGTCTAGATGTCCCTTATTATTTTCGGCTTAGTGTGCGGTTGGTCATGAACAACCGTGGGGTTGTTTCGTTTGGGACTGTCCAGTAAGTGATGGTTCCGGCCTTGTGTTGCAGGGAACTTAGGGTGGGTTCTCGGTACGGTGATCTAGGCCACGTACTGTGACGGGCGGTACCCCGGTAGCCCTGCCATTGTATGGAATCCAATCTCCAATAAGCGCCGTACGTTTTGATTGTGCCCAACTATGTTGAAATGTGAGATGTAACAATTTCGGCTATTTTTGTATTTTACTTGAAAACCCTAGACACTATTATAATATCACTGGATTTTCTATCAAATGTTTTGGTTAGCGTAAGGTAAAAACTTACCCATGTTTATGTGTGGGAAGTCTTACGTGATACCCTTTGTTTCAAAAGGTTTTTTAAGTTAAGCAACTTTAACTGTTTACTCATACCAGACCCATGTCTGGCCCGGAGTTTATTTTCTATTTTCTTAAACTCTCGGGTACCCAAATTTTTACGGGTAGCCAAGGGATTCAGGTTAGCTTTGACGAATTCTGGAGGAGCAATGGAGCAGGAGGCTTCAGCGTATAGATATATATTGATTCCGCTGTGTAGTGTTTATCCATATTTCCGCTGTGTTGGTATCTCTGTATTTGTATCGAGTTGTATTAACTAGACAGGTGTTTATAACTGTCTAGTATTTTTTGTATTATCTGTGTAACTCTGATGTATATGATATTATGTAATCTATTATGTGATATTATATTTCATTCGTTCCGCTGTTGAGATTCTGATGTTGTTTTGTTCTTTCTTCTCTATCTTTTCTATTTCTCACCTCTTTCTTTCTTACCGACGATGCGTCCTTCGGTGTGAAGAAGGGCGGGTCGTCACAGTTGGTATCAGAGCATAGGTTGAGTGAATACCTAAGCTCTGGAGTGGTGTCTATCTTGAGAGAGCGTACTTGTAATTTTTTATCTATATATATATATATATATATATATATATCTATTTCTACCTATTTGTTGGGTTACCCATTCGGGTTTTCCAATATTAGTTATAAAGGTAGATAGGGTAGTGGTGTGTGTAACACGACTACCAATGGTTGGAAGTGTATCTGTCGAGACTGTAGATCTAATACCGTCTCGAGTGAGCTTTGTTGAGGTAAGGATTTCATCGATCTCTAAAGGTAACCTGTAAAGGTTCGGAGTCCATCTTTGAGTAGAGTTTGGATCTGTCGGTTGGACAGAAGCTAGTGATGATATTTTGATATTTCAAGGATTAGTAGCTGTGTGATGAGACACAGTGACTATGGATGTTTCCGAAGATGTTTCTTTGGAACAAGTTTTAAAGAAGTGTGTTTGCATCGGTGATGCGGCTGAGTGCAGCAGAGTGTTTCTGTTTAGTTTGAGGTTCGAGTTTCTCGAAGAGCTTTGGATTTGGAATTCCTTGGCATTGGTGTCAGCAGTGTAGTTCGGAAGGTCCTGTATGCTGACAAGGAAGCTTTCTAGCTTAGCAGTGGAGTTCAGAAGCTGCAGAGTGGTTCCGTTTCTTCGTTGGGTTGGCTAGTTCAGTGTAGGCTGTTCTGATTGGTAAAGAGAGAACAGTTTTCTTTGGATAGTAGTTGGGTTGATCGCAAAAGTGACTTGCGATAGGCTGAGTGTTCTTTTGGTTTGTCAGAGATTTTTTTGGATGTCTTCAGGAAGTCAGAGTTTTGTTAGCATCTGGAGTTTGAGTTTGGTATCGAATTGATTCCAGGAATGGTACCGATGGTTCCGCTTAATAGTAGGATGGTTTCGGGAGGAAGATTTTAGTGGAGAAGCTCAGGGTTTTGGAGGAACTGTTGAGTTTTATTTTTGGATCTGTTGAACCATATTTTTGGGAAGTGTTTTTCCCAGTATTTGCTTGTGTTCGTCATCAGCATTTTCATCTACTTGGATCAGAGTTGTGCAGCAGAAGCAGTTTGGAGAGCATCTGTTTTATCTCTTCCGGATGTGTGAAGTGAGACCTGTCTTTTGATTTTGGAGTAGAGTGGAGTTCCGAGTTTGGTTGATCTTGGAAAGATCATTTTTGTTGATTGTTTTGGTTCAGGTTGTTCGAGAGGGCATCAGCGAAGGATAAGCTGATCAGTAAGGATGTAGAAGTCCCAGGATCGTCCGAAGGAATTTGGATTATCGGAGATTTGATTTTGGATAAGTGTATGATCTTCAGGAGTGGATTGCCAGTTTGGATAACTGGAATTCGTTGTTTTCACGTGTCTCTGAGGGAGTACGTGTATGAGTTATCTCTGGTTGTAGAACCAGCAGTTTAGGAGTTTTGGATGTTGAGTCAGACTTGTCTATAGCCTGATATCCTATCTTGTTTTGTAGATCTTGATGTGTGTAGCTTTGTAGTATTGATTGTTTGGATTCTATAGAGCGAGTAACCCGGTATTTATACTCGGGGAAACTCGAGGGAATTCTATCCAGTATTTTGTTTGGATAGTTAGATTTGTTTGATTGGATGATTTATTGCTATGGTTGTTGGTATATATTGATGATATATGCTTGTGATTAAAATTAAATCATGAGATTATTAAATTACCTTTGTTTTAAATTTTGGGGACGAAATTCTTTTAAGAGGGAAGGAATGTGACATCCTGGAATTTCGAGCAATATCAATTTAATAATCTATATAAAATATTAAATTGATTTGACATATCTTTGATAATAAGATATGAATTGATTTAATAATTTTCTTTTAAATAAATATTTAACTAGTAATTTATCTTTTAAAGGCTAATAAATTGTTTTCTATTTATAATGTATATATATATATTTGTATATATTGTAGATAGATAAGCTTTGTTTTAAACTTAATAAATAAAGTCATGTTTTCTTATTTTAATATTTTTGGTAATTTTAATTTGATTTAATGTATATCTTTTAAAAAAGCTATTAAATAAATAATCATTTGGCTTTAAAATATATACAGGATAAAGTTAAAATTGTTTAAAATTGATTTTAACTTAAATTTAAATTTAAGAAAGGTTGTTTTGTTCTTGTTTTTAAGTATAGCTTGATAAAATAAGTAATAAAGAGTGAATTCTTTTATAAATCATTTTAATTTAATAATGAGCAATGTTAATAATGTAATAGTTTTACAAGTAGATTTAAAAAAATAAATAGAAATTGATATATACTTATCTGTGCATATAATTGGAAGAAACTATGGTTTGAAGTTACAATAAAATAAACTTTATAAATATTAAACTTAAGTATAAATCAAATGTATGAAATAAAAAAATTAATAAGTAAATAAATGTAGTATTTAATAGTATAAGTTGTAAAATAAAAGAGTAATAAATAAATAGGATATGCACGTAAGTATAGAAGCAAAGCAAGTAAACAAATGCAAAGCAAATAGAAAAGTAAAGCTTAAGTAAATTATTATGTACACTGTAGGAACATATTGCAGGCTTGAAAATCTCCTAAGTATAAGAAGATAAGGCAAGTAAATATTTTATGCTCTACAACAAAATACACTTGCAGGCATAAAAGATCACCTAAGTACAAGATAGATAAGGCAAGTAGGATATATTTGTAGCTGTAAGATTTGTTTGCAGGAAAGTAAAATAATTTATCAACTTGAACAAAGTAAAATATAATATATCTATGTACAAGTAAGAGTAGGAGGAAACATATAGTACTTAAGCATTTAATGCCTCTATCTCTAAGCAGTAAACTAAGTCAAATTCAAATTGTTTTAACATCCTTTCAGCCTCCAAATCTCTGATCGAAGATAAGAAATATAAAAAGGAACAAGCTTTCTGTTTTTACAAGCCTGTTCGAAATACTTTCAGCCCCAAAGAGATAAAAATCTCTGAATTGTTGTACTGGGCAATAAACAATTCTTTTCATTTGTATATTTATCAACCTTGCCTCATTTTATTTCGTATACTAAAGCTTTAAAAATCCCAGTTCAAAGTTTTAAACAAGAAAAAAAAATGATACAATCAGAACAATAATTTTATCAAAAATCTTTACTTAACCAAGAAAGCAATGTAAAGATCTGGGCTTTCAAGGTTTCAAGCTGTTCAAGTTTTAAAGCCATTTCAAAATCTTCTGGAATCAAAACTAAAATGTATGCAAGTTCAAAGGCCAGTTTTCAAGTTCCTGTTTCAAACAAGAAAAGAGCAAGCTTTCTATTTCTAGAAAGCCTGGTGAGTAAACTTTTAAACTAAAAATTTAAGTAGCCTATGAATTCAGCGTTAATGTTTGATTTACTTGTATATGTATGTGCAAGTTTCTTTGTGAATCTATGATGTGAGTATATTTGTTGTTTTAAAACTTCCCTGATCCTGATTTAAGTCTCTACCTTGAAAACAATAAACATGAGACCCCTTTTGTTTTGATGTAGATGACTTATAGATGAAGTAACTTGTGTTGTATGTTAATATCTAAAAGTATGTTTGTGTGAATATTCATATGTGCATTGCTCTTGTTTGGTAAAAAGTAATATATGAATGTTGATAACTTGTAGATTACCTCTGTTTAAGTTCTCAAGCTCATGCCTTACTTCCAAAATCATTTCTGCTTGATTTTCTTGATGATAGAACTTAGGGTCCAAACAAAATTTGTTTGTTTGATTATAAAGTAAGTTTTAAATTTTGTATTTTAATTAAACAAAGTAGACTACTCTAAGAAAAACCTTAAAAAACAGTTAATGGATAAAATAAGTGATATATTCAAATATCTTGAATTATCAATTCAAGTTTATAAAGTGAATCCCTATACAAAATCCTGATTTTTAAAGCATGAATCACATTTTTTAGTGATGGTTTGAGTAAGCAGTCCTGGTTTAGTTGTTTTGGGAATTTTGGGTTGCCTTTGTCAACCCAGTTGATCTGGGAGTTCGTGGTGGTTATTGAAGATGCATAGGTGGTCTGAGTGTTCAGGAAAAATGTCTGGAGTGGTTCATGATCGTTGGGGCGACGATGAGAAGGGGATGTAATATTTAAACCTAGTTTTGGTCGGCCGAGGAAAATGAGGTCGCGCCACTTCTCAGGGTGATCGAGTTCAATAGGGTTTTGGAGGTGGGTTCGTGGAGGAACGAAGACTATGTGGCCGGAGTTTCTCTTCGTCTGGTGATCGGAGATGATACTTTAAGGTGGTTTTAGCCATGGAAATGGTTCCAGTTTTTTTTTTACTGGGTAGCTCGAAATTGATTCGAGGCAGGTGGGGGATGTTCTGGTGATCAGGGATGGTTGCAGCGTTGCTATTCGATGTGTTGGAAGGATCGTCAGAGATGGTAGCGACTCCGACGTTTGTGCACGTGCACGGCGTTGCACTGGTGTATGCAGAGGAGATTGGGTAGCAGGAATGGTCGCGTGTTTCTCGAGTAAGGTGAAGAATGGGCCGAGTTTTTTCTTTGTTTGACTCGAAGAATTTGTGGACAGTCTCGGGTCAGGTTGTGTTGCCAGTTTAATTTAGCCTGGCAGTTTGAAGTTTTCAAAATTTAAATCTGGGTTTAAATTTTAAAGACAGGATTTTAACTAAGTTTAAAACCAGATTTTAAGATAGGATTCAAATTTATTTTGTCTCCTGGTTTTTAAATAAAAATAAGTTTTATAAAAAAAATGAAATGTTTTAGTAACTTTATAATGTGCTAAAGTATATTTAAAGTGTTTTAAATTTAGCTAAGTTAAATTTGTATTTATCTTGAATCTAAAAATGAAATGGAAAAGTAGATTCAAAAGTAAAGTATTTCAAGGTATTTATAAATGAGAATTTGACCATTAATAAGAAAATGCTTTAACTTTTAAATAAATGAAGATTTAAAGATTGTAATTATTAAGTAAATAAATAATTAGCTAATTTGATTAATTAATGATTGAATTAATTAATTTAGTAATTAAAGGTTAAATTAGTTAATTGAGGGTTTAAGATAATTAATTGGTAATAAATGGATAATTAAGAATCATTAATTAAATAAGAGTGAAATTTTAATTTATGATTATTAATTAATGAAATAAGAATTAATTAAGTTATATTGAATACTTAGTTAATTAAATAATTAAGGATTTATTTATGAGTATTAAAGATATAATTGTAATTAATAATAAATCTTAATTTAATTACTTTAGGAAAGTAATTTAAGAAGTGTTGATAATTAATGGAAGTTATTAACTAGGATTAATAAATAATGGGATAAATATGATTAATCTTGATAATTAATTAAGTTTATTAATTTAAGATAATCAATTACGGATTAATTAAGTATAATTTACTTATGGAAATGATTGAGAAATTTAATTCTCATTGTAATTAATTAAGTTAAATGTGAATTGTTTAAGTTAATTAATTTAGTTTAATTAATTTAAATAAACCTTTGATGATGTGATAAGTATAATTACTTAAGGAAGTAATTTATTGGGGATGGTTTAAAAATGAAAGTAATTTGAGTATAATTACTTTGTATAAATTAATGAAGAGATTAATTATAGAATAATTAATTATGGGGTAATAAAATTATTGATGAAGTAATTAAGGGTAGTTAATTACTATATGGAGTTAATCGAGGTGATTAACAATTTGGTTTAATTGAAGATAAATTACTAAATGAAATAAATGTAATTAGAGATCATTAATTATTGTAATTAATGATGTAATTGTAAAATGGATTTATTTGGAAATAATTAATAAATGAAGGAATTTATTAATGAAATTAATTAAAGAAGTAATGTAATTAATTTTAGTAATTTAAAATGGTTACTTTCTATAATTGGTATAAGTTAATTAATTTGTAAAAATAATTAAAGGATAATTACTTAAATGTAATTAAAGATGATTAATCAAGTTTGATTAATTAAGATGGAAAATAGGAAATGATTAATTAATTAACTTGTAATTAATTAAGGGTTATATAAGCAAGATTAATATTGATGAAGTAATTAATTTAATTTACTTTAAATTAATTAGAGATTTATAATTAATTTAATTCATTTTAAATTAATTATAAATGGTGTGATTATTATTATCCTGCCTTTTGGCAAGGCCGTGACAGCAAGAACTTGACTAGAAACCAATGACAGTTCGTCTTGGAAGATCGGTTATACATAGGCTCACTATGGATATCGACAAATTTTTTCCAAGTCTGGATCGAGCTAAAATTGATATGACATGACAAGCAAAGCTATGAGAGCCAACATTCTGAATTTCAAGTCAATCGGAGTTCATATGCTCCAGATATTGATGGATCACACCTGAGAAATCCAAACTTGCATCGATCATAACTGGAGATCTACAAGTCCAAATGCCACCAAATTTGGACAGGAGCTAACTGGCAACCTAAGGAATGTCCATGCCAAATTTCAGCTCAATCGGAGCAAATCTTGATCGATTCGAAGTTGAGTTCGAATCGATATGGACCAACTTGCATCGATCATATCTCGAGATCTACAAGTCCAAATGCCACCAAATTTGGACAGGAGCTAACTGGCAACCTAAGGAATGTCCATGCCAAATTTCAGCTCAATCGGAGCAAATCTTGATCGATTTGAAGTTGAGTTCGAATCGATATGGACCAACTTGCATCGATCATATCTCAAGATCTACAAGTCCAAATGCCACCAAATTTTGATAGGAGCTAACTGGCAACCTAAGGAATGTCCATGCCAAATTTCAGCTCAATCGGAGTAAATCTTGATCGATTCAAAGTTGAGTTCGAATTGATATGGACCAACTTGCATCGATCATATCTCGAGATTTACAAGTCGAAATGCTATGAAATTTTCATAGTAGCTTACTGGCAACCTAAGGAATTCCTATGCCAAATTTCAGCTCAATCGGAGCAAATCTTTATCGATTCGAAGTTGAGTTCTAATCGATCCCAAAGTGGGCCCGGATTTCCTGAAAGCGGGCATGTGGGCCCCCTCACATGCCAGAACTGGTCTCCCTGAATTTTAGGCGAAATATCAGCCTCCTACACCTATAAATAGAGCCCCTGGTCATTCAGAAAAGGGGTCGGATAATTCTAAGAGCTAAAGAGCGCCCAGACTCTGCCAGATTTACTCCAGAACACCACCGCTGCTTTAGATTGAGATTTAGTATATAATTTCAGTTGTACGACATTATAAGAAATTTTAATCTTCAAATATCGAGCAATAAAGTCATCAAATTTCATAGTGGACGTAGGCAAAACGCCGAACCACTCTAAATCGCCTGTCTTTGCAATTCACTTTCTGTTATTTCGAGTTTTTGTTAGATAATCCTCAGATTTAATTTTATTTCTTCACTTTTATCTCTTCAAAAACTTCCGAAGAGTGTTGTGCCCATTTTTGGTACAAACACTTTGGTGCTTTCATTGAGAAAAAACGCAGCTTTTTCTCCTGCTCTATGGATCTACTACCGTCGTTGGATTGCAAAAATCAAATTAGAAGATCCAGATCTGTTCATAAGTGGTTCCTTCTATTCTATTCAGATTGCTCCAGATCTAAGAGGAACTACATTCATCATGAATTTCGTATCCATATTTTCGAATCTATGAAAATATGATGATTTTCATATCCATATTTTTGAATCCATGAAAATATGATGATTTTTGTATCCATATTTTCGAATCCATGAAAATATGATGAACTTCGTATCCATATTTTCGAATCCATGAAAATATGATGGTTTTCGTATCCATATTTTCGAATCCAGAAAAAATGCAATTTTTCGTATCCATGAAAATATGGTGATTTTCGTATCCATGTCTTCGAATCCATGAAAATATGGTGATTTTCGTATCCATGTATTTGTTTCCAGAAAGTAGGATGATTTTCATATCCATGTCTTCGAATCCATGAAAATATGGTGATTTTCGTATCCATGAGATGGATGCTGTACTTCGTATCCATGAGATGGATGCTCTACTTCGTATCCATGAGATGGATGCTCTACTTCGTATCCATGAGATGGAAGTTGTACTTCGTATCCATGAGATGGATGCTCTACTTCGTATCCATGAGATGGATGTTGTACTTCGTATCCATGAGATGGATGCTCGACTTCGTATCCATGAGATGGAAGCTGTACTTCGTATCCATGAGATGGATGCTCTACTTCGTATCCATGAGATGGAAGCTGTACTTCGTATCCATCAGGAAGCAATACTTCGTATCCATCCATCTGCCTCCAATTCGTATCGATACTCACAAGTCCCTCGCATCCATCTACTTCGTATCCATCAGGATGCGCTACTTCGTATCCATCAGGATGCGCTACTTCGTATCCATCAGGAAGCTCTACTTCGTATCCATCAGGAAGCGGTACTTCGTATCCATCAGGATGCGCTACTTCGTATCCATCAGGATGCGCTACTTCGTATCCATCAGGATGCGCTACTTCGTATCCATCAGGAAGCGCTACTTCGTATCCATCCATCTGCCTCCAATTCGTATCGATACTCGCATGAAGTTCGTATCCATCAATCTTCCTCTAATTCGTATCCATCCATTTGCACCCAATTCGTATCGATACTCAACTGCAATTCGAATTGATCCAACTGCGCCCTATTTGTGTCGATCAACAGATACCACTTTCGTATCGATCTAGCCATGCGCATTTCGTATCGATGCTAGTAGAGCTAATTCTCTGGATGGATATGAACATGATGGATTCGAACAAGAACGATACGAAGGACTTTTTCAGGTTGCTTGATGGATACGAACAAGGATGGAACGATACGAAATTTAAAAAAAAAATTCGGGTACGACCCAAATTTCCTAAAATGAGGGTAAAAAAAAGGGGGAAACCCCCCGTACCCTAGCCGCAGCGCAGGGCACCCGCATAGTGAATTCAATCACCAATTTAGTGAAGGAACATTCCATCCGTGCTTCTAATTGTTCCATGACTGAACAAGACATAGGAGATCACAACAACAAATGTTGAGTTGCAATAAAGGAATGGGTAAAGAAATACTACTCAACCGTACTCCCAGAGGCTGGAGAACCTAACTAGTATGCTAAGAACTGGAGTTGATTAATATATCAAGCATTTAAGGTGGAATGCAACTCCCTCCAACTAACCAGCTTTTAAACAACTGAATTTACAGCTATGGTACGATGGTTAATATGATGACTCTCCGACATTGTCTACTCTGCCAACCCAAAACTTAGCTGGTCACCGCTGAACCATCTTCAAACGCCCGCATCTTAATCATTCCACGTCTACATAACTAAAAGCATGACATACAACCTCAGGAGGACTTCCTTAATACCCTATATAGGTCTTCTATCTGGATGAAAGTTTGGGATAAACATCAATCTATTAGCCCATTTTAACCAACTCGTCGTCCAATCGGCGTTACCAACCACTCAAACGTTGGACAATCGTGCATACATCATTCACCAGTGTTACAAGACCCCTTGGCAATAAAATGGACTTGATCATAATGGCGATTGGAGAATCTTTCCCAATCGAGACCTATTCGTTGAAACCATCCTACATGAAGAACTTCCAATGAAAGTTCAACATGCTGACTACGTCAGTGCACGTTGGAAATATATAACCCCCCGCACTATCTCATGAAGTGAGAATTGCGCATGGCTTACACCGAGAGTGATGACTGCCATCAAATGTAGCTGTCTTCCCCCAGTCCTCAAAGAACATTGTCAATCTTGGTTAGACATACCAGTTCTACTACTTATATTGTTGAAGTGAATGAAGAAGCTGGCAGCCAATGAATTGATCAAAGTCCGCATCCACTTGCTGCCAATACCCATAAATTGATTCATTACAAGAGTTTATTTCCAGACTTTGATAAGAGAACTGGTGGATAGCCGCCAATTACTACGCCAACATATACAGGCCAATATTTAGTTGACGAATCAGATGAAGGATCAACATGGCAAGATAAGGAGGAAACCTACTCCATACTCTAAATTGTGAAGCACATCTTCCTTAGATGGCTACCATGGACACCAACACCATAAGGTTACTTCAGAAAGGAAAGCTCCGACAATATGTGCAAGCCCCATAAAATGACGGACAAGGAACACCTGACTCCTACCAATCAAGAACGTTGATTGAACTGAACCACGTGTGTTAGGCTTCCAATTAAGAAGGGCTGGACCGAAGTGCAACAACGAGCATACGACGCTGCTTCGCTATGAAATTTGATCTAATCTCTTTTGAATTATTTCAATTTCAATTTCATTTATGTTGCAAAATATGACCGACTTTGATTAAACTACTTGCAAACGATGTAGGTAACCGAGTACTCAAGGTTCAATGCCAAACAACCTCTACAGACTATGATCTGGTCATCAAGAGCATCAAAGCGGAAGAGACCGACAAGGTCAGAACTCCGGTAGAAAGTGGATACAACCGACCATCCACTCATCCGCCTATGCAATTTAATTAGGAAATTTGAGAAAGACTTGGAGTTATATGTCCCTACAATGCACTCTCAAGCTCGCCAAAATACTTATGCTTCTTCTGATGCCCAATAAGAGCGAAACCACACTATGGATGGACATGACGCAACCATCTATACATCAAATCTACATTAGACACTTGGGGTTATTTGAGAACAGAAATTTAAAGTGGATGTGATTTGACCATTCACTCTCCATTTGCATCTGTGATTTGACAAAATGATAATGCCTTAAACTGACTTCATCAGGGGTCAACCCTCAATTTAAAGTCATCAACGACTTACTGCCTACTCACTAACCATCATGAGCCATCATTTCAACTCTCTTCCTCAGATCAATCAGAAGAACGCAGTATAAAGTGGACATGACTTGTCTATCAGCTCTTCAATTCTTGCCCCTGACTTAAGGGAATATGCACAACTCAAAGTGGATGTAGTTCTACCATCCTCTCCTCTGCTCGAGCTCAAAGTTTTCCGAAACAATAATCTTACTCCTTAGGCTTGGCAGAAGCAAAATCCAAATGAACATGGATGTGATTCAACCGTCTATAAATTATATCTCATCCTTCGTTGTGGGCGGATAAGTGAAAAGTAATCGGGATCCTACCGATCTCTCGCTAAGTGAAACCCCAAGCTCGGGGGCATATCGCTACACAAAAAGCCGGACAAAAACTGATACATGGCGATCCATCAACAAACTCCAGCTTCCGAGAGCGCGAACTGGAGTATAAACATTAACCGAACCCAGAGTACTCCGAGAGCGCGAGCTGGGTACAAACATCAACAAACTCCAGCTTCCGAGAGCGCGAACTGGAGTATAAACATTAACCAAACCCCAGAGTACTCCAAGAGCGCGAGCTGGGTACAAACATCAACAAACTACAGCTTCCGAGAGCGCGAACTGGAGTATAAACATTAACCAAACCCCAGAGTACTCCAAGAGCGCGAGCTGGGTACAAACATCAAAAAACTCCAGCTTCCGAGAGCGCGAACTGGAGTATAAACATTAACTAACTCCGGATTCCGAGAGCGCAAACCGGAGTATAAACATCAACAAACTCCAGATTCCAAGAGCGCGAACTGGAGTATAAACATTAACTAACTCAGGATTCCGAGAGCGCGAACCGGAGTATAAACATCAACAAACTCCAGCTTTCGAGAGCGCGAACTGGAGTATAAACATTAAACTAACTCCGGACTCCGAGAGCTCGAGCCGGAGTATAAACTACAACCAACTACGGCTTCGAGGAGGGTGGATCCGTCCACCTAACGACTTCGACCGTACCTCCATTCAATGCAGCTTCGGGGATGGTGGACCCGTCCACCTAACGACTTCGACTGCATCCCCATCAAATACGGCTTCGAGGAGGGTAAATCCATCTACCTAACGACTTCGACCATATCTCCATTCAATGCAGCTTCGAGGAGGGTAGACCCGTCCACCTAACGACTTCGACTACATCTCCATCAAGTACAACCTCGAGGAGGGTGGACCAATCTACCTAACGACTTCGACCGTATCTCCATTCAATGCAGCTTTGAGGAGGGTGGACCCGTCCACCTAACAACTTCGACTGCATCCCCATCAAATACGGCTTCGAGGAGGGTAAATCCATCTACCTAACGACTTCGACCGTATCTCCATTCAATGCAGCTTCGAGGAGGGTGGACCCGTCCACCTAACGACTTCGACTGCATCTCCATCAAGTACGGCCTCGAAGAGGGTGGACCCATCTACCTAACGACTTCGACCGTATCTCCATTCAATGCAGCTTCGAGGAGGGTGGACCCGTCCACCTAACGACTTCGACTGCATCCCCATCAAATACGGCTTCGAGGAGGGTAGATACATCTACCTAACGACTTCGACCGTATCTCCATTCAATGCAGCTTCGAGGAGGGTGGACCCGTCCACCTAACGACTTCGACTGCATCCCCATTAAATACGGCTTCGAGGAGGGTAGATACATCTACCTAACGACTTCGACCGTATCTCCATTCAATGCAGCTTCGAGGAGGGTGGACCCATCCACCTAACGACTTCTTCTGCATATCCATCAAGTACGGCCTCGAGGAGGGTGGACCCGTCCACCTAACAAATTCGACCGTATCTCCATTCAATGCAGCTTCGAGGAGGGTGGACCCATCCACCTAACGACTTCGACTGCATCTCCATCAAGTATGGCCTTGAGGAGGGTGGACCCGTCCACCTAACAACTTCGACTGCATCTCAACCAAGTTACATCACTCATTCCCCGAGCATAGGCGCGGACTCAACACATGAAAATGAGTGATCAACAGCTGTCATAAAGATACAAGTCCCTAGAGTGTGGACAGGGGTATAAACATCAAATAGGTGCGATGAATGGCCCCTCAACTGACTCTGATCCCCAAAGTGTGGCTACAAGAATAGACAAACGAACGAATGAGATTCGACCATTCATTCACCAACTCTGACCTGAATTCGACGTGAGGAGTGTAAACTCACTACAGGTGCAATTAGACCATCCACGAACTAACTCTGCTAACCCAAGACTGGGGGCAGAAGTGCAAATCACCGAAAGAAGAGAAAGGTGACTCGCTACATCTCCAGCTTAGCGTCCTTTACAACTTAAGGAAATGACTACATGGAGACCTTTATGCTAACCAATCAGAATGATGCCCGAAGTTCTGGGCAACCAATTATATCGTACCGCCGGATCGACGGGCAATATCGATCTGCACCTTTCATATCATACCATTGGATCGATAGGAAATGAGGTCCGAGCATTCTACATCGTGCCGTTGAATCGACGGTCAATATCGGGACCCGAACGTCCATCGAATACCTTTGACCAATAGAGCACGGATAGAAGAATAAACCACGAATGAGTGTGACTTGACCATTCGTCCTCCGTCGCCTTCCTTCGATCCGTCAGGAAGAGCATGAGACCAAATGGGCATGACATGACTGCATTTGAGCTGACTTTATCCCTAGATCTGACGGGAGAACGTAAATCGAAATGGACATGGTTGATCACCCAACTCCAAATGAATGCAACGCGACCATTCATTCATTGACTCTTACCATAATCCAACTAAAAGAGCAATTCAAAACAAGTGCAACCTAAACATCTGCACACTGATTCTTACCATGGATTCAACAAGGGAAGCATCAATCCTGCATTAGATCTGATTGGACGATTCACTCTTCAGTTTTTGCCCAAAGTACGGCGACATAAGCAGCGAAGTGAATGTCATTGACCGTCCAGAATCTAGCTTATGTCCGAATGTTGGCAAAGTAACAATGTATTTCGCTAAGAAAAAAGAACTAGAACATAATACATGATAGGCACGACTCAGCCTTCCATTGATTAACTCGATCCCATGGTTCAATGGGATAGAATACAAAATTAAAGCGGACATTATCTACCCTACCACTTATCGAGATATTCCCCAAACTTAGGGACACGAACAAGAAGATAAGGTTGCGACCGAAAGGATGCCTAGAGATAGAGTCATCGGATCAATACCAGGACTTATGGGCGACTGATCATCATTCTGACCTTTCTAATGAGCAATGGATATCGCAGGTACATTGAATGAAAAGCGCATCATTCAGAAACATAAGTCAATTCAATCTCAAAGCTGGAGCCAGCTATGTAGCAGCGTGCAATACAAGGCTAAGTTCTACTAATCCTTTGATTCGACGTCCTTGTAAGCCTGATCATTTACCATTGCAAATAAACACATGAGGCGCCTACAATCCATCACAAGTACTATAGATCAGATCACAACTCTGCGCAATGATGAAGAAAGAGTCAACTGTTTTACTTCAGGTAAATCTTGATGTGTTCGCCTGGACTCGATCTCACATATATATATATATATATGGACTCTCGCCAGCCATGAAGAACCCTACATTAAATGTCGACCCGAGGCATGTCTCGGTAAACAAAAGCGATGCGACATGGATCCGGAGAGATCTGTTGCACTTAAAGAGGAGGCGAATCTACTCAAAACCAGTGGGTTTATCCGTTATGCCCTCCAACCAAAACGAGTATCCAATCCTTTACTTATAAGAAAAACAAACAGGGAGTGGAGGACATACGTCAACTACTCAGATTTGCATGGGGTATGACAAAGCACAGCTTTCCACTTCCAATGATCAACCAACTGATGGACCCGACCATCAGACATGAATTACTCACATCCATGGATGCAAACTCCGGATACAATCAGATACTGAAGCATGTCCCAAACCAGGAATACAACTATTTCGCTACTAACCTGGGCCTATAGTGCTATGCTGCAATCTATAGATTCAAACTTAAGGACACTTGTGCTACTTACAAAAGGACGATTAACAGATCATTCAAAAATTAGATCGACCGATCGATAAAGGTAGATGTGGTTAATATGCTCGTGAGATCATGACTATCAAACAACCACATCGATGACTTGGCAGAGATATTTAGTGCTCTCTAGAAAATGCAGGGTCAAACTCAACCCTTTGAAATGCTCTTTCATCATTACATCAGAAAGATTCTTTGTTTTCATCATCAATTCTCATGGAATCAAGACTAATTTCTAAAAAATTCCGACAATTAGAGACAACCATGTACCGAGGACAACCAAGCAGCTCTAATAGATTGCTTAAAGAGACCTCCCATTTTACCTAAGCTTTTGGATCGCGGAGATTTATACATCAATTGGGCCATGTCAACACACGCCATAAGCGTCGCAATGCTATGTGAAAAGAAACGAATCCAAAGACCCGTATATGATGAAGGCTGGCTACTGGCAAGCTCACCCCATTAACATCCATATCGACCAACCGTTAAGATAGGTCCAATAGAAACCTTAGATGTATATTTATCTCCCTCGGAGAGCTCTCCATGGTCAAACATTAGCATACTTCATATCTGAATCTGCCACATCAGATGACTATCAGAAGAACTGTGGAGAACCGTCCAATCGATGGACAACGTACACCGATGGAACTTCCAATAATCGGCTTTCTAACATCGAAGTTGCGTTAGTGATTCCTGAGGAACGAACGATCTACTACGCCCTGAAACTCAACTTCCCTGCAACAAATAACGAAGCCAAGTATGAAACCTTGGCGCTCAAACTTGTAAGAAAACTACGAATGGAAACTTTACATGTCTTATGTGATTACCGGTTAGTAGTACGCCAAGTTAAGGAAGATTATCCGACTAGGGGGCAACGTCTTGCTCCTTATCTCAACCGGGTCCAAAAGCTACTAGTCGACTTCGACTATTACACCATTATACACATCCTCGGAGAACAAGATGAAAAAGCTAAGTCACTGGCTAAGCTAGCCAGTTCTGGGGATGCGCGGCAAAAAGACTTTGTCCCAGTTGAAATACTTATTATTCTAGGCATTGACATATGAAGATCAACTAGATCTTGGAGACAGATCTAGAAAAAGAGTCATGGATGACTCCTATCAAAGATTATCCACGATTGGGGATTCTTATTGAATAAAGGAATAAGAAATGGCATATCCTTTGTGAAGCCTCACTGCATGATTACGTCTAGATTGTTCTACTCCGTCGACACAAAGCATTACTCTTGTATCCGCCAATCCGAGACCCATTATGACGTATCTGTCGATACGAAGCATACATTCCAACATCTCAGATCGATCCAGGAGAGGATCGATACAAAGGAAGGACTCAAAACAACCATCGAACGTTGTTACAACTTGAATTTCACTTCGATCCAGGAGAGGATCGATACGAAACTCAATCCAAACAAAAACTAAAGAACTTGACAACGACTCGTGAACGTGCAAACGTTAACAGGAGCCAGGTTAACATACGTACATGTATGACGGACTAACATTCAATTTTCAAAATTTACAGGAATTGAATGCTCACCTTATGACAATTACAACAGCGAATAACAAATCGCTAGCACTCGACACTCAGTTACAACATCGCACTACATAATCACTGACAGTGGTTCAATAAACATTTATATTACTAGAAATCAATCGAAGGTTACATCTTTTGACGAAAAGATAGCAACTACTCAACGAATCAGATAGAACTTTTTCAGAATGAAGGATGCAGCATTTCAAAGCACGTCATGTTCACACAAGACATACTTTGGGGGGCAAATGTTATCCCGCCTTTTGGCAAGGCCGTGACACCAAGAACTTGAGTAGAAACCAATGACAGTTCATCTTGGAAGATCGGTTATACGCAGGCTCACTATGGATATCGATAAATTTTTTCCAAGTTTGGATCGAGCTAAAATTGATATGACATGACAAGCAAAGCTATGAGAGCCAACATTCCGAATTTCAAGTCAATCGGAGTTCATATGCTCCAGATATTGATGGATCACACCTGAGAAATCCAAACTTGCATCGATCATAACTGGAGATCTACAAGCCCAAATGTCACCAAATTTGGACAGGAGCTAACTGGCAACCTTAGGAATGTCCATGCCAAATTTCAGCTCAATCGGAGCAAATCTTGATCGATTCGAAGTTGAGTTTGAATCGATATGGACCAACTTGCATCGATCATATCTCGAGATCTACAAGTCCAAATGCCACCAAATTTGGACAGGAGCTTACTGGCAACCTAAGGAATGTCCATGCCAAATTTCAGCTCAATCGGAGAAAATCTTGATCGATTCGAAGTTGAGTTCGAATCGATATGGACCAACTTGCATCGATCATATCTCGAGATATACAAGTCCAAATGCCACCAAATTTTGGCAGGAGCTAACTGGCAACCTAAGGAATGTCCATGCCAAATTTCAGCTCAATCGGAGCAAATCTTGATCGATTCGAAGTTGAGTTCGAATCGATATGGACCAACTTGCATCGATCATATCTCGGGATTTACAAGTCGAAATGCTATGAAATTTTCACAGTAGCTTACTGGCAACCTAAGGAATTCCCATGCCAAATTTCAGCTCAATCGGAGAAAATCTTGATCGATTCGAAGTTGAGTTCGAATCGATCCCAAAGTGGGCCCGGATTTCCTGAAAGCGGGCATGTGGGCCCTCTCACGTGCCAGAACTGGTCTCCCCGAATTTTAGGTGAAATATCAGCCTCCTACACCTATAAATAGAGCCCCTGGTCATTCAGAAAAGGGGTCGGATAATTCTAAGAGCTAAAGAGCGCCCAGACTCTGCCAGATTTACTCTAGAACACCACCGCTGCTTTAGATTGAGATTTAGTATATAATTTCAGTTGTACGACATTATAAGAAATTTTAATCTTCAAATATCGAGCAATAAAGTCATCAAATTTCATAGTGGATGTAGGCAAAACGCCGAACCACTCTAAATCGCCTGTCTTTGCAATTCACTTTCTGTTATTTGGAGTTTTTGTTAGATAATCCTCAGTTTTAATTTTATTTCTTCACTTTTATCTCTTCAAAAACTTTCGAAGAGTGTTATGCCCATTTTTGGTACAAACAATTATTAATCATTGTTTATGATGGATGATATTGATTTCGTTTATTTATTGTGATCTCAGATATGAGATGAATAATATCTATGTGTTATGGATGCTTGTTTAAATATGATGATATTGATTATCCGTTTGAGTTGACTATATGGATTATCTGTTTATGATGATGATGTTATATCCATAGTTATATTGTGATTTATCTATCTGTGTGTATATAGATAATTGAAAAGAATTGTTTTTAACTTTAAGACAACTTGGACCTAAAAGATGGCGGTTTGGATTTCGATGAGACCGGGATCGGGTTTCCAGATTTGGATATCTGAAAACCACATCAATCCAAATTAACGATAGGTCGTGAATCTCAAGTGAAGATGAAGATTCAGAGTTCAAGGGTTATTGTCGTTAACTCTGAGGGTGATTCCAAAATGAGTGTAACGAGAAAATGCCTTCGGTTTCGTTCGAACCCGGAACGAACTTGTATGGATTGAATGCTTTCAGAACATCGTCTGGTGGACGATGAGCGTTCTAAGTAATGAGTTCTGTTAAGGTAATCGTAGCCTCAAGCCTCATCAATTGGGAATGGCTAAAACAGGGGAGGTGCAGCAAGGCTTCGTGGGTAGCACCCACTTGAGAGCGAGATATACCCTTGTCTAGATGTCCCTTATTATTTTCGGCTTAGTGTGCGGTTGGTCATGAACAACCGTGGGGTTGTTTCGTTTGGGACTGTCCAGTAAGGGATGGTTCCGGCCTTGTGTTGCAGGGAACTTAGGGTGGGTTCTCGGTACGGTGATCTAGGCCACGTACTGTGACGGGCGGTACCCCGGTAGCCCTGCCATTGTATGGAATCCAATCTCCAATAAGCGCCGTACGTTTTGATTGTGCCCAACTATGTTGAAATGTGAGATGTAACAATTTCGGCTATTTCTGTATTTTACTTGAAAACCCTAGACACTATTATAATATCACTGAATTTCCTATCAAATGTTTTGGTTAGCGTAAGGTAAAAACTTACCCATGTTTATGTGTGGGAAGTCTTACGTGATACCCTTTGTTTCAAAAGGTTTTTTAAGTTAAGCAACTTTAACTGTTTACTCATACCAGACCCATGTCTGACCTGGAGTTTATTTTCTGTTTTCTTAAACTCTCGGGTACCCAAATTTTTACGGGTAGCCAAGGGATTCAGGTTAGCTTTGACGAATTCTGGAGGAGCAATGGAGCAGGAGGCTTCAGCGTATAGATATATATTGGTTCCGCTGTGTAGTGTTTATTTGTATTTCCGATGTGTTGGTATCTCTGTATTTTTATCGAGTTGTATTAACTAGACAGGTGTTTATAACTGTCTAGTATGTGTTGTATTATCTGTGTAACTCTGATGTATATGATATTATGTAATCTATTATGTGATATTATATTTCATTCGTTCCGCTGTTGAGATTCTGATGTTGTTTTGTTCTTTCTTCTCTATCTTTTCTATTTCTCACCTCTTTCTTTCTTATTGATGATGCGATTTTCCAGTAGTGGAAAGTCGGGTCGTCTCAAAAATACAATAATAATGAATTGCTTTTCAGATACGATAATCTTGGTTGTTATCATAAATGATTAATAAGATGTGAATTAATGAGTAAGCAAGATGAAATGTTTTAGAGAAGTAAAACATTTAGGAAAATGAATTGGAATTGAAAATGATCAAAATTGTGAAGTTTAAAATCTGGGTCCAGAATTTGAAAATTGTTCAAAGTGCTAAAGAAATAATAAATAATGTTATTTAATGTATTTGCATAAAGGATCCTGTTTCAAACAAAAGTGTTTAAAATTTTAAAGAAATTGTTTTGAATTAAAAGCCAAAGGTGGGTTAAAAATTTGGTGTGTAAAAGAGATAAATAGGTATATTTGGGGATGAAACTCTAAGGTTGAGTTTTGAATTTTCCTTGGAATGTGATGTGATACCTAAGGTGATAAGTTTTTGAACTTATAAGATTATTAATGCGAAGTTTAAAATTTGAAATGGGAATTCAAATTGGGTAAGGTTGTCTAGATTAAGTAAATTGAGATTTAACTTAGGGAAGTTAAATGATTGGTTTAAATGGAAATTCATGGTTGATCTCAAAATAAGTTCGAGATTTAGAAATTAAAATGGGTGTTTGGATAAATTTGGATGTTTATTTATCTTCATGTCATTCCATTATTATAATATATGAACCTGAGAATTGGTTTTAAAAATGGATAATAAATTAGAATATGAAGATTTAATTGTTCTTGAGTTTTGAAATATGTTAAATAAAGACAAATTAAAATGGAATTTTGAAATATGGACTCAGAATTAAATTGTTTAAGGATTTGGATTATTAATTCAAAAATAAAGGTTAATTTGATTTAAGGGGTTAAATCAAATTTTGAAAATTTAACTCGAATTTATATAATTCGAGATGGTTTAAAATTGAGATTTAAATTGAATTAGTTCAAACTGAATTTGATTTGAATTAATGGGAATTGTGATTTATGATGGATAAGTATAAAATTCAAATGGGAAATTTGAATTGGATTAATTTGAAATAAAATTGAAGTAATTCAAATTGGGATTGAGTCAATTTAAATGAAAGTGGAAATTTAAATTGAATTGATGGAAATGGAGATGGGATATTAAACAGTTTGGCTCTGGACTATTTTTTTTAATAAATCATTTTGATAAGAACGGTTCTAAATCTATTTTCCTAACTATTACTATACAATTTTTCTTTAACAATTCCAGAACTATCTTATACTTATTTTATAACTACTTTTGAAACTATTTAGCTATTTTACAACCATCTTATTTACTAATTACTATCTTTTTAGCTACTTTATAACTAGTTACCATTTTACAACTAATTTGTAATTGTTTTACTATTTTTCAACTATCTTACAACTACTTAACTATTTTACCATCTATTTTTCAACTAATAATTATTTTTCAACTACTTATCTATTCTTCAAAAATTTTCAAGCTATTTTCTAAATATAAACTGGTCGAAGTTCAAACTGTTATTATTTAAATACCCAACTGAGATAAGAATTGAAGTGATAATCCAAATGGGGATTAAGGCAAAAGTGAATAAGTGAATGAAAATTAAGGTGAATGTGAATAGAAAGGGAATTGATTTAACTGATAATCAATGAAGATAAATACGTAAGGTGTACGTATATTATTCTATTCGCATAGTGATTTGATCCAGATTCGAGCATAGAATTTTGAGATAATATTATCGATCCGAGTTGGGATTTTTCGCTCGATTTTCGACGGCGAACCTGGATATGGATTTTTGGTTGATTCTGGATATTCTCTATCGTAGTTGTGACTATGCAAGGAGAATGACGGTTTCTGATCAAGAAACCAGATCTGAGTCCGCACTAGGAAGTCGGGTGGACGATACTAGTTCGGAAGTGAAATTGTGTGATCGAGTGAGCGATCAGATTGATATTACGTACGAATGATATGAGGACATCGTACGGGTTTGAATGAAATTGATATTGAAAATTTATGGATAAAAATTGTAAAATAGTTTTTGAAATGAAAAGTATATTTTGTGAAATATATGATGAGTAAAATAGAAATTGGAAATTTTTATGACTAATAACTTTATAAAAGAGTAATCAGATTTGAATAATTGATTTGAAATGAAGTAAGTCATATATATGTCTTTGATATATATGATAAAACTTCCCTTGTTGAATTTGTTGCCAGGAAAAAGGAGTTTTGAAAATATTTGAAGTATAAAAATGAATTTATACAAGTATGGATTGAATCAAAGATTTTCCAAGATTATTATGTATATGTATATATAAAAAGGCTTTTGTGAAAATGATTTTGAGGAAAGGTTTTTGGAACCTTTGAATATTGGAAAGGCTTTTGATTTTGGGAAAAATCAATATTGGAATTTGGAAAGCCTAATTTGAGAATTATCGATTTTGAGAATCGATTTTGAGAAAAGGAGCTTTATATGTGATTCATACTTGGTGTATGATTTGAAAAATACTATATGTGTATAGTATAAAGTGTTTTGAAAGTGGCTCTGGGGAAAAAGGCGCTCCCTTGAATGAACTTCTCAAGAGTGCCACTGAGTGGTACTGCCTTGAGACTCTAAAGGGGAGGTTCTAAAGTTGATCCTGTGAGGAGTCCGGACAAACTAGTTCCTGAGGATTATTTGGTAGCGAAAGTCGATGGCGCTGATGCCTACAGGGGCATTTGGGTTATGCTGTGACGATAGTTTAACTCGATGTCGCTGCAATCTACTGTGGGGACCATAGCAAAAATCGTGTGGAGGATGAGTGCCAACAGTCTACACTTGATTTTGCCGGGATGGCAACGCAACATCGGTAGACTGCGATCTATGGTCAAGTGGAGGAGTTTCATTCTTTGGCAGCGAAATTCGGTGGCGCTGATGCCTACAGTTATATGGATTTGTGCTGTGATAGCAACGTAAGGCCCGGGTATAACTGCGATCTGTAGCGGGTTCCTTGGCGTAATCGATTGGCGTGGAGACCTACAGTTATCTGTGGATTTTGCCGGGACGGCAACGTAACCATCGGGTTAACTTCGACCATGGATGGGGGTGATGATTTCCAGAGCATTTTCACCAAAGCTATTTCCTCTATTTTCAAAACCGTTTTCTATATTTTCAATAAAATTATTTTCCAAAGTATTTTCACTGGGTGTTGGAAACGAGTTTACCAAGTACTTATAGATTTTCAGTCGTACGCCTGATCAACGTATGACCGAATTTCTGTGAGAACAAGGATGGACTTGTTGAAACATCGAGTTATGAAAGTATTTTTATAAAAACTATTTTGGAATAATATTATATAGATATTAAAAAGTGTTTTAAAAATGATCAAGGAATATTTATCTGATTTTAAGCATTTTCACAAATTCTGGCTTCGTTCCTTTTCGAGGACGAAAAGTTTTAAGGGGGGTGGGATGTGACGTCCTAGGAATTTTGGCAGTATTAGTTTAATAAATATTTAATTTTATTAATTTAAAATAAAACTTATTATGTTAAAAGTAAAACATATTATGTGTGTATTGGAAGAAATTATGATTTGGAATTCAAGTAAAGAGTTTCAAAATATTTTAAAAATGAAAACTATTTTATTTACATATAAATAAAACAAGCTCTACTTATTTAATTTTTGATTTGAACATGTATATGATGTAATCTGACTAATAATGGTTCAATAAAATAAATCTTATCAATATTTAATAATCTAAGTAAAACAAAAATATGGTTTAAAACGAAATATAAATATACAGGCTTAACAAAATTATGATATTGACAAGTTTAACAATAAATAACTTTTAAATTAAGTGTTGATATATTATGTAAGAAATATATAAACTTTAGAAATAAAGGTTTAAGTTGACAATAAGATAAATATAAGGAAAAAAATAAAATAAAATACAAGTGTACAAAATAGAATAAACAAAATATAAATATTTGTTTGTAGCTTGCAAAAGAAGGCACTACTATATCAACACTAAAAACAAATAGAATAAGTATTTATATTAGAAAGAAATATCTCAATTTAAAAATTTATAGTTATGAAATGAACATAAGATAATTTTGGGTAGTACACATATTTGCAATACATGAAGTTGTGTGAGTAAAGAAGGCTAAAACAAATAAAATAATAATAATAATAAATACATAAGGGAATTCTAGAATATATAATAATATCTATGTACATACAAAGTGAATGGATAAACATAGGTAAACAAAAGGGGAGACAACCTCATAAATGCATATCTTTTCCAGCAAACAAAACATGATATCAAGGTCAAATTCATAGCAAGTCATAGAAATAGCTATCCAAAGAAAATATATATATAAAATCAAAGGTAGCCTGCTGTGTACAATGTAGTATGAAACTATGAAGAAATATATATACATATAAAATGAATACCAGTTTGTATATGAAAATAAACAATGAGATAAGTATGAGCTTGTGGAACAAGCCAATGTAATTAATGCTAGCATACGAATATATCATCTCAGCCACCTTATAAAAAATATCTCTGATCTAAAAAAAAATTTCCAGTACAAAAATAAAAAAAAATCTGGCACCAGTATATACTCAAACCTGTACACACTATTCTTCTTTTATATATATCACCTTCTTATTATCATTCGATCATCATAAAATTGAGTAGCTTATAAAAAAAAAAGAGAGACTACAACCTGGAGACTAACCTAAACATCTTAAAGAGGAAGTATACTTCTTCAACAAAGAAATCAACAGCAACTAAGTCTAGTATCATCATCAAAACAAGAACTGGGAAAACAAGATCAGGCTCTGTTTTCTCAAAACCAAGAGTTTTATTCTATGTTCAAATATTTCAGGTGAGTAAACACTTATTCTTGGTTTTCAAGTTATCATATATAAGTATATATATATATGTACCATATAACTGTGATTTGAAATGAGTCTTAGTTCTCTGTTTATATATGTAAAGAGGTGTGCATGACTGGGATCAGGGGAGAGAAGTCTCTGTTCAATTTTTTGATTTTAAAACCAGATCAAAAATCCATAACTCCTCATCAAAACGAAATTTGACTTTGATCCCTGAATGAAAAACATTTGTATGTGGATGGTCTCATTTTTAAAAGTATAATTGAAGAGAAATTGTTAGGTAAATACTTTGAAAATGGAAAATATAGTGGGAAATCAAGATGAGACAAAAATCACTGCCTATAAATTTGAATTTGGATTTCTTAATCGGACTTGTATAGGAAAATGAGGATTTTTGATAATCATTTCATAAATTTTAAATTTGTATTTGTGGGATATTTCTGAAATGAGGTATTTTTGAATTCTCGACAAAATCAGAGGTTTTCGAGGATCTGAGGTGTCGGGATTAAGGCTGGAGTATGTTCAGTGATAAGCAAGTATGAGAAAATTATTCGTAGGGTTTATAGATCACTGGGGTGATCGGGATAAGGCGAACTAGGGTTTTGAACTGGGTTCGGGTAGTGGTCATTAATAAAGCGAATGCGACGTCATCGAGGTATTTGGGTCGATCGCACCCGGGGGGGAGAAGAAGGGTAGCGTCGTGGCAAAGCTCGAGGCATGGTTACATGAACTCCGGTGGTCGAGTTCACCATCGGCAGGGAGTTTCGTCGAATGGGTTTGTTTCCAGTTTTGGGCTCAACTCGTTCGATTTTGATTCTCAGGGGTATGGTCGATCTGGTTGGTTAGAAGTGTAGGCGAGGTCATTGTCGACTTGCCAAGGATGGTTTGGAAGGTCGGAGCGACGCCGAGGAACTGTGCATGTGCACATGTAGTTGATGCATCAGGGGGTCGTGGTTGCGTGTTTGAGCTTCGGGTGCGTTGTAGCTTTTCTTCGAGTCGATCTCAAGTTTTCACGAGGGAATATGAAGTGGGAAGGGAAGAGGAGTGGTGGTCAGTTGTTCTCAGTTTTCTTTGAGAGTTGTTTAGGCCTGTACTGAAGACTTGAGTGTATTGTTTTACCAATTTTGAAAAGCAAGAAATAAGGGTTTTAAAGAAAAGTTTGACAGTAAGGTTTCAAGACAAATAGTCGAACAGGTTTCAAGTATAAGATTTTAAATCAAATGTTTTTGAAATTAAGTAGGATGGTTTGAAATTATTATATAGTGAGTTAGCTATTTATTTATATTTCTAAGTGATTTTCAAACGATATTCAATAATGATTTAGTAAAATTAAGCTGATGGATTACCCTAAGTTAATTAAAGTAATTAAGGATAATTCAATTACTGCATGTGGTAAATCAAGGTAATTAATATGATCACTTGTTAAATGGGGTTAATTTTTAAAGAAAATAAGTTATGAAATAATTTGAGGATCATTTCCTTATAAAAGAAATTAAATGGAAGTAATTAAGGATAAATGAACCAGTGTGATTAATCAAGGATTAATTAATTAAGGAGTTAATTAATTAAGGGAAGTAATTACAAGTTGGTTAATTACTGTTTATGATTAATTTTGGCTAATTAATGATTGTGGTTAACTAAAGATTAATTATTTAATTTATTAAAGGATAATTAATTAATGAAGTAGTTAGAGGATCATTAATTAATATAATTAATCAAGGTTGAGTAATGGAAGTGATTAATTAAAATTTAATTAATTTATGTAATTAATTAAGGATCAATGTAATTAATTATAGTAAATTAATAGATGTAATTAGTTAAGGATCATCAATTAATTAATTAGGTTAATTGCTATAAATGGCTAAAGATGATTAATTAATTGGTTTGAAATCAAGTAATGGTTAAGTAAGCAGGATTGTCAGTAAGGGATATCATTAATTTAATTCATTTTGAATTTGTTAGAAAAGGTATGACAAATTAATCTTGCTTATGAATAATTGGATGACATTGTATACCTTAGATTGGTAGATATATCTGATATGTGATTTGTGATGCTATGTGAGATGGTATGTTTGGATTAAACTATGGAATGTGGTTATCTATCAATGGTGAATCACGATTTAAAGTTGAATTTTATTTAATTGAATAACTTGAGTTAAGATGACACGAGATTCGAAGAGACCGGGGTCGGGTATTAGTGGATACCCGAAACCACTTCGATCTGTAATCTACTGTAATCCTATAAAGATTTGATATGTGAGATAAATAGGGCTGGAAAGGAATAATATGCACCTTTGAAACTATGTAAAGTTACTCAGGAATTGATTTGTGGAATAAGTGTTGACCTTAACCAGTTATGAACTCGTAGTAAGGTACGAGTTACCCGGGATTTCAATTGTGTTTTGAAGCTTATTATTTCAAATTTGCATGGGTTTACTCACGCTGGTTTCCAGCCTGACCCGCGTGTTACTTTGACGTAATGCTCGGGTCAGACCGAGTATTACAGATTTCAGGTAAGGACATTCTGGAGCTCAAGAGACGAGCAGGATGGCAGGAACGTATGGAGTGTTTCCGCTATGATATATTGTTGTATATTGGACATGTTGATTATATATATGTCCAGTGATTGTGTATATGTTGTAACTCTGATGTATTAAAGTGTAATTTAACTGATACAATTTCTTTGTATAAATGGTATTATATGATATTATATTTTGATCCGCTGCGAATGTGAGATTCTGTGACTTGTTTTCTGTTTCTCTTCTTCTATCTCTTTCTTCTTTTCCTAACTATCTGAAATTTTCGTGATCGAAAATTTTGGGTTGTTACAGGAACAGTAGGAGTCATCCCAGGTTACTTGAAATGCTCTTCTCTTTTTCTTGAAATTTTCGAATTTGTTTTTCTTTTTATCATTGTTGAGTAGTGGACAGTCCTTCTTCATATGGCCAAATTTATCACACCCGAAGCTTTTCATTGATGTTTGATTTGAGGAATTTGTGTTGTTGTTGTTTTGAGATTTTGTACTCTTTTTTAACTTCTTGAACTTGTTTTAATTTTTGGTAGTGAAAACAATCTCATCTTCTTCCAAGTCGTAGTGCCATTATTTGCCTGTAATGCAATGTTTTTCTTTTCTTGATTTTGTTCTTTTCCTACCTAAAATTAGCTTCATACGACATCAGATTTCCTATTAACTCTTCGACTTTGAGTTGGGAATGATCGTTACCTTCTTCGATGGCTAAAAATTTTCTTTCCCATTCATTTGTTAGAGGGTTCAATATTCGTGTGACTAAATAAAAATCAGTGAATTTAACTCCTAGTGCCATAAGATCGTGTTGTATAGTTTGAAATCTAGCATAAATGTCAATAATTGATTCATTTGATTATATTTTAAAAGACGAAAATTGATTTTGTAGAATAGAAATTTTTGTTTGCTTATCTTTTTTTGTGCATTCATAGGTAATTTGTAATGTACGCCATATATCATAAGAAGTAGTGCAAAGCATGACTTCTGAAAATTCATTTTTATCGAGGGTGCAAAATAAAACATTTATTGCTTCAGCATTGTTAGATGCCTCTGCTTTTTGTGCATCAGTCCATGTGCCAATATCAGTGTCAGGTGCTTCATATTTATTTTGAGTTGCTAGCCATATTTCTAATCCATTTGCTTCGATAAAAATTCGCATGTGTGTTGACCAATAAGCATAATTAGAACTAGTAAATAGTGGGGGACGAGCAGTTGATTGACCTTCTTGAAACGTACTTGCCATTTTAATGATTTCAATTGCGTGTTACTGTGGATTGAAATAACTTGCTCTGCTACCAAATGAAAGTTTTGTGGATCATATATTATCTAACTTTTATATAATATGCAAGTGTATAAGTTAATACTATAGTAGACAATAAATAGTAAAGTATAAAATGTGTGCAAACCAGAGTTTTTATACTGGTTCGGACCTCCCATCCTAAGTCCAGTTCCCAAGCTCTCCTTCGGTATATCCCTTAACCAAATTACCCTTACTTCTCTCGGAGGAATAGGAAAATACAAAAGTATTTCTGACAATCTTGTGTTCCAAATAAGACATTTTTAACTTATAGTACAAATCTTCCTATGATCTCCTTTGAGTATACGAATATGAACGCTTTGAGTTGTAGAAAGTGATTTAACCAAAATTATATTTTGGTTATAATAGATTGAGAGTATATGAATAATTTATATGCAAGAAAGTGTTTGGAATTCAAGAGAGGAAAGAAACGATTAATTCAAGTTAGTTGATTCCTAATTCTCAATCAAAGTAGTATTTATACATTCGAAAAGGTGCAATTGAAGAGCTGTTATATTTGAGAAATTATATTCACTTTAATGGCTGCAACCTTTCGTTGAAAGGTGGTTTCTTTTTGTTTCAAACAGAAGTGTTTTTTCAAAATTCACAGTTTTTGCACACGACGAACGTCTGTGCTAAAACCTCAAACGTTTGTGACTTCAGAAAATTTTAACCTGAGAATTGTCAAAGAGGTCTGTGGTTTAATCTCAGACGTCTGTGAGGTATAAAATCAGTTTTTCAACTTAATTTTGATGCATATGAAATTGTGTGTGATCGTGTATACATATATACTCAAGGAGACCTTAACAATATTTTATCTAGGACGCTTTTATAGTAGAACAACCTTACGAACAACAGTGTGGTCAATGTAACTCCGTTTCTCGTTGAGTTTGGATATCTTCGATTATGGTGTCTTCTTATAGCATTTACCTGCAATCTTGATAAGGTATATATATATATGATTGTATAGTTGTTATCATTGAAACATAAACTGGAGGTTCTAATAGAATCCTCTTAATGGTGACCAACCGAGTTCTTTAGGGTTCTACTTTTGTTTGTGAAAATTAAAATGAATGAGGAATGAAGAATAGAAGGGTTTAGGGTATAGGAACAAAGGATATTCCCATTTTACTCTTGCCATATTCCTCTTACTTACTTATATTAAATTCTATTTTACTAATACATTCATTGTGGCATGGTTCCTTCTTAATTAACAAATCTTAATCCCTTAGCTATCAACATTATTCCATTTAATTTATCCAATTAAATGTTCTAAATAAGGTAAGTCAAAATTAGGGTCATTACAGACTCCCCTCCTTAAATAACTACGATAAGGTACCTACAATAATCCAACATAAAGGTAAAACATACCATCAAACAAGTCCTGATAAGTGTCTCTAATCCCACTCTCGGTTTCTCATGTACCGTCTCTCTCGCCGTCACTCCATTGGACTTTGACTAATCTGACTGTTTTGTTCCTTAGTCTCTTCTCATCTCTTGCAACTATACGAACTGTTTTCTAACTATAGTCATATCTAGTTCCACTACTAGATCTTCTAACACAGTTGGTGTAATATTAGCCTCTGGATCTTGAATACACTTCCTTACATGAGAAATATGGAAAACATTGTGGACTCCTACCAAACTATTCGGTAACTCTACCCTATATGCGAGTTTCCCAATCCTTTATATAATACAAAATGATCCAACAAATCTTGGTGCCAATTTTCTTGATTTTTCAAATCTGCCACTCCTTTCATCAGTGATACTTTGATGAAAACATGATCTCCGGCTGAGAACTCAAGTCTTTTTGTTTCTTATCAGCATAACTCTTCTGCCTAGACGTGCCTCCTTCATTTTAGCCTGAATTAACTCAATCTTCTCTGCAGCTTCTCTATCTAAATCCGAACCAAGAACTAACATATCCCCGATCTCTAACCAACAAATGGGAGATTTGCATGGTCTTCCATATAATGCTTTAAACGGTGCCATCCCTATACTAGTCTGATAACTATTGTTATACAAAAACTCGACTAAGTGTAGGTGGTCTACCCATGATCCTCCAAAATCTAGCATGCAAGCTCTTAACAAATCCTCTAAGGCTTTATTAACTCTCTCTGTCTGCCCATTTGTCTGTGGATGGTAAGCAGTACTGATCTTGAGCTTGACACCTAAAATCTCCTATGGACTCTTCCAGAACTCACTACTAAATAAGGAATTTCTATCGCTTACTATACAACGTACCAGGGATTCCATGCAATCTAACTATAATTTTCATGAATAACTTAGCTAAATATGGTGTTGTCCTAGTCGACTTAATGGGTATAAAGTGTGCACTCTTAGTCAACATGTCTACTATAACCTAGATACTCTCATTTCCCCTATTCGACCTTGGCAACCCATCTATGAAATCCATTGAGATAGAATCCCATTTCCAGACTGGAACATCCAAAGGCTGAAGTAACCCACTCGGTTTTTGATGTTCAGCTTCTACCTACTGGCAGTTCAAACACTGCCTCACCAATAAGCCTACACCTCTCTTCGTACCTTTCTAATAGAAACTCCTCTTTATATCCTAAAACATCTAGGTCCCCCAGGATGAATCGTAAATTTTGATCGATGACATTCTCTAAAAACTTCCTTCCTAATATTCCCAACATTAGGAATGCATAGTCGTCCTTTCTTCCTCAACCACCCATTCTGGTCAAGAATGAAATATTTCAAGTCATCGCTCTCTGTTCCATTCCTTAACTTTCTAATCCATTCACCTAATAATAGGTCTTCTCCCTACTTAAAAGCAATCCTTTCGATCATCATAAGTCGAACTTCTAAACACGATAACATGGCAGTTTCTCGACTAGAACTAGCCTCAAATCTCCATTGTACTCCACATATAGTCAATAATTCTAAATCTTTCCACTCAGCTATTATTGCCAGTACTGCATTCTGATGCTTTTTGCTAAGTGCATCTACAACCTTATTTCGTTTTCCTGGTGCGTATTCAATTCCAAAGTAGTATGTAACTATGAAATCTAACCATCTCTGTCATCTCATATTCAACTCCTTTTGAGAGAATAAATATTTTAACGACTTATGATTTGTAAACAGCTCGAATCAGTCTCACAAAAGGTAATGTCTCCACACCTTCAATGCAAAAATTACTGCATCTAGTTCTAAGTCATGAGTTGGATATCTAACTTCATGTGGTATGAGCTATCGAGAAGCAAAGGCAATCACTTTACCTCTCACATTAACATAGCTCCAAATCCTATTGCACATGTGTCCATGTATACCACTAAGTCCTGATTTCCATCTGGAATAACTAACACAGATGCATTAAGCAATAAATGTTTTAGTTTCTGGAATACCTCCTCACACTTATCGGACCAAACAAACTTCACGCCTTTTCGAGTTAACTTAGTCATTGGTGCGGCTACCCGCGAGAAATCCTTAATGAATCTCTAGTAGTAGCTAGCTAACCCAAGAAAATTCTTTATCACAGTCACTGTTTCGGGTCGCTTATAATTATTCACCACATCAATCTTAGTCGAATGTACTGACAATCCTTTCTCTAAGACTACATGACCAAGAAATTTCACTTCCTTCTTCCAAAAGTGACACTTCGAAAACTTTACCTTCAGTTGATGTTGTCTCACTATCTCAATCACTATCCTAGATGAACTTCTTGATCCCTTTCATCCTTGGAATATATCAATATGTCATCTACGAATACTAATACAAATCTTTCCAGATGCTCTAGGAAGATTTTGTTCATCAAGTCCATGAAGAATGCCAGTGCATTAGTTAGACCAAACAACATCTCTAACCATTCGTATGATCCATATATGGTCCTAAACGCCGTCAAAGGAATATTATCCTCTCCTACTCTAATTTGATGAAACCCTATTGCCAAATCCAACTGAGAAAATACTTTGGCTCCACTCAACTGGTCGAACAAATCGTCACTCCTAGGTAACGGATATCGGTTCTTTATCGTCTTCTCTTTCATCTTACGATAATTAATACATAACCTCAACGATCTGTCCGGTTTCTTAACAAATACCGCGGCTGCTCCCCAAGGCGAGCTGCTTGGTCTGATAAATTCTTACCTTCTAGATCCACCAACTGTACCTTTAGCTCCTTCATCTCGGTAGGTGTGATTCTACTTGGAAGTCTAATCACAGTTTCAGATCCTAGTACTAAATTTATCCAAACTCAATGGCTCGTTTCGGCAGTAGTCCTACCACGGGCTCAAAAACATCTACAAATTCTCTAAGAACGAAAACTCGATTCAACTTGTCTTCTTCGTCTATAACACCCAACAAAGCGCAAGAATCTAATTTCAGGTTTTCTACAGTGTATATAATCCGATCACTATAACTCGGGTTTCTATGTGATATTTTCCTATCATAGCAAAATATCTTAGCATCGTACTTACATAATCAATCCATACCCAAAATAATCTCAAAACCTACGAAATCAAACACATGGAAATTGCAAGAAAATATATGACCTAACAACTCAAACTCTAAGTGGTCACATCTCATTCCAAGTGTCGCATACCCTCCTATTGGATGCGCAGCCCTTAAGGAAGTAACTAGGTATAAGGGTTCTAAGTTAAGCTTTTCTATCAAACAATGAGATATAAAAGAATGCGATGCATTAGTATCAAATAGAACCCTCATTGACACACCCTGAATCAAAAGCGTACATCGCAACATAGCTTTTCCTTTCTCCCCTGCCATTAGTCTTAAGGTACCTGGTCCTAATGCAAACACTTTGCCTTTTCCATCCTTGGCTTGTTCCTTGCACTAGTTCTTATAATGTCCGATCTAATCACAGTTGAAGCATTTCACTCGTTTCTTGTCAATAGCCTTCTTTGCTTTACCTGTTCGACACTCGTGAGCGAAATGTCCATTCTTATCACACTTAAAGCAAACCAGATTATCTTTTGCCTTCTTGGAAGCTCCTCCCTTCTGAGCTCCCTTCTTATGGAAAAACTTTCTCTTCTAGTTCTGCTTACCTTGAGTTTCCACTACATTGTTACTATTGAAGAAAGCGAACATCTCCTCATTCCTCAAAGCCATCTTAACAACTACATCGTATGTATCCCTAATATGTGGTTAAGTTGCATTAGCAAGCTCGAGTCTCAATCCGCGGATGAATTTCTCATTCCTTTTGATAACTGTATCAACAATAGCATATTTATATCTAGATAATTACTTAAATCTGGTAGTATACTCAAGCACTGTCATGTCTCCCTGCACCAACTCTGCAAACTTCCTGAGCAGTGTTGACTTGGTGATCTCCGGCATGAATCTTTCCTCAAATCTCCTTTTGAATTCTGCCCAAGTCATAGCCTCTTCAGCTACTCCTACAGTAACACTGTTTCACCAGTATAGTGCTGCTCCTTGCAACTGTCTGGATGCCAATCTCCATTTCTGCTTATCATTAATTCCTAAATCAACAAAAATTCTTTCATAATTAAGAAACCAATTCTCCACTTCAATTGCATCCTCAGCGTTGATAAACGGCTTCTTTCCAAGCCTAGCATAGTCCCTGCTTAGTACTGCATAGTTATTGACCACTGGAGCTTCCTAATTTTCTTCCGCAGCATTTCCTCCAACTAATTCTACAACAGCTTCAGCTTGCATCATGTTGATTAAGAATTTATACATTGCTCACATATCAACTTGCAGTGCTCAAGCACCCACATTAGCAGCTTGTGCCCGACTTGAATTCCTTCTAGTGTTTGGTATGGCATTTCCATTAGTTGTGGGGCTTCCTATAACATCCCGCCTTTTTATATGCTTTAAGCAGACACACATGCCGACTCAAACTATACAAAAGGGCGAATTGTTATTTGGGGTGAATAAGAAAAAAGAGAAAGAAATAAAAACAAAACAGAATCTCGCAGCGGAATGACAAAATATAATAATCAAATAACAGTTCATGAAGCTGTATACAAAACATTTGATTATACTTATACAATACAAAAATCAGAGTTACACATATCAGAGATAAATACATAACATTGCAGTGGAATAGTATGATGTAGTGTAATAATATAGTAAATAATAATAATACAATCTTCGTCTTCATCCTCCGGAAATAAGGTCTTCAAATCCTGAAATGCTCAGGCTGACCCGAGCGAATTGAAAAGACAAAACACCCGCGTCAGAACTAAAAGATCTTATGTGAGTTAAATCAACGGTAAATAAATATGAGTGTAAACGGTGTCGGAGATGTTTACGGGTTTTGGCATCTCCTATCCAGTATCTAACGTGAGTGTAGTAACTCAAGAGATGTTCGGGATTCACATCTCCTAAGGATCCATTAAACTATCTACTATGTAGTACAATACGCTATTATAATATGTCTACAGTAATATAAACTATTAAAATAGCGTTAAGGCTTTACATTTTCCACCTTAACACATTTTTATTTTCTATAGTCTATACAGTAGCATAATCCCACCCGTAAACTGGATGTCGTCAGAGGGCACTCCATAGGTATGGTACAAACCAAACTCGTAGAAGGTGCGCTAGGGTAGATGACACAGCACAACTAGGCAATGCCAAGGTAGATATACCAATTACGCATCCGGACTGGTGGTAATGCATAGCAGCCACTACCGCCCACCTTGAAACACACTCCCGAGTAAAAATCGAAGGGTGGCCACTGAATAAATAGCAAGTCAGAATATAGTATCGATGGAATGTGTCCGATCAGAGGAGCTACCTCATTGGCCCGGAATCGCTCCCGTTTTAGCCACCTTATGCTAACTCACGGGAGTTAGGTCCATGTAAATATACCTTTAGGATCGTCGCCACCATCCTACTTGACTCTGGAATCTCCACCGCATACACAGTTGTCAAAGTGGTTTTCGGTATCGACAGAGAGTATGCCCATATCCGAACCCGGTCTCTTTAACAAACAATCGCTTATTACATACTGGATGGTTCTTTTACAATTCCAAAATCGTTTCATAATTGATATCAAAATATCATATTCAATTCAAACCAAATCACTTTCGAAATCATTACTTACTTTCGAAATCATATTCACCTTTAAAATCATATTGCATTCGAAATCATAATTCGATAATTATATTTCCTTTCAAAGTCAAATTCACAGTTTATATTGAAATATCGTATTCTCAAAATTATATCACTTTCAAATCATATCGTTTCAAAAATCATAATTTCTTCCAAAATCATATTTCCCGAAACAGGTTAAGTCCTTGCTTCAAAATCATCATTTCAATTTATTCTAACATTCAAAATTCCAACTTAAGTTATAACATCATTTAGCCTTATTCTTTTTTAAACCAAATTGAAATGAATATAAACTCTTCCATGTACTTAGTTTGGAAATTCAGAAATTTGTTTAAATAGATATAAATAGTTAAAATGCTTTAGAATAGTTTAATTATAGGTAAAAAATATTTTAAATTGATTTAAGATAGTTAAATAAATTAAATTTAGATTAATATAATTTAAAATAGATTAAATAACTTTAAAATAGATTAATCATATTTAAATTAAATTAAAATGGTTTAATTTGTTTAAAATAAATTGAATTGGTTTAAAATAGATTAAAATAATTTATATAGTTAATATTGGTTAAATAGTTTAATAAATTTGAAAAATCTTAATAATTAGAAATTTTAAATAATATATCTTTAAAACAGTTTATATTAAAACATGAGTTTGAAATTAATATCAAATTAAACTATTCATTTCATTTCAACATATTTGGACCATTTCAAATTTCCAAATCGACAAACCAAATTTCAATAAACTATCGAATTTCATATCGTTCCATGTTCAAAATATCAATACGGATTACTCCAACTTCAAAATATTTCAAAGTTATTTTCAAACAAATTTAATAACTCAATTTCGATAGAATTTCATTTATACTTAAAAGTTTAACTTCAAACTTCCAATTTAATTTCTTAAAGAAATTTCTTTTTAAACCAATTCACAATTCAACGCAAAACTTGATTTTTCAACAATACTTAAATTTATATAAATCAAATTTCCATTTCAAAATATCATTTAATTATATTCAAAAATCGAGGATTTAAAAAAAATCATTTAATTTAACCAATCCGGTGTCCGTATATAATTCTCTACCCTAGGGTCAAGCGATACAGATATTTATCATTTCAATCTGAAATTAAAATTTTACGGTTATATATCATTTCAAACCGCAATCCCGAATTAAATAAAAATCCATAACGAACTTTTAGTTTATAATGATATGAAATAAAACATCCATTCGTCCAATATCAACAATCAACATCCATTATAATTATCATCCAAATCAAATCAATAAATATCAATATAGAAATGATAATAAATAACGAGTATTAAACTGGCAATTTATATTCAATAATAAATTAAATGATAATTTAATTCAAATAAATTGAAATTAACTGAGATGATGATTTAAAATATACTAAACAGTCACAAATAAATTTCTAATTCACATCAAAAATTAATTTAACTAACATAAGAAATTTTAGAAGTTGTGAGTGGGTTAAAACACTCACATTTGAATTTAAATTGAATTTAAATTCAAAATAATACCAAAATTTGAACTGTCTCAGAATCTATCCAAACAAGTGTCATAATGTCCGGATTTTGAAAACGATCCTAACAAAAGAAACCTCGCATAAATCGGACATCGTATGCAAAATTTATTAAGGTTAGAACATTGAACGATTAAATTATAAAATATATAGCACAACTGATAATTATCAATACCTCACTGCCACGTCACCGAAGCCTAAGCTACAGAAGAACACGCGAAACCCTATAGGAACACGCATGCATGCTTCTAGCCGCCACTAAAAACATTCATCACGCCGCCAACGGCCATCGCGGCCACGCCCATGTCGTCAGGCGACGCACCGACGCCTGTTGAGTCCCACGCCCCCCCTTCCTCCGATAACCAACGCTCGCCTAGAGATGCCGGTCTCCACAAGCTAAACAAACCCAATGAATTTTAGCCAACGATCCACCCGATGATTCGCCAAACAAACTACGCTGATGCGCTCCCCTCCGCCCTGTCCACGACACGGTATCACCAAATCAACGATCGGTCAATGTTGATAGGCGATAAATGAATGGTCGAGATTCGTTCTTCAATTTAAGAACAACCAGTGGTTCAAATTGGAAAATGAATTACAAATCTGAGATGCGCTCGTCGAGAGCTTCAATTCGATATATAATTCGATATGCATTGAGGAGTTTGAAATTTTTGATTTGATTTTTGATTTGAAGTTGCAATTGGGAATTAGGGTTTGTCTGCCATTGGAAGGAGAGGAATAGATGAAATTGTACGTAGAGGAAAACTGAGTTTAGAACACTAGGGTTTATAGTGAGATATTTATAGACAAAAGCTGAAATTAGAATGGACCAGATTGATTTGGATTGAAAGTTGAATGATAAATGGCCCGTAAAGCCCGTTCTGTCTCCAGAACGAAAATAGGTAATCCCATATATCAAAATAGATATTTTTGATGATTTTAAATTCAATGGAAGAGGTTTCAAGTCCAAATTCTATCGTATGAAGAAGTTATATGATAAAATCAGTTTATTTCAAATTGATTTCAATTAAATTAATTTCTAGGCGTTTCGAGCCCGTCCAATCAAACGACAAGTATGATCGTTATGAAACTTGAAATCCTACAATAATTCACCGTTACGGATCCAATGAAACTTTTTTTGTCGAAATCCGAGTAAGTGGACAAAATGACTATATTTCAGTTAATTAAATAAATTAATATTAAATTAATTAAATCATATTTTCAGTTTAAATTTTAATAATTACAACTTCTATCATTTTTTATTTCATAATCACTTACAATAATTTAAACAAATTTAGATGTCAATTTAAAGTTGATTAATCCATCAATTTCAGTGTTTAATTTCAATTCCATTAAATTTAGAAATTATAAATTAATTTTTCAATAATTCCAAATTTTTAATCATTGTTGTTCAAGTCTTTCATTACAATAAGGGTATAACTAACATTGGTTTATCTATTAGCACATTAATGTTTCCCAATTTCATCTTTATTTATTTTAACTACTATATTTCCCTTTACATTGAATTTTTGTCAAATTTATATATTAATTATAATTAAAATCTCAATTAACTCATTCAACTTGGTTTCATTCTTTATTATTACATCAATTCTTATCATGTAAGTAAAATTTTCATTTCTATACCTTTTATTACATTCACAATTACAATTATTGTCTTGATTCACATAAACGTAACATTTATCACCTTTAATTGAAATGGATTAAGTATATTGGTAATAGACAACAATTTGTCACTATTACTATGTTTAATAACATTTGTACGTTCATTATTAGCCACCAAATATTATAACAACTCATATTACACTAATCCTATTCAATTTCCATTTATTACACAAATTTATATTAATTAATCAACATTTACATTTTGTTTTCATATATTCAATTTATAGCCAAGTATAACAATTTACATTATTTTATTATTGGAGATTCATTTCAATTGTAAATAATTAACTTTAATTTACATTGTTACATTTCATTTTAGATATTGTTTCATTCATAACTCACAAATTTTTATTTATTTCAACATTAACTTGCAAAGCTTAACTAAATTAACAATTTTTAATTATCGAAAATTACGGATAGTTACACTCTCCCCCACTCAAAACTTTTTGTCCCCGAAATGGAAAAAGAAGGGAAAAGGAAGAATTAAGTAATCAATATATCTTATTCAAAATATCATATTTATAAACAATTAATTTACAATATTAAATAATTTAAATAAAATATATCAATTTATAACACTTAAATCCTTTATATTCAAGTTGACAAAACTTTGGAAAACATTTTACAAAATTTTCTATGTCCAAAATTCATGAAATTTTTTAGCAGAGTCTCCTTTGTACGGAGAGGCTCGGGAGAAAATAATAATATCAATAATAATAATATATATCAAAATTTCTCAAAATAATATATCCCAACAACGGGAAAATATATATAATATCACTATAAAACTGTAATCCAAGAACGTACCTATTTGTCGGGCAAACAACGCTTAATTATGAAACCAAAAGCAGTGGCAATTGCTTCCATAACCTGTATTTCACTTATATAATCCAAACAGAGTTAATAATTATATAAAATGAAATATTTAAAGTTGTTTCAAACAATAGCAAACAAATCAATACAACATAGCAACCATTTCTTGCAAACAAACATACAATCATCACAAGGAATCAAAGTAATTAATCATTTACATAGCAAAAAACAAATGGTCTGTTTGGGTTTAGACACTTTTAAATTGTATAGAATGACAAATAACTATTAAGTATACCATTTACTCAACAGCCTTAGATAACTTAACAGATTATTCATACATCCAAACAATTAGAAGTATCATTTCCCAAACAATCCATAAACCAAACAAACAATAATTTACAATGTACTTGAGTTATTCTTATTAAATTTCTTTCACAACATTTACAGTTTTAAATTTTCTTTCATTCATACAAGGATTATTTCTTCAATCTACATCTATTCCTTACAAAAATTTAATTTCCATTCATTTATTCAGTGCTTAATTTAATTTATTTTCCTTTATTACTTACAAAAATTCATTTTCATTTATTCATATCATGTCGATTTCTTTTATTGCATTACATTCATTTTATTATTTACTTTAATTATAAATAGTTTCAATATTAACTTAAGTTCAAAATCCTTTACTTACAGTACTCATTTTCTATTTCATTTAATTAGTAGTATTACAATTTTAACTCAAGTTTATAACTATCTCATATCAAATTTCTTATTTATAAAGGTAAATTTCATTGAACACTTCTATTACATATGTTTTACTTATAAAATTTCTACTACATATCCTTTTAACATTTCAACTTTTTAAAATTGGTAAGTTATATATATATATATATATATATATATATATCTCTTTAAGAATGCAATTGAAAGTTGCACAAGTTTGACTTACTTATTCTAATTAACTTAAGGTTCAATAGTTATCATTTCTTATTTTCATATTCTTTCCGTTTGCAGGTTACAAACTTCAAATTCCTTGCATATTTCATTTATAACTGGGAATTTACTTTCTTATTTTCATTTTATAAGTTCCAATTATTAAATAGTTAAAATTTTATTCAATTTCAATAATTGAAATCTCTAATTCATAGAAACTTAAGAACTAAATGCCGGGTTCAATTTCAAATCATTTAAAATTATATATATATATATATATGTATATATATATACTCATAACTTTTATATCCAATCATAATTAATCTTTAAAAAATTTATTTGTCTATCAAAATAGATTTGTAGTAAAACTACTACAATGGCCTTCCCACTTCGAAACTCAAAAATGATCGTCGTTGATGCATGCACTAATCACCGAAATTATTTTCCAACGATAGAGAGGGGAGTACAGAAATTATTCCTTTCCAAAATTTCTTTAAAATAATTCTTTCAAATTATATTGAAATATTAATATCAGAAAATACTTCTAAATAATATTATTATTGAATTCCAAAATTATTCGAAAGAAATTTTCAAAAACCCAGAACTTAAGTTCTAAATTTTAAATTTCATTTATCTTATTTTCAAATCTTATTTTCAACCATTATTTATAAATTTCACTACCTAACAACCAATATATTACAACCAAATATATAATTTATAAACCATTAGTTATATACAGAAAATATAATAGGCAAAATTATTTCATTTACCTATATTTCAAAACAAATATTATGTCGGTCTGTCTTATTAAGTGTTTAGAAATCCATATCGATGTCATAGCGTCCTATGCACTAACCAGAATTTATAAATATAAAACGAAACAAATTAACACAATACTAAACCTTTTATAACACTAACAAATACGCTCTCTCATATATACTCTCAGTGACTCATCCTAGGGTATTACTACCCTATTTAAAATGAGTCCGACCCTACAATGCCATGGTTTATCGCTAAACCAAAGCTCTGATACCAACTGTAACATCCCGCCTTTTTATACACTTTAAGCAGACACACATGCCGACTCAAATCATACAAAAGGGCGAATTGTTATTTGGGGTGAATAAGAAAAAGAGAAAGAAATAAAAACAAAATAGAATCTCGCAGCGGAATGACAAAATATAATAATCAAATAACAGTTCATGAAGCTATATACAGAACATTTGATTATACTTATACAATACAAAAATCAGAGTTACACATATCAGAGATAAATACATGACATTGCAGCGGAACAGTATGATGCAGTGGAATAATATAGTAAATAATAATAATACAATCTTCGTCTTCGTCCTCCGGAAATAAGGTCTTCAATTCCTGAAATGCTCTGGCTGACCCGAGTGAATTGAAAAGACAAAACACTCGAGTCAGAACTAAAAGATCTTATGCGAGTTAAATCAACGGTAAATAAATATGAGTGTAAACGGCGTCGGAGATGTTTACGGGTTTTGGCATCTCCTATCCAGTGTCTAACGTGAGTGCAGTAACTCAAGAGATGTTCGGGATTCACATCTCCTAAGGATCCATTAAACTATCTACTATGTAGTACAATACGCTATTATAATATGTCTACAGTAATATAAACTATTAAAATAGCGTTAAGGCTTTACATTTTCCACCTTAACACATTTTTATTTTCCATAGTCTATACAGTACCGTAATCCCACCTGTAAACTGGATGTCGTCAGAGGGCACTCCATAGGTATGGTACAAACCAAACTCGTAGTAGGCACGCTAGGGTAGATGACACGACACAACTAGGCAATGCCAGGGTAGATGTACCAATTACGCATCCGGACTGGTCGTAACGCATAGCAGCCACTACCGCCCACCTTGAAACACACTCCCGAGTAAAAATCGAAGGGTGGCCACTGAATAAATAGCAAGTCGGAATATAGTATCGATGGAATGTGTCCGATCAGAGGAGCTACCTCATTGGCCCGGAATCGCTCCTGTTTTAGCCACTGTAACGACCCGTAAATTTCAACCGTTTAATAACGTGATTAGTTGAAATTTTGTGAAATTTTAAACGATAAAATTTTGAAATAAAAATTTAATATTTGAAATACGTCTAGTTAAACATAGCAACTGTTAAATTTTCGTCCGAAAATACGAAAGTTTATTTCGCGCGTAAAATCACTTCAATTTAATCAGTTAAAAAGCAATGAAAATAAAATATTTTCGAAACCTAAATATTTTTTCGTAGAAAAATTCTAAACCATCTTCTGAGCAAGATGTCAGTTCGTCATTTTTCCAAATTCGGACGTCTATTGCTCCGTCGTTCTTATTTTCTGCAAAATAGCAACATTTTGGTACCGATATCGATTTTTATCGGATGATCGTACCACTGATATCTGTATACCGTTTTGATCGTCTCGTCGTGCTGATCTCTGCGGTATATTCAATTCTGTGTTTGAAGTCCGGTACACAGCGGAATCCGTGGAAAACGATTCCGTATCGGTAACCGTTTTAACTTTTGTTCATGTCCATTCGTTTCCCTCAGCCGAAATGAACAGTAGAAAAACGTTTACTATTTCCCAGATAACTTCTGGCTGTCACTATTCCCAACTGTTCATTTATTACAATTGCTTTAACCATTCGGCAGTTCAAAATAATAAAATAAAATATATTGTTACATGTTTATCTTCCACCTGCAAAATACATCCCTCTCCCCCTCGTTCCTCTGTTCCTCCCTCCACCAACTCGTCTTCATCTCCACCATCGTCAAACCATGCCTGCCTATACCCGAACCACTAGCAACAAACCCACTCGACCATCTCCTCAGCCCTTCCCCTCAAATTCGCCATCCAGAGAACCGAGCCCACACCCCGCGTTCAATCCCGAGACCAACCCACCAACCTCGGCCTTGAACCCAACTGCCGAGTCTTCCAGCATGCCACCGAGCCTGCCACTTCCCCTTGGTCGCAGCTGCCTCCTCCTCCCTGAGCAACCGCCCAGCAAACAAACCTTTCTATCCCCTTCCAGCCGCAAGTGCCACACCACTAACCGAGTCGACAGTATACCGAAGCCCATCATCGACCAACACATCACGCCCGGCCTCTCCTCCTCCACCTGAAGAGCAGCCGCAGCCTTGAACCCACCGGTCGAATGCCTCTCCATCTCCATTCGAACCTCTCCATTTTCTTTTCGTCCATTCCCCTTAATCCGACGACTAGCGACCCGCCACCTGAGGCGAAGCCTCCAACCCGTGTCGACCCTGTTCCGCAACCCAGTTTCCACTTGACCCGTACGGCCTCGCAACCCCAAAGCCCACACCGCCTCCGCCTCTCCGCCACGCCAGTTTGCGCACCCTTCCCTTTTGGACGAACTCAGCTACCACTCCCAAGCTCGCCGACACTGTAGCTCGCATCTCGCCTAGCCTAACCCACCAACATTACCTCGCTCTTCCCATCTATGAGCTGCTCCGACTCCTTCCCCAAACCCGATCCAACTATAGACTGTTAGCCGAAGGCCTTCCATCTTTCCTCCGCAGCCACTCGAAGCTTATAGCCTGTCTTCTCTTCGACTGTTGAATATGAAGGTTCGGGTATATATATTCATATTTATTTATAATATATGTGTGTGTACGTTTTGATTTTTTTTTTATATAAAAGGATATATATATATATATATAGTTTACTGTAAGTCTATTATATGAAAGGATTTTATTGTAATCTGTTTTGTTTAAAGGTATTTGCATATTAGTATATATATAAGCGTTGTATATATATAAATTTATAACTCCTTGCTTATATAATATATCTATATATTGTGTATATTATGGTCTGTTAAGTTTTTATCTGTACATATTAATCTATAATAGGCATTACATGTTGTTGTATATATAAGGCATTATCCAAAACATACATCATTTACAAAAAGATACAAGACTGTTAAGTGAAGGTTTATATACAAGCTATTAGTGTTTATATTCAAGTTAGATGTTGTACTAGTGAACAATAATATTCAGTTTTATGTAATAGGTCTGATGGCATTTTCTATTTTGAGTTATGTATGAATAATGAATACTGCATGTACGTGTTAGTTACGTATATTTAACAGTGGGGTGATAGGTTGCTCTTGGCTTGGATATCAGTTTGAGTTGATAGCATTTACTAATTCCTATAACTGTTCTGTGCAGCAAATCTTATTTATTTACTTCATTTTAGCTGTTCTACCATTGATTTCATTCAAAAGTTATATAGGTTGTTAGTAGTGGATGTATGTTAGTTCTTTTGCAAATTTATGTAAGTATATATATGGATTTACTAGAAACATTGATTTAAAGTTGAAATAGGTATGTGATTTATAGTATTTATATATATATAAAAAAAATAGATATTTTGAATACAAAGTTTTCGAATGTTATAAAAAAAAATATTTATGTCGTGTATATAGATCTTTCTAAAATGACGGTATAATGATAGTTTATAATATGTAAACTTCGACGAACTGTTAAACTTGCACGTGTTTGTTTAAACCATGATTTTGATAATAATATATGTAACCAATATATGATTTGCTGGGTTCTGGTATATTAAGTTATATAAAATACATTTTTATTTTGGTCTATTAGTTCATAGTACATTTATTATATAGTTTACTATAAATATTTGTTTGATTTAACAGCTGATGTTATGTCTACAAAGTATATACATATAATTTTGTCTAGTATTATATATAGGATGATAATATTTCAATCATAAGATTTTAATGGTCTGCTGCATTTTTCGTTAGCTTAAACATGTAAATATATATTAGTGTGTGTATTCTATAGCTTATATATATATATATAGTTATATTGATCTTCTATAATTATTGGTTTTAAATATTGTATATATATCTGCCTTTTTATAAGTGGGTCTGACCCGCTCTCATCGATTTCCCATTTATCAGCTTTGTCCGTCGTGCCTGTTTGCTACACTGAAACCGTGTCCGTCTAACGTTGTTTTGGAATTCGTGTTTGGATCCATAATTCACTTCCGTTTCCGTTCATATCCCTAGCCTCGAAAGGTGAGCACTCACTCACGATTAACGTTCTTTTATTTATTAAATTGGATTTCAATTGAAACGACAATTGAAATATGCTGCTATTAGTTAATTACACTGTTATATATGCTATTACCTGTATCAGTTCATATCAGTTCACCTGTGACATCTGACACCATTATCTGTTAATTATTTATGCGATGATAATACAGTTTGGCTGATAATTGATTGATTGTTGATGTTTATATTGGACGTAAAATTGTAAATGTTAAAATGATAAATAGTATGCAATTGAACTTGATATAGGATAGTTAAATGTTAAATTTGATTAACTGACAATTGTATAATATGACCCCTTTAACTGTTAAATTATTGACACGTAGGATTTGTTTAATTACATCTTGAACCACTGAATGTATGTTGTTAAATTGATGATGGATGAAATTGTAATAGATGACAAGTGAAAACCGTAATGTAATAATCTTTAATCTACATGAAATGATAGCGTAGATTCTAGAAATAATTATATTAATTCGTACAAATAACAATGCGAATTAATACGGTTATTTCGGGATTATTTGAATTGATTATTGATTGTTGTTATTGCTTGTTTATTTACTTTGACACCATCCCAGTTATCACACTGCAAGTTCCCTTTGCTATGCTTTGATTTTGAGTTGAATTGGAATCGGGTTGAAATGATAAACACCCAAATTGAACTTTGACCTAGGATAGGAAATTAAATAAAACCCGATTGGTCAATAATTTGATTTAAAAATAAACGAAGATTTTATTCGAGTAAATAATATGGTTTTGAAATAAAGTTGAAATTTGAATTTTAATGGAAGGAAAATGTTAATATTTAAAAATCTGAAACAAAATATTAAAAATGTAATTGATGAAAGAAGGTTGTTTAATTTGAGAAATTATTGAATTAAGTTTGAAATTATAATTAAGTTTGAAATTATAATTAAGTTTGAAATTATTAAACTTTGAAATTATTTAATAATTAAGTTTTGAATTATTTAATAATTAAATAAGATTGAATTATTTAATGATTAAATTGAATTGAATTCTTTAATAAGAAAATTGAACTTTTGAATAAGTGAATTTTACTTCGTAAATAATTGAAATTGAGTTTCTTTATTAATTAAGTTTTGGAAAATTATTTAAGTAATTAAATAAGTGAAATTGAATTTCTTTAACCAGAAATGAAATTGTGATATTTTGGAATTAATGTAAGACTTGTAATTGAAAGAATTGATTTGACGAATTTAGTTTAATTCAAAATTGTAAATTTTGATTTAATGAAGTTGAACTTAAGAATTGATGTAATGAATTGGAAATTTAATGGAAATTGTTTTGAATGGCATAGTAACTTAACGAATATTTAATGGAATCGATAAATGATTTTAAATTGATTTGAATGTTAAATAAAATTTAATTTAAATGTTTTCGAAATGAAACTTGTATTCGAACTTGAATCAATATTTGGATTGTTTTAAATAGAAATTGAAATTGAATTATAAGATTTTGAAATTGTGAATTTGGAAGTTTTGAAACGTAAATATTGGAAATTGGTTTAGAAGGACAAATGAAATGTTGATTTATGAACTCTGATTGAAATTGTAATTGATTCGGTTTTTGAAATATATAAACGACCAATCGGTGTAATAACTACGAAAGTTATTAAAGAGACCGGAATTCGGTTATGGATATACTCTCTATCTAAACCGAAAACCACTTTAATAACTATACGCGGAGTGATGATCCAGAATGAAGTGGTTGGAATGATGTACGTGATGACTGAAGAAAGAGAACGATAATGGATAGCCTTGACACTTGTGTCAAATTGGAAATGACTAAAACAGGAGCTGTGCCGGGCCAATGGAGGATTGATACCTCAAGTGGACACACTTCTTCGAACTACTTATACTTGTTGTCGATTGGTGCACCCTTGATTTTGGGAGTGTTGTCTCACGGTGTTGCGGGCGCTGCGGCGTTGCGTTCTCACCAGTCCGGATCAGGCGAACGGTAGTATCACTACCTTGGGTATAGCCTCATGTGCCTTGTCATACTTGTATTCCATTTATGCGCGACCACTACGAATTTGTTTTGTACCTTGAGTATATGGATTGCCCTCTGGTGACTTCCGGTTTTGGGGAAACTACGGTCTTGTATATGCTTGTGGGAATAAAAATGTGTTAAGGGTGGAATGGGCCATGACTTAACGCTATTTTGATATCTTTATTATTACTGATAGACATTATCTACTTATCATACATTACTACATAGTAGATAGTTTGACGGATCCTTAAAGGATGGTTATTCCAAACATCCTTTGAGTTACTTGTATTTCAATTGCTATTTCACTTGAGTTGGATTTATTAATATAAGAATGTTAATCCTGACTCGAGTGTTTTGTGTTTTGCTTTACGCTCGGGTCAGACTGAGTGGTTCAGCTTTCGAGACTTACCTTTGGAGTTGGAGCTTCGCTTGGAGATCCAGCTATCTATCCAGCTTTCAGATATTCGATGATTCCAGTGATGTACTCTGATTTGTATCTGATGTATTGTATTACTCTTCTGTTGTAAACTTTGATGTATCTATATATTCATATAGTAGCTTCATGAACTACTATCTCTTTTAATTCCGCTGCACTTATTACTCTGTGTCTGTGATCTGTGATTATTTATTTACTATATATGTTCAGTTTTGCCAATTTAAATTAACAACGCGGTATTTTGAGCAATTCAATTCCGGCATGAGTGTCTACCTATACACTTATAATGGATGCGAATGGTCCAAAATATCGGGTCGTTACAGTTGGTATCAGAGCTTTGGTAGCTCTAGGCAAAACTTAACATATAGGGTAAATGTATTTACAGAATCACTTTCATTTCGAGTTTCAATCTCTTCCGTTTTGATTCGATTCTTTCGAATTTTGAAACGTTCCCCTCGGTTTCGAAATTCATTCGTGTCCTTCACTATTCGTCTTCTTTCAATCATGGGGCACCCCACAACTCCATTTTGAATGATATCTATAATAGATCGGCGGTCTTGCCAATCTTCGAATGATTCGTAAAGGAGTAAACTCCTTTACAATTGGCATTGATTTACCGGAGATTTCTGTATCCTCGGTTTACGATGCTATCTATCTCCTTCTATACCTGAATTACATCTCTTGAGATCGAGTGTTGATTTACCTCGGAATTCAGCATCGGTCTTATTCTTGAAGTTACGGACGATTCGGTTAAGATTGCCCGTAAATTAAATAAGCTTATCCAACCCGATTCTGTCAATTGAATCATCTTATCTTTTCTTTCGAACTTGTATTTAAATCAGAATTCTCTTTAACTTGAGTCCATAAAATTTGAAACCCTATCCTTATTTTGAAAATTCATCCCTGTATCGTCGAGCAAAGAAGTGTATTTGTAAATTGATATAAAAATGTTTTATATATTGTGTTGTTTGAGTTGTTGATGTTGATTTGGGTTTCCGATCGATTCGTCTGATCAACGCTATCGATAGGATTTCCAAAACACTTGAACAGAGCAAACTGACACAATATTATTTTCAAATTTGGTAAATGATATAAATTTGTTGATTATATTGTAAAAATATAAGTTAAAATTTTCTGGAATTTAATAAGTTAATTAAATTGTTGTTGAAATGATAATATTTGATTTTCATTTATTGTTCTAAATAAATTTATAAATACGGTTTATAAATTGATTTGAAATTTGAAATGAATTTAATTCAGAAATTTGAGAATTTAGTTTCCGGTGATTTCGAACTTTGGTTTTTAAAATTTTAAAGTATATATTATTGAAGTATTTTCGAATAGAAACCGTTTTCAAAGAATTTTAAAATGTTGAAATCAGTGCTCTTCTCTTTGTCGCTGGAAAATAATTTCGGTGATGGCGGCCGCATCATCGATGTTCATTTTCGAGTTTCGAAGTGGAGATACTATTCTGTATCTTTGCTACGGTTTTGTTTTGAAAAATATTTTGATTTGAATTTCTTCAGTATATTTTGATTTATATATATTTAGGTATCTTATTTTAAAATTTAATTTGATTTGATATAAATATATTATATATATCTCTAAATTGTTTAAAGTTAATCGGAAATCTAATTCTTAAATTTTGTTAAAGGATGATTTTAATTATAAATAAAACAAAAATTTGGAATAAATGTTTAAACTTGAATAATTGAATTGGGAAAATTTTATTTGTATATTGTTCAACTACATTCTAATACAACTTACCTAGATTATTCAGAAGTTTAAATGTAATTGGATAATATACAATATAAAATGGCTTTATAAATAAAATTTGAGTGTTTAAAATAAATGTTATACACTAAATTTTGATTTTAAAGATGTTAATAGAGTTAAATAGGATAATAAGTAAAACTCAGTTAAAAATGAAATAATTTGTTTGGAAGAATTAATAAATTTTGTTTTGAAGGAATTAATAAATTGAAATTAGATCAACATATGAAAATACCTTAAATTTAAAAGAAATTAATAGATGTAAATTAATTTAAATCGCAACTTTTATGGTTTAAATTAATTTATACGGGTTTAATATATTTGGTTAGATATAATTAGGATAAATTTAACAATAATTTGGAATAAAGAAAAATTTAAATTGTTGAAAATAAATATGATTATAATAAAAGACTATTCAAATTTATGGTTTTAAGAATTGTAAATTTAAGTAAATGGGATAATAAGATAATGAATTTAGAAATAGTTGAGATTGATTTTAGTGAAATCAAATGGATTAAATTCATTATTGAATATCAATTGATTTAAATTTGAATTTATATGGTTTAAATTAATTGTTATTTTGAATTTCAAATCTGTTTTTCTTTCTGGTTGTTTCTATTCTCCTACCTCGTTTCTTTTCGGGGACGAAAAGTTTTGAGTGGGGGAGAGTGTAACGACCCGTAAATTTCAACCGTTTAATAACGTGATTAGTTGAAATTTTTTCAAATTTTAAACGATAAAATTTTGAAATAAAAATTTAATATTTGGAATACGTCTAGTTAAACATAGCAACTGTTTAATTTTCGTCCGAAAATACGAAAGTTTATTTCGCGCGTAAAATCACTTCAATTTAATCAGTTAAAAAGCAATGAAAATAAAATATTTTCGAAACCTAAATATTTTTTCATAGAAAAATTCTAAACCATCTTCTGAGCAAGATGTCAGTTCGTCATTTTTCCAAATTCGGACGTCTATTGCTCCGTCGTTCTTATTTTCTGCAAAATAGCAGCATTTTGGTACCGATATCGATTTTTATCGGATGATCGTACCACTGATATCTGTATACCGTTTTGATCGTCTCGTCGTGCTGATCTCTGCGGTATATTCAATTCTGTGTTTGAAGTCCGGTACGCAGCGGAATCCGTGGAAAACGATTCCGTTTCGGTAACCGTTTTAACTTTTGTTCATGTCCATTCGTTTCCCTCAGCCGAAATGAACAGTAGAAAAACGTTTACTATTTCCCAGATAACTTCTGGCTGTCACTATTCCCAACTGTTCATTTATTACAATTGCTTTAACCATTCGGCAGTTCAAAATAATAAAATAAAATATATTGTTACATGTTTATCTTCCACCTGCAAAATACATCCCTCTCCCCCTCGTTCCTCTGTTCCTCCCTCCACCAACTCGTCTTCATCTCCACCATCGTCAAACCATGCCTGCCTATACCTGAACCACTAGCAACAAACCCACTCGACCATCTCCTCAGCCCTTCCCCTCAAATTCGCCATCCAGAGAACCGAGCCCACACCCCGCGTTCAATCCCGAGACCAACCCACCAACCTCGGCCTTGAACCCAACTGCCAAGTCTTCCAGCATGCCACCGAGCCTGCCACTTCCCCTTGGTCGCAGCTGCCTCCTCCTCCCTGAGCAACCGCCCAGCAAACAAACCTTTCTATCCCCTTCCAGCCGCAAGTGCCACACCACCAACCGAGTCGACAGTATACCGAAGCCCATCATCGACCAACACATCACGCCCGGCCTCTCCTCCTCCACCTGAAGAGCAGCCGCAGCCTTGAACCCACCGGTCGAATGCCTCTCCATCTCCATTCAAACCTCTCCATTTTCTTTTCGTCCATTCCCCCTAATCCGACGACTAGCGACCCGCCACCTGAGGCGAAGCCTCCAACCCGTGTCGACCCTGTTCCGCAACCCAGTTTCCACTTGACCCGTACGGCCTCGCAACCCCAAAGCCCACACCGCCTCTCCGCCACGCCAGTTTGCGCACCCTTCCCTTTTGGACGAACTCAGCTACCACTCCCAAGCTCGCCGACACTGTAGCTCGCATCTCGCCTAGCCTAACCCACCAACATTACCTCGCTCTTCCCATCTATGAGCTGCTCCGACTCCTTCCCCAAACCCGATCCAACTATAGACTGTTAGCCGAAGGCCTTCCATCTTTCCTCCGCAGCCACTCGAAGCTTATAGCCTGTCTTCTCTTCGACTGTTGAATATGAAGGTTCGGGTATATATATTCATATTTATTTATAATATATGTGTGTGTACGTTTTGATTTTTTTTTATAAATGGATATATATATATATAGATAGTTTACTGTAAGTCTATTATATGAAAGGATTTTATTGTAATCTGTTTTGTTTAAAGGTATTTGCATATTAGTATATATATAAGCGTTGTATATATATAAATTTATAACTCCTTGCTTATATAATATATCTATATATTGTGTATATTATGGTCTGTTAAGTTTGTATCTGTACATATTAATATATAATAGGCATTACGTGTTGTTGTATATATAAGGCATTATCCAAAACATACATCATTTACAAAAAGATACAAGACTGTTAAGTGAAGGTTTATATACAAGGTTTATATACAAGCTATTAGTGTTTATATTCAAGTTAGATGTTGTACTAGTGAACAATAATATTCAGTTTTATGTAATAGGTCTGATGGCATTTTCTATTTTGAGTTATGTATGAATATTGAATACTGCATGTACGTGTTAGTTACGTATATTTAACAGTGGGGTGATAGGTTGCTCTTGGCTTGTGTATCGGTTTGAGTTGATAGCATTTACTAATTCCTATAACTGTTCTGTGCAGCAAATCTTATTTATTTACTTCATTTTAGCTGTTCTACCATTGATTTCATTCAAAAGTTATATAGGTTGTTAGTAGTGGATGTATGTTAGTTCTTTTGCAAATTTATGTAAGTATATATATGGATTTACTAGAAACATTGATTTAAAGTTGAAATAGGTATGTGATTTATAGTATTTATATATATATAAAAAAAAATAGATATTTTGAATACAAAGTTTTCGAATGTTATAAAAAAAAATATTTATGTCGTGTATATAGATCTTTCTAAAATGACGGTATAATGATAGTTTATAATATGTAAACTTCGACGAACTGTTAAACTTGCACGTGTTTGTTTAAACCATGATTTTGATAATAATATATGTAACCAATATATGATTTGCTGGGTTCTGGTATATTAAGTTATATAAAATACATTTTTATTTTGGTCTATTAGTTCATAGTACATTTATTATATAGTTTACTATAAATATTTGTTTGATTTAACAGCTGATGTTATGTCTACAAAGTATATACATATAATTTTGTCTAGTATTATATATAGGATGATAATATTTCAATCATAAGATTTTAATGGTCTGCTGCATTTTTCATTAGCTTAAACATGTAAATATATATTAGTGTGTGTATTCTATAGCTTATATATATATATATAGTTATATTGATCTTCTATAATTATTGGTTTTAAATATTGTATATATATCTGCCTTTTTATAAGTTGGTCTGACCCGCTCTCATCGATTTCCCATTTATCAGCTTTGTCCGTCGTGCCTGTTTGCTACACTGAAACCGTGTCCGTCTAACGTTGTTTTGGAATTCGTGTTTGGATCCATAATTCACTTCCGTTTCCGTTCATATCCCTAGCCTCGAAAGGTGAGCACTCACTCACGATTAACGTTCTTTTATTTATTAAATTGGATTTCAATTGAAACGACAATTGAAATATGCTGCTATTAGTTAATTACACTGTTATATATGCTATTACCTGTATCAGTTCATATCAGTTCACCTGTGACATCTGACACCATTATCTGTTAATTATTTATGCGATGATAATACAGTTTGACTGATAATTGATTGATTGTTGATGTTTATATTGGACGTAAAATTGTAAATGTTAAAATGATAAATAGTATGCAATTGAACTTGATATAGGATAGTTAAATGTTAAATTTGATTAACTGACAATTGTATAATATGACCCCTTTAACTGTTAAATTATTGACACGTAGGATTTGTTTAATTACATCTTGAACCACCGAATGTATGTTGTTAAATTGATGATGGATGAAATTGTAATAGATGAGAAGTGAAAACCGTAATGTAATAATCTTTAATCTACATGAAATGATAGCGTAGATTCTAGAAATAATTATATTAATTCGTACAAATAACAATGCGAATTAATACGGTTATTTCGGGATTATTTGAATTGATTATTGAATTGTTATTGATTGTTGTTATTGCTTGTTTATTTACTTTTACACCATCCCAGTTATCACACTGCAAGTTCCCTTTGCTATGCTTTGATTTTGAGTTGAATTGGAATCGGGTTGAAATGATAAACACCCAAATTGAACTTTGACCTAGGATAGGAAATTAAATAAAACCCGATTGGTCAATAATTTGATTTAAAAATAAACGAAGATTTTATTCGAGTAAATAATATGGTTTTGAAATAAAGTTGAAATTTGAATTTTAATGGAAGGAAAATGTTAATATTTAAAAATCTGAAACAAAATATTAAAAATGTAATTGATGAAAGAAGGTTGTTTAATTTGAGAAATTATTGAATTAAGTTTGAAATTATAATTAAGTTTGAAATTATAATTAAGTTTGAAATTATTAAACTTTGAAATTATTTAATAATTAAGTTTTGAATTATTTAATAATTAAATAAGATTGAATTATTTAATGATTAAATTGAATTGAATTCTTTAATAAGAAAATTGAACTTTTGAATAAGTGAATTTTACTTCGTAAATAATTGATATTGAGTTTCTTTATTAATTAAGTTTTGGAAAATTATTTAAGTAATTAAATAAGTGAAATTGAATTTCTTTAACCAGAAATGAAATTGTGATATTTTGGAATTAATGTAAGACTTGTAATTGAAAGAATTGATTTGACGAATTTAGTTTAATTCAAAATTGTAAATTTTGATTTAATGAAGTTGAACTTAAGAATTGATGTAATGAATTGGAAATTTAATGGAAATTGTTTTGAATGGCATAGTAACTTAACGAATATTTAATGGAATCGATAAATGATTTTAAATTGATTTGAATGTTAAATAAAATTTAATTTAAATGTTTTCGAAATGAAACTTGTATTCGAACTTGAATCAATATTTGGATTGTTTTAAATAGAAATTGAAATTGAATTATAAGATTTTGAAATTGTGAATTTGGAAGTTTTGAAACGTAAATATTGGAAATTGGTTTAGAAGGACAAATGAAATGTTGATTTATGAACTCTGATTGAAATTGTAATTGATTCGGTTTTTGAAATATATAAACGACCAATCGGTGTAATAACTACGAAATTTATTAAAGAGACCGGAATTCGGTTATGGATATACTCTCTATCTAAACCGAAAACCACTTTAATAACTATACGCGGAGTGATGATGCAGAATGAAGTGGTTGGAATGATGTACGTGATGACTGAAGAAAGAGAACGATAATGGATAGCCTTGACACTTGTGTCAAATTGGAAATGACTAAAACAGGAGCTGTGCCGGGCCAATGGAGGATTGATACCTCAAGTGGACACACTTCTTCGAACTACTTATACTTGTTGTCGATTGGTGCACCCTTGATTTTGGGAGTGTTGTCTCACGGTGTTGCGGGCGCTGCGGCGTTGCGTTCTCACCAGTCCGGATCAGGCGAACGGTAGTATCACTACCTTGGGTATAGCCTCATGTGCCTTTTCATACTTGTATTCCATTTATGCGCGACCACTACGAATTTGTTTTGTACCTTGAGTATATGGATTGCCCTCTGGTGACTTCCGGTTTTGGGGAAACTACGGTCTTGTATATGCTTGTGGGAATAAAAATGTGTTAAGGGTGGAATGGGCCATGACTTAACGCTATTTTGATATCTTTATTATTACTGATAGACATTATCTACTTATCGTACATTACTACATAGTAGATAGTTTGACGGATCCTTAAAGGATGGTTATTCCAAACATCCTTTGAGTTACTTGTATTTCAATTGCTATTTCACTTGAGTTGGATTTATTAATATAAGAATGTTAATCCTGACTCGAGTGTTTTGTGTTTTGCTTTACGCTCGGGTCAGACTGAGTGGTTCAGCTTTCGAGACTTACCTTTGGAGTTGGAGCTTCGCTTGGAGATCCAGCTATCTATCCAGCTTTCAGATATTCGATGATTCCAGTGATGTACTCTGATTTGTATCTGATGTATTGTATTACTCTTCTGTTGTAAACTTTGATGTATCTATATATTCATATAGTAGCTTCATGAACTACTATCTCTTTTAATTCCGCTGCACTTATTACTCTGTGTCTGTGATCTGTGATTATTTATTTACTGTATATGTTCAGTTTTGCCAATTTAAATTAACAACGCGGTATTTTGAGCAATTCAATTCCGGCATGAGTGTCTACCTATACACTTATAATGGATGCGAATGGTCCAAAATATCGGGTCGTTACAGCCACCTTATGCTAACTCACGGGAGTTAGGTCCATGTAAATATACCTTTAGGATCGTCGCCACCATCCTACTTGACTCTGGAATCTCCACCGCGTACACAGTTGTCAAAGTGGTTTTCGGTATCGACAGAGAGTATGCCCATACCCGAACCCGGTCTCTTTAACAAACAATCGCTTATTACATACTGGATGGTTCTTTTACAATTCCAAAATCGTTTCATAATTGATATCAAAATATCATATTCAATTCAAACCAAATCACTTTCGAAATCATTACTTACTTTCGAAATCATATTCACCTTTAAAATCATATCGCATTCGAAATCATAATTCGATAATTATATTTCCTTTCAAAGTCAAATTCACAGTTTATATTGAAATATCGTATTCTCAAAATTATATCACTTTCAAATCATATCGTTTCAAAAATCATAATTTCTTCCAAAATCATATTTCCCTAAACAGGTTAAGTCCTTGCTTCAAAATCATCATTTCAATTTATTATAACATTCAAAATTCCAACTTAAGTTATAACATCATTTAGCCTTATTCTTTTTTAAACCAAATTGAAATGAATATAAACACTTCAACGTACTTAGTTTGGAAATTCAGAAATTTGTTTAAATAGTTATAAATAGTTAAAATGCTCTAGAATAGTTTAATTATAGGTAAAAAATATTTTAAATTGATTTAAGATGGTTAAATAGATTAAATTTAAATTAATATAATTTAAAATAGATTAAATAACTTTAAAATAGATTAATCATATTTAAATTAAATTAAAATGGTTTAATTTGTTTAAAATAAATTGAATTGGTTTAAAATAGATTAAAATAATTTATATAGTTAATATTGGTTAAATAGTTTAATAAATTTGAAAAATCTTAATTGTAACGACCCGTAAATTTTAACTGTTTTAATAACGTAATTAGTTGAAATTTTGTGAAATTTTAAACGGTAAAATTTTGAAATATAAATGTGATATTTGGAATGCGTCTAGTTAAGCATAGCAACTGGTAAATTTTCGTCCGAAAATATGAAAGTTTATTTCGCGCCTAAATTTACTTCAATTTAATCAATTAAAAAGCGATGAAAAAGAAATGTTCGAATCCTAAATATTTTTACATAGAAAAATTCTAAACCATCTTCTGAGCAAAATGTCAGTTTGTCGTTTTCAAAATTCGGACATCTTTGGCTCCGTCGATCTTATTTTTCAGCGTTTTTCTTGCATTTTCCGCTATAAAAAAAATTCGGATTTTATAATTCAATCGTACCACTGATATCTATATACCGTTTTGATCGCCTCGTCACGCTGATCTTTACGGTATATTTGTTTGTGTATTTCGGAGACCGAAAGACGACGAAATCTGTAACGTTGAACTGTATTGGTAAGTTTCGTGACACTTTTGGATTTCTTACTCTCTCATTTATCTACCGTGTCGTACCGGGGACATTAGCTTTTATTATTTTTGGGAGTTGTCATTAGACCTTTGCAATTTCCTATGTTCATTATACTGTTTTCTCTAGCCTGCACGTCTTCCACCTTTTCAACTTAAAACACTATTTCATCTACATTTTTTTTATTTCTGTTTCATTTCCCAGGTCCTTTTTAATTCTCGGTCTCTCCACTCTCTACCATTCACCTGTTCATCCTATTAGAAAACAATTATTATTATAAAATGGAAGCGTATATGATGGATAGGCTACACGTTTCTTTTCCCGATCTCGTCCATCTTCCACCGTGCTCCTTCAAACCCAACCACCGCCGTAATAGCCTCCACCACTGCAGCTCTTCTTCCCACCACCTCCAAGCACCGCGCCATCCCACTCCAGTTCAGCCGAAACCCTGGCCTCGGCGTCTCCTTCCTCCCTAGCACAACCACCACAGCAACGTCCTCCTCTTCCATGTTGAACCCGCCCCATGCCGTGAAACTCTGCCTCGAGATCAGCCCACATGCGCAACACCTCAAACAGCACTACACGACCGAGCAGCTCACGCCTAGATCCCCACCGTTGCTGCCGAAACCACCACATCAACCTCCGCCACTTCCTCTCCGCTTGCTTCTCCCTCAACCTCCAGTCGCTCAATGCTGTGAAGCCCGCATCCACCATCAACAATGCACCAATCCTCCACCACCTTCCAGTCATACTACCTGACCAACCACCAACCTCATTCCCCTTGCTTCCTCCACCTTCATCTCTCCCAGATCCACGCGGGGTATCTCAGACGAAACCAACAGCCCTTCCCCACCTCGACCTGTCGAACTCCATCGTACCGCCGTTCATCTGTTCTTCCGCCTCTTTTCTATTTTGTAAGTTATATATGTTTTGTTAGTCCTACTATTTATATTTACAATCTGTTAGTGTTAGGAGAAATAGTTATTGTATTGATGGATATAGAGATAAGCAGTTTGTTGTTTTTCTTAAGTTGAATACTAGGTATACTGTTGTTATATGTCAGTCTATATTTGACCTGAGTAACTAATATATACATTTGTATAGACAGGATATGAAATCTTAGTATTTTATGTTTGCAACTTTTAAAAGGTAAATATGTTAGAATATTATATATAACAAGGGAAGCATTATATTATAGTATGTATGTATGTAAACATTTAGATTTGTGCAGTTTAAAAGTAGCGTGTGGCCTTGTTTTTTATATATATAATATTATGAAAACTAGTATTACTGTATATATTCGGCAATATATATGTCTGTTACATTTATATAGGACATTTATATATATACACAACTCGCTATGGAGACTTAGTAAAATATATGTAAATGTTTCTAATGATAAGTTGGTACAGTTTTAGATCTGTTTATATATAGTTATATAGTTTGTATATAGTATGTTGTATATATATTATATGAAGTTTCTGATATTATACAGGTTAGTTTTAATGTGGCACCTGCTGTTATTTATATGTATATTGATTTGAAAGTGTATACAAATATATATATGTGTTACCGAGAAAGAATATGTGCTTTAAAGTATATGAATATGTTTATTAATTTAAAGATATGAGTTTACATGATCTGTTTGGATTTCTCGTATAAGTTATAATAGTATATTTATAAGCAGTTATATATAAAAGACTAAACTAAGTGTATATAATATTTATGTTATTACGTGTACAAAGTGGTATTAGTATACAACTATACATATAAGATATTAGTTTAAAGAATGATTTCTTATATTGTACACATAATATATGTACACATATTTTAGTATATGTATATGTAATTGGTTTCAATATTGATTTAAATTTTTTTTTTGTGTTTTAATTTAAGTATTGATTTTCAATACTATATGATGATGTTTTATTTTAATAGGTGTTTGGAATTTAAATATGATCTTGATATATAAATAGATTTATATATATATAGTATATATACGAGTTCACTTGTACCAATTATCTTCATCGGTCCAATTCTGATTTGATTTCGTCAATTTCTATTTATCAGCTTTGATCACCGAATTCGTGCCAATCTAGCTCTGTTGTGAAATTCGTGCTTGGATTCGTAACTCAATTCAGTGTCATCTCTCTCTAGCCTCGGAAGGTGAGCACTCACTCACGATTAACGTTCTTTTATTTATTAAATTTGATTTCAATTGAAACGACAATTGAAATATGCTGCTGTTAGTTAATTACACTGTTATATATGCTATTGCCTGTATCAGTTCACCTGTGACATCTGACACCATTATTTGTTAATTATACGATGATAATCCTGTTTGATTTATAATTGATTGATTGTTTGTTGTTTATATTGGATGTTAAATTGAAATGTATAAAGTGATAAATATTATGCAAGTAAATTTGGCGTAGGATAATAAAAATTTGAACTGATTTATATGTTAAATTTGATTAGTTGAATATGACCCCTTTTAATTGTTAAATTAATTGACATGTAGAATAGTGATAATTACACTTTGAACCATTGAACGTATATTTGATTAATTGTTGTAGTGTTAAAATTGAAATCGAACGACAATTGAAGAACCGTATAAATATTAGTGTAATAATCTTTAATCTACATGAAATGATAGTGTAGATTCTAGAGATAATTATATTAATTCGTACAAATAACAATGCGAATTAATACGGTTATTTCGGGATTATTTGAATTGATTATTGGATTGATATTGATTGTTGTTATTGCTTGTTTATTTACTTTGACACCATCCCAGTTATCACACTACAAGTTCCCTTTGCTATGTTTTGATTTTGAATTGAATTGGAATCGGGTTGAAATGATAAATACCCAAATTGAACTTTGACCTAGGATAGAGAATTAAATAAAACCCGATTGGTCAATAATTTGATTTAAAAATAAGCGAAGATTTTATTTGAATAAATAATATTGTTTTGAAATGAAGTTGAAATTTGAATTTTAATGAAAGGAAAATGTTAATATTTAATAATCAGAAACAAAATTTTAACAATGTAATCGATGAAAGAACATTGTTTAATTTGAGAAATGATTGAATTAAGTTTGAAATGATTTGAATTAAGTTTGAAATTATAATTAAGTTTGAAATTATTAAACTTTGGAATTATTTAATAATTAAGTTTTGAATTATTTAATAATTAAATGAGATTGAATTATTTAATGATTAAATTAAATTGAATTTTTGAATAAGTGAAATTGAACTTTTGAATGAGTGAATTTACTTCGTAAAAAAAATGGAAATCGAGTTTTCTTTATTAATTAAGTTTTGGGAAATTATTTAAGTAAGTAAATAAGTGAAATTGAATTTCTTAACAAGAAATAAAATGCGATTTATTGAAATTAATGTAAGACTTGAAATTTAAAGAATTTGATTTGATGAATTTATTTTTATTCAATTTGTAAGTTTTGATATAAGGAAGTTGAATTTAAATAATGGATTTAATGAATTGGAAATTTAATAGAAATTGTTTCGAATGGCAAATTTACTTAATGAATATTGAATGAAATCGATAAATGAATTTAAATTGATTTAAGTGTTAAATTAAATTGATTTAAATGATTTTGGAATGAATCTTATATACGAATTTAAATTGATATTTGAATTGTTTTAAATAAAGATTGAAATTGAATTATAAGAATTTGAAATTATGAATTTGGAAGTTTTGAAACGTAAATTTTGGAAATTTATTTCGAATGAGAAATGAAATGTTGGTTTACAAATTCTAATTGAAATTGTAATTGATTTGGTTTTGAAATATATAAACGACCAATCGGTGTAATAATTACGAAAGTTATTAAAGAGACCAGAATCGGTTAGGGACATACTCACTGTCTAAACCGAAAACCACTTTAATAACTACACGCGGAGTGTGATCCAGAATGAAGTGGTTGGAATGATGTACGTGATGACTGAAGAAAGAGAACGATAATGGATAGCCTTGACACTTGTGTCAAATTGGAAATGACTAAAATCAGGAGCCGTGCCGGGCCAATGGAGGTCAGCTACCTCAAGCGAACACACTTCTTCGAACTACTTATTACTTGTTGTCGATTGGTGCACCCTTGATTTTGGGAGTGTTGTTTTGCGGTGTTGCGGTCGCTGCGGCGATGCGTTCTCACCAGTCCGGATCAGGCAAACGGTAGTTTCACTACCTTGGGTATTGCCTCATGTGCCTTGTCATACTGGTATCCCTATACGTGACCACTACGATTTGTTTTGTACCTTTAGTATATGGATTGCCCTTTGGTGACTTCCGGTTTTGGGGAAACTACGGTCTTGTATATGCTCTTGGGAATAAAAATGTGTTAAGGGTGGAATGGGCCATGACTTAACACTATTTTGATATTTTATATTACTGATAGACATTATCTACTTATCGTACACTATTACATAGTAGATAGTTTAACGGATCCTTAAAGGATGGTTATTCCAAACATCCTTTGAGTTACTTGTATTTCAATTGTTATTTCACTTGAGTTGGATTTATTAATATAAGAATGTTAATCCTGACTCGAGTGTCTTGTGTTTTGCTTTACGCTCGGGTCAGACTGAGTGTACCAGTATTCGAGACTCACCTTTGGAGTTGGAGCTTTGCTTGAAGATCCAGCCATCTATTCTGCTTTCAGTATTCGATGATTCCAGTGATGTATTCTGATTTGTTTCTGATGTATCGTATTACTCTTCTGTTGTATCTGGTTTAACTCTGATGTAATTTATATATTTATATAGTAACTTCATGAACTACTATCTCTTTTATTTCCGCTGCAAATTATTACTCTGTGTCTGTGATCTATGATTATTTTATTTACTGTATATGTTCAGTTTTGCCAATTTAAATTAACAACGCGGTATTTTGAGCAATTCAACTCCGGCATGAGTGTCTACCTATACACTTATAATGGATGCGAATGGTCCAAAATAGCGGGTCGTTACAATTGGTATCAGAGCTTTGGTAGCTCTAGGCAAAACTTAACATATAGGGTAAATGTATTTACGGAATCACTCTCATTCGAGTTTCAATCTCTTCCCTTGACTCAATTCCTTTGAATTTTGGAACGTTCCCCTCGGTTCCGAAATTCATTCGTGTCCTTCACTATTCGTCTTCTTTCAAATTCTGGAGCACCTCATAACTCCATTTTGAATGATATCTATAATAGATCGGCGGTCTCGCCAATCTTCGAATGATTCGAAAAGGAGCAAAACTCCTTTATAATAGGCATCGATTCATCGGAGATTTTTGTATCCTCGGTTTACAATGCTATCTATCTCCTACTATACCTGAATTTTATTTCTCGAGATCGGATGTTGATTTACCTCGGAATTCAGCATCGATCTTATTATTAAAGTCACGGTCGATCCGGTTAAGGTTGCCCGTAAATTAAATAAGCTTATCCGTCTCCCGATTCTGTTAATATAATTATCTTATCTCCTATTCCAAACTTATCTTCGAATCAAATTTCTCTTTGATTTGAGTCCATCAAATTTGAAACCCTATCCTTATTTTGAATATTCATTCCTGTATCGTCGAGCAAAGAAATGTATTTGTTAACTAATACATATAAATGTTTTAATTTATGCTGTGTTGTTGAGTTGTTGATGTTGATTTGGAATTCCGATCGATTCGTCTGATCAACGCTATCGATAGAATTTCCAAAACACTTGAGCAGAGCAAACTGACACAATTTCGTTTTCAATTTTGGTAAATAAAATAAAGTTTGTATGATTATATTATGAAATTAAATTATTAATGAATCTGTTGTCAAAAATGATAATATTTGATTTTCATTTATTGTTTGGAAAACCATTGATTATTCTAATATGATAAATAAATGAAATTATAGAACATGGTTTAAAATTTTAATTTGGAATTCAAATGGATTTAAATCAGAATTTGAGAATTTAATTTCTGGTGATTTCCAACTTTGATTTGAAAGTTTTAGGTGTATAGTTTTAAAATATTTTCAAATTGAAATCATTTCAAAAAAATTTAAATGTTTGAATCAGTGCTCTTCTCTTTGTCGCTGGAAAATAATCTCGGTGATGGCGGCCGCATCATCGACATTCATTTTCGAGTTTCGAAGTGGAGAAACCATTCTGTAGCTTTGCTACGGTTTTGTTTGGAAAAATATTTTGATTTGAATTTCTTAAGTATGATTTGATTTATATATATGGGTATATTATTTTAAATTTAATTTGATTTGATATATATATAGTATACAAATAATTATCTCTAAAGGGTTTGAAATTAAACGGAAATTTAATTCTTAAAATTATGTTAAAGGATGTTTTCAATTATAAATAAAGCTAAATTTTGGATAAATATTTAAACTTGAAATAATTGAATTTGAAATTTTATTTGTATAGTACTGAATTGCATTTCAATATAACTTACCTAAATTATTCATAAGTTAAAAATGTAATTGGATAATATACGATATAAAATAATTTTATAAATAAAATTTGAGTGTTTATAATAAATGTTATACACTAAATTTTGATTATAAAGATGTTAATAGAGTTAGATAGGATAATAAGTAAACTCAGTTAATAATGAAATAAATTTGTTTTCAAAGAATTAATAAATTTGTTTTGAAAGAAGTAATAAATTGAAATTTGTTCAACATATGAAAATACCTTGAATTTTAAAGAAATTAATAGATGTAAATTAATTTAAATTGAAACTTTTATGTTTTAAATTAATCTATATGGGTTAAATATATGTAAGTAGATATATTAAGTAGAATAAATTTAACAGAAATTTGGAATAAAGAAGAATTTAAAATTGTTGAAGAAAATATGATTATAATAAAAGACTATTCAAATTTATGGTTTTAGAAATTGTAAATTGAAGAAAATGGGATAATAAGATAATGAATTTAGAAATAGTTGAGATTGATTTTAATGAAATCAAATGGATTAAATCAATTATTGAATACCAATTAATTTAAATTTGAATTTATATGGTTTGAATTAATTGTTATTTGTATTTCAAATCTGTTTTTCTTTCTGGTTGTTTCTATTTTCCTACCTCGTTCCTTTTCGGGGACGAAAAGTTTTAAGTGGGGGAGAATGTAACGACCCGTAAATTTTAACTGTTTTAATAACGTAATTAGTTGAAATTTTGCGAAATTTTAAACGATAAAATTTTGAAATATAAATGTGATATTTGGAATGCGTCTAGTTAAGCATAGCAACTGGTAAATTTTCGTCCGAAAATATGAAAGTTTATTTCGCGCGTAAATTTACTTCAATTTAATCAGTTAAAAAGCGATGAAAATGAAATTTCGAATCCTAAATATTTTTACATAGAAAAATTCTAAACCATCTTCTGAGCAAAATGTCAGTTTGTCGTTTTCAAAATTCGGACATCTTTGGCTCCGTTGATCTTATTTTTCAGCGTTTTTCTTGCATTTTCCGCTATAAAAAAAATTCGGATTTTATAATTCAATCGTACCACTGATATCTATATACCGTTTTGATCGCCTCGTCACGCTGATCTTTACGGTATATTTGTTTGTGTATTTCGGAGACCGAAAGACGACGAAATCTGTAACGTTGAACTGTATCGGTAAGTTTCGTGACACTTTTGGATTTCTTACTCTCTCATTTATCTACCGTGTCGTACCGGGGACATTAGCTTTTATTATTTTCGGGAGTTGTCATTAGACCTTTGCAATTTCCTATGTTCATTATACTGTTTTCTCTAGCCTGCACGTCTTCCACCTTTTCAACTTAAAACACTATTTCATCTACATTTTTTTTTCTGTTTCATTTCCCAGGTCCTTTTTAATTCTCGGTCTCTCCACTCTCTACCATTCACCTGTTCATCCTATTAGAAAAAAATTATTATTATAAAATGGATGCGTATATGATGGACAGGCTACACGTTTCTTTTCCCGATCTCGTCCATCTTCCACCGTGCTCCTTCGAACCCAACCACCGCCGTAATAGCCTCCACCACTGCAGCTCTTCTTCCCACCACCTCCAAGCACCGCGCCATCCCACTCCAGTTCAGCCGAAACCCTGGCCTCGGCGTCTCCTTCCTCCCTAGCACAGCCACCACAGCAACGTCCTCCTATTCCATGTTGAACCCGCCCCATGCCGTGAAACTCTGCCTCGAGGTCAGCCCACATGTGCAACACCTCAAACAGCACTACACGACCGAGCAGCTCACGCCTAGATCCCCACCGCTGCTGCCGAAACCACCAAATCAACCTTCGCCACTTCCTCTCCGCTTGCTTCTCCATCAACCTCCAGTCGCTCACCGCTGTGAAGCCCGCATCCACCATCAACAATGCACCAATCCTCCACCACCTTCCAGTCGTACTTCCTGACCAACCACCAACCTCATTCCCCTTGCTTCCTCCGCCTTCATCTCGCCCAGATCCACGAGGGGTATCTCAGACGAAACCAACAGCCCTTCCCCACCTCGACCTGCCGAACTCCACCGTACCGCCGTTCATCTGTTCTTCCGCCTCTTTTCTATTTTGTAAGTTATATATGTTTTGTTAGTCCTACTATTTATATTTACAATCTATTAGTGTTAGGTGAAATAGTTATTGTATTGATGGATATAGAGATAAGCAGTTTGTTGTTTTTCTTAAGTTGAATACTAGGTATACTGTTGTTATATGTCAGTCTATATTTGACCTGAGTAACTAATATATACATTTGTATAGAAAGGATATGAAATCTTAGTATTTTATGTTTGCAACTTTTAAAAGGTAAATATGTTAGAATATTATATATAACAAGGGAAGCATTATATAATAGTATGTATGCATGTAAACATTTAGATTTGTGCAGTTTAAAAGTAGCGTGTGGCCTTGTTTTATATATATATAATATTATGAAAACTAGTATTACTATATATATTCGGCAGTATATATATGTCTATTACATTTATATAGGACGTTTATATATATACACAACTCGCTATGGAGACTTAGTAAAATATATGTAAATGTTTCAAATGATAAGTTGGTACAGTTTTAGATCTGTTTATATATAGTTATATAGTTTGTATATAGTATGTTGTATATATATTATATGAAGTTTCTGATATTATACAGGTTAGTTTTAATGTGGCACCTGCTGTTATTTATATGTATATTGATTTGAAAGTGTATACAAATATATATATGTGTTACCGAGAAAGAATATGTGCTTTAAAGTATATGAATATGTTTATTAATTTAAAGATATGAGTTTACATGATCTGTTTGGATTTCTCGTATAAGTTATAATAGTATATTTATAAGCAGTTATATATAAAAGACTAAACTAAGTGTATATAATATTTATGTTATTACGTGTACAAAGTGATATTAGTATACAACTATACATATAAGATATTAGTTTAAAGAATGATTTCGTATATTGTACACATAATATATGTACACATATTTTAGTATATGTATATGTAATTGGTTTCAATATTGATTTAAATTTTTTTTTTTTGTGTTTTAATTTAAGTATTGATTTTCAATACTATATGATGATGTTTTATTTTAATAGGTGTTTGGAATTTAAATATGATCTTGATATATAAATAGATTTATATATATATATAGTATATATACGAGTTCACTTGTACCAATTATCTTCATCGGTCCAATTCTGATTTGATTTCATCAATTTCTATTTATCAGCTTTGATCACCGAATTCGTGCCAATCTAGCTCTGTTGTGAAATTCGTGCTTGGATTCGTAACTCAATTCAGTGCCATCTCTCTCTAGCCTCGGAAGGTGAGCACTCACTCACGATTAACGTTCTTTTATTTATTAAATTTGATTTCAATTGAAACGACAATTGAAATATGCTGCTGTTAGTTAATTACACTGTTATATATGCTATTGCCTGTATCAGTTCACCTGTGACATCTGACACCATTATTTGTTAATTATACGATGATAATCCTGTTTGATTTATAATTGATTGATTGTTTGTTGTTTATATTGGATGTTAAATTGAAATGTATAAAGTGATAAATATTATGCAAGTAAATTTGGCGTATGATAATAAAAATTTGAACTGATTTATATGTTAAATTTGATTAGTTGAATATGACCCCTTTTAATTGTTAAATTAATTGACATGTAGAATAGTGATAATTACACTTTGAACCATTGAACGTATATTTGATTAATTGTTGTAGTGTTAAAATCGAAATCGAATGACAATTGAAGAACCGTATAAATATTAGTGTAATAATCTTTAATCTACATGAAATGATAGTGTAGATTCTAGAGATAATTATATTAATTCGTACAAATAACAATGCGAATTAATACGGTTATTTCGGGATTATTTGAATTGATTATTGGATTGATATTGATTGTTGTTATTGCTTGTTTATTTACTTTGACACCATCCCAATTATCACACTGTAAGGTCCCTTTGCTATGTTTTGATTTTGAATTGAATTGGAATCGGGTTGAAATGATAAATACCCAAATTGAACTTTGACCTAGGATAGAGAATTAAATAAAACCCAATTTGTCAATAATTTGATTTAAAAATAAGCGAAGATTTTATTTGAATAAATAATATGGTTTTGAAATGAAGTTGAAATTTGAATTTTAATGAAAGGAAAATGTTAATATTTAATAATCTGAAACAAAATTTTAACAATGTAATCGATGAAAGAACATTGTTTAATTTGAGAAATGATTGAATTAAGTTTGAAATGATTTGAATTAAGTTTGAAATTATAATTAAGTTTGAAATTATTAAACTTTGGAATTATTTAATAATTAAGTTTTGAATTATTTAATAATTAAATGAGATTGAATTATTTAATGATTAAATTAAATTGAATTTTTGAATAAGTGAAATTGAACTTTTGAATGAGTGAATTTACTTCGTAAAAAAAATGGAAATCGAGTTTTCTTTATTAATTAAGTTTTGGGAAATTATTTAAGTAAGTAAATAAGTGAAATTGAATTTCTTAACAAGAAATAAAATGCGATTTATTGAAATTAATGTAAGACTTGAAATTTAAAGAATTTGATTTGATGAATTTATTTTTATTCAATTTGTAAGTTTTGATATAAGGAAGTTGAATTTAAATAATGGATTTAATGAATTGGAAATTTAATAGAAATTGTTTCGAATGGCAAATTTACTTAATGAATATCGAATGAAATCGATAAATGAATTTAAATTGATTTAAGTGTTAAATTAAATTGATTTAAATGATTTTGGAATGAATGTTATATACGAATTTAAATTGATATTTGAATTGTTTTAAATAAAGATTGAAATTGAATTATAAGATTTTGAAAATATGAATTTGGAAGTTTTGAAACGTAAATTTTGGAAATTGATTTCGAATGAGAAATGAAATGTTGGTTTACAAATTCTAATTGAAATTGTAATTGATTTGGTTTTGAAATATATAAACTACCAATCGGTGTAATAATTACGAAAGTTATTAAAGAGACCGGAATCGGTTAGGGACATACTCACTGTCTAAACCGAAAACCACTTTAATAACTACACGCGGAGTGTGATCTAGAATGAAGTGGTTGGAATGATGTATGTGATGACTGAAGAAAGAGAACGATAATGGATAGCCTTGACACTTGTGTCAAATTGGAAATGACTAAAATCAGGAGCCGTGCCGGGCCAATGGAGGTCAGCTACCTCAAGCGAACACACTTCTTCGAACTACTTATTACTTGTTGTCGATTGGTGCACCGTTGATTTTGGGAGTGTTGTTTCGCGGTGTTGCGGTCGCTGCGGTAATGCGTTCTCACCAGTCCGGATCAGGCAAACGGTAGTTTCACTACCTTGGGTATTGCCTCATGTGCCTTGTCATACTGGTATCCCTATACGCGACCACTACGATTTGTTTTTTACCTTTAGTATATGGATTGCCCTCTGGTGACTTCCGGTTTTGGGGAAACTACGGTCTTGTATATGCTCTTGGGAATAAAAATGTGTTAAGGGTGCAATGGGCCATGACTTAACACTATTTTGATATTTTATATTACTGATAGACATTATCTACTTATCGTACACTATTACATAGTAGATAGTTTAACGGATCCTTAAAGGATGGTTATTCCAAACATCCATTGAGTTACTTGTATTTCAATTGCTATTTCACTTGAGTTGGATTTATTAATATAAGAATGTTAATCCTGACTCGAGTGTCTTGTGTTTTGCTTTACGCTCGGGTCAGACTGAGTGTACAGTATTCGAGACTCACCTTTGGAGTTGGAGCTTTGCTTGAAGATCCAGCCACCTATTCTGCTTTCAGTATTCGATGATTCCAGTGATGTATTCTGATTTGTTTCTGATGTATCGTATTACTCTTCTGTTGTATCTGGTTTAACTCTGATGTAATTTATATATTTATATAGTAGCTTCATGAACTACTATCTCTTTTATTTCCGCTGCAAATTATTACTCTTTGTCTGTGATCTGTGATTATTTTATTTACTGTATATGTTCAGTTTTGCCAATTTAAATTAACAACGCGGTATTTTGAGCAATTCAACTCCGGCATGAGTGTCTACCTATACACTTATAATGGATGCGAATGGTCCAAAATAGCGGGTCGTTACATTAATAATTAGAAATTTTAAATAATATATCTTAAAAACAGTTTATATTAAAATATGAGTTTGAAATTATTATCAAATTAAACTATTCATTTCATTTCAAAATATTTGGACCATTTCAAATTTCCAAATCGACAAACCAAATTTCAACAAACTATCGAATTTTATATCGTTTCAATCCATGTTCAAAATATCAATACGGATTACTCCAACTTCAAAATATTTCAAAGTTATTTTCAGACAAATTTAATAACTCAATTTCGATAGAATTTGATTTATACTTAAAAGTTTAACTTCAAACTTCCAATTTAATTTCTCAAAGAAATTCCTTTTTAAACCAATTCATAATTCAACGCAAAACTTGATTTTTCAACAATACTTAAATTTATATAAATAAAATTTCCATTTCAAAATATCATTTAATTATATTCAAAAATCGAGGATTTAAAAAATCATTTAATTTAACCAATCCGGTGTCCATATATAATTCTCTACCCTAGTGTCAAGTGATACAGATATTTATCATTTCAATCCGCAATTTAAATTTTATGGTTATATATCATTTCAAACCGCAATCCCGAATTAAATAAAAATCCATAACGAACTTGCAGTTTATAATGATATGAAATAAAACATCCATTCATCTAATATCAACAATCAACATCCATTACAATTATCATCAAAATCAAATCAATAAATATCAATATAGAACTGATAATCAATAACGAGTATTAAACTAGCAATTTATATTCAATAATAAATTAAATGGCAATTTAATTCAAATAAATTCAAATTAACTAAGATGATGATTTAAAATATACCAAACAGTCATTAATAAATTTCTAATTCACATCAAAAATTAATTTAACTAACATAAGAAATTTTAGAAGTTGTGAGTGGGTTAAAACACTCACCTTTGAATTTAAATTGAATTTTGTAATCTATGGTAGCTTCCAGATCTAGATTTGGAGATTAGGGTTCTTCCCTTTTCTCCTTTTTTTTTCTTTCGTTTCTTCCTAGTTTTCTTAATTTTCTCCGTTATTTTCTTATTTCCGATCTTCACTTCTATCTCCTCATAACTGGAATCATGGGATCTTTGCGGGATGCGGAAGGTTGGGAGGAGGTGAGAAGGAAAAGGGGCAAGGCGCCAATTCCTTCGGGTCCTGATCAGAGGCTTACTCTGGGGGGGCAAAGAACGAGCAGAACAGGAAGAACTGAGGGTAGGAGGGTGCTTTCGGATCATGCTGGGCGGACAGTCAAACCTAAATTTCCTAAGCAGAAAGTTGCGATGTCAGGAGGTAATTCTAAAATCATTTTCACTGTTTCGGAGAATGCAAAGAAATTTTCGTACAGTGAGGCAGTGAAAGAAGGAGCGGTTGGCGATTTATGTAACCTGGATCTGGAGTTTATAGAGCCTACAGTAGCGGATGGTAAAAGGATAGGTTCCCTTTCTGATGAAGCGATCAAAGAAGCGGAGGGAGGTTGGGATTTATGCATTTTGCTGTATGTGGTTGGGTATAAACCATGGCTCCGGACGTTTGAGGGATATGCCAATAGGGTCTGGGTAACTAAGAAGTCGTTTTCTGTCCATTCTAGGAACAATGGCTTTTTCGTAGTGAGATTTGGTTTGGAGGAGGACTGCAATAAGGTTTTAAAATCGGGTCCTTGGTTTATGGACCGGAACCTGATTATTATGAAGAGATTGTCCCCAGATATGAGAACTGATAGAGATCTCCTTACTTCTTTGCCTATGTGGGTTAGACTTCCTGGTTTAAGTTTTAAATTATGGGGCAATAAGGCCATTAGCGCTCTAACTAGTACCATAGGAGTTCCTATTAAGATGGATGAGGCCACAAAAAATAAATCTAGACTAGCCTTTGCCAGAGTTTTGGTTGAGGTTAATGTTAAATATGGAATGCCTAACTCCATTGAAGGTAGGGACGAGAATGGGAGGAGTTTCTTTCAAGAAGTAGAATATGAAAACCCTCCTCCCATCTGTGGCAAGTGTGTGTGTTTCGGATATATAACTGATGAATGTCCAATGACTAAGTCTTGGGTCCCTAAAGAGACCCAAGCTACCATCTCAGATAAGCCTGGTTTAGCTGATTGTGGAATTGAGTTTTCAAATATTCCTGATAAGGAGATCAATGCTGGAGGTCCCTCTATTATTGATAATTCTGATAACGGAGCCAAGAATGATGTAGGGACGGATGTCCCCTGTAAAGATGTAGTGACGGAAGCACCAGAAGATAGGGAAAAATCTAAAAATGTAATAGTTATTTCACCTCAGGAACAGAATTTGGGAAAAGTTGTATCCTCGGTAGAGCGGGGTGAGGGGGCAATTTCAGAAGTTATAGAGTCAGATCATGTTACTACTACCGAAACAGGAGTCAGTGAAGATTGCTTCAATGTTCCTCTGGCCAGGTCGGAAGGTCCTCCTGATCAAGGAGCCAGGGAGCCATTCATTCCTGCTTCTCCAACTACCCCGGGAGCCATAGATCTGAGAACATCTCCTCCAAAATCACCATCGACTCACATATCTATTCTAAAACGCCCTTTGTCATCATCGGATCACAATTCTATTCCAATATCCTTAACTACTACTGATTTAGTTATTGATGATGGAACTTATAATAATGTTAATTTTAGGAGAGGTACTGATCATTGTTTTTTATTACAGGTACAAGAGAATCTGGATCAGGACATAGGAACGACTAAAGTGGCAGAGGAACAAAATAGTTATGATAATGTTGACACAGTTCAGGAGGAGATGGAAGAACAGCTTCTTCCGAAGCCTCAAGATATAGAGTTTGATAATATTCAGAAGGATAAGTTGGTCCGTAAGAATCCTAAGTGGGTTCAGATGTTAGGTATTCCTTCTGAAGACAATGGGGAGTCCTCGAGTAGTAGATTATCGAGGACCCGAAATAACAAGGTTTTATAATGTCAGTGGACTGTTGGAACGTTAGAGGGTTTCACAACCCTAACAGAATGGGAGAAGTGAGGAAAGTTATAGACAAGTTCAAAATTAGCTGTTTTGGTATTCTGGAAAATAAATTGTTGTTTCCAGAGAATTTGAAGTTGGAAAAAACGCTGGAAGATGGATGGAAAATAATAAGTAATATATCATGCTATTATAAATGCAGGATTATGGTTCTTATAGACGGAAAAGCTTGGGATTTCAATTTTATAAGTATGAGTGATCAACACATTACCATTGAACTGATCAACTCCTCGAAATTTAGATGTAATTTGACCTTTGTCTATGCCCAAAATTTTGTTGAATTAAGGAAAAGATTATGGAAGAACCTGCAGGAGGATGCTATAAATATTTATAGGCCATGGATGGTCCTTGGGGATTTCAACTGCATCCGTAGACCCTCAGAAAGACAGGGAGGTAATCCAGTAACTTTTAATAATTTGTTTGAATTAGATGAAATGGCTCTATATACTGGTCTTAATGAGATTAATATTAAAGGTTATGAATTTTCTTGGTGGTCGGGTCTGTGTCGAAATATATTCTCTAAAATTGACAGGGTGTTTGCAAACCTAGACTGGATTAACTTATTCCCTGATCTATCAGTTGAATTCTTACCTCCTACGGTGAGTGATCATAATGCTATTCTCGTCTCGTTTACCTCTAACCCTAGGGTTAAGAATAGTCCTTTTAGATACATGAATCATTGGTCTTTATGCGATCAATACTTTCCACTGGTTGAGAAACTCTGGGTTATCAACCACATCGACAGACCTTTGTTTCAAGTTATTAACATTCTCAAAAATATTAAGAGAGAACTCAAGAGATGGAGTGCTAATTCTCGTAATATCAAACAAGAGGTGAATGTTCTGAGAGAGAAATGCTCTAGTCTTCAGAAACTTTTGGAAAATTCTAATGATCACAACTTAGCTTTGGAATTTCAAAATTCTAAGATTAATTTGGATTTAGCACTAAAAAAAGAATTCATGGTTGCCAAACAAAAGGCTAAATGTGACTGGCTGATGATGGGTGATGAGGGATCTTCTTTTTCTACGCTAAAATGTCTAACAGAAGAAGTAGAAACCGTTTGACAAACTTAAATGTTGATGGTAAGGTGGTATCGGAAAATAAGTTTGTCGAAGCGGCTATTGATTTTTTCAAGCAAACTTATAATCAACCCTTATGTGATCATTTTCCTGAAGTTATTTGCAAAATGGTTATATCTGAGTTTGGGGCTAACTTTTTAAATGAGAGTTTCTCTTTAGAAGAAATCAAAAATGCCTTGTGGGATATTAAAGATTCTGTTTCTCCAGGACCGGATGGTTTTAACTCGTTGTTTTTCAAGACTCATTGGAATCTTTCGAAAGATATTATTTATAAAGCTTTAAATGATATTTTTCAAAAGGGTCTAATCATTAAAGAATGGAATCACACATTTATTCATTTGATTCCAAAAAAAGATCATTCCTCCTGTATTCAAGATTTTTCAGACCTATTGCCTGCTGTAACACTTTATACAAGGTTTTCTCCAAAATCCTGTGTAATAGACTGGGTCCTTTTTTGGATAAGTTGGTATCCCATAACTAGACGGCATTTATCAAAGGTAGATCAATAGGGGATGGTATTTTGTTAGCTCATGAATTAATTAGAGGTCTCGGAAGAAAGGATAATAAATACATGTGTATTAAAGTTGATTTAAAGAAAGCATATGATTCGATTAATAGAGATTTTGTTATTCATATGTTAAGAAGCTTGGGTTTTACAGATAAATGGATTAAAATTATTGGTAACCTTATTAAGACCCCAGTTTTCTCTATCATTGTTAATGGAGAAGCGCACGGTTACTTTAAAGGTTCTAATGGTCTTAGACAAGGAGACCCGCTTTCCCCTATCCTTTTTACCCTGGTTATGGAATACTTTACGCTATTAATGGAGGAAAAAGTTAGGGGTGGTCTGATCTCTCCAGTTACAGACTTTGGTAACAAATTGACTCATTTGATTTACGCAGACGATATCATTCTTTTTACTAAAGCCAATGTGCAAACTGCGAATGCTATTAATGAAGTTTTTAAAACCTTGAAAAGGGTTACTGGTTTGGAGTTAAGTGCTAAGAAATCTAACATCTTTTTTGGGCAAGGGGTTGATTGCTGCACAGACATCTGTTCGATCCTCAACATTCAAGAATCAACCCTTCCTATAAGGCATTTGGGTATTCCTCTGTCAAGTGCTAATTTGAGGTATAAGGATTGTTCTCCTTTAATAGAGAAGATCAAAGTTAGGATTGGCAGATGGGAAACTAAAATGTTGAGCTTAGCAGGGAGACTGGAACTTATAAAATCTACGATATATCCTATAATACAATTTTGGATGCAATGTTTCTATCTTCCTGTTGCTACTGTTCAAAAGATTAAACATATGATATTAAATTTTCTTTGGAAAAGTCGCAGTAGTAAGATCCCTTGGGAGGTCTTAAGTAGACAGAAAGAAGAAGGAGGTATGGGTCTGAGAAACTTAGAAGAGATGAACAAAGCGCTATATATCAAATTGATTTGGAAAATTATCAACTTAGAAGGTAGTTGGGCGGTATTCATGCATGGTAAATATATAGGGCTTAAAAGTTTCTAGGATACTAACCAGCCTTCGGATGACTCTGGAGTGTGGAAATTTATATTAAAGAATAGACACGAAGCCTTGAATTGCCTTTCCCTTAACATTGTAGACGGCAAAACTACTTTGTTATGGTTTGATCCTTGGTTAAATGGGAGTTCTATTATGGAACGCATTGGTAGGGATACTGCTTTTAGAACAGGTACAGAAAATTTGACGCTTAGCAGGATTCTAAGAAATGGTGAATGGAAGTGGGACTTGTATAGCTTTTTATTTCAAATCCAGACTGAAATTGAAGATGTCAAGATTCACAATAACAAAGAGAGGGATTTCTGGTCTTGGAAGTGCTCTAAGGATGGGCAATATCAGTTTAAAAAAGTCTGGAACTCGGTTCGAACCAGGTTTGATACTAAGTTTTGGGCGTCTATGGTCTGGAACAAAATTCATGTTCCTAAAATGGCGGTATGCCTTTTTAAAGCCATAAATGATTTTCTCTTGACAAAGAAAGATTAATTCAAAAGCAGATAGTGGTGGATCAGAATTGTGTGTTCTGTAATAGTCACATTGAAAATATAGACCATATATTTTTTCAATGTGACTTTACAGAAAAGATCTGGCTTTGGAGTTGTAAAAAGTTTTTCGTTAAGCCGAAGAGTTCATTTTCTTTTATTTTGAAGGAGGATTTACTGAAAATAGTTTCTATATCTAGCTCACAAAATTTCAAGTCAGATTTGTTTCAACTTTCACTTTCAATTTGCGTCTAGCATATTTGGAAAGAAAGAAATGAAAGGATTTTCCAGAATCGTTTTACTGATGGGTCGAAGGTTTGCTTAAAAATTTTCCAGACTATGAACATCAGAATGGCAAAATCAAAATATTTCAAGAACATCACTGGCATGAACTCTGAAATAGCTTTGAAATGGGGTTTTACCTCCCAACGCTGAATTGGGGATATAATCATAATTTCTGTTTCCTTTGCCACATTCCTGTTCCTATGTCTTCTGGCTCCAGATTTTGAGTACCTGTTTTATTTTACAATGCTTTTTCTCTCCCTCTCTAAATTACATTATAATTGTCTTGCATTCATAACTAATCAGTAGCTATTAAGTTTATTGATCTGCAGGTGGCTCAAAATGTCTATGGTTTCGTCCTGGACAACAAGACATTGATTTATTATGGACAGATTAGAAGTTTCAAAGGAATCAACTCTACTGAGGACAAAAGAAGCCTTATCAAAAACTTATCTTGCTTAGTGACGTCTTGAGGAAGTGCTGATGTTCCTATGGTCTTGCAAAATTCTCAGATCTGTGTGGAATCTCAGATCTGAACTGCTAAGTGTATGTTGAAGGCTATTAAGAGTTTTTTCAGCATCCCTGTCCTGGTCTCATAAAAAACTTCGTTAGTCTGAAGTTTAAGGAACAAAGTAGAAGTCAATTCAGATAGTATACTTACTCATGTGTTTCTGGAAGGGATTGTAGTCCGAGTTTCAGCTGTTTCTTTTAGAGAGTTCGTTGTTGTTTCGTCACCACGGAAGTAAAAGGAGGAGTTTTGCTCCTTGATGGCAGCCATTATTGTTTCTCGCGAGGCTGTTTTGGAAAGAGTTGAGTTATGAAGAGAATGAAGGTGTCGTATTGCCTTTTTCTTTTACGAGAAGTGTTTGGAACTTTCTAGAGGCTTCCAGTCCTTGGGCCTGCTAATGGGTGTTGGGATGTATTTGTACGGGCTCAACTAGTATAGAATTGTTTGAGTGTTTTATACTGTCTTTGGGCCTGGTAATGGCTATTGTTCTTTTGTTTTGTTGGACTTGTTTTATATTCTTAAAAGAAAAGTTTGAACCCCTTTTTCAAAAAAAAATTTCAAAATAAGCCCATAATTTAAATGGTCTCAGAATCCGTCCAAACAAGCGTCAAAATGTCCAGAAATTGAAAACGATCCTAACAAAAGAAACCTTGCATAAATCGGACGTCGTATGCAAAAGTTATTAAGGTTAGAACGTTGAACGATTAAATTATAAAATATATAGCACAATTGATAATTATTAATACCTCACTGCAACGTCACCGAAGCCCAAGCTACAGAAGAACACGCGAAACCCTACAGGAACATGCACGCATGCTTCTAGCCAACACCAAAAACCTTCATCGCGCCGCCAACGGCCATCGCGGCCATGCCCACGTCGCCAGGCGATGCGCTAGCGCCTGCTAAGTCCCACGCCCCCTCCCCCCTCCGATCACCAACGCTAGCCTAGAGATGCCGGCCGCCACAAGCCAAACAAACCTAATGAACTTTATCTGACGATCCACCTGATGATTCGCCAAACAAACTACGCTGATGCGCTCCCCTGCGCCCTCTCCACAGCACGGTATCACCGAATCACCGATCGGACAATGTTGACCGGCGATGAATGAATGGCCGAGATTTGTTCTTCAATTTCCGAACAACCAGTGGTTCGAATTGGAAAATGATCAGATCTGAGATGTGCTCATCGAGAGCTTCAAATCGATATATAATTCGATATGTATTGCAGAGTTTGAAATTTTCGATTTGATTTTTGATTTGAAGTTGCAATTGGGAATTACGGTTTGTCTACCATTGGAAGGAGAGGAACAGATGAAATTGTACGTACAGACAAACTGAGTTGAGAACACTAGGGTTTACAGCGAGATATTTATAGACAAAAGCTGAAATTAGAATGGACCAGATTGATTTGGATTGAAAGTTGAACGATAAATGGCCCGAAAAGCTTGTTCTATCTCCAAAATGAAAATGGGTAATCCTATATATCAAAATAGATATTTTTGTTGATTTCAAATTCAATAGAAGAGATTTCAAGTCCAAATTCTATCGTATGAAGAAGTTATGATAAAATCAGTTTATTTCAAATTGATTTCAATTAAATTAATTTCTAGGCGTTTCGAGCCCGTACGATCAAACGACATGTTTGATCGTTACGAAACTTGAAATCCTACAATAATTCACCGTTACAGATTCGATGAAACTGGTTTCGTCGAAATCCGAGTCAGTGGCCAAAATGACTATATTTCAGTTAATTAAATAAATTAATATTAAATTAATTAAATCACATTTTCAGTTTAAATTTTAATAATTTACAATTTCTATCATTTTTTATTTCTTAATCACTTACAATAATTTAAACAAATCTAGATGTCAATTTAAAGTTGGTTAATCCATCAATTTCAGTGTTTAATTTCAATTCCATTAAATTTAGAAATTATAAATTAAATTTCAAATAATTCCATTTAATTAAATTTTTAATCATTGTTATTCATGTCTTTCATTACAATAAGGGTATAACTAACATTGGTTTATCTCTTAGCACATTAATGTTTCCCAATTTCATCTTTATTTATTTTAACTACTATATTTCCCTTTACATTGAATTTTTGTCAAATTTATATATTAATTATAATTAAAATCTCAATTAACTCATTCAACTTGGTTTCATTCTTTATTATTACATCAATTCTTATCATGTAAGTGAAATTTTCATTTCTATACCTTTTATTACATTCACAATTACAATTATTGTCTTGATTCACATAAACGTAACATTTATCACCTTTAATTGAAATGGATTAAGTATATTGGTAACAGACAACAATTTGTCACTATTACTATGTTTAATAACATTTTTACGTTCATTATTAGCCACCAATTATTATAACAACTCATATTACACTAATCCTATTCAATTTCCATTTATTACACAAATTTATATTAATTAATCAACATTTACATTTTTCTTTTCATATATTCAATTTATAGCCAAGTATAACAATTTACATTATTTTATTATTGGAGCTTCATTTCAATTGTAAATAATTAACTTTAATTTACATTGTTACATTTCATTTTAGATATTTTTTCATTCATAACTCACAAATTTTTATTTATTTCAACTTTAACAGGCAAAGCTTAACTAAATTAACAATTTTTAATTATCGAAAATTATGGATCATTACACTTCCACAACCTAGGTTAACTCTTCCATTCCTAGCATCCATATCTTACTTCCTTCAAATCTGCATTCGAATCTTTGTAAGATACTGAAAAGTTGCCTAAGAGAGATGGGAGAATAGAGATAAAGTGTATACTTATATGTAGCAAATACAAGTACGTTACTATAACGTTATCCCATATCCCAATCTTTTCTCTAATTTCTTAGGACTATGTTTTCAAAAATCATTTTCAGTTTAAAATTACTTTCAAGTTTTCATAAACCTATGCTCTGATACCAAGTTCTAGCATCCCCTATTTTGAGGCCTGAAGCTAAGCACTACAGATGCTGCATCATCTTAAGTATTAACTTCCGGTGATAAAATACGGTAATGTTAATGGTATTCATGATATCAGAAGCACATGAATGTGAAATAAAATCAACACAGATTTCCATCACAACTTTTCTGGTTACATTTCAAATCAATATTTCTTATTAAATTACATAATCTCAAAATGATTCCTAGGTTTTGATCAAATATAATTATTACAAATTACGCCAAGAGTGACATTTAAAGATGCCTCTTGGATGACCAGAGTACTAAATAGAGAGACATAACAGTCATAAATACATCACAGTGGAAATAATACTAAATAACTCCTACATAGCTATCTTTGCCTCCTATACATCTTTGGATGCTTATTCATCCAACCTACTACACCTAAAAAGTTCTTAACTCTCAATCTACTCAAATTTAATTTTGAGCAGCTAAGAGTTTAAGGGGAACACATAATCTTCGAGTTAGACATAAAGCCTGATGTTAATAATTCTATTACATCTCGGTTTACTAATATTAAGTTAGACGACGCCGCTTAGTGAAATGGGTTTCCCCTCACTGATATCCTTTTAAAATAATATCTTTTGCAAATCAAAATCTTGCAATCAAACTGATTATAACAACAATAGCAATAACATATATGCATATAAATTAGGTAATCAATGGACTATCTGTCCAAACAATATAGTTTTATCAGGTTGACTACTATCCTCTAGCTGACTCGGGCCTACCAGACATAATAAATATTCTAACTTCTGTTAGATACAATACTGGACGATATGTCCTTAACTTACATCTCCAAGGGTCAACTAATCCTAATGATTTTGCGACCTCACCAATAACTTACCTCTTCTCTGTGTATTTCTTTCTGTGTAAAACATCATTTAAGTCTTACCTATAACAAAGCCCTACATACTGGAATTTTGGACTTATATTAGCTTGGAGCTACTAGCTAAAGTATGTGGCGCTACCACACGCCAGTCCCATCTGGTCTTCTAATATCTAATTTATATACTTAGGGTTAACTACCTTATTCAATTTTCCTTGAAATCTTTTCTTTCAAATTGATTTAACCCTTATAAATCATACTTAAACAAGGAAAATATGCTCTTTGCTTTACTCAAAATATCTATGCCATGGTTTATGCTTTACACAAAACAATGTTGATGAAATCTAAATCAAAGGGATTATCTATCCCTTCAAAATAAGTCAAATCCTATTTTTAACTTAAAATTTTTTAGGCAATAAAGACAAAACAACACCATCAAAACATTGTTTATAATCTAAACCAATCCCTTTCAACATCATTCAAAGCATCCCTTTTGAAATCATTGCTTAAAACCTTAGACATCCTCTTTTGAAGCCATTAATCATATCTTTCGAAACACTTAAAACAAACCTTTCGAAACACTTAAAACATATCTTTTGAAAGCATTGGGTTCAAGTAAGAATTTGTGGAAACATAGCTTCGAATCCATTAAAAAGTATTTCTTTCAAAATCATTGGGTTCAATATTTAATATAACTATAGGGTCAAAGAGAACAGAAGCGAAAGCATCACTTTCTAAAGCATTGATCTCAAATAAAGTAATTGGGGAAGAGAGCAACTTCAAAACAACCCTTTCGAAAATAATGCCTCTAAAACTATCAATAAAAGCGGCTAAGACATTCCTTTCAAAAGCATTGGGAAGGCGGCTTCAATATTAAGAAGGCGAAATCCTTCCTTTCGAATATATTGTTTTAAGGTTATAAAGAAAAGCGACTTCTAAATAATGTGAAAGGTATAAATGCGGCGGCTAGGGTATCGAAGGGGTTCAAAAGCAGCAACCCTTTCGAAAGCTTCTCTTAAAAACAAAGGCAAGTTAATGGATTCGAAAGCTAATAAAAGTGGCTTCAACCTTTTCGAAAGCATATTTTCAACACTGTCCTTTCCTTTCGTCTTTCTCCAATACACTACGTATCAATTGCTTGATACCATGTGCATAGGTTAAGAATGGGTGCGAAACTTTTACTGGGTACGATGATGGAAGCAACCAATGGAAGTGACAAAGTTGTAATTTGAAATAAAACTGATTTTATGCTTTTTAAAGTAATTCATTTTCACCTAACTTGCATAATTGGCCAAAATATGATTGGTTGCCGATTCTTTACCAAATTTCTTTTCAAAAAAGCTGCCGAACTCAACATTGAATAATTGAAAACATTTTAGCAAATAAGTCATTCTTCTTCTTAAAGCAGTTAAAAAACTTAAGCCCTTCAACTTAAATAATTTATTAACCATAATTAAGCATGAAGGAAAAATCCTCAAAAATCAAAATAATTCACATTAAATATATTTTCTAACATATATAAATTTCAGACTCAAAGGCATTAATTAATTTCCTTAAATAATTTAAATCCAAAATTAACTATTTTCTCTCATAGAAAATTTATAATAAATCCATATTCACTTGGAAAATTATGAAACTTGAAACCCATTTTTAAAATAATATTTTTGACCATATATCAAAAACGCAAATCCTTTGGATGTCATATGATAGGTTTTCGAATCTAAACATATCATGTAATTCTTATTGAATCCCCATAAATAATCAACTTAAAACACATAATCATTTAATCACTATAACATGGCATATACTTGCAAAAGAAAATAGTTTTACCTTTGGAAAATAGAGATGTAAACTAATTATTCACCTTGGCTTTGTGTTAAGAAGGTTGAGATTTTCCTTTAGATTGATTTGCTTAAGCTTTCTACTTGAATCGAAGCTTTTCTTCTCCTTGAATCCTTTTAATGGTGGCCAGTCGAGTTCTTTAGGGTTTTAGTTTTGGTTTTGAAAGTTAAAATGAATGAGGAATGAAAATATAAGGGTTTAGGGTATAGGAAGAAAGGCTATTCCCATTTTACCCTTTCCATAGTCCTCCTACTTACTTATTTTTAATTCTCATTTAATAATACATTCATTTCGATACGCCTCCTTCTTAATTAACATATCTCAATCCCTTAACTCTATACATTGTTTCAGTTAATTTATCCAATTAAATGTTCTAAATAATGTAAGTCAAAATTTGGGTCATTACAATTTGGCACTTTAGAGTTATTCTCTTTTGGTGTTTAGCGTGGCCGATAGATCCTTAAGAAGTATACTTATGGATTTTTCCTCGATCCTTGTGATCGGTCGAGACTTGGTTTTCCATGAATCTTGTGATTGGTCGAGATATGAGATTTTGTTTGTTTTCCCTAATCCTTATGATCATGTCGAGATTCTGCGTTCCCCGGTCCTTGTGATTGTGTTGAGAATTTGCATTTTCGATCTTTGGTATTAGATCGGTACGAGTGATACCACAATTTTTTGTTTGCCTTGGTATGAAATTGGTTTCTTTGTGTTAGGAATATTGTGCTTTATTCTATAATTTTGTGTTTAGTGACTAATCTATGTTCGTGAAACATATATATATATATATATATATATTTTCTTGCACTTGGTGATGGATTCAGAGTTAAATTAATTAAGTGAATGTTATGTTTTAGACATCTGGATTTACTTATATGTTATTTATTTTTGTGTTATACCTTGTTCTCACCCTTTTGGATAATTAGAGATAGTCTGACCCGTTTATTTTATACTACTCGGGCCAGGCTGAGACTTTTCAGGTTACAGGACATGTTGACCTTTGGATTGTTATGCTAGCAAGGAGATAAACATTGTTAACTTTTAGTTTATCCCTTTTAGAATTTTTGGTTTTGTATTTAAGATGTAAAATTATGATAAAGATTTATATCAGATGTATATTTGTAAGTCTAGTATTTTTTTTGTAGACTCATAGTTTGTATTGTATATGATGTATTATTCCGTTGTGATCTGTGACAATTGTTTATATGATATATTATTCTGATTCTAAGAAACCAGTATGATTATTACTTTGGACGGAGACTATACACATCAAATTTAATTCTAGAGATTAAGAAAAGACTCATAATTATGACGTGTCAATGTTAGTTTAAAGATATATTTAGAGTCAGTCGCCCTTAACAAGCCATATTCTCTGTATTATTAGACAACGTTATTTATAATATTCTTTAATAATATGAATATCACGGTGGGGCCATTACAAGGTCACTCTATCAGTTGTTCGAATGAAAACCTATATACTTAATTTTATGTTTTAATTTTTCTTTTTATTCAAGTTATGAATCATTTTAGGGTTGATTGTTTTCATTAATTTGTTTATTCTCCTCTCACTAATTATACAAGTCGATTTCAACCTTATGTTTAAATCTGAAACTAAATCCAGGCTCATGTGTTTTAAATCTCAATTCGGCTTCAGTTTCACCATTTTAACCTCAGCTGATCAAAATCTCAAATCAATTTCAATCTTACATTTTCTTCAAAAGGTAATATATCTTGCTAAATTTCAATTAATTTATCTACTTAAGATTAGTTTTAGTGTAAATTTGAAATGAAATTTTGTTAAATTTATGCACTATTTTAAATATGATTTCTAGGTTCTTCTTTTTACTAAAAGCAATAAGACTAATTTTTTGAATGCTAATTTGTTTAGCCTTTAACTCTTTTAACCTTTTATTTTTGATGAAGTAAGTTATACTATTACTAGATTTTGAGATAATTGGGTACTGTGTGTATAAATATAAAACATTCATCTATTTGATGCACTATGTTGATTCTTTAGTCGAAAAGGATAAAAATATTTGTCTTTTATTTCAAAACGTTAAAAATAAGATAAATATAATGTAATTACTTGTCTTTTCGACCCCCAAATGTCGATAGTAATACATCCATGGTATTCACGCATCGAGCACCCAAGTGCCAAAAAGATGAATTGTTAGGGTCAAATAAAAGAAAAGAAATAGAACAAGGTAGGAGGAAAATATCATAATATCCTAATATAACGATCATGTATAATTTCTAAAGACAGTGTAAACTATCATTCTAAGATACAAAGTTTTTTAAAGTTACAGCAATCAGCCTAGATAGTTACAACAACCTGTCCTCACGAATGTTGATGATGTAATAGTTATGCAGCGAAAATAAATACTATGATAGGAAACCATCTAGCTCATCACCGAAAGCTTCAAAGCGTCCATGGCTAAATTTGGAAATATACACGAGGCTGACCAAAGCATTATAAGAACATGTAACGACCCCGAATTTTATATAAATTTAAATTGATAATTAAATTAATTTTTGAATAAAAAATTATGGAATTAACTAATAGATTGATTTTAGTGATGCGAGTTTCCCCGAATTTAAATAAAAATGTATTAAATCATTTTAAATTTAGAAATTGTATATATATATATATGTGAATCTGTATATGTATATGTGCATATATGAGTAAATTTGACTTTAGAATTTAAACTTGAATATTGAATTTGTATTTGAATTTAAAATTTAAATAAATGACTTGGAAAATATTTGATAGTTGAACTCTAAAACAAAGAAGAAAAAATAAGCATATATGTTAGAATAGAACTAAATACTTAAGTTAAGAATTTGTAACAAAAGAAATGTTATGCAGGCAAGAATAGAAAAGAAGACAAGTATGAAAACATAAAGTAAAAGTAAAGCAGGCTTTGTATATTTGTATGTTGACTGTAAAGCTTAGAGATGAAGGCAAGATCAAAGTAAATAAAATATCTAATGTACATGCTAAACATAAGGTACCATTGCATTTAATGCTTTTCATCCTAGCACAAAACAAGGTCTGTTCGAAAACACTTTCAGCCCAAAAAAGATAAAAATCTCTGATTTGTTGTGTACTTGTATAATAAACAATTCTCTTTACTTGGTTATTTATCAACTTATCTCCTTTCATTCGTTACAAAAGTCTTAAACAAATACAAATCCTAAGAAAAGAAAGAATAGAAGAAATATACAAACCTGAAAACAACTAGAAAGCCAAACACTTCAGTTTCAAGATTTCCAGCATTCATGTTCAAGTTCAAAGCCATTTCAAAACTTTCTGGAATCAACAACAAAACATGCAAAGTTTTCAAAATCCCAGTTTTCATGCATTCCTGTTTTCAAAACAAAAAGAACAAGCTTTCTGTTTTAAATGACAGGTGAGCAAACTACTTTGTTAAAGCTTAAAATCTGATTTAATCTTGCAAGTATGCTACTGTGAAAATCTCGGGGATAAATGGGAATATACTTGTATGTATATGAATTTAGGTGTGCATGTTTGAGTTACAGGCATATTTGCCTCTGTCATTTCCAGGTTTTCAAAAACCTGTTTAAAAACTGATTTCTCTTCCCCTGGATCTTGTTAAACTTTATAATCTAAACAGAAATTATTTGTTTAAACACCATCTAGATTTTGAAACAAGTTTAAGTAGTTTAAGTTTGAAAATTCCCTGCAAGCAAGAAAATACAGTTGAAACTTAAAAAAAAATGAGGTAAATCAAATGTCGTATTATACTGATTTAAGTATATGCCTCGAATCATCTTTGGAAAGTATGATTTTTGAAACAAATATCCAAATTTATCATTTTAAATTGAATGTAGATTTTGGAATTTGTCTGGAAAATGAATCTTGATCAAATTTCTGATAATCGAAGAATCTATGAATGTTGAAATTTTGTCTGAAGCTTGCTTGGTCATCAATGGAGCTAGGAAAAATGTTGAATAATTTTTCTATTGTAAACAATGACTATACGAGTAAGATTTATGGTTTCGAACCAGTTTTGGGTTGCCTGAATTTGCGAGGTCACCGCAATGTCTCTGGATGATCGAAGTGTATGTGACTTTGGGAAAGGCAGCGTCGAAGATCGACGGAGGGGTGGCCAAAGTTTCGTGGTCGCTGGTGATGGGAAGCGTCGAGTCGAGGGGTTATTGATGATCTGCTTTGTTTCAAATTTTGAATCGAGTTGCTCGATTTTGGGTTCCAGTGAGATTGATCATTCTGGGTGGTCTGAGGGTTCGAATAGATCGTCGTCGACTTGTAAGCGAAGATGAAGTTGGCCGGAGGGGCGGCGAGCAAGCGTGCACGTGCACGAATTCGATTGCGTGTCAGTGTTGGTCTCCGTGCACAGTTGGGTTGGGAAAGAAGCAAAGTTACTCGGGTTTTCACTCGAAGCAGTTCGAGTTTCTCTCGTGCTCGTTTCGGGGAGGAATTCGAGTTCACTCGAGCGAGTCTATGTCAGGGATTGTGAAGAGTTGCTGAGGATTGTATTTTGAGGAGTTTAGGACCTGTACCAATTTTGAGAAGTGAGAAGAAAAGGGGTTTTAAAGTTAACTTAAGTAAACAATACAAGGCAAGTATCAAATAAAAAAAAATCATAAAGCAAATGTCTTGAATTTAATTGGTCTGACTTGATAATCTTCAAAAGAAATGTGATAATGATTAAATTAAGAAATTAATCAAGATAGATGGGTTATAAAGATAATTATTTAATGAAATTAATTAAGATTAAATGATTATGTAATTCACTTAAAGTTAATCTAATTAATTTATTAATTGAGAAAAAAAAATTAAGAGGATTGATTAATTAATTTATATCAAATGATTTGTAATTTATAAATCAGAGATTGGATAACTAATTCATAAGTAATTAATTTGATTAGAAATAAATAGAATTAATTAGGATTAAACGATCAATTAATCCTACATATAAATGATTATTGAAAGTTTGACCTTTCTTATGAATGTTTGCCTTGTATAAATTGCCTTGGCTTGATTGTCCTATCTGATTTGAGATATTTTGTTATGTAGATTGAACCGTGTATGATTTATTCATTTATTTACATTTGTATACTATCGGTGAATCTATGAATGGACGATAAGCGTTATAGTTTATATCGCTTATCAATTATATTTTTGTGTTTTAATCTGTTATGATTGAATGATGTTGCACTACTGTGTGAAACCCCTAGACTACACATTTACACACACAAATATGGATTTCACGTGGAAATCGGTTAAATCACATATGATGTAAATTTAATGTTTTTGAAATTGGATTTTGAAATTGGAAATTCGGGTTTAAAGTGAAAAGCTTTTGAAATGGAATTTCAAAGATAAAAGTTATTTCGAATAACTTAATCGAGTCTTGAAATTTAAATAATTTGATTTAAATTTGAATTCAAGTTTGAAATTGAATTCTATGATTTGAAACTAGGGATTAAAGATATTTAACAAGTTATATATGGGTTAAACCATTTTAAAAGTATTGATTTGGGAATTTGAATTTAATTCAAGGGCCTTAACTCGTGTAAATATAACTGGATTTTTCTGAAACGAAACTATTTGTTTTCAAATAGTAAAAGCTTTCACATAAGCAATGAACTTCCAATTTGTGTTGAAAGAATATCAAGTTTGAAATGGAATTGAAATGTTTTGAAAACTATGAAATGAGTCTTTGATTTTAAAGACCGAACGAGTTAATCCAACTTGAAATAGAATTGTTTTGAAAGTTATAGGTTAAATCTTGACTTAAAGATTTAACGAGTTAATTCAATTGAAATGGAAATTGTTTTGAAATCCATGAATGAATCTTTGTGAACGGGGTTAACTTTGTGAATTGAGTCTTCTTGTTTAAAAGATTAAAAGTGTGGAAATTGTTTAAACCATTGAGGGTTTTTGAAATGAATCTTTTTGTTTAAAAGATTGGAAATGGTAATTTGTTTTACCATTCGAATGAAAAGTTTTAAGCTTTAAGCTGTGATTTAACTGAGACCCCAGTATCCATATGATTTTTAATTGCGCTCGTTATTCGGTTTAGCCGGGAGAGGACCTTTGTGTCATATAACCCATTCCGAATAGTGATACGACGATATGGATAGCATTTGAAGACCGGTGGTGAAGACCGGGTATTTGCGAGAGCGATAGGATGACCTATCGATTGTCTCTGCACTGAGTAGCTACGGTATAGAGATTCCCTAAGTGATGGGAAGTCCGATCAGGATTGTGAATACCCGGATTTGCAAGGGCTTCTTTGGAAGTGCCTTCGGTTCTGTTCGAACCCGGAACAGACTTGTATGGATGTGTGTCTGACGTTACACTTTGAGATGTAAAGCTGGTTTCTATCAAATACATTTCTGTTGGTGGCGGAGAATTTATTCTCTTAGCTTAACACCCTTCTCTGAGACGTACGAGCTCAGAGGTTATGTAGTTGATGGTTACTAGTGATACATTCCCAATTTGGTAATGTGGCATGCGAAGTGCTGCTGATCATTTGATTGATCAAAGCGTGCTTTGTGAAAAAGCGTGGCTTTGTGAAAAAGCGTGGCTTTGTGAAAAAGCGTAGCTTTGTGGACGAGACTTCGTCGAGCCTCACAACCCGGTAATGGTCGAAACAGGAATGTTGCGACAAAGGTTTGTAGGGGTAGCGCCCCTAGGGTATGTCATTTCCTTCTGGATAGAAGGGTGGTATCATGGTATGGAGCCCAGATACTTACTCATGTGGATACACTTTATTTATTATGTGTGATGTTGGTTATCGAGCGCTCGGATAAAGGTCGGTAACTACCGGGGGATGACATGACTCGTGTGTTAGTTACCTAGTTACAGCTGTACAGCGTGAGGTAGCGTCGGCCTTTTGTTGTAGAGATCCGGTTAGGATCCGGGGCGTCTTTCCAGAGGCGTTTCTATTTCGGTAAGGAAGTTCCTTAGCCTGATCATTTGTTGGAAATCCAAAGAAACAATACGAACCCTGTACGGTTTTTAGTTGTATTACCTGCTATGGAATGTGGCGGTAACCTGCTATTGAACGTAGTAGCTATAGTAGGCATACAACAATGGTTGTATGCTGGCTAAGATTAATATTATATTTTCGAAATGGTTTTCAACACTATGCACTAATGATAATAATATCGAATGATTTTGCGTAGTAAGCATTTTTGACTATCATAAGAAGAAATCTCCTCCAATTCTGCGTTTGCATTGTGTGTGTGGTGGGAGGTCTTATGGTAGTTTCATTTTCGAAAAGCATTGCGGATTTCAATGTTTAAAAGCCTTAGTTGCTTGTTTTAAAGATAAATTGTTTTTGTTACTCACACCAGTCCCATGACTGATCCGGAGTTTATTGTTCCCTTCCTAAACTCTGGGTGCCCACCATTTTCCACACGGGCAGTCTAGAGTTGGGTTTTCTTAGATATTCAGGTTTGGTAGATTATCTGGAGCTAGTCAGTTCTTGGAGTTAATGGATTGACGTTGCTTATCTTAGAGCATTCTATTGGGGATATTCTATCCGCTGCTGGTGTTATCTACTTTCATTCCGCTGCTATTTCTTGTATCATATCTCCGATGTATATAGATATTCATTGTATCATCATTGTATTTGGATATTGTATCAGATGTTGTATATCTATATTCTTTTTCTTTTCCGCTGTGTTGTTTACTTAATGTTGTTATAGCTCCGGCGAATCGGATTTGAACGGTCGAATCTATGACATTCGAGTACGATGTAAAGTATGGATGTCGATTTTCGAACGGGCAAAATCCGAGTCGTTATAGAACATAACACCCGTATTAGTCTGGTAAACCAGCGTGAGAAACTTAAGAATTGTGAGCGACATGTAACAGTAACTATTGAGACCGTACGGATTCCCAAAACAGTTTTTCCCTCAAAGAAAATAAGCATTCGTTAAGTTTAACATATAGTGATATGATATATAATGTCTAAAGTATAGCACATAAATCATATTAAATAGTTGTTGTGTGAATGCTACAATAATAATAGGTATACAATCAATACCATTAAGGAAAGTTCATATATGGTGGAGACGCCTCTAGTAAACTGAAGCGGATCTCCATGACAAGGATCAGAAACTTTCATCCGAGCATCATATTTCTATGAATAAGATATACTATGGTAAACACAATTGGCCCAATGGTGAACTGCATGGTACTAAATATCAACAACTCCTACACATAACATATCGATGAGCATACTCTAGATATGGATTTAATATACACTCATGGGTAAGCTAAACTCAAGATTGTGCATCCTTCTCTGGTTTTGGTCATTTTCGATGTCGAGGCTACGTTCGGCATCTCTCACTGGAGTCTTCATCACTCAAACAGCACACGTATCCCCAATTAGATTCCTTTATCTCAAATAGATCACAAATCACCACATGGATTCGAGCGTCTTAAACAGATTTCGAACCTATACATAGTTTCCCCTGCATAAGTCCTTTGACGAATACTAACGATGTCCTCTCTCTTGGAATACTCCTTATTATAAACAATCTCACACGATAACATCGTTTGAAATGTTAACGCTGACCTTTCCTTTGGTCTTAACCTTAGGACAAACGATTCAACTCTATAACATTCACTTCTCAGCCGCTTCTAGAACATAGATCATGTATATAGTTTTGAAGTTGTTTCAGGTTTGAGTCATCTTATATAAGTACACTCTTCCCACTTACCGGACTCTCCAAAACCAATCGATGAATTTTCGGTAAACTCAACCCGTTTCTTTTAGAAATAAGTAGACAATACATAAGAGCAGAGATCGCCTCCTAACCGTTTAAATGGATGGATTTCCTTGTCATTTGTCCAAAAAGAACACATGTGTTTATACTTATGGTATAATACCACCAAAGATAACTGTACCATAAAATTCCTATTTTTCTTTTAGATATTTCGACAGTCGACTAATCGACCATCTAGTACAAGACGTTTGTTTACTAATGGAAACTAAGTCCAGTATACTTTCCATAAACAAATGAACCTACAAAACAATATTAAGTCATACAAAGTACGATCAAGCCACACAAAGTTTTGGTTAAGCTACTTAAGCAACTCTTGATCCCTTTAATTTATTTAATCCTTTTAATAATTAAAAATTCCTTTATTAGTAAAATTCTTTTACCTAATAAACTTCTATCTTTTTACAAATGATTCCACACTTATAATTTCCTTTATAATATCCATTTTAAGGATCTAAGTACTTTGTCAAATCCATTCAAAAGGTTTAAGACTAATGCTAACCAAACATTGTCACTACAAACCCAAAACCATTTTGCTTGTTCTTATCTTTAAATCATTCTTTTAAAGCTCTATTTACATCCATAAGTATAATAAAAAAGGATTAAAGACTAATTTTATTAACACATTGTCATAATAAAACAAAAACCATTCCATACATGTATTATCTTTAAAACATTTGCTTTAAAGATCTAACTTCATATTCGATCAAATTCAGCATTTGACAAGTTAACTCTCAAGTTCTAAAAATGATTGCTTATAGAAATCACGATTTGTACACTTAACTTGTTTTCGACATTCCAATTTAACCATTCCTCATTCAATAGTGAAGCCAGGTAAGTTAGCGCACTGGTTGCATCAAGGCCTTACCTAGACACTTCATTCTTAAATCTTACAAATGGATAAGTCTACCTCGTCGGCTTATAGTGTTGAGTATAGTATTAGTGATTTCAATAAACAATAAGAAATCAACACGATTAACATGTTTTCGACATTTTCCAACTTACTATTCTTTAGTCAAGAGGGAAGCCCTGTAGGTTCAACATCAATCTTAACTCTGACAAATAGATATGCCTTACTTCATCGGCTTTTAGTGTTCAACAAAGTTAATTATTTTTCAACTAAGTAATTAAACAATTTAACTACATAGCCATTAATAAATTACTAACCCCTTTCTAAACCTTTGGTTTATACTTTTAAAACCCTTTTTAAAATGATATATATATATATATTACACTAAAAATTAACCTTTCGACTAAGACGAAAGGTCTATCAACAAGAGTAAAGGAAAAGAAACACATCCCAAACCTTCCGAAGGAGTCAAAGGGATGCAGTCCTCAAACTTCACTAGCATCAAACCTTTTGAAGTAGCCAAAAGGTTACGTCTCTAGTATCAAGAGTGTTCTTACCTTTCGAACGGGATGAAGAAGTCAAAGCAAGTGTGAGCAAGAATTTAATGATCTTTTTGAAAGCATAATAAGCCTTTCAAACCGGTTATAACACATCCGAGATACCCCTCAACAATGTCAAAAAGTTTATGAAGAAGACAACACTCACAAGTCAGTAAAGAAAGAAATACAACCTTTCAAAGACATTGAAGGAAAGCACAACTCTCGACAACAATCAAGTGAAGAGCAACCTTCCGACAAGGTCGAAGGGTTTACCCATACGTAAGGGAAAAGAAACCAGCCGACTAGGTCGAAAGGTTCACAGTAGCATAAAGAAGGTAAACCTTCCGACCAAGTCGAAAGGTACTTGAGGGCGTAAAGAAAAGCAAGCCTTCCGACAAAGTCGAAAGGTCCATGGTAGCAGATGAAGGACAAACTTCCCGGCAAAGTCGAAAGGTTCACAGTCACATATAAAAGGAGAACCTTCTGACCCAGTCGAAAGCATGGGGCCGAAAGGTTGACCATCCGTGTCTATAAATAAGACCCAAAGGGTCCTGTTTTGGGGATTTGATTTCTTTCATTCTAGTCTTGTTTCTTCTTAATTAGAGCATTGTAACCCTAATTCGATGTTGATTTAGGAAATTTGATAAATAAAGCTTTTTCTTGGATATAAAGGAAAGTCCTAGGCATTGTTAATTACTTTACTATTTACTTGAATGTTTGTTGAATTAACTCATATTTTCAGGTTAACCCCTTCGGAAGGTTCTCGTCGATAGGATCAACAACACTTTCGTCATAAGCAACTACTTCAACCCTTCGAAGCCTTCAACTTTTCAATCAGAACCATTTGACTAAGTTGGCAACCAAATCAGATCAATAATCACTAAAACCTTCCGAAATCATTGAATCAAAGGACTAAACCTTTCGACGAGATTTATAATGCATCTAGTCCAAATGCCAACTTCAATCTTCTGGAGTAATTAACTTAGAGCCCCAAACCTTCCGACCAGGTCAACAGCTCTTATGCGATAACTATCCCAATAACCTTAACTTTTCTACATTATAACCTTTTGACATTACAATTCAAGTCACCAAACATTTCGACAAGATCAAAGTTAAAGGAAATCATTCTCATACCTTTTGGCAAAGTTGAAACCTACTTCATATAAGAGATCTAACCTTTCGACAAGGTCGAAAGCTGCTATATATTTAATAAGGATTTGATAACCAGCCTAAACCTTAAGGAAACTCAAACCCTAATCTTACGGCAAGGTTTAAACCACCCTTGAAAGTATAAACTAAGAGAAATTCAACCTAACCAAAAGGAAAAATTTTACAAGAGACTGCGTGCAAGTTCAACTAAGACAAAAAGTTATCTATTGCAAGATCCAAACCTCTCGACGGCATCGAAAGGTTTCAGCTAAAAATCAAACAAGTAAAGTAGAATATAAAAGAAATTCTAAGGGATATCAAACTCTTCATCTAAACAAGCCTATCCCTCCTCCTAGGAATAACTTTGAGGTGTTGACCATAAATTTGGTTAACATTTTGGGCGCTAGAGGAAGGGGCTGAACCTCCGTCCTGATTGAATTCCCCACCTACCCTTTTACTTAGGCAAACCTCTTAGGGCTTATTGACTCCTCTTTTTTAACAAGAAAGGATCAATTTTGGATAAAAGACTCATAATTCATCTAATTGCATTTAAAGGATAAGAAATGGATCCAATGTTCGAAACTAGAGAATTTTTTTGCAAGGAGAAGCCGGTTCAAGGGTCCACCGAACCTCTAGAAGTAAATTCTAATCATCAAGTGGATTATAACCCATGCTTACTTGAAGAAAAAACCCTTCAGCTTCAAGTTTTATAGGTCATTAAGAGGAAAAGACAGATTATACCCTATGACCCTTTAAAATTGAGTATCAACCCATTCCATTTGGGATCAACCCTAATCTTTGCTCTCGAAAAGGAGAATTCGAAGGAAGAGAACCAATTTCTACAAATGAGAAGGATCATTCAGTCATATTCCCAAAGACCTAGCTTTGGAAAGTAAATGATAAAATATTATGACAATTTTGCATGTAAATGGAGTAAGATTATACATGAGGCTCATCATTCAAGGGAGAGCCATGAACGCATAGGAAAATTCACCACCGAAGAACTGAGAATAGTAAAGGAATTACCAAATGGAAGCATAAAGATTACCAAGAAATTTACACCCAAAACCCCAAGATTGAAAGAAAGGCCCTTGACAGAGGGTCAACGGATGATGAAAAGGAAACTTACTCCTCAAGAAGAGGTACTTGAACCAAGCCACAAAAGAATTAGACGCCAGGTAAAAACGGCTCAAAATTCAAGACTTCTTAAAGAATATAATCTTACTACCTCGATCGAAGACATATATATCTAAACCAAAGAAGAACTGAATTATTGGCCTTCTTAGAAAAAGAAGCGGGATTTGAAAGGAAACTCAAGGGATAATATTGCAACTTTCATCTAATAAATGGACATGATACAAAACAATGTAATGTGCTTGAAAAGATGGTCCTACACTTCCTGAGACAAGGAAAACTTAAATAGTTTGTAAAGGATTGAACAAGTCATGGAATAAAATTTCTATTATCAAAATAAGAGAAGTCTGCATGGTTGGGAATAAAATTCTCCTTAAACTTGGACTACCTAAAATGGTAGGCTACTAATAATGGTAGAAAGCCCTTGGTGGCACTAAGATGGCCAGGTTAAGGCACCTCCTAGAGGGAGGGCGTAGTCCTTTAGCTGCGCCAAAGTCATAAATGGCCTTGTTAAAGCAGCATAAGCCCTTATCCGCATCACGTTATGGACAAGATAAGGCGCATCCTGGAGGCAGAATGGGTAATCCCTTGGTCCTGTCGCGCTATGGCCTGGCCAAGGTACCGACAAGCCCTTAGTCGCGCCACGCTATGGCCAGGTTAGGGCGCCTCTTGGAAAGAGGTCGGGTAAGTCCCTGGGACCTGCTTGAGAATAAGCTTGCCGAGCGCACTGGAAACCCGGATGAAATGTCCGACGGACTAAGAAAAGTCCCTGCCTGAAATGGGCAATTGCCACAAATCGACACCGCCTAAAATGGCAACTGCTTAAATAAGCACAAGAATTGGACAAAAGAGTCCCTTCCTGAAATAGGCCAAAACAAATAAGTAAAGAAACTCGGGCCCGAGAAAGGAAAAACATGCAAAATATCATTTATGCCTGAAGATGGCACATTCGATAAGAGAATCGAAAAGAATTCACCGTCTTCATCTACCAGATTGGTATTCCAGTCTTCCATTACTTATTACTAGAAATGGTATTCTGGTCTTTTATTAATTATTGCTAGAAATGGTATTCTGGTCTTCTATGAATTATTGACAAAAATTGTATTCTGGTCTTCTATTACTTATTACCGGAAATGGTATTCTGATCTTCTATTAATTATTGCCCGAAATGGTATTTTACCAGAAATGGGATTTTGGTCTTCTATTAATTATTACTAGAAATGGTATTCTGGTCTTCTATTAATTATTACCAGAAATGGTATTCTGGTCTTTTATTAATTATTATTAGAGATGGTATTCTGGTTTGCTTTTAATTATTTCCAGATTGATTCTATGGTCTTCTATTATTATGGCCGAAAACAGTCTTCTAGTCTTCTGTTATTAATACCAGATTAGCAGATATAGATTTATAACCTCTTACCACTCATTACTAGAAAGCGTATTCTGGTCTTCAAGATTCTCACATCCATGAACTTCAAAATCTAATACCCAAATCCGGGTTTCGTGATACTCATTTTAGAACTTCACTATTAAAACTCGAACATGAGTTTCGGGTCTTTTATATAATCTCATCATCTGAATACCCGAATATGGGTTTTGAGTCATTATCAATATCTAATATATTATATTTGGATATGGATATCAAGATTATTGTTTAATTAAGTCCTAGTATAGGGAAAAGATTTTTAGACTTCTATTTGTCTCGAGTGCTCGAATCTGAGCCAACGAATATTATCAAAGAGGATACTGTTATGACTTCCTGAATGGGGAATTCGGGCTCCTAACTATGTCAAAATAATGGGTGAGAAAGTCACTACTTCAAAAAGTTCAGACATGAACTCCTAAATCAAGTTCTTCATTTAATGAAAGTTATAATTCTAACATTTATTACCGTACGATTAGGCAGGATTTATTTCCAACAAGTCTTATGCCCTCTAAACAAGCAGAAAGTGTTAAATCCATGATCATTTCTCATCATGGTTAAAGATGAGATCTTAACATTTTGAATAAATTACTTTTCATACGATTGGAAAGATGAGTTGCTAATCTAGGCGAATGATATACATAGACAAATAAGTCAATTTAAAAGCTAACAATTAGAAGCATTGTTTGCTATGTGTTCGCAACTCTGACTGTTTTATTTTCCCTTTCTAACTCAGCAACCCGCTTGTCGAGCACATAATTATTATGCTCGAGCTTTTGATTCTTAGCGGCGTAGTCATTAATAGTCTGAGAATACTTAATTTTCTACTACTCATTGAAATACTTAGCTTTTTAAAACTTCACCCTCTGCCGCTAGTTTCCAACTACATTATCATCTAAGCCCCGGAGGAGGGTTCAACAGGGTTAGAAATTTCTGAGCAGTGAGAAGTTTTGACCTAGTAGGCCTGACAATTGAAGGGGTTGTTTGAGGGGCTGGAAGATCAACATTTGGAATCTCAAATCTCTTCCTATCTAACGGAACGCTATTGGATCAAATGGCAAAGACATTGTGGTGAAAGAGATGGCTTTTCCAGGATGAAATGAAATATTTGATTCCCCCTATTAGGAATTCTAAAGAGGTACATTGAGCTTGACCATCTCTCAATTTTAGCTCTAAATCGCTTATCTGCTAGATAAGTTCGGACATCTTTTCATCGAAGTCGATTGTAGGATTCGACTTCACTTATCATTTAAGCATAATAATCGCTTCATCCTTTCTCTTTATCTCATCCTCAAGATGGTCAATGCGATCCTTATGATTACTGGCTATGATCTTTTGGATGAGATACCTTTTATGCCACTTCAGGGCTTTAGTGTTACCACCGAAACGCTCTAGAAGGGCTTCATCATGGCCATAATCTCACTACTCCTACTTAATAATATATCCCTGATAGCGTCAATGGGAGAAAGTAAAATTTTAAAATAATGGATCGTAGCAGACCCTAACTCCTATTTAAATCAAAATAAGTGGAATGAGATCAAAATTGAGTTAAAAGATATCTTTATTACTATAATGAGGGATTAAAACTCAAGTAGCAACAAAGTTAAAAGAAATAACGAATACTTCATTACATCTAAAGTTAAGAGACTACATTTCTAACTTTGTCTAAAGTATTAGCTGAAAGCATGACTGTTCAGTCAAAAGGTATAGTAAGTCCTTCAGGAGTTATAACCAGCGAAAATTTACTATAATCCCATTTTCCGGCTGGTGGACTATCATGACCATAAATTAATTTGGAATGGAATGTTCTGATTTCTTTTAAGATTAATTCCTTCTCTTCGCCGAGGAACTCCAACAGAGACAGGGGTATTCCAAGTAAAAGTTTTGCAAATCCTGAAGAAAGAAATATCTTGCTAACTTCAAAGTCCTTAAAATTGGTCCATTTTTAGAGTAAACTCTCCTCAAGTTAACGCACTGACATAAGTGGTCTCTTGGGAAAACTCGACCTAAAGAACTGGTATTCTGAAATGGCACAATAAAGAAAAGAGGTTGAGTATAGAAAGCATTGCAAAAGAAATGTATTCATAAAACAATTACTTGTTACATATTTACAATCATTCACCAGGTTCATAGAAAATAGACTTAGAGAAAAAATCAGAAACAAATTTGTCCTTGTAATACTTAAGCTTCTCAGGGGGAAGATCTTGGGGAACCGATCTGACCCGAGGTAAATTCCAGCATGCCCCAGGATGCGAATCAGATCCAAATTCATCTAAATATCTTTTGTGAAAATGTCTAAGTAGACCCCCGTTGAATTCACCTATGTATGAGAAATCTATGATTGAATGTCTGCAATATACTTTATACAAGAAGTTAATTAAAATGTCTCTTTCTTCAATCGCCATCTAGAATAGAGTTTTAATTATCTATTTTCCTTCAAGAGAGCATCGTATCGGAGACGTGCTTTCTTTAGCAAAGGAGCTGCTCTCTGAAATTTAAATGATGCTAGTGCGGAGGTACTCCTATCAAGACTGTGATATTTTTTAGATAAGGCATTGTGCTCCTTTATTAATCTGTCTAATTCGCAATATAACTTGTTAATTTTCGCTTGTTTTCCCTAAAGTTTTATGCTATAGGGAAAGATTGACTTCTTCTTTATCTAAGACAAATGATTTATCACTAATTATTATCTTCCAAGTGTAAAACATTTAAACAGAGAAGCCCATACCTAAGAAACCGGAATGGAAACTTGAGGAGCATGTTCTTTCTCTAGAGGACCATCGGAATGGACGGGAGCAATTTCCTCCTCCAGAGGAGCATTATGTCTAGGGGATGTGGGAGGCATATCTTTATGAGGTGATGGCTCTTTTTCAGGGGATTTGGTTGAACCACCACCATCTTTTTCTTATGCACCATAGTGACCTCCCTTGTCTCCATCATGGCCTTGACCACCGAGGGGGTTATCATCATTGTCATCATCATCTTCATCAGTATCCCAATTCATATGATTATAATCCTCCTTCTCATTAGGGTCTTTACTTTCATCGTCCTCCTCTTCAGAGTCGGATTCAATATCAAAGGAGGGAATATCAAAAGAAAGAGCTTCCTTGAAATCAATTGTCCCCTCTTCACCTTCGGACTCAGGACCCTATTTAAATTGTTCAATTTTGTCCATAACTCTTTTGGCTATAGTTGGATGAAGTGAAGGAAAACCGAGGTTAGGACAATTATCACGATTGTCTAAATAGGCAAGCATGATGGTATCTTCATAATAGTTCAGCATCATAGGCCATAGGGTGGAGTCAAAAAAAATCAAAAACATGTTTTTGGAAGTTAGAGAGGGTTTGAACAGCCAGCTTGAGTGAAGCTCTAGACTTCTTGAATTTATCTTTCATCGGTGTGTTCATGGAAATCAGAAGAGCATTTTCCTCCTCTAAATCCTTCAAGGCCAGCTCCCTTGCAAATTTTTCATCGGAGGTGAGATGATGAACTCGCCTCTCTACTTATAGATCACCCTCGGCCCTAATGAGGGATGCCTTGATTTGCTCAAGTTCAAAGGAAGCAGTATTCTAGGTAGTCGTCAACGAGGCTAGTTGACACTTCAACTCAGCATTTTCCTCCTAAAGCTTGGAGGATCCAACAGAGAGTTTAGAGACATGCTCATTAAAGGAAACACAGTTCCTGGAAATCTGCAACAAGAGAAGAATCATAGGTTAACAATTAGAAAGACCCAGTGATAATAGAATTAATTGGATAGGATTTTACCAAGAGTTGTTGCTCAACGAGAGAGCGATGACTTTCTGCCATGTTTGGCCTAAAAGACGGCAGAGAAGAGGAGATAAAAGATTTTGACTGAAGAATGAACTTAACAAGATCGTCGAAATTAGTTGACAAAGAAGTGGAAGATAACGATCTTGGAAGAGTATGAGACTTAGAAGGAGTCTCAAAAAGAGCAACATGCATCTGTGCCAGTCAGTTGGAGAGACAGAAATTGAAATAGGCGGAAGGGGAGCAGGTGTAGGAGGAGTTGGCTCCATTATATCTTTTGAAGCTTCAATAATTAAACTTTCTGAAGCTTTCTCTGGAGTTATGCGCTCTTCTCCCTCCTCAATATCGATAATATTTTCCATTTTAGCTGGAGGGGCCTCCTCAGGAGGCACTTCAAGTCTTCTTTTTGAAGATCTCTTGGAGCTAGCAAAAGCCTCCAAGAATAGTGCGACATCCGTAAATGATGAAGGAGGAGCAACTTCACTTAAAGGCTCGATGGCCTTGGAGAGAGCTACAGCGAATTCAAGCGGATATAAAATCAATTAGAGTAATTCAAGAATTCTATAAAAAAAGAAGAACACTTAGCTAACGGGATATCTGAAAAGTCAGAATGAATAGGCGACCATAAGGTAAAATGGTCAACATTGCCTAGAGAATAGAAGCGGTTTCCTCGAGAGTTGAGCATGATGGCAGGCGGAGTGCCAAGAATCCTTTGACTAGTTGGCAACAAAGAATGTTTCCTTAAGTTTGAAAGGGTTAGGAACATCAACCTGCTCCTAAGATGTTCTGGAGCTGCAGTTAAAGAGTTGACAATTCTTTGGTCTGGAGAGTTCACCTGAAAAAGATCAGAGATTAGTTAACAGAAAGCATAGAGAAAAGCCAAGACGGTGGTGAAATAGACTTACAGGGAAAGGAAAATGCACTGCGAGCATCTGCGAAGCACTTAACAAAGAAGGATTGGTTCTCCCAATCCTAAACTTCTTAATACCATCCAATATCAATTTCATATACATTCACCCTGAATATCTGCTTGTTAGACTTACTTGACCTTGCCAATTTGGTCAAGGAGGTTAAAATTTCATGGCTAAACGAAGGAAGTCCGGATTCCATCGCCAGCATCTCGAGGGATAGAAGATGGGTATACACATTAGGAGAGAGTTGTATCGGAGCAACTCCAATATAAGACAAGAAAGAGCGCAAGAATGTAGGAAATGGAAGAAAGACACCATGCCATATGTGGATGGCGGTGAACGTAAAGTAACCTTCTAGAGGGTTTTCAATAGTATCGATGGTTTTGGGAGGAATGGATTCAACTTCGGTGATGCCAAACTCCTTCAGAATAAAGTCTACTTCACTCTATGATTCAATGAAAGAGTGCTTGGTAGTAGCTTCAATTTTTGGAGAACTCATTGTTCTGCCAGGTGAAAACGTTCTAATTAAAAGACCTTTAACCAATTATAAATTTAGATAGCAATTAAAAATATAAAAGTAAATAAGTTTGCTTAGATAGATTAAGCATGAAAATATGCACAAAGCTCCAAAATGATGTAAATTTTCAATCAAAAACCTAACAGTTTAAGCTTTTGACAAAGTCGAAAAGTTTACAGCTTGAGTCTTCAACAAAGTCGAAAGGAATATAAAAAAAGCTTTTGACGATGTCGAAGGGCTAATAGAGTTGACTTTCGACAATGTCGGAAAGAATAATGACCTCGGTTCCGACCACTATACGCTAACAAAATTTAGAAGTAAACGCAAATGTAACTTTCTTAATGCTGTCGACAAGGTCGAAAGGAAAAAGTGAAATATTTACCTATTCACTACCTTTTGACAATGCCAAAGGTTCTATGAAAACCTGGGCCTATTGCAAGTATAACCTAAAGTTAAATGGCAAGGCCTTTCGATAAGAACAAAATTAGAAATCTGAAATTTCCCAAATTGGAAAACATGGACATTGTTAATATTGTCGAAAGGTCTGGTCAAAGGTATTAAAATATGACTCTAAGATTGGAGAATTTCAACCTTATCGAAGGCAGGTAGAAGAATGGTTCAAACTCTTCAGCCTTGTCAAAAGCTTGTTGTCGAAAGGTTTCACTATGGTATTACCTAACATTTCGACCACAACGAAAAGGCGGCATAAAAATACCTTACGACTTCATCGAAAGGTACAAAAAAAGGGAAAACCTAATTTTTCAGCCTCAACCTCTTTCAAAGGGGTAGGAAAGTCATTTTACATTGCCTAGTCGTGCACTAGTAGGTCCCAGGTTATCATATCGGGTTTAAGAAAACCTGAACCCAACAATAAATGCGGTTTCAAATTTTTCTTGAGAAACAAGCAAAATGAACTCATTAATAAAACTACTTTCATTTGGAATCGATCTAGTTCGGTTCCAAAGAATAATATAATATTATCAATAGGTCAAAAATCTAATTTGAAAAAAAAAACAGAAACTTAATTTAGATACTTTAGGTATAAAATTGAACCCGATAAGGGGATTTTCCCATAGCAAACATCGCCGGCATAAAATCTATAACCATAGATGAATTTTATCCAAAAGACTGATTTAGGGAAAAATGAATTTCCAGTAAAACCAAATTGGATTTCGAATTTAGGAAACTGGAAATTTGGTCATAAACTAATATGGATGAAAATTAAACAAAGATTTGTGTAGTAAATTCAAGAAATACCTTGCTGCAATGGGTTGAGATTTAGAAAACTTTTGAGAGTTCTTTTACTTGTGTGCGGTGATTTTAATTTTAGGTAAAAGTGAAAGAAAGAGAAGGATTGAGCTATATAAGAAAAGTTGTGCAAATTCTCAACCGTTGGATTGGATTTGAGTGAACGTTCCAGATCAACTAAGGAAGACCAAGAGGAGGGAAAATTTTATAGCTGTCGACAAAGATGACTAGGAAAGTCATGAGCATCCCTTTGAGTACGGGGGGCAAATGTTACAACAAAAATTAAACTTTCGACTAAGACGAAAGGTCTATCAACAAGAGTAGAGGAAAAGGAACACAGCCCAAACCTTCCAAAGGAGTCAAAGAGATGCAGTCATCAGACTTCACTAGCATCAAACCTTTCGAAGTAGGCTAAAGGTTCTGTCTCTAGTATCCAGAGTGTTCTTACCTTTAGAAGGGGATGAAGAAGTTAAAGCAAGTGTGAGCAAGAATTAAAAGACCTTTTCGAAAGCATAATAAGCTTTTCGAACCGGTTATAACACATCCAAGATACCCCTCGACAATGTCAAAAAGTTTATGAAGAAGACAACACTCATAAGTCAGTAAAGAAAGAAATACAACCTTTCAAAGACATTGAAGGAAAGCACAACTCTCGACAGCAATCAAGTGAAGAGCAACCTTCCGACAAGGTCGAAGGGTTTACCATAAGTAAGGGAAAAGCAACCAGCCGACTAGGTCAAAAAGTTCACAGCAACATAAAGAAGGTAAACCATCCGAACAAGTCGAAAGGTACTTGAGGGCATAAAGAAAAGCAAGCCTTCCGACAAAGTCGAAAGGTCCAGGGTAGCAGATGAAAGACCAACTTCCCGAAAAAGTCAAAAGTTTCGTAGTCCCATATAAAAGGAGAACCTTCTGACCTGGTCGAAAGCATGGGGCCGAAAGGCAGACCATTATTGTCTATAAATAAGACCCAAGGGGTCCTGTTTTGAGGATCTGATTTCTTTCGTTCTATCCTTGTATCTTCTTAATTAGAGCATTGTAACCCTAATTCGATGTTGATTTGGGAAATTTGATAAATAAAGCTTTTTCTTGGATACAAAGGGAAGTAATTGGCATTGTTAATTACTTTACCATTTACTTGAATGTTTGTTGAATTAACTCATATTTTCAGGTTAAACCCCTTTGAATGGTTCTCGTCGATAGGATCAACAACATTTCCGTCATAAGCAACTACTTCAACCCTTCGAAGCCTTTAACTTTTCAATTAGAACCTTTTAACTAAGTTGACAACCAAATCAGATCAATAATCACTAAAACTTTTGGGAATCATTGAATCAAAGGACTAAACCTTTTGACGAGATTGATAATGCATCTAGTCCAAACACTAACTTCGATCTTCTGGAGTAATTAACTTAGAGCCTGAAACCTTCCGACTAGGTCGACAGCTCTTATGCTATAACTATCCCAATAACGTTAACCTTTCGACATTACAATTCAAGTCACCAAACCTTTCTACTAAATCAAGGTTAAAGGAAATCATTCGCATATCTTTCGGCAAGGTTGAAATCTACATCCTATAAGAGATCTAACCTTTCGACAAGGTCGAAAGCTGCTATATATTTAATAAGGAATTTGATAACCAGCCTAAACCTTAAGGAAGCTTCCACCCTAATCTTTCAACAATGTTTAAACCATCCTTAAAAGGAAAAACTTAGAGAAATTCAACCTAACCAAAGGGAAAACTTTTACAGGAGACCGCGTGCAAGTTCAACTACGACAAAAAGTTATCTATTGCAAGGTCCAAACCACTTAACGATGTCGAAAGGTTTCAGCTAAAAATCAGACAATAAGTAAAGTAGAATATAAAGGCAATTCTTAGGGAGATCAAACTTTTCATTTAAACAAGCCTATCCCTCCTCCTGGGAATAACTTTGGGGTGTTGACCATAAATTTGGTTTACTATTTATGTATATATGTATATATGTATGTATGTATGTATGTATGTATGTATGTATGTATGTATGTATAGTAATTTGTTTAACAAACTTGATATTAAATAAACCATTTCAAAAGATATTTTATTCCATAAGATATAAAACAGTCAACATATTTTCTAAAAGTATTTATACCTAAAAATGCTTTGAAAATCCTTTATAATACTCATAATAGGTTTTAAAACATTTACTCAAAATATTACTTGAAAATAACAGGTTTATAAAATCCTTAAAACTTGAAAACGACACGGTTTCTATATAATTTAACAAAATATCTATTCTTTAAAGATTCACAACTAATTCTTAAAAATTCATAAAGATATCAAACTTATTTTGAAATAATAATAATAGTTAATAAATACTTGTAAAAATAATTAAACTAAATCAAATATCTTTTCAAACCTTTTAAGTCTAAAACCAAGTTTAAGTCGGGCAGTTTTGCACTAGTGATGTTTTGGCCACTTTTTGAGATGTTACTTAACTTTTCACTATTCAAGCTTTTAATAGAAACAAACATACATATAAAACATTATAAATATGATGAGCGACTCTAAAGAATCTCAATTCAAAGTTCCATAGAAATCACCAAAAACAAGACAATTCACAATTGCATCTGTAGCGACTATCGTTGTTAGTGCACTTCTAAATCCAAGTCATATCTAAACCAAAGTCCATCTATAACCAATGTTCTTTGTTCATGATCTTGTCACAAGTCATACAAGTACATTCAAGTCCCTTTCAAGTCTGTTCAAGTCCATATACATGGATCACATATGTCACTTACTTTGAAAGTAAGAATTTAAATCAATGTGTTAACAAAAGTTAACAGTAATTCAAACAACATAAACACAATCAAACATGACATATATGTGTTATATTTTCCATTCAATGTGAGGTATTAACTCACCTTTAACCTCATATTAACCAAGATCCAAGCCAACTGAGCCCAAACCCAACCTTGCGGCCACTTCCTTCTCCCTCCATCTCCTTGCTTCACCATGATTTTGCCTCCATTTCCCATATACAGCTCACGTCCTGGGCTTCCTATAGGATTTTGGCTTTGCTTCTTTAACTTTTGGCATGGTGGAAGGTTTTCTAATATTATAATAAGCCTTGTGGCAATGTTTGAAATGATTTGGAGTTGATTTGCAAATCTATCATTTTAGAACATAAAAGAGGAAGAAGAAGAGAAGCCGTTAGAAAAGCTTGGATTTGTTTTTGTGAATTTATGAATGATACTAAGGGTATGCCCCCTCTTATATAAGTTTGTCTAAGGGGTCATTACCACCTTCTATCTTCCATGGAAGGTCACAATGGAGCCTCCTTCTCACATGCACCTTTATGTCACTTCTCCTTTATGCTAATTACCATTATACCCTCACCATGATAATATCTCTTATCCATTAGAACATTCTAGAACCTTCCAAGCCCATGAAGAGGTGTGTGTGTTAATTAGTTGCTATTGTTGATTTTATCATAGTCAAGTGCAAAGAGTTTGAACAACTTACATCGATCGAAAAGCTGTTTATCGATAAACTGTTTTTGGGTCACATTATCGATTTCTCTTTGAAGAATATATTTTTATAGACATTTTTACAAAACAAGGTTACCATCATTAGTTATGATTTAAAAGGGATTTAAAAATATTTTTAATTTATTTTAATAACATTTGATTTAAGATTCAAATATTTAAATAATTCGGATATTTAAATACGAAGTGTCCGAAATTCTGGGTCGTTGCATATAGTTATCATTTAACAAAAAATAAAACCATATCAAAAGTTTAGGATTATACTAATATATTTCTTCAAAATAACATATGCAATTATCTTTTATTGAAAAAATAAAAGTATTTATTTTCTATCCAAAGATATTAGTGTTCATCTTCTACCAGCGATTTTCTATCCAAAAGTAAAAAGTCTTTATCGTTCGTCCAAAAGATAAAATAACCATTTTTTGACAAAGCATTATTTTTTTACCGAAAGGGTAAACTATTTATATTTTCGTTGAACCTATTTTTACAGCCATTTATATACAATAAATAGTTGAATTCCATTTGATACCAAATATCAACTACATGTTTATGGAGTTTGATTTTAAATTGAATGTTCATACAGCTATATGAGAAATATGCATCAGATTGCAATAAAACTAGTTCTAACTCATTCATATCCAACACATTGATGGAAACAGTTTCTACATTTTCTTTAAACATATACATGGATGGAGTTTATATATTTGTATACATGTGTTCGTTGAGTTGGAAACACGTTTATGATACAATGAGTTTTGAACCCAAGCATGTGGTTTGCGAAAAAAACAATGATAAATAAATTCATTCGGTACTGAACTTTTAATAGTGATTGGCCAATAACTAGATAGATTATGCTACTAACATTTCAAGGTCAATTTATTACTACATGATCAAACATTAAGTTGATTCTTTGGTATATGAAATAAAGATTTTGGGATCATCGAAACAAAAAATTCAAAAGTTTTGTCTTTTGATATCTGATCTTCATTTAGATCCAAGATAGTTGTATATGACTTGTACAACTCAACAAATTATGTGCAATCAAAGAATTTTATTGCAAATATCAGCTTAGAGATGGATTCATTTCAATGGCGTTAGGGTAAGATTTGCCTTTAAACTCGAGTATTTGGTTCTCTAAAACATTAAACTTTTGAAATTGAAATGTGGTCCAATGGAGCATCAACTAGTTATCAATGATGTTAGTTGCATACTTCTATGATGTTCTAATGTTTGTTTGTTCAGATGGATGCTATCACAATGTAAGTGTATCCAAATTATTTTTCCTTTAGAGTTAATCCTATCCACGAATACTTAACTAATGGTATTTACTCACTTAGTGTGTTTACTAGGATATGAAAATGAAGTGGGTTAATGCCCAAACAATAGATGCTTAACATATTGGGTGATGCATGTGTGAGTAAAACTAACCTTTGATTCATTTTTTTTAACTTATGGTTTTCTTTATAATATATTATTAGTACGAACCCATGATCCGTGCATGCGGTTCACCACATAATTTATTTAACCTATATTTTTGGATTTATTGTTATATGATGGTGAAAGCATATTCTTTTGAATTGTAACTTTTTCATAGATTTCAATAAACACTATTAACAAACTTTTAGTATTAATAGTACAACTGCGTACTAAAACCTAAGTAGTAAGTCGGGTAGTTACATATGTAGATTTTAGTATGCTATATACTATTTGAGACTTGTAGTGCAACCAAGTACTACCTAAGTACCCAATTAAAAAAAACTACCTGTGGAAATAAATAAAAAATATTAATTTTAAGGAATTACTTATGGAAATAATTAGAAGGAATTAACTGATTGAAGTTTAATTGTTTAATTGATTAGTATTAAAGGTAATTAGTATGTAATTATTTTTCACATTATTTGAATTAAAACTAAAATAGAATTAATTGTTATTAATTTGTTAGTCACTTTGAATTCAAATGGGTCAAAAAATCAAAGCAAATAATTCATTTTAACAATTGCATGGTAATAATATTACGTCACTAAAAATATAGTTATCTATGAACATTTCCATCTGCATAAAAATTCGAAACGCTGTAACATAAAACAAACATCATACAAAATCATCGATAATTACCTTATTGTTTCACAATATCACTAAGAATTTGGTAGAAATCATGAATTTGAGTTTTTTATGAATATTTCATTGTATATTAAAGAACGAAATTGAAATACATATAAAGTATAGATTGGTTAAGAAGGATAATACCCTGATTCATAAAATATAAGTTAAGGTGACTAAAACAACAAAAAGAATTTAAAAATTAAGTTTGCAATACGCGTATTTAAAACTAAACTTTTAACAGTATTTTAAAGTTGCTACTGAAGAAAGAAAAAAATGTTTCTTGTGCATTTATATTTTTTCCCTTTACTATTTATTAAATATTAATTTTTGTGGATTCTTTTGCTTTAGATATAATTTTTCTCTCCCAAAATTATTTTATTCTTTTCTTTTTATAATGTGTCGAACCACATTTCGTAAGGTTTAAATCGACAATAATCCCCACATGTCCAATCCAAACAATCCCGAACATAGATAATCAATGGGGTTAATTAAGAAAAATAAGAAAAAAAGAAGGAAACAAACATAGAATCTCGCAACGGAATGACAAAATATAATAATCAAATAAATAGTTCATGAAGTTGTTTACTATACTTTTGATTATAATTTATACAACATTTATCAAAGTTATATATATACAAACAAATAAAATAATGCAGCAGAACAAACAACGATGGAATAATGCTAGTAATAATATACCAAATCTTCGTCTTCGTCCTCCAAAGAATAATCTTCAATAAGATGAAAAACTCGGGACTGACCCGAGCGTAATGAAAAGACAAAACACTCGAGTCAGGACTAAAATATCCTTATGTAAGTCAAATCAATATCGTGTATAACATGAGTGTAATAGCGTCGGAGATGTTTACGGGATTTCACATCTCCTATCCAGTGTATAACGTGCGTGCAATAACTCAAGAGATGTTATGGGATTTTCAATCTCTTAAGGATCCACCAAAATATTTATATGTAGTAGAATACGCTACATATATAGTGTCTAATCAGTAAAATAAATATTTTTCTTAGGGTTAAGGCTTTACATTAATCCCCCTTAATGCGTTTTTAAGCATTGTCGTATAGTTTGCATATAAAACACCAGTAAACCGTCGACGGATAGGGTTGCGCAGTGATACGACAACACTAAACTAAAATCATAGTGGAATAAGGATAATAGTATGACAAGGCACGTTAGCCAATGCCCAAGGTAAGATACTACCAGTTTACCCTTCCCGGCTGGTGGTAACGCATCGTAGCCATGATCACCCACCGCGTCCAACACTTCCAAAATCCGAGGGTGCGCACCAATCAATCACAATGTAAATGACGGTAAAAATGAAGAAGTGTGTCCACTCGAGGTGGCCAACCAACTTGACCTGTACGGGTCCTGTTTTAATCATTTCCAATTGGTACAAGTGCGAGGCTAATCCATCACTGTTCTCTTTCTTCAAATCTAGCAAATGTAAGAAAAATCCAACCACGTCGTTATGGATCATCACTCCATGTACACAGTTGTTAAATTGATTTCGGTATCGACAGAGAGTATGCCCATATCCGGCCCCAGTCTCTTTAACAACCAAACGTCGTTTTACATACAGGTTGGTACTTTTACATTCCGAAAACAGCTCATACTTGATATCAATTCTCCTAAAAATCCAATCCATTTCGAAATTATCATATTTACTCAAAATATACCATTTCACTTCAAAATCATTTTCGCCTCAATATTTCGATTTCGCTTCCAAAATCATTTCAAATTTCAATTTAGGTTATAACTTCATTTTAACCCAATTTGCACTTAAATCCAAGACTTAAGTATAAACATTTCACCCTTTGACCAGTTTGAATTTTTGAAAAGTAGTTTGAATAGTTTTAAAATAGTTTAAATAATTAAAATAGTTATAAATGGTTAAAATAGTTAAAAATAGTTCAAATGGTTAAAAGAGTTTAATCTAAAATAGTTTAAGTATTAAAATTGTTTATGTAGCAAAATCATTTGGAAAATCCAAAATAATTAGAATATTTAAAAAGATAGATTTAAATAGTTTATATCAAAATCATTTATTTGAAAATATTTTAAAAGTCAAACTGATTCAATTTCCAAATTTTCCAATTCAAATCACTTTTAAATTTCCATTTTGATTTAATCGATTCAATTCCGATTTCAAGTCGAATTTTACTTTGATTCCAAATTAATTTCGATGTCAATTTCAAATTAATATCAATTCCAATTTCAAATTAATTTCAATTACAATTCCAAAATAATTTCAATTTCAAATTTTGAACCATTTCGATTTTTATCAATTCCAAGTTCGATTTTCCATAACATCGATTCAAAACACTTAAATCAATTTACTTTCAATACCCAATTTGAAATGCAAATCCTCAAATATAATTCAATTCCGATCTCAATTTCGAAATAGTTCGATTTCCGTAAATTCGATTTTCGTTTTCATAAAATCAAATTATTTAAATAAATTTCGAATCAAAAATTTTAAAATCTTTTAATTTACCAATCCGGTGTTCGTATATAATTTTCTATCCTATGGCCAAGTGATCAGTTATTTCAATTTAATTCTAAGGATGGATATATATCATTTTAATCCAAATCACAGTGTCATAGGTATATATCATTTCAACCTATTTCTTAATTTATTGGAAATAATTAAATTCATAGTTCTATATACTGTAAATAATTTACTAGGTGATAATAAGATGTATATAAACATAAATAAACATCCAATCATCCAAATATCAATCAATTTGCATCCATCACAGTCAATCATCCAAACACTCAAAATAATTCATAACAATTTCATAGTTATTAATATCAGGTATTTTACTGGCAATTAAATTCCTCAAATTCAACTGTCAATTTTATTTTTTTTCTAGTTAATTCATATGACCATTTATATCACTTAATAATTTCAAATTTAAATAGCATAAAAATATTCTAGTACTTGTGAGCGTTATAAAACACTCACCTTTAATCAAAGCTGAAAATTCACACGAAGCGAAAAGCAATGAAACTAACTCGATGACGTACACGACGTCGATACGAATCCAACGTGACTGATCGTGCGCCAATAGGACCTCGTACGAGAGAGATACAATTTCGTTAACATCTTTATATTTAAACTAACTTAAATATAAATTAATCAATTAAATTAAACGTTAATTAAACTTACCCTAATCATGTCATTAGCTTAATTACTCACCCCTCCACTCTAGGTACAAGCATCTCCTTCCTAAAGCATGAACGAACCCAAAATCATGTCGATCATAATTTCGGCCACCACCAACCACCGACGACCACCATACATTGCCAGACCCAAGCCTTCGTCGTTCTTTGCCATCTGCCAACGTCCACTGACTCCTGCGACCATCCAGCAACCCTCATCTCCATCAATCACCGCAGCGCCTCCAACCCAAACAACTCCATGCGAAAACCTCCACCATCACAATCACGCACGCCCTCCAGGTCATCGTGAGTCTCCTCAACCTCCGTGCCTCAACCTTCCTCCCTCCACGCCATGATGCAACTCAGACGATCGCCTGCTGCCCTAGCCTTCGCGCTCTCTCTCCTCGTGCGCGCGCCCTCCAGGCCACAACTTCACTTGCCGCTCAAGTTCGAACAGGCTAGTGCAAAAATGCCATGATCGATTTTTTTTTGGATTTCGTTTTCTAATTTCCTGATTTGAATTTTATTCCATTTTCTTTTTTGAAATTGAGGATGTTCATTCGTTTTTTATTTTCTTTATTTAGTTATCTTCTTTGAAATGGTAAGAAGGGGGAACGTGGGTTTTAAAAGAAGAGGTATGTATGAGAATAGGTAGGGTGGCTGGAGGATATTGGGTGGCTGATGGAAATATGTGAACGATTGAAAGACAGAATAGAATATGCAATGTTAAATCAAATATATATATATATATATATATATATATATTGTTTAAATTTTCAAAATATCAAGATGTAAATTATGGACTCCAATCGAGGTGAGCCACCAGACGTTCATAATGCTATACCCCTATTTCGAAAGCAATGGAACAGGTTTCGAGACCCAATTCGATCATATGGAGAAGATAGCTTTTTAAATCGACTGTTTAAATTAAATTCCATTAAATTATTTATAGGCATTTCTATCTCGTACGACCAAAGGTTAACTCCAAACGCTACGAAATTTGAAATCCAATAATACTACACTATTACGGATCCAATGGAACTGGTTTCGTCGAATTTTGAGACTGTGCCCCGGATCGCTATTTTAACGCGTCGATTAAATCGACGATTTCAAAATTTGGCAAATTTAATTGAAATTTTCAGTTTTAAAATTTATTAACTCAAATCTAATTCAAATAGAATTTATATCAACATTAGTAATCGTTTCGATTCCTCTTCAAATCAAATTTCAATTATTCTCCATTTCTGTATTACGATAAATCGTTATATTTGAAATTTAAATTCATTTTATAATTTCAATCAAAATCTTCATATTCAATAACTACACTAATAATTCGTTAAATTTTATTTTTAACCATTTTTATTCAATAATCACATTAAATTTAATAATTTAAAATAGTTAAAAAAATACGTGTCGTTACATTCTCCCCCACTCAAAACTTTTCGTCCTCGAAAAGGAACTAAGTATAGAATTGAACTCTTGATATATTTTATTCAAAATAATTAACTTATAAACCATAAAAATATTATTTGCAAAACTATTACTACGCTCCTACTACACTGCTCTGATATCAGTTTTACAGAAATTATAACTTATATATAAAGCAAGTTATAAAAAAAATTAAACTTCAAAAATTTTCTACCTCCCGGATTTATGGAAAATTTCGCCAGAGTCTCCTTTGCACGGCTCGATCGGAAAAATTTTACAATTCAATATATAACTCAAAAATATATCAAATATACATCTCATCTCAATGATGAGGCATCCCGTAGGAAAAAATATAAAAGTGCAGTATGTAATCCGAGATGTGTACCGTATTATTATTAATACGAGCGAGTTCCCTTGTATTAAGCAAGCAAAAGCATATAAATGCACGTATACGTCCAAACGGTCTTCGTATGTACCTATCTCAACTTAATTTGGAATGTTAGTCACTTATAATAAGATGTAGAACATGTATAAGTTTAATAAAGTACAAAACATGCATTTTGAATCCAAATCTCAAGCACGAGCACAAATACTCAACCATACAACCATCATACGCACTCAAAACGATTAAACAAGGATTTATGACAAAAAAAATCATCCGACAATCAATATTCATTCAATTTAATTCATATCTACCATAATTTACATTTCCAATGTCAATATTTAGTTTATACACTATCATTCTTATTAACATTCAATTTTTTTATTAACATTTAATTGGCTCATTTCAATTTTTTTGTATTCAACCAACTTACATTCAATTTAATTCACATTCAATTGATTTTCATTCAGTTTATTTACTTTCAATTGATTGACATGCACTTATCAACATTAATGAATTCACATTCTATTAATTTACATTCAGTTTTTTTCCAATTTAATCTATTAAATTCTAGTTGTTTCATTTTTAGTTTAACATATTTCATATAATTTCATTTATGAACCATTTTATAAATTTCATTTCATTTATTCCAATCCATATTAATAATTTACTTAAGTAAAATTTTCATAACTCAATTCGTATTAAAAAATTCTTTATCACCACCTATTTTGTTCAACTTCTCCTAAGCTAACTCCAATTTATAATTTATTCCACTAACTTATTCCGTCTTTAATTAGCTACCATTCAATTTTATTGAACTCGTTCTATTTGCATTTATTTCATTTACATCCAATTTAAACTAAGTTCAATTGCTCATACAGATTTTCTTACACTCGCCTATTGTTATTCAATTTCTTTCACAATTTAATCTGCATTTCGTTTTATAATTCAAGTTCGTATTCATCCCATTGATTCATTTTATAGCTTAAGTGGGATTAATTCACTTTTTTAATTCATCTAGTTTAATTCAGATCCAATTAAGTTCATTTAATCTTTATTAAGTTACATTTTATTTCATTTGATTCATTTCCTTGTTTATTCAACTTTATTTAAGTCAAATCTTTTTCTCTTTCCAATCATTCACATTCAACAATTTAAATTTTTGTTTTTAGCTTAATATTCTCAAATCTATAGATTATTCAAACTTATTTACTTAAATTTCATTTCATTAACTTTATGTAATTTATTTCGAATACATTTCACCTTTATTTGAGTTTTCTTAAGTTAAACTTCATTTTATTTACTTCATTTCATCAACTCAATTTATTCAACATTTCTTAGGTTAATTCTTTTATTTCATATATCAAATTCAAATTTTCTTTTGTTTGCTAAACCAAAAATATTCAACAGTTTTAAATTTTTATTTTTATTTTCCTGTTCAAATTATAAGTTATAACTTATGTTTATCTATGCCATCTTCAATTATAAGTCCAAAACAGTTTTCATATATTTATCAAATCATACTTAGAATCTCTTTCACAACAAAACTTTATCTAATCAATTCAATTTAATTATCGAATGCTTGGTAAAATAAAATTCACAAAGTATTCATTTTATTTTAATTCAACCAATAATCGATGATAACTAAATATTATCATCTCCTAACAACAACTTCATTAATAATCATTATATATATAATATAATTTAGGTCAAATTATGCCATTTATCCAATTTTTAAAATCATATTATGTCGACTTGCCACGTTTAAGTGTTTAGAAACCCTTATCGATAGCATGGCGTCCCACGCATTGATCGAAATTCATAAACAACTCAACGAATAAGTAAACACAATATAAAACAATTTATAACACTAACAAGTACGCTCTCTCATATATGTACACTCAAACAGACTCATTCTAGGGTATTACTACCCCATCTCTAATGAGTCAAACTCCACAAAGCTAAGTTTATCGCTAAACCAAAGCTCTGATACCAACTGTGACGACCCACATTTCATAAGGTTTAAATCGACAATAATCCACACCTCCAATTCAAACAGTCCGGAACATAGATAATCAATAGGGTTAATTAAGAAAAAAAAGAAAAAAAAGAAGGAAACAAACACAAAATCTCACAGCGGAATGACAAAATATAATAATCAAATAAACAGTTCATGAAGTTATTTACTATACTTTTGATTATAATTTGTACAACATTTATTAGACTTATATATACAACAGAACAAATAAAATAATGCAGCAAAACAAACAATGATGGAAAAATACTAGTAATAATATACCAAACCTTCGTCTTCGTCCTCCAGAGAATAATCTTCGATAAGCTGAAAAACTCAGGACTTACCCGAGCATAATAAAAGGACAAAACACTCGAGTCAGGACTAAAATATCCTTATGTAAGTCAAATCGATATCGCATATAACATGAGTGTAATAGCATCAGAGATGTTTACGGTATTTCACATCTCTTATTCAATGTATAACGTGTGTGCAATAACTTAAGAGATGTTACAAGATTTCACATCTCTTAAGGATCCGTCAAAATATTTATAAGTAGTAGAATACGCTATATATATAATGTCTAATCGGTAAAATAAATATTTTTCTTAACGTTAAGGCTTTACATGGATCCCCCTTAATGCGTTTTTAAGCATTGTCATATAGTTTGCATATAAAACACCAGTAAACTGTCGGTGGATAGGGATGTGCCATGATACGACAATACTAAACCAAAATCTTAGTGGTCTCGAGTAAGGATAAAAGTATGACAAGGCACGTTAGACAATGCCCAAGGTAGGATACTACCAGTTTACCCTTCCCGACTGGTGGTAACCCATCATAGCCATGATTGCCCGCAGCGTCCAACACTCCCAAAATCCGAGGGTGTGCACCAATCAATCACAATGTAAATGATGGTAAAAACGAAGAAGTGTGTCTGCTCACGCTAGCCAGCCCACTTGACCAGTACGGCTCTGTTTTAGTCATTTTCAATTGGCACAAGTGCTAGGCTAATCCATCATCGTTCTCTTTCTTCAAATCCAGCAAACATATGACAAATCCAACTACTTCGTTCTGGATCATCACTCTACGTACACAGTTGCTAAAGTGATTCTGGTATCGACAAAGAGTATGGCTATATCCGGCCCCGGTCTCTTTAAAAACAAAACATCATTTTACACGCCGGTTGGTAATTTTACATTTCGAAAATAGCACATACTTTATATCAAAATATCATATTCGCTTCAAAATCAAATCCATTTCGAAATTATCATATTTACTCAAAATATACCATTCAACTTCAAAAATCATTTTCGCCTTAATATTTTGATTTCGCTTCCAAATTCATTTCAAATTTCAATTTAGGTTATAACTTCATTTAAACCTAATTCGCATTTAATCTAAGACTTAAGTATAAACATTTCACCCCTTGACCAGTTTGAATTTTTGAAAAATAGTTTGAATAGTTTTAAAATAGTTTAAATAATTAAAATAGTTAGAAATAGTTTAAATGGTTAAAATAGTTAAAAATAGTTCAAATGGTTAAAATAGTTTAATATAAAATAGTTTAAGTATTAAAATGGTTTATCTAGCAAAATCGTTTGTAAAATCCAAAATAATTTGAATACTTAAAAAGATAGATTTAAATAATTTATATCTAAATAATTTATTTGAAAATAGTTTCAAAGTCAAACTGATCCAATTTTCAAATTTTCCAATTGAAATCTTTTTTAAATTTCTGTTTCGATTTAATCGGTTTAATTCCGATTTCAAGTCAAATTTTACTTCGATTCCAAGTTAATTTTGATGTCAATTTCAAATTAATATCAATTCCAATTTCAAATTAATTTCAATTACAATTCCAAAATAATTTCAATTTCAAATTTTGAACCATTTCGAATTTTATCAATTCCAAGTTGAATTTTCCAAAACATCGATTCAAAACACAATCAATTTACTTTCAATACCCAATTTGAAATCCAAATCCTTAAATATACTTTAATTCCTAGCTCAATTTCGAAATAGTTCGATTTCCGTCAATTCGATTTTCATTTTCTTAAAATCAATTCATTTAAATAAATTTTAAATCAAAAATAATAAAATCCTTTAATTTAACCAATCCGATGTTCGTATATAATTTTCTATCATATGAACAAGTGATCAGTTATTTCAATTTAATTCCAGGGACGAATATATATCATTTCAATCCAAATCACAGTGTCATAGGTATATATCATTTCAACCTATTTCTTAATTTATTCGAAATAATTAAATTCACGATTATATATACTGTAAATAATTTACCGGGTGATAACAGGATATATATAAAAATAAATAAACATTCAATCATCCAAATAACAATCAATTGGCATCCATCACAATCAATCATACAAACAGTCAAAATAATTCACAACAATTTCATAGTTATTAATAATAGGTATTTTACTGGCAATTAAATTCCAATTTCAAATTCAACTGTCAATTTTAATTTTTTTTCAGTTAATTATATGACCATTTAGATGACAATTAAACTTATCAAACAACGATCAACAAATATATATCACTCAATAATTTCAAATTTAACTAGCATAAAAATATTCTAGTACTTGTGAGCGTTATAAAACCCTCACCTTTAAACGAAGCTAAAAATTCACTCGAAGCGAAAAGAAATGAAACCAACTCCATGACGTAGACGACGTCGATACGAATCCAACGTGACTGATCGCGCGCCAATACGACCTCGTACGAGAGAGATACAATTTTGTTAACATCCTTATATTTAAACTAACTTAAATATAAATTAATCAATTAAATTAAATGTTAATTAAACTTACCCTAATCACGTCATTAGCTTAATTACTCACCCCTCCACTCCTGACTCACACGTCTCCTTCCCAAAGCACGAACAAACCCAAAATCACGTCGATCACAATTTCGGCCACCACCGACCTCCGATGACCACCATACATTGCCAAACCCAAGCCTTCACTCTGCTCTTCCAACGTCCACTGGCTGCCATGGCCACCCAGCAACCCTCGTCTCCATGAATCACCGCAGCGCCTCCAACCCAAACAACACCATGCGAAAACCTCCACCATTGAGACCACGCGCGCCCTCCAGGTTATCGCGAGTCTCCTCAACCCCCATGCCTCAGCATTCCTCCCTCCATGCCATGATGCGACTCAGACGATCGCCTGCTACCCTAGCCTTCGCGCTCTCTCTCCTCGCGCGCGCGCCCCCTCCAGGCTACGACTTCGCTTGTCGCTCGAGTTCGAACAGGCTAGTGCGAAAATGCCGCGATTGATTTTTTTCGATTTTGTTTTCTGATTTCCTGATTTGAATTTTGTTCGATTTTCATTTTTGAAATTGAGGATGTTCATTCGTTTTTTTTCTTTATTTAGCTCACTTCTTTGAAATGATAAGAAGGGGGAACGCGGCTTTTAAAAGAAGAGGTATGTATGAGAATAGGTAAGGTGGTTGAAGGAAATAGGGTGGTTGATGGAAATATGTGAATAGGTGAAAGACAGAATAGAGTATGCAAAGTTAAATCAAATACACACACACACACACACATATTTATTCATATACACATATATATACATATATATATATACACACATATATATACACATATATACATATATATACACACACACACACATATATATATATATACATATATATATATATATATTGTTTAAATTTTCAAAATATCAAGCTGTAAATTACAGACTCCAATCGAGGCGTGCCGCCAGGCGTTTATAATGTTATACCCCTATTCTGAACGTAATGGAACAAGTTTCGAGACCCAATTCGATCGTATAGAGTAGATAGCCTTTTCAATCGGCTGTTTAAATTAAATTCCATTAAATTATTTCTAGGCGTTTCTATTCCGTATGACCAAACGTTAATTCCAAATGCTACGAAATTTGAAATCCAATAATAATACACTATTACGAATCCAATGGAACCAGTTACATCGAATTTTGAGAATATGCCCTGGATCGTTATTTTAACGCATCGATTAAATCGACGATTTCAGAAATTGGCAAATTTACTTGAAATTTTCAATTTCAAAATTTATTAATTCAATTCTAATTCAAATAAAATTTGTATCAACATTAGAAATCATTTAGATTCCTATTCAACTCAAATTTCAATTATTCTCCATTTCTGTATTACGGCAAAATCGTTAAATTTGAAATTTAAATTCATTCTATAATTTCAATCATAATCTTCATATTCAATAACTACACTAATAATTCGTTAAATTTTATTTTTAACCATTTTTATTCAATCATCGCATTAAATTTAAAAATTTAAAATAGTTAAAAAAATACTGGTCGTTACATATAATAAGATTGGTATTTATCCGAGCAGATCACTCATTTTGATGTCTCAAGTTTTCAAATCCATGACCTTTAAAACCTTAGTCTAAAGCACCATACACCTAGCAACTTAAGCTAAAGGTCCTTGAGTCGATTTTTCTTCTGTACTTCAGATTAAAAATGAAAAAAAAAACAAATTTACCTCTATTCAATCATACATAACTTAAGGTTTTTTTAATCTACTTATGTTAATTAACACAATAATTCTCTATAGAATAAGTGAAAAAAGAAAATTCATGATCCTCAACAAAAACAAAATAAATTGAAAATGAAATTTTATACGAAACGTGAAGACTAAAACATAGTTTAACTTTACATATAACATTTTTTAAAATAACTAAAAATTCTAAGATGCTTATGCATAAATCCAATAAACTACCACAAAGTAAATAAAGAATACCAAATTCATAAAAATTCTACTTGAAAAAAAAATATAAGAGGAAAATATAAATTGGACTTAAAATTTGTATCACAACTAAGTCAGAAATTCATTACAAAAACAACAAATTTAAACTTGAATTAAAAGAAAAATAAGTAATAAAATCAAGTTAACATTTAATTCAAGTCCATTGATGCATTATTCCATGGTTATTACATGCTTTCAGATAATTTTTCCATAAAAATACGAAACCTAAATGCATCAGGCAGAAAAACAATTGCTACAAAATATGAATAAATTTAAAATTAATTAAGAAGAATACAAAGTTGGAAAAAGGAACTGTATTTTTTATATAAAAAACTAGAGATGTGGAAGAAACAATTGTTAGAGGAAAAAAAGTGAAGATGTGAAATAAAAGAAGGTAATAAAATGTTTTTTCTTACACTAGAAGCATGAAAAAGAGGAAGAGAACGTCGCTTGGATTATTTAAGAATAATGAATACTGGGTGAGAGACGGATTTAAAACTTAAATCAAGTTATAATACGTATTAGAGCAATGATTATCTTACAACAGAAATAAATTTGGTTTTAATGGAGCACGTCTAATTTTATAGTTAAATGAAATTTTTCTCATAAAGTGATGAGAGAAAGTATTTTGAGTGAGAGTGAGAGATGAGAATATAAAGATTCCAATAGAATAGATAAAATAAACAAGAATTTTTTTAAATAAAAACAAAGAAATGAGAAATGGAAAAGGCATGAAGCAATGAGGGAGCTCCTAGAGGAACTCGGTTTTAATAGTGCATTTATATTTTTTTCACTTTACTATTTTATTACAAATTATTTTTTGTGTAATTTTACATTAGATATAATTTTTTTCTCTCCCAACTTTATTTTATTCTTTTCTTTAGAATGTAAATGGTCTTTATCCAAGCAGATCACTCATTTTGATGTCTCGAATGCTCAAACCCATAACCTCTAAAATCATAGTCTAAACCACCATACATCTTACCACTTGAGCTAAATGTTCTTGACTTGATTTTTCTAATAAAGTTATATTTAAGAATGAAAAGAAGCCAAACTTACCTTTATTTAATTATATAGAACTTAAGGTGTTTTGTATGTATGTTAGTTAATTAACAAAAAAGCTAATTCATGGTCTTCAACAAAAACAAAAATAAATTAACAATGAATTTTTATACAAAACGTGAAGACTAAAACATATTTCAAATTTACCTATAACATTTTTTAGAATAGCTGAAAATTATAAAATGCTTATGCATAAATTCAATTAACTCCCATAATATAAATGAAAGAAACCAAATTTATAATAATTCTACTTGAAAAAAATATAGGAGGAAAATATAGTTTGGACAAAAAATTTAAATCAGAGAATAAGGTCAAAAATTTATTACAAAAATAACAAATTTAAACTAGAATTAAAAGAAAAATAAGATCTAACATTTAATTCTAGTTCATCGATGCATTAAGCCAAGGTTATTACGAGCTTTCAAATAATGTTTCCATAAAAATAATGAACCTAAATGCATCAGGCCTAAAAAAAATCATTGCAAACATGAATATATTCAAAAATTGTGACGACCCATATTTCGGAAGGTTTAAACCGACAATAATCCACACGTGTCCAACTTAAATAATCCGGAATATAGATAATCAATGGGGTTAATTAAGAAAAATAAGGAAAGAAGAAGAAATCAAACATAGAATCTCGCAGTGGAACGATAAAATATAATAATCAAATAAACAGTTCATGAAGCTGTCTATATTATACATTTGATTATAATTTATACAACAACTATCAGAGTTATATATACAATAGGGATAAATAAAACAATGCAGTAGACAACGTGATGCAGGAATACTGATAGTAATAATATACCAAATCTTCGTCTTCGTCCTTTAGAAAATGATCTTCAATGCACTGAAAAACTTAGGGCTGACCCAAACGTAATGAAAAGAGAAAACACTCTAGTCGGAACTAAAATATTCTTATGTGAGTCAAATCGATATCGCATATAACATGAGTGATGTGGCGTCAATGATGTTTACGGATTTTACATCTCCTATCCAGTGTATAGCATGCGTGCAATAACTCAAGAGATGTTACAGGATTTTCATCTCTAAAGGATCCGTCAAAATATTTATATATAGTAGAATACGCTACATATATAATGTCTAATCGATAAAATAAATATTTTTCTTAGCGTTAAGGCTTTACATTTATCCCACTTAACGCGTTTTTAAGCATTGTCGTACAGTTTGCATATAAAACACTAGTAAACCGTCGGTGGATAGGGATGCGCCGTGATATGAAAACACTAAACAAAAATCTTAGGGGTCTCGTATGGGGATAAAAATATGACAAGGCACGTGAGGCAATGTTCGAGGTAGGATACTACTAGTTCGGGTCATAGGGCTGGTATTAACGCATCATAGCCATGATCGCCCATCGCGTCCATCCATCCCATATCGAGTCAAAGGGAGGCTATCCCAAATCAAGGTGCACAAATCGAAACCAACAACAAGAGTAATAATATTGACCGAGTCCAAGAAAATCGAAGAACGGATGTCCTCTATAGGTAATTAGCCCACTTGGCCCTATCAAGTTGTCATGTTTTAGTCATTTCAAATTGGAACAAGTGTCGGGGTCTATCCATCATCGTTCTCTTTCTTCAAATCCAGTAAACGATGCCAAACTCAACCACTTCATTCTGGAGTCTCCTCCACATACATAGTTATTAAAGTGGTTCCAATATTGATAGAGAGTATGCCAATAAGAGGCCCCGGTGTCTTTAACAACCAAACGTCGTTTTACACACCGGTTGGTTCTTTTATATTTTGAAAATAATTCGTACTTGATATCAAAATATCATATTCGCTTCAAAATCAATTTCATTTCGAAATATCATATTTACTTCAAAAATCATATTCAATTCGATACGTCATTCTCACTTGAAAATATCATTTCACTTCAATATCTCGTTTTCACTTTAAAAATCGTTTTGAATTTCGATTTAGGTTATCACTTCATTTTAACCGAATGCGCATTTAAATTCATGATTTAAATATAAACATTCCCACTCTGACCAGTTTGAAATTTTAGAAAATAGTTTAATAGTTTTAAAATAGTTTAAATAGTTAAAAATAGTTTAGTAGAAAATAGATTGGGTATTGAAATGGTTTATATAGTAAATAGCTTGGAAAATCAAATTAATTTGAATATTTAAAAAGAAAGATTTTAAATATTTTGTAGTAAAATAATTTATTTGAAAATAGTTTCAAAGTCAAACTGATTCAATTACAAATTTTCCAATTCAAATCACTTTCACTTTCCATTTCCGTTTACATCATTTCAATTCTGATCTCAATTCGAATTAACTTCGATCCCAATTTTAATTCGATTTCAATTCCAATTTGTTTTAACTCTATCCCAATTTGAATTAATTTCAATTCAATTCTCAATTTCAATCATTTCGATTTATATAAAGTCGAATTCGATTTCAAAATATTGATTTAAATTACCAAATTCAAATTAAACTTCAATCGTCGAATTTAGATTCAAATCTTAAAATAAATTCTATTCTCAAGTCCAAATCTGTATATCCAATTATATTACTTTTACGTAGCAATAATTCAAAGTTTGAATGAAAGTTCAAATCTTTTTAAAACAACTCAATTTTCGAAATTCAAATCATATTTCGATTTTAACTTCAAAATCTCAAATTTCATTTTTAAATAATTTCATTTAACAAATTCTGATTCCAACATTTTGAGCTCAATTTCGAGAATAATTCAATTTCTATAAATTTGATTTTTACTTCATTAAACCAAACTCATTTAAATAATCTCGGATCAAAAATTTTAAAATCATTAATTTAACCAACCCGTTGTCCGTATATATTTTTATATCCTATGGCCAAGTGAATCAGTTATTTTTATTTGTATTTCAGGGATGGATATATCATTTCAATCCAAAATAAATGTCATAGGTATAAATCATTTTAACCTATTTCTTAATTTATTCCAAATAATTCAATTTATAGTTTTATATACTGTAAATAATATACAAGATGATAACAGGATATATAAAAATAAACAAACATCCAAATCATCGAAAATCTCAACCAATTTGCATTTGTCACAACAATCATCCAAATAGTCAATAAATCGCATCAATTAACCAATTACCAATAATCGAGAATTTCACTAGCAGTTTAATTCCCATTCAATTTAACCATCAATTTTAATTTCTATCAGTTAATTCAGATGTCAATTTAAATGTCAATTAAAATTATCAAACAACAATCAACAAATTTAAACTACTTCATAATTTTAAATTTAACTAACATAAAAATATTCTATTACTACATAAGCATTATAAAACTTTCACCTTTTATTTTTGTTATGTCGCCGAGACGTTCCAGTTTGGAACTAAAACTGAACAACGTCCGATTTTAGCCCAAATTTCCATAGTCTCTAAATCTGTTCAAACCAGTTTCATTTCGAAGCTCTCGTCATCATGATCGCGATGCAAAAAAACCTTTCCTCGATTTAACCTCGTACGGATGAGTTATCAAACTTTCAGTTCATCAATATAATTAAATTAAAATACTAATCCATTATATTTTAATAAAAGCCCATACCCTTAATGCTTCAAACCCAGCCCATCTATGCTTCATCTTCTTCCCAAACACACTGCCTGTACATGAAACATGCTCCATATCCATATAGCCATGCACGCAAATGATGATAAAAAGATTTACAAGCCGAAATCGAATTCCAACTTCGCCATCGACTTCCTTATCGCCATCGACTTCCTTATCGAAATCTCCATCTGCTTAACACCATCATGTTGCCTCCGCCGCCTCCGTACGATTCGCGACCAAGCGCCTGCAAGCGACCCCCTATAACGTCGCGAACCACCATGAGGCATCGCAGCCTCCCAAATTGATCACCAAGATGCTATTTTCCCTCACGACGACGAATACGACGCCCAATTCGACAATCGAAGTTTAAATTACATCCTATAACTAACCCTAGCTCAAACTGTTCGTTCGCCCCTCTATTTTCAAGTAACCCAAACTACCACTATGCCTTGCACTAATCATATCAGAGGGAAGCTCGATGCGAAATATGAATTTTAAAACTTTTTTAGGAATTTTCCGCCGAGTGAATTTGGAGTAAATAATTTTTGAATTTTCTAAAATCATTTTCCTTCCTCTGTGTTCGCTGTGATTAAATACAAGAGCAAACATGTTTTGAAAGAGATAGGTAGGCAAGAAATAAGGTGGATGATGTGATTAAAAGTGCGGCTAAAAAGGAAGAATTCAGTGTATAGTATAGATTGATGGAAATATATTATATTAAAATTAAAATATCCAGATATTTAATTCCAAACCATGATCGAGGCGTGCCGCCTGGCGTTCCTAATGTTATACCCATATTCCAAACGCAATGGAACAGGTTCCAAGGCCAAATTTGATCGTATGGAGAAGATAGCTTTTTGAACCTAATTATTAAATTTTCGATATTAAATTCAACGTGTTTCTATCTCGTACGACCAAACAATAATCCCAAATGCTACGAAATTTGAAATCCGATAATAATACACTATTATTGATCTAATGGAACTATTTTCGTCGAAATCCGAGATTGTGCCCCAGAAGACTATTTTTACTCGTTAATTTAAACGAGTTATTTTTAAAATCTAGTAAATCGCTTTTAAATCCAATTTAAAAAATTTATTATCTTCCATCGTATTAATAGAGATTAAATAAGCCCTTAAATCAATTTTATCCAAATAAAAATGTAAGATTTAAATTATTTAAATAATTTCCAATTATTAGTTTCCACAATTAAATTATCCAATAAATCATTATATTTGAAATTCAAGTTATTAAATCTATAAAATTAACTTTTAAATATTCAAAATCAATTAAATATTCTAATTTCAAATAACCAAAATTCTGGGCCGTTACAAAAATAATTAAGAAAAATACAAAGTTGAAGAAAATAACTGAATTTTTTATATAAAAAACTAGGGATGGGGAATAGACAGTTGTTAGAGGAGGAAAAAGAAATTGAAGACATGAAATAAAAGAAGTAAATAATATGTTTTTTTACATTGAATGCATGGAGAAGAGGAAGAGAACGTGGCTTACATTATTTAAGAATAATGAATACGGGGAGTGGGGTAGATGCGAAACTTAAAATAAGTTATAACACTTATTAGAGAAATAATTATCTAACAACAGAAATTAATTTTGTTTTGAATGAGTACATTAAATTTTATGGAGACAAATGATTTTTTCACAATAAATTGAGGTTGGAGAAGTAATTTGAGTTTGAGTGAGAGATGGGAATATAAAGAGTCCAATATTCTCTTTTTTATATAATAGAATAGATAAAATAGATAAGAATTTATTTTTTACATAAAAACAAAGAAATGGGAAATGGAAAAGACACGAAGCAATGAGCGAGCTCATAGAGGATTCGGTTTTAATAGTATAGTATAGATAGATATTAGAGAAATGATTATCTTAAAATATAAATAAATTTGGTTTTAAATGAGTACATTTAATTTTATAGAGATAAATGGTTTTTTCCATGAATTGATGAGAGATAAGTATTTTGAGTGAGAGTGAGAGATGAGAGTACGAAGAGTCCAATATCCTTTTTGTATATAATAGAATAGGTAAAATAGATAAGAAGTTATTTTTTATGTAAAAATAGAGGAATTCAATTTTAATAGTGCAGTATAGATGTTTGTGTAGGCCTCTAAGCCTTCATCCGTACCTCACAAAGCAAGAAATTGTTTTCCTTTTCATCATTTTGAGGAATAACTTGAGGGATGCTCTTACATGGCATGAGTTGATTGTTTTTCTCATGAAGAGGTTTGTGATAGTGGATACAAGGGTCGAGACTAACAAGACCTATCCTACTAGCTTAATGGATGCTATCTCAACTCCAAAACAAATGAGAATTTCAGACTTGTATGATACAAAAGGTCTTTTCCATCTTTAGACCATTAGGTATGATGAAGAAATGTTCAAGCTATGCAAGGCCTAATCTTACCATCAGAGATGTTGCCTCAACAAATACGATAGTCGCACCGTCCGTTATCTGGATCCTCTTATCCATGCAAACAACACCATAAAATTCGATCTAGAAACCAACAAAATCTTTGATGTCATCAATTTATCTAGGAAATGTGGTCATGGTGACTAACATTCGTAACATGGGTCGGGTTGAAATCATCAAGAACCATGACAAGCATAAGGGAATGGTTGAAACCATTTACGTGGCTGGTGCTAGCGGACTTAAGTTTGCTACCAAGCTCAAAAACTATTTACCATTGGCAACGATATGGAGTTGCATGTTACTTTGCCGAAGGGTAACGGTATCAAGTTTTTTTATATGAATGATCTTCTTATAGGTTCATTTTATGAATGTATTATTTGGCATTCGTTTTGTTATATATTGAATGTAATTTGGTACAATTTTTTGATTTTTTGTAGTTTAGTACTGATTTAAGGTGTTGTTTACCTTGTTATAAAAAAGGATGTGTAATCTTTATTGTATCATGTATGGATTTCAATCTATTGTTTTGTATAGCTGTTAGGTTCTTATATAGCTAAATTTTCATCATCCTTTTTATGAAAAAAGTTTTGGCAATGACTACATAAAATGATCGTGATCTTTGTTTTATTGTTAATTTTCTTTTGACTGTTTTATGTAACTGTTAACTTTTTATAATAACTGAAACTTTCAGCATGGTTAATTAGTAGCAAGATTATTAATTCCCGTTAAGCTAGATCTTTCTACGAAGGCCATGTGAGTCCTTGTTTTTAAGGGGGTATTCTAAGCGTAGTCTAAAGGGCTCTCATATATACGCTGCATTAGAGATGCAGTAAGCATAGCTAAGAGAGATGGCGCTTCTTACTGATAGTAGACTCGTCTCCAACCTGCTCATGCATTAAGAGTATAAAAGTTGGCTAAATAATCATAGTTTCAAGCTTTTGATTAAGTTTAAATGGCTTTTTCTAATATTTCTATCTCTGGTTCAACATCGCTATCATGTAATGGAAATAGCCAACGTATTCTTTCTTTAGCCCTTTCAACATAGCTATCAGAAACTGGATGTTTGTTTATTTGTTACACAATCTAGAAAAATTATGATGTTTGGTAGACTGTTGGTTTCAGTAAGAGAGTTTATGTTACTTTTAGTCAATAACGAAAACTTATTAATTTCGAAGTGGAGTTGTATTATTTTGGAGCAAATAACAAAAAGATATTATTATGGTTTAGGTTAAAAACGTCAATTATGATGGTACTTTTAGTTTTCATAAATTCAGACCTAACTACTTAATGTTGGTATTGGATATGTATCGGTAAGTACCGATATAAGATATTTTAAAATATCGCGACAATATCGGTAAAATATCGGATATGTGTAAACCATCACTACAAGGAAAAGGGCATTTTTCGACGGTAGAAAACCGTCGGCGGCCGTCGGAAGCCGTCGGAAAATGCCGTAGGAAAATAAGGCGTCGGGGTGCAGTGTTTCCGACGGCTTCCGACACATCTCGTCGTTGGTATTTCTGATGGCTTCCGACGGCTTCCGACACATCTCGTCGTTGGTATTTCTGACGGCTTCCGACGGCTTTCGACGGATTCCAACACTTGTCAGAAGCCATCGAAAACCGTTGGAAAAATATAACCTAAAAGCCGTCGGAAGCCGTCGGAAATATGCTGCATTTTTTTTATATTTCTGCTGCAATATAGCCTTCCATCCATATTTCCCATACAAACACTATTCTACAGAATCCAATATATAATATTCCAACCAAATAATAAAAACCAAACTATACACAATTCACCAAACAAAAAAATACATAAAATTAAGTCAAAACACATAATCATCACCCAACATCCCCAACATCCACATAATTATACAACAAAACAGCTAAGTGTGTCATAACATAGTACATAAATCAACAACTACCTCCACCATCTACAAAATCATACAAAACGGAAAAAAAACATACCGACCAAAGCAATCAGTCAATCTCCTCCAGAACCAGAGCCAGTAGAGGAAGGGAAGCGGCCAACATACTACTGCATGTACTCGACGATACGCTGGTCCAGCAACTGTGTGGTCTCTATGGCCTACCGACGGTTCTGCTCCTCCAGCTGCGCCACTCTAGCCCACAAATCTTCGACCTCTGCTAGATCGATCTGAGCTCTATTCTGCCTACCCCGTCTTTGACTGCTGGCCTGTAATAAATATTTAGTTTAGCTGTGTGATCTTTGTAAGTGTATGTGCAGGTATGTGAATGATTAGCAGTGTGATGATGTTATTTAATTTAGTTTATTCATGTTTATGTAAGTGTATGTGTAGGTATGTGAATGATTAGCAGTGTGATAATGTTATTTAATTTAGTTTATGCATGTATAATGTATACATTTGAAAATATGTTCTTTTGGCCGTTTTTAAATTGTGATTCAACCATTTATTAACAAAAATAATAGTACGTTACATTACGAGATATCACTACTTTTGATCTCTTTAACAGTAAATGTGACAAATTTATGCATGTGTATAGTATATATCAGGCAAACTAAATTAAATAACATGTCTTTTTCGTTATTTTTTTTTGAAATGACATTCAAGTAATAAATTAATATATTTTGGTAATGCATAATGCTTTCATAACGAAGTGACTCAAAACCAATGTACTGAAATTGGAAACTTATATAATACCCAATATATTATTTACTTACCACTTGATTGCCAAATCTGTATTGTCTGCCATGCTCCGATGGATCCATAACTGACTCAAAAATAGCATCCTCCTCATCTGCCATCAGCTGATCTCGACCCATATCAGCAAGGAGTTTCTGGCGCTCTCCATAAACTTTTCCTGCATTAACAAATTAATATCATCATATCTTATTTCATTATATTTTAACAAGTAGAACAATTACTAATACTGTATAAAATGAAATATGCTTACATGGCTCTTGCTGGATTTATCGTCGTGCCATGTATACAAAACTGTCCCGTCCGGATTTACATGCTCGACAGCATGCGTATGAGTAAACACGTCCATATAGCCCATGGGACCATACGCCTCAGCTTCCTGAAATTGATTTTTACATACAATTATTGTACATTTAAAATTATATAGCACAAACTATTTACAATTTGCATTTAGTAAATTTACCAACTCCTGCCGATACTGCTGAAATGACTTTAAGCCTCCGCGATGAGTGACGGGATTTTTGTTTCTGTTTGCAGAGTATCTTTCCAACTCTGCCTGTACAATCAAAATTTGATACATTATTTATCGATCATGTATTTTTTGATATTTACTACCAGTCGAATAATTTTAAACGAATTAGTATACTTGCCTTCGCCTCATCAGTTTCCCAGTATCCCAACCATGCTTGCCATACGCTCTCCCCCATCCAACATGGTTTTTTACCTGATTTCTTGATTTTGGATATTGAATCCCTATAATTTTTACGCATCTTCTTCATCCAATATTCTCGTGCGAACTGCATATCGTCTGTCTGAATGTCTATCTCAGCCTGTGTTTCATGATAAAAAGCAAAAAGAATATTAAACTGTAAACGGTAAACAGTAAAAAAACGACAAAAACGAATTAAAAATGGAAAACAGAAAAATATACTTACTAGGACATCCTGCCAAATACACTCTACTATGTGGGGAGGATGTTATCCCACTTCGTCCAACACGCACTCATCCTACTCCGGTATGAAGCTCTAGAAACATCCAACGCAACCTTTGAGGGAAGTAGGTCGAACACCCTGTTTTTAAATATGATACAAATAAGTACGTACATATATCAAAAAAAATAAGATGCTGAATAAAATTTAATTCGTACCCCTCTGCTCTAGGTACTAAAGAAACTACAAGATGCTGTGATGCTTGCGATGGACCACTGCCATCGCCTCTTGAATATCAGGAAGAGCTCCTACCTCTAGATGACATTACGATAAATTTGTGACATATATACACATCATTTCAAAAGAGAATAATAACATGATAATGAAATATATTTCATACGTAAATGACATCAACGGTATAAATTTATAAATTAATGACTGAAATGGAAATAGAAATGGAAGTGTGTTATACTTGATTCATAATGGGTCTCATGTTCCGAGGATAAACAGATTACATTGCATTTTTAATAAAAATTGCTAAATAAATGACAAATGGAAATGACATAAAACATGTAAACAATGGTCAACGTACAGATTTGGTTTCATAGTTACATCAATTTCATAATACATCAAGAATTCAACATAGTTACATCAATTGCAAAAAATTCAGATTCGAATTTTTATCAATCATCATCGTCTTCTGATTCAGATTCGGTCTCGTTTTCTACGATATTTTCCTCTGCACTGTCAAACGCTTCTACCAAAACATTTGATTCATCGATCAAAGGACCAAAATCTGTACGATCGTCTATAATTATTATTTCATTATTATCCTCAAGATCTGCCTGATAAGCTTGTTCGTTTTGAATATTCTTCCTATTGAATGTAAATCTAGCCTTTGTTTTAAAAACTGCAGACCAATCTACTTTATCTCTTTTTACAGATGGATAAGGAGCGTAATAAACTTGCAATGCTTGTTTGGATAGTACAAAAGGATCGTACTTGTGATAGTGCGATGTATGCATTTCGATAAGATTATAATCTTTGTGCACATTAATTCCAGAACCTGGAACATTGCTAAACCAATTGCATCTAAATAGAAACACCTCCTCCATGGGTCGTGAGAAATATGTCAGTTGCAAAATTTGTGTTAGAATGCCATAAAAATCATTTATGTGAAATTCAGGATCGTCACTACCTTTAACGAATACACCAGTATTATTCGTTAATTTTTCTGCACCGTATTCTTTGGTGTTAAATTTATATCCATTGACGAAATATATTGGATATGTCTTGACCACTCTATTTGGTCCCATCGCAAGATGTTTCAACCCTTCGTCAACAACGCAATTTCTCGGCTCATAAACATAATTTGAAAACCAACCGGAAAATTCTTTACTGAGATCTTCGTTCGGATATTCACGTTCATAAACACTGTATATATATAAACAAATTATTACATTAGGTTATACACGCGCATGCATTATAGAAAAGAATAAAACACAAATTATTATTCAGATTACCTAACAAACGGTGCAACCTCGGCACAATTTAGAAGAATATAAGTGTGTGCTACATGAAGATCTCTATCATCTAGCCATATTTCTACACACTTTCCAGAAGGCCGACCATGTTGTTTAAAAATAGATAACATTGCTTGAGAGGACTCTTGTTCGTCGCCTTCGTCATTACGAGGAACACTTTCAAATGATATATTCACATGGTCACTGAAATAGTGAGAGAAAAAGAACGAAGCTTCTTCTTCGATGTAAGGTTTACATATCGAACCTTCAACTTGTGCTTTGTGCCTCAATTTTTTCTTCAAATGATTTAGAAATCTATGCAAAATTAATTTACATTAACTTCATCTTTCAAATGCAATTAAATTACGTGATAACATATTACATACCTCTCAAATGGATACATCCATCCATATTGGATAGGACCTCAAAGTTGTGCTTCAGATGGGAGATGAACAGGTAAATGTTCCATTACATTAAAAAAACCTGGCGGATATATTTTCTCTAATTTGCAGAGAAATATAAGAATATCTACTTCAAGTTTACGTAAACGTTGCACTTTTAAAGAAGTCGAACAAAGCTGTTTGTAAAACATACTAAGCTCTGTTACTACCTTCCAAACTTTTAACGGCAGTAGTTCTTTGAACATAATGGGAAATAAATTTTCCATCATTATGTGACAGTCGTGGCTTTTCATTCCGCTCAATCTACCATTTTTAAAGTCAACACATCTACGAAGATTTGATGATATCCCGTCAGGAAATCTTAACCCTTCCACCCATTTTAACACAACTTTAACTTGATTATTATCTAATTCGTAACATGCTTTGGGTTTTTTACTGTCATTTGGTTTCATATGAAGCTCAGGACATTTGCATAATTCTTCTATATCGCGTCTTGATTTCAAATCATCCTTCGTCTTCCCTTTCACATTCAAAATTGTGTTAAAAACATTATTATCAAATACATTTTTCTCATTGTGCATCACGTCTATATTATGACGAAGCAGAAGATGTTTCCAATATGGCAACTCCCAAAAAATAGTTTGTTTGCACCAGTTATGAATAATCGATTTTCCTTCAATTTCTGTTTGCACTCCAGTTTCATATATCTTTGGATAGTCCCTAACAAGTTCATATATGTCTTCGCTTGACCATATCGTCGGTGGTTGTCTGGTTTCTACTCTATTAGCTAAAAAGTTTTTCTTGTCTCCTCTGAAGGGATGATTTACATGGAGAAAATATCGATGACAGTCAAACCATGAAATTTCCTTACCATAAGGTAAAGAAAACGCTCGTGTTTCATCCATGCAATATGGACATGCTAGACGACCGGTAGTACTCCATCCTGAAAGCATTACATAGGCAGGAAAATCACTTATAGTCCACAACAATGAAGCAAACATACGAAAATTTTTCTTCTTGGACACATCGTATGTTTCTACTCCTTCGTTCCACGGTATTTTTAACTCCTCAATCAACGGTTGTAAATATACATCGATTCCTTGTGTCGGATCGTCGGGGCCAGGAACGACAACAGTAAGAAACATATATTGCGTTTTCATACACATCCATGGAGGTAAATTATACGGTGTGACGATAATGGGCTAAGATGAATATTTAGAACCAAATTGAGAAAATGGCAAAAAACCATCCATACATAATCCTAATCTAACATTTCGACTCTCCGCTGCAAAATTTGGATACATTTTATCGAAATGCTTCCATGCTTCTCCATCGGCCGGATGTGTCAACGTACCCTCTTCCTCCGTTCTCACACTATGCCATCTCATATTAGATGCAGTTACAGAAGATGCATATAGTCTTTAAAGCCTTAGAGTGATGGGTAAGTAATGCATAAACTTGTACGGAACTTCCTTCCCCTTCTTTTTTCTTGGTTTGTATCTCTCCTGATTACAAATTTTACAATTTCGAAGGTTTGCGTCTTCTTTCCAAAACAACATGCAGCCTTATAAACATGTATCTATTTTCTGATAAGGTAAACCAAAAGCCGACATAAGTTTTTTAACTTCATAGTGATTTTCACACATAAGATTATCGGACGGCATATGTCTTTTTGCAGCTTGTACAACAGCCGTAAACCCAGCTTCAGTGATGTTATATTTTGACTTCATCACAATGTATTCTGCGATTACTTACAGCTGAGTGCCGCTTTTACAACCATCCCAAATAGGTTTCTTAGCAGAATCTAGTAAATCATAAAAAAAATTGCTTCAATATTTGGTTCTTCAACATTTCCATCATCGTCGTCAACTTCAACTATAGGAAACATTGATCGTGCTACATCTTCGACCATATTTTCTATACGGGTCATCATAACTACTTCGTTAACGACACTTTCAGACTCTACAGAAGTATTCGCTACAACTTCTCCATGTCGATCCCAAACATAATACTCGGGTACAAAACCGTTTTGGCACAAATGAACTTTCACAATATCTGGTAACAAATACTTCAAATGTCTACACCTACTACACGAACAATGAATTTCTAGATCGTTTCCGTTATTACTTAAAGCGAATTCAACAAATATGTTTATACCATTATAAAAATCTTCTTTTATTGAGCCTCTCAGTCCTTTTCTTTGGTACATCCATCTCCTCCGATCAACAAAATAATCAATCATTTTTCCCATTTGAGAAAATGAGTCATAAGTTTAAAATTTAATATTTATTTTCAAGAATACAAATTCGAAAAAGATTATTTTCATGGTCGTATAATATTTGAATTTAAAGAACTATTTCACAAATTAAAAAATATTTTCAAATATGACACATTTTATTTTTTAACGTATCGATACAAAATTTTGTGCAAAAAGATATTTTTTTCCATGGTCAGGCATCCTACTTCCCTTTACAAACACAGTAAGCATTTACATTTTGTATACTACTTCGTCTCAAACGATTCAACAAAATTTCGGCAGCATTTCCGTTTTGTTCCCTACATTGTACACAAATGTGTGTACGCAGGAAACAAAAAAGAAAAGTTAGGCCGAAATTTTATGAACCGTTTGAGACGAAGTAGTATACAAAATGTAAATGCTTACTGTGTTCATAACTTGTCCAATACAGGGACAAATCCAACAAACATTGTACCGGATGAATATAAATGGTCATTTTTCGACTATTTATATAACGATCATGTACAACACTCGTCAGACGGGGCCTAAAACTCTCTAAGGGACATTAGTTAATTAAATGTGCGCATTTTACAAAAAAATATAGTTTTACTAACTGTTCACATTTACAAAAATATATTTGAATTTAACACATTTATTCGACGTATTACATCAACTTAAGGCTAGTTTAACATTTTTGTCATTTTTCAATACACACAATTATAATTTAGACTCATGCATTTTTTTGCATAAGTCAATACATGCACAATATAATACTTCTAGCTCGTGCATTCATTTTATCTTATTCCAACTAACACAATACAATGATAGCAGCGCTATACACATATACAATCGTAGAATCAAGGCATACACAATGATTTACATATACACAAACAACCACAAATTATACATGTTTTTCACAATTTCACGATAAAAGATGAAATAGGTATACCATGGAATGCTAGAAACTATTATAACACTATTGGAAACAATTTCAATCACCGATTAGCCCTAATTTATCAACTTATGCAAATCTAGAAATAGGGTAAAAATTGATTTTTTCGCGAAAATAAGAGATTATACCTAAGCTAGAAAGCAAGAGATGTTGAATTCATAGCCTGGGAGGATGCAAAAATACGAAATTAATGATTGGAGGCTTGGGGAGTGAATTTGGGAATTTCTAATTAGGTTTTGGGTATTATGAAATGAGGAAGAAGAGGCTCGGCTAGAGCCAGTATTACGCGATTTTCCGATGGCTTCCGACGGCCCATCACCCCCCCCCCCCCCCCGGTCCCTATTTAACCCTTTTATAGTAGTGCATGTTACGAATGATATTGTACTATGTTATATTGATGTTAATTATTTAAATATTTGGATAAATAATTCCAAATTACGATCAAATTATGATTATATGTAGTTTATAGATTACATTCTGTTTACTGAGATATTCTATTTAATACAAATCATTATATAGGCTTATAAAAATTGAGAGATGTATATAATGTACAACTTTATTATTTTCTTCGTTTTGTACTATATACATTGTTTCTACAGTCATATATTCAACTATATTACCTTTCCAAATTTTCCATATTATTATTTTGTCGTTTTCATTCTCACTTAATTTATTGAATAAGCAACGCTAATTTGATACCAATTACTACTTTAACTCATTCCTTATCGATATGCCAAATGTTTAACTTTACCGCTCTTTAATTTTTGGTTCTAAGTGCACGATAATAACTAATAAAAAGAATTTTCATAAGCTAACTTTCAAATTAGAAATGATGAACAAAAAATAACTAAAATGAGAAGTAGCTCGGTCATGATCTTGTCTTTACACTACTAGAAAAGCTTGAAATATCGACGACACTTGACGACGGCTTCCGACGGTCATTTGCAATGGCTTTCAATGGTTCGTCGGCGACCGTCGGAAAATGTCTGGAAGAAGCCGTTAGCGGCCGTCAAAAACCATCGAAAGTTTGTGTTATATAGATCTAAGCCGAGACCTTTCTTCGTCATACGAACTGAATCCAAATTTTCATCCAAAACCCCATTTTCAATCTTCCAAACCTCAAATTCAAGCGTTCGGATCTTGGACGGCTCCTAAATCACTCTATATTATTTCCATCTCAGGTATAACCTCTAATTTTAGCAAAAATCCTAATTTTTAACCTAAATCTAGATTTTCCTAATTTGATAAATTAGGGCTAATTGGTGATTGTTGTAACAACCTGGAATTTCACCTCTTTGATGTAGTAATATTTAATTAATTTAAATATTCAAATAATATATTTTATAATTAAAATAAAACTCTTTTTAAAAATAGATAATGATGGTAAAATAGTTTTTAAAATTTGTTTACGAATATAATTAGGTCGATGAAAAATCGAAAATGTGACCGGAATACATTTTTCGAATTTTCGACTTTTCATCGACTAAAAATTATCAAAAGTATTATAAACCCTAGAATATAATGTACATACTCACATTTATAATTAGTTAAGGTATGCATATATATGTTTGTTCATATAGTTAAGTTAACAAAATAAAGTTAAAAGAATATTCCATGAAAATGGCTTAGAAAACATGTTTAGACATAAGTACATATGCTTAAACTTCATGTTGGCTAAGCAAAGAGAAGGAGGGACAAGCTTGTGGGCTGAAGTACATGGGGAAGAGGAGCATGGTGAGGTGGCAAAAGGAGGTGGAGGGTAAAGAACTAAGGGTTTTTAGGTAATTTGATTTGTTTCTTGCTTACAGATACTTCTCTCATTTCTTCATTTTTGCCTTCTCTTCTTTTTGCCATATTTGCCTCATTCTTTAACCAAATGGAGATTTTCTTTTTTTCAAACCGTATGAAATTCCAATGGCTACAACTTTTATGGAAATCACCTTTTCAAATTCTTGGTCCAACAATGTCAAAATCTCTTTTATTTGCAAAGTGTTTTGGGACTCAGAGATCCAAATCCGAAAATGGTCCTTCTTATTTCGACCATATCCTCTTCAAAGTTGAGTGTTTCTTTTTTAAAAATTGTAGAGGAAAGAATTTCCTAAAACTTTCCTTTTGACCACATTACCTAAATCCGAGTGTAACATGTCCCAAACCAAGCAGAAGATGACCCGTTTCGAGTTGATTTTTGATGGCTTCCAAGCTTTAAAAGTTTAAAATTTATTTCAAGTTTTTAAAAAGATTTGGTGAGTAAATCCTCTTATATTTTGGAAAGATTTTAACTTTATATTTTTCTATGTTTCTTATGCAATATTTTGGTTGTTTGGTTGGATTATCAAGTCGTTGGATATACGCATGTTGCTTGTATGTGATTAAATATGTGGTATGGTTAATTTTTAGCTTAGACTTGTTAGAAAAGCCTAAGAAGTGTTGTTATGGTTATAAAATTAGATATTTTTCTTATTTTGGAATTATGAGATATTTATGGATGTATCAACTTGTAATGCTACGAAAGATTAGCACTGAAACTTGTTAAGGTTACATGGAGATCCCTTGAGTTAAGTGGTTTATTTAATTTGTTTTCTAATAAAAAGTTCAAACCTTTACATTTGTTTCAAAACTTTTTACTAAGTTAGTAAAGTAAGTTAAAGTAAAGGATAAGGGTCTTAAGGTTATTGTATATGCAATATAAGTTTTCAAGTTATGGCATCCATAGCGATAGTCGCGTGCAAATTCGCTTTAAAAATCCGAATTTTTCAAATTTAAATTTTATACTTAAAAATTGTTTTGTAAATGTTTTACAAGCCTAATAATAATGTTTTTTAAAGTTAATTTAGGATTTAATAATTAATAATTAATTAATTAAGTTTTAATAATTATTAATTAATTAAGTGATAATAAGGTTTATTAACTTTAATTAAGCGAAGATTAATTACTAATTAATTAGCTTTTTAAGGATAAGATTAATTTTAATTAATCAATTATTAAGTATGATTAATTTTTAATTAATTATAAGTTAAGTATATGATTTACTTTTAATTAATTACTAATTAAATATAGGGTTAATTATTAATTAATTATTAATCATGTGTTTAATTTAAATTAATTAAGGTTTTAATTTATAAATTATTTATTAAGGTTTAATTTCTTATTTAGGACTTAATTAAAGATTATTTAATTGAGATTAATTAATATTAAATTATTAATTAATGTTTAAATGATTATTTAATAATTAATAAGGGATTAATTAGTGTTTAATTATTTATTTAATAATTAATTATTGTTTAGTCATTTATTTAAAGGTTTAATTATTTCTTAATTTATTAATTTAATTAAATTAAGATTTAATAAAGATTAATTATGATTTAATAAGAGTTTAACTTATAATTAATTATTTTAAAAAGAGTTTAAAGTTTTAAGTCCTTTGTTTTTCCAATAATCAAATTGTTTTAAAGGAACTTATTTTTCAAAGATGGTTTTGAATTCAAGGAATTCAAGTGTCGATACCATTAAGAAACCATATAACTATGAATGAGTTATAATATAGATTGTTTGACTGTTTGGACATATGTTAGCAGAATAAATCCTCGTTTTGCTGTAAATTGATTGAATTTTTGGACAACTATTTAGCGGGACAAATCACCATCCTTCTATTATGTTATTTGGACTAGTATATGCTAGTTAGCTTATATTGACATGTTACTCCCTGATTTGGATATGAGTTATATTTACAAACATGTTGACCTATGTAAATAACTGTTAAGTGAATTAGAATTCGAATTGAAATAAAATGGTAACTTAAATTAGTACCATTGGGATTGATAAGCCTTTTTTTGAATTAACTTAAATTCTTAATCAAATTTGGGGTTTAAAGTTTATAAATGATTTTAAGTTATATTGTAATTTTATAAAGATGATTATAAATAATAACTTGTTTATAAAAGGTTTTTTTTCTAAATAAAAAGGTTACCCTAATTATTTTACAATTGATATTCTATAATGATGTTTTATAAAGGAAATTTTATAAAGGGATTATAAAAGAATTTTATAAATAATTTTAAAAATGGAAAGAGATTCTATAAATCATTTTGAAAGATTTTAAAAATAAATATAGTTAGAAGATTTGTAAGGAGGTTTAAAATATGAAGTGAACTTATAAAAAGAATTTTTATAAGTGATAAGTGAATGGGTTTTATAAAGTGAGTGGGTTTTATAGTAAGTGATGTTTGAAAGGGAATTTCTTGGCCATTTAATATGGAATTTGAGAAGAGGGAATTTTCCAAATGTTTTTGGTAAATACTTATATTTTTGAGATATGTAAAAATGTTTTCAAAGTATAAAAGGAATGTAAAGGTTTTTGGGAAAAATAGAGTTTTAAAAAGATCTTTTGATCAAGTTTTGCAAAGTGTTTTTAATTGATGTAAGATTAATTAATAAAGGCTTAGTTGATCTCATATGGAATCAAATCAATGTTGAATGATTGTTTATTTGATAGTTAAATAACCGACTTTCAAATATGGACCAAAATATAACTCCAGAAATATCTATGAGAAACACGTGGGTTATATGGCATAGTCGTCTTCGATGATGCTGTACTGTGTGTATAAATCTCGTTTTGTTCTCCTAGGACAAATGATATGGAGATCCGTCCACTAAAACGGTTAGGGGGTGAGCCCTGCTCCTATGTATTGTCCGATTATTTCCAAAAGAACCGGGGTTGAGTTTACCGGAAATATCGAATGTGGTTTCGAAGAGACTAGGATCAGATAAGTGTAAATTATTCAAAAACCACTTTGATCCAACTCAAGCGTTTCGAAGTGAAGACATCGTGAAGATGATTGAAGATGGAGCTTTTGAAGTGCAAGGGCTACTTGCTACTAATCTTGAGGGTGATTCCAAAATGGATGTAGTAAAGGTAGTGCCTTCGGTTTCGTTCAGACCCAAAACGAACTTGTATGGATGAATGTTTGCACTGCATTGCTGCTTGGAGGGCAGTGTTCACATTCCAAGATGGTTGCTATATAAAAAGGTAATCATAGCCTCAAGCCTCATCAACCGAGAAAATGACTAAAGTAGGGATGTGCAGTAGGGCTATGTGGGTCGCTCCCATTAGGGTATGATCATCCCAAGATCTAGTGTCGATATCTCTATGTATGCTTCGGAGCCCATTATGGTTGCTCGATCGCAACCAAGGGGTGATCATACTCGACACTATCCAGTAAAGGGTAGGGTCGGTCCTGAGTAGCAGAGGTGTAATGCATTATGACCTCCCGTACAATTTATCTAGAGGTGTACGGATTCGGTGGGTCGAACCTTACCCTTTCATAGTTGGAATCCATTCACCGATAAGTGCCTTCGGACTTGATTGTATACCTATTATGCTGGAATTTGATAACGTAACAATTTCGGCTATGATTAATATGTATTTATATTCTAGACATTATCATAATACCACTGGATTTTCTATAAAAATGTTTTGGTTATTATAAGGTAAAAACTCGTCCATGTTTATGTGTGGCGTGGTCTTACGAGATACCATTGATTTTGAAAGATTTTATAAGTAATAATAAATTAATTCCTTCTGATTTGAGTTTCTCATGCTGGTTTTACCAGACTGATCCGGGCGTTATTTTTATTATAATGCTCGAGTCAGCTCAAGCATATTTTCTAGATTTAGCTGGATCCTTCGGAGCTTTCAAGTGACGAGCTGGATTTTCCATGACGTATTCACGTATTTTATATTCTTCCGCTGTTTTCATTTGTTTTGTGGTTTTTTGTCTATATAAATCAGCAATTGGAAGGATAGGCTGTTATAACTGTCTAGGGTGATGTTAGTTTAATGTACTCTGATGATGTGTATAATAAAGATAATTTCTTTTTGTAAAGAGTTGTTCATATTATATATTACTCGTCACGTATTATGAGATTCTGTTCTTTCTTTCATCCCTAATGACCTATCTTTCGGATGCTTAAATGATAGGCACACGAAAACCGAGTATGTATTAAGTGTCGTTTTTAGGTGTAAGAAAGGCAGATCATTACAATTGTAATTGTTTCTAATTGCATAATGATGGTTTATAGGATCCCATAGAATACCTATTTCATTTGTTAACTTTAAATTGTGAAAAGTAGGTATAATTCGTGAATTTGTGTATATGTGTAAACCATTATATACGTGTTATTTTTAGCATTGTCTTGTGTTAATTGGGGTGTTTATGTGTTTATATATGTGTGTGTATATGTGTTAATCATTATACACACACGCACACATACTAATAATTAAATAAATTGTTTTCTATCGAAAATGTCATAAAAAAATAATTTACATATCTACTATAATATGCTGAATTAACCTTGTTCGATAAAATACTCGGAATAATAAGGTAAATTAATAACCTTTCGAAAGATATAAAATTTGTAAATTTTCAACCGTTCATAAACAATAATATAATATATAATAAATAAGAGGACAAACTATAAAACTTCCAATTTTTGTACAAACTACTTTTTTATTACGTCTAGTGGAGAGTTTTTGGCCCCGTTTGACAAGTGTTGTACATGATCGTTATATAAATATTCGTTTTTGTTTGAAAACAAACATTAATATTCATCTTATACAATACTTGCTATATTTGTCCCAGTATTGGATAAGTTATAAACACCGTAAACAACTACATTTCGTACACTATTTCATTTTAAACGGTTCACAAAATTTCACCGTCACTTTTCTTTTTAGTTTCCTGTGTACACGCATTTGTGTACAATACAGGAAACAAAAGGAAAGTGCTACCGAAATTTTGTTGAATCGTTTAGAATGAAATAATTTATGAAATGTAATTGTTTACTGTGTTTGTAATGGGAAGTAGGATGACTGACCATCAAAATAGAAAACCATAAACCAACGTTTTAATATTGTGTTCTTATGTTGAGTTAAATTGACGCGTATAAGATTATGTATCAATATATTGAAAAATAAATTCACAATTCATAAAATGGCCAATATTTATTTTTGAATTTGTGACATATTTTTTTTAAATAGAAAAATGATCGATTATTTTATTAATCGGAGGAGATGGATGTATCAAAGAAGGGGACTGAGAGGCTCAATAAGGAAGATTTGTATAATGGTATGTGCTTATTTGTTGAATTCGCTTTAAGTAATAACGAAAAAGATGTAGAAATTCGTTGTCCATGTAGTAGGTGTAAACATTTGAAGTATTTGTTACCAGATAATGTGAAATTTCATTTGTGTAAAAATAGTTTCATACCAGAGTATTATATTTGGGATCATCATGGAAAAGTTGTAGCACATAATCCTATAGAGTCTGAATTAGAGATGACTGGTAATGAAATTGTTATGACGAATCGTACAGAAAATATGGTTGAAGATGCAGCACGATCAATGTTCCATACGGTTGAAGTTGATGACGACGATCGTATTGATTTTGGACCTCCGAACGATGAATCAAATGTTCTGGTAGAAGCATTTGAGAGTAGAGAGGAAAATAATGTTGAATATGAGACCGAATCTGAATCAGAAGATGATGAGAATTGATAAAAATATTATGTTGAATTATCATGTATTATGCAATTTATATAATTGATGACATTTATTTTACAAGTTATGTAATTTATGTCATTTATGAAACCAAATCTGCTTATCGTCATTTATGTAATTTATGTCATTTATGTAATTTATGTCATTTATGTAATTTATGTCATTTACGTCATTTATACAATTTATGTCATTTAGTTAGCAATTTATGTTAAAATGCTATATTCTGCTTATCGTCGAAATATGAGACCCAATCAGAATCATGTATATTTTGCAATTTATGTTATGTCATTTATGTCTTTATTATAGAATATATGTCATTATTATGTCATTATTATGCTATTATTCTCTTATAAAATGATGTGTCTATGATAGGTATCATGTCGTCTTGAAGAAGGAGCTCAACCCATTCATCCAAAGGCGATGGCAGCGGCCCATCACAGCCACCACAGCGTCTAGCTGTGTATCTAGTGCCTAAAGCGGAGGGGTAAGTATTAAAAAAATTTCTGCCATCATAAATATTTTGTGTACGATATAGTAATCTACATCATATTTACCAAGGGGGTTTGAACTTTAGTTCTATCAGTTTCTAGAGACTCATATAAGAGTCGGATGACGGCTTGCTGGACAAGTGGGATAATATCCCTTCCCACATCATGGAGTACATATGGTAGGATTTCATTGTAAGTATAATCTTCTATTTTCCATTCTCAATTTGTTTGTCGCTTATTTATTGTTCACTTTATATTGTTTAATTATTTGTCGCTTGTTTATCATGAAATGCAGGCCCACAGTCGATGTCCAAGCAGACGATATACAGCTGGTACGACACTACTGGATGCAAAAGATGAGGAAGAATTATCGGGATTCTATGTCGGTTGTGAAGCAAAAAGAGGAGCAGTTGAACTGGATGGGAGCGAGTTTGTGTGTGACGCCCTACCTCTATGCTCACAATAACAAAGAGTATTAAAAGAAACACGGTCTGTTATTACGAAGAATAAGGCTAGATAGGAGCGGCCATCTGTAGTTAGGCCTTACACTAATATTAATTATCTCGATAGGAGTAGTATATATTCTTTCATCTCTTTAATCTTTGTTTATTTACTCCCACCGACATATTCAATTCTAGTATAAAACGAACTACGATGGTTCATAATAGTTTAGGACAACATATATAATAATAACACAGATAAGCTAAATGCAGAACACGGAGAATATAAAAATCTCATATATATATATATATATATAACTGAAGGTAGTTACAATACATGTGATACAATACATATGATACAACTACAACTGTCGACACTGGAAGTTACATATACAAGTACATTATTATAAATAATATACATGAATACATATCATCCTATACTATGACAATGACTACTCCAAAAGATATGAAGAGACTTCATAGCTCAAGCAGCAACCCAAAGCAAGATATCAACAACCTGAAATAACTCGGTTTGACCCGAGTATTAAATTCAAAAGAAATAATACACGGGTCAGTCTAATTCAAACTCAGTTATTAATGCACAGAAGAAATAATAATTAAATAATCAATAGATGACAGTCACAATAAATCTAACCTATCCAATCCTTTAATAAGGAATTGGATAACGGTAGATATAACATGAAACAACATTAAACAGCAAATCATCAGGACCAAATCATCAGGGCCAAATCATCAACAAAGATAAATAGAAGTATTATCAATGAAGATAATTTGAAAACAATAGAATTGCCTAAACGGCAATTAACACATAATCTAATTATCTAAAAGATAATTAGATACCAACAAAATCATCAAATTAAACCAAATCGAAATACACTTTCAAATTACTGAATTGAACACACGAACCAATTCAAACAATTGAAACATCAATTAAAACGTCACTTCTGTTTGGCTGCAGTACACGCACGCGTGCACTGCCTCGCCACAACAGTGATGAAATACACAAAAGCTCGATAAATCAAAAGCAAATGACACCAACTCGAGATCAAGTTCAAGGTGAAGCAAACTAAATTGAAGCAAATATCAAATCAGTACAACACAGAAGTGCACCCAAGTGATACAAGAAATCGAGACTAAATCAGACTTCATGATAGTAATGGCATGAAACCAGACCAGTGAAACAACATCAAATACACATACATATTCAAGGATGCAGTGTTCAAGACTGAATCAAGCAATAATGCAGCAGGCCTCAAATCGAATACATATATGTACAACAAAAACTGAAAGGCAACTCAACTCAAATCAAAATGAACGAAATGCACACGAATGCACAATGAAAGTTCACAACCGAGTACAAGGTCAAACCCAAGTCTTTGAGACTGGATTCAACTCAGGTACAACTTTACAAATATAAAACATGAAATGATCCAATTCAAGATAATGAAACAAGAAATAGTGCTTCAGCCTCGATAGCAAAACAGACCACATGAATGCTACAGAGCTCGAGGCTACAACCCAATATATATATATATATATGCAAAGTCGACATGCACACATCAAGTATACATGAGCAACAATGCACAGCAACCATCAAGTGTACAAAACCAGAGAACTAGCTCATCAACATCAAACAACAACCAAGTACAGTGACAGGATGAACAACTACAAGCATCAGAAGAAGCCGTGGGTCAAAAATCCAATACCAAAACAAGAGCATATATATTTACAAAACTGTAACCAAGGACAACGATCAAGTGTTAGTGAAACACAATGAACAGAACAAATGTCAACAGGCAAAATGAAGACAACTATAGTCTTACATTTCAACCAAGACTACAAGTACAAAGCACTCCTAGTTCAGTTACAAGTTGAGATGCATGCAGACAATGTCAACAACCCAATACAAACTATATGAAGTCAAAGCATCATCGACAAAGTGAAACTACACTTATACAAAGTCAATGCAATAGTGGACAGTACAAGTTCAACTACAACCATGTATATTTATATATACACGGAGCAATGCAACAGTCAATGGAAAGCTACAGAGCTTAATGCAATGAAGACAATCTAGACGGAACTATAAAATGCACAAGAACAAAGTATGCAATGACAATACAGTGAAAATTCAGTTTCAAGTCAAGTACAACCACATGTTGATATGCAAACGAAGAATGCATTGAACACCAGTGATGCAGTCAACAGAGAGATGTAACAGTTTTGAACAAGTCATAAGAAACAAATTCAAATCACTGGCCGAAATAAATCAACATCGTCAGAAATTCGAAACCGTGGTGACCAAGAAATTAATCACAAGAAATTTAAAGCCGAAGTCGAAAAGACTAAAGATCAAACAATGCAAATTCGAAACCATGGTGATCCATAAATTCAACGATTTCAAAAGAAAAATCGTTATAATCAAGTCATCACAAATACATGCATTTGAACAAGTCAGAGAAATCATCGTCACAGTCAAGTTAGAGCCATGGTTACCAAGGCTAAAATCGAGCAAATTCAAATGCCACAAAATCAGATGACAAGGAAATCGACCAAGTCGAAATCAAAGCAAAACAACATCGTCAAAAGAATTCAACATCGAAAGACAACAATTATACGAACTTAAATTAGATGTGAGGATCACTCATCTTTTTTGACGAGCATAGAAGCAGCCGAGCGGAGCTACGAGGAGGCAGTCGATCGACAGAGGAACGAGCGACATCACCATTTCATTCGATCGAGAAATTGAAGTCGGCAGCCTCAATTTATCGAAGCCCTAATTTTATCAAAGGAACTCCATTTTTTCACGAGCTTTACAAAGGAACGGGCCGACATTTTTTTTCCGTATGTTTTGCTTAGGGTTTTCGATCAGATAAATGGATGGAGAGGGATCGGTCTAGATAATTAACACGGCAACAAAAATAAACGTGGGCCAATAATCAATGTTTAAAGCCCACACAACATTTAACAAGTTTATAAAGGAATTTTAACCGATTAAAATGCCCAACAGTAATTAGCTAGCAGAATTTAATCGTCTAATGACGATAATTAATCGGCATAAAACTCCGGGTTGTTACAGACTCCCCTCCTTATAAAAATTGCGTCCCCGCAATTTTCCTAATTAAAGTGGTCCATAACAATTATTTTTCTAACATAAATTGGTTAAGCTAGAAAAATAAAGGTCAAGAACACAAAAGCCAAAGAAACCTTTTAATTTCATAAAAGAAATTCAAAAATTTTCAACAAAATCTAATTATTAAATATATAATCACAAAACAGCAAAACTGAATAAATACAATTATCAGCAATATTTAATTATCAATTAGATAATTAAAATACAGAAATCACAAAATAGCTATATCTAATTATCGATACGATAATTAGAAAACAGCAAAATCTAATTACCAACAAAGATAATTAGAAAACACAAATCACAAATCGCAAAACCGCAAATATGTAGTTATCCAACAATTTACTAGAAAACACGAACTACATAATCAGCAAACTCTAACTATCAACAGAGATAGATAGAAAATAGTAATTCAATATAATCAACATAATCTAGAATCAATTAGAGACTAGAAAATCTCATAATCAGAAAACAAAAAATATCTAATTATCAAAAACGATAATCAGAAACAACAAATATCTAATTATCAAAAACGATAATCAGAAAACACAAATATCTAATTATCCAAAACGATAATCAGAAAACATAAATATCTAATTATCCAAAACGATAATCAGGAAACATCAAATATCTAATTATCAAAAACGATAATCAGAAAACATCAAATATCTAATTATCAAAAACGATAATCAGAAAACACAAATATCTAATTATCCAAAACGATAATCAGAAAACATAAATATCTAATTATCAAAAACGATAATCAGAAAACTTCAAATATCTAATTATCAAAAACGATAATCAGAAAACACAAATATCTAATTATCCAAAACGATAATCAGAAAACATCAAATATCTAATTATCAAAAACGATAAAAGAAAACATCAAATATCTAATTATCAAAAACGATAATCAGAAAACACAAATATCTAATTATCCAAAACGATAATCAGAAAACATCAAATATCTAATTATCAAAAACGATAATCAGAAAACACAAATATCTAATTATCCAAAACGACAATCAGAAAACATCAAATATCTAATTATCAAAAACGATAATCAGAAAACACAAATATCTAATTATCCAAAACGATAATCAGAAAACATAAATATCTAATTATCAAAAACAATAATCAGAAAACATCAAATATCTAATTATTAAAAACGATAATCAGAAAACACAAATATCTAATTATCAAAAACGATAATCAGAAATCTCAAATCAACAAATATCTAATTATCAACAAAGATAATTAGAACTCAAATCAGCAAATATCTAATTATCAACAAAGATAATTAGAACTCAAATCAGAAAATATCTAATTATCAACAACGATAATCAGAAATCTCAAATATCTAATTATCAAAACAATAATCAGAAACCACAAATATCTAATTATCAAAAACGATAATCAGAAAACATCAAATATCTAATTATCAAAAACAATAATAAGAAAACACAAATATCTAATTATCCAAAACGATAATCAGAAAACATCACATATCTAATTATCAAAAACGATAATCAGAAAACATCCAATATCTAATTATCAAAAACGATAATCAGAAAACACAAATATCTAATTATCCAAAACGATAATCAGAAAACATCAAATATCTAATTATCAAAAACAATAATCAGAAAACATCAAATATCTAATTATCAAAAACGATAATCAGAAAACACAAATATCTAATTATCCAAAACGTTAATCAGAAAACATAAATATCTAATTATCAAAAACGATAATCAGAAAACATCAAATATCTAATTATCAAAAACGATAATCAGAAAACACAAATATATAATTATCAAAAACGATAATCAGAAATTTCAAATCAGCAAATATCTAATTATCAACAAAGATAATTAGAACTCAAATCAGCAAATATCTAATTATCAACAACGATAATCAGAAATCTCAAATATCTAATTATTAAAACGATAATCAGAAACCACAAATATCTAATTATCAAAAACGATAATCAGAAACAACAAATATCTAATTATCAAAAACGATAATCAGAAAACATCAAATATCTAATTATCAAAAACGATAATCAGAAAACACAAATATCTAATTATCCAAAACGATAATCAAAAAACATAAATATCTAATTATCAAAAATGATAATCAGAAAACATCAAATATCTAATTATCAAAAATGATGATCAGAAAACACAAATATCTAATTATCAAAAACGATGATCAGAAAACACAAATATCTAATTATCAAAAACGATAATCAGAAATCTCAAATCAACAAATATCTAATTATCAACAAAGATAATTAGAACTCAAATCAGCAAATATCTAATTATCAACAAAGATAATTAGAACTCAAATCAGCAAATATCTAATTATCAACAACGATAATCAGAAATCTCAAATATCTAATTATCAAAACGATAATCAGAAACCACAAATATCTAATTATCAAAAACGATAATCAGAAATCTCAAATCAACAAATATCTAATTATCAACAAAGATAATTAAAACTCAAATCAGCAAATATCTAATTATCAACAAAGATAATTAGAACTCAAATCAGCAAATATCTAATTATCAACAAAGATAATTAGAACTCAAATCGGCAAATATCTAATTACCTGCAGATAATTAGAAACAACAAATACCTAGAAATCAATTAAGATAATCTAGAAAATCAACATAAAAGGTGGATCGATCCCAGCAGATGGCGAGTTTTAGCTACGCCGCACGTGCAACAACATATGGCCGAAGCCTACCAAGTACTATAAATTTTGGCGCCCATCAGATGACCCGAAGGTCCGCAGAGTGACTCGAAGGTCTAGTATGGTATTTGACCCGAAGGTCCATCAGATGACCCGAAGGTCCAGCAGAGTGGCCCGAAAGCCCAACAAATGACCCGAAGGTCCAGCAGAGTGGCCCGAAAGCCCCATAAATCATCAGAATCATCAAACAGCAGATGTTTCAATTAACGAGTCCGGAATTAACCAAAATAGCAAACGCACATGTCCCATACCACGTGTTTTACTAAATCATTTAATTCTCTTCATCGTTTCCTTGAATGTGAAAAATTGTGTATTTTAAATAAACAACATTTTACGTTCTCAAACGGACAAGTCCGGAATTAAGCGAAACAGTAAAAGTGAGGGTTCATAGTCCTTAATTTTGCTGAAGCGTTTAAATCGCTTTCTCATTCTTTTGAAAGCGCAAACTGTAAAATTTTTAAAACAATTTTATTTTAAAAACAATTTTCAAAACACGTGATTAAAACAACAACATCTGTAGCAATTTCGATAAGGAAATCGCACTTCTCAAAACACCATAAAAACGGGTATCAAGTCAGCATTGCGGAATAACCGCTTGAAAATCCACTTTAAAATTTGATGGTTACTGAAGTCAAAGCGACAGTAATTTTTATACATCAAAATCTCATCAAAATAATTCACATCAAAATATAATACCAGTGAATTTTCATTCATTAAAATGTCAACAAAACAACGTGCTTCAAAAATTTAGCATCGGTGTAAAAATCCCGTTATAAAAGTAACGACAATAAAATACATTTAAACCAAACACCGGTTCAACGTAAAGTCAATGCAGTAACGTGCAAATCATATTTGCACACACACCAAAAGGTGAGCAATGCTGACTAGATTATATCTTCAATGAAGACATATTTGAAACAGCAAAAATCTAATTAATATTTGATTAGCATAAAGGAAAACCAGCAAAAATCTCAACAAAATCAAGACCGCTGGTTAAACAACACAATGAAACTAATTTCATTTTCATATTTTGATTTTTTAAATCAAAAAGGTTATCAGCTGTACTCAGCGAAGACAGTCACTGTTTCCGCTGCACACTCTGATAAACCGAACACAAATTAATCAATCATCAAAACACAATTTCACTTTTATTTTTAAATAAGGATATTTAAAAATTTCATCATAATTTCAAAACTTTAGTTTTGACTCAAAGCACAATTAAAAACATCAACAAATAGTTGTAACACATGTTCCATCTAAGTTATGTTCTATATTATGTCCATAAACCCCTCGCTCTGATACCAACTGTGACGCCCCACCTCTATGCTCACAATAACAAAGAGTATTAAAAGAAACACTGTCTGTTATTACGAAGAATAAGGCTGGATAGGAGTGGCCATCCATAGTTAGGCCTTACACTAATATTGATTATCTCGATAGGAGTAGTATATATTCTCTCATCTCTTTAATCTTTGTTTATTTACTCCCATCGACATATTCAATTCTAGTATAAAACGAACTATGATGGTTCATAATAGTTTAGGACAACATATATAATAATAACACTGATAAGCTAAATGCGGAACACAGAGAATATAAAAATCTCATATATATATAACTGAAGGCAGTTACAATACATGTGATACAATACATATGATACAACTACAACTGTCGACACTGGAAGTTACATATACAAGTACATTATTATAAATAATATACATGAATACATATCATCCTATATATTGACAATGACTACTCCAAAAGATATGAAGAGACTTCATAGCTCAAGCAGCAACCCAAAGCAAGATATCAACAACCTGAAATAACTCGGTCTGACCCGAGTATTAAATTCAAAAGAAAATAATACACGGGTCAGTCTAATTTAAACTCAGTTATTAATGCACGGAAGCAATAATAATTAAATAATCAATAGATGACAGTCACAATAAATCTCACCTATCCAATCCTTTAATAAGGAATTGGATAACGGTAGATATAACACGAAACGGCATTAAACAGCAAATCATCTGGGCCAAATCATCAACAAAGATAAATAGAAGCATTATCAATGAAGATAATTTGAAAACAACAGAATTGCCTAAACGGCAATTAACACATAATCTAATTATCTAAAAGATAATTAGATACCAACAAAATCATCAAATTAAACCAAATCGAAATACACTTTCAAATTACTGAATTGAACACACGAACCAATTCAAACAATTGAAACATCAATTAAAATGTCACTTCTGTTTGGCTGCAGTACACGCATGAATGCACTGCCTCGCCACAACAGTGATGAAATACACAAAAGCTCGATAAATCAAAAGCAAATGACACCAACTCGAGATCAAGTTCAAGGTGAAGCAAACTAAATTGAAGCAAATATCAAATCAGTACAACATAGAAGTGCACCCAAGTGATACAAGAAATCGAGACTAAATCATACTTCATGATAGTAATGGCATGAAATCAGACCACTGAAACAACATCAAATACACATACATATTCAAGGATGCAGTGTTCAAGACTGAATCAAGCAATAATGCAGCAGGCCTCAAATCGAATACATATATGTACAACAAAAAATGAAAGGTAACTCAACTCAAATCAAAATGAACAAAATGCACACGAATGAACAATGAAAGTTCACAACCGAGTACAAGGTCAAACCCGAGTCTTTGAGACTGGATTCAACTCAGGTACAACTTTACAAATATAAAACATGAAATGATCCAGTTCAAGTTAATGAAACAAGCAATAGTGCTTCAGCCTCGACAGCAAAAACAGACCACATGAATGCTACAGAGCTCGAGGCTACAACCCAATATATATATATATATATGAAAAGTTGACATGCACACATCAAGTATACATGAGCAACAATGCACAGCAACCATCAAGTGTACAAAACCAGAGAACTAGCTCATCAACATCAAACAGCAACCAAGTACAGTGACAGGATGAACAACTACAAGCATCAGAAGAAGCAGTGGGTCAAAAATCCAATACCAAAACAAGAGCATATATATATTTACAAAACTGTAACCAGTGACAATGATCAAGTGTCAGTGAAACACAATGAACAGAACAAATGTCAACAGGCAAAATGAAGACAACTATAGTCTTACATTTCAACCAAGACTACAAGTACAAAGCACTCCTAGTTCAGTTACAAGTTGAGATGCATCCAAACAATGTCAACAACCCAATACAAACTATATGAAGTCAAAGCATCATCGACAAAGTGAAACTACACTTATACAAAGTCAATGCAATAGTGGACAGTACAAGTTCAACTACAACCATGCATATTTATATATACACGGAGCAATGCAACAGTCAATGGAAAGCTACAGAGCTCAATGCAATGAAGACAATCCAAATGGAACAACAAAATGCACAAGAACAAAGTATGCAGTGACAATACAGTGAAAATTCAGTTTCAAGTCAAGTACAACCACATGTTGATATGCAAACGAAGAATGCAGTGAACACCAGTGATGCAGTCAACAGAGAGATGTAACAGTTTTGAACAAGTCATAAGAAACAAATTCAAATCACTGGCCGAAATAAATCAACATCGTCAGAAATTTGAAACCGTGGTGACCAAGAAATTAATCACAAGAAATTCAAAGCCGAAGTCGAGAAGACTAAAGATCAAACAATGCAAATTCGAAACCATGGTGACCAGAATTCAACGATTTCAAAAGCAAAATCGTTATAATCAAGTCATCACAAATACGTGAATTTGAACAAGTCAGAGAAATCATCGTCACAGTCAAGTCAGAGCCATGGTTACCAACGCTAAAATCGAGCAAATTCAAATGCCACAAAATCAGATGACAAGGAAATCGACCAAGTCGAAATCAAAGCAAAACAACATCGTCAAAAGAATTCAACATCGAAAGACAACAATTATACGAACTTGAATTAGATGTGAGGATCACTCACCTTTTTCGACGAGCATAGAAGCAGCCGAGCGGAGCTACGAGGAGACAGTCGATCGATAGAGCAACGAGCGACATCACCAATTCATTCGATCGAGAAATTGAAGTCGGCAGCCTCAATTTATCGAAGCCCTAATTTTATCAAAGGAACGCCATTTTTTCACGAGCTTTACAAAGGAACGGGCCGACATTTTTTTTTCGTATGTTTTGCTTAGGGTTTTCGATCAGAAAAATGGATGGAGGGGGATCGGTCTAGATAATTAACACGGTAACAAAAAGAAACGTGGGCCAATAATCAATGTTTATAGCCCTCACAACATTTAACAAGTTTATAAAGGATATTTAATCGATTAAAACGACCAACAGTAATTAGCCAGCAGAATTTAATCGTCTAATGACGATAATTAATCGGCACAAAACTCCGGGTTGTTACAGTGTGGGAGGGCCGGCTGGCGCATTGTGTAACGACCGTGAATTTCGAATTACTGTCGGAGCAAATATTTTTAGTAGATATTTTAAATTAACAATTTTGAAAATAAAAATAAATAAATAAATATAGTGCAAACAAATTAGAAAGTCAGTTGTCAAGTTTATTTTGTTGTTACATTGAACATAACTAAGTAATATGTTCTTAATTGGCCCTTACGTGTAATCAAAGTGACATTCTTTCTTTGTGGTCCTTTAAAAATCTTGCTGTCACGTTTATTCTATAAAGCAAGTGTGAACATTGCTTTCTTTGCTGCCATCCATCAGGCGTTACAGCCGAGTGCATTTTAAATGCACGTTCGCATTAAATGCAGCGGTACAAAAATGCTTTTCAACACATCCTTCTCTGACTGGTTCATAATATTAAAAAGCATTCTCTGCAACTTTTCTTGTTCATTTTTCTCGGAGACTTTATGAGGCATTAATGGCAGCCACAACCTTTGCTTTTTGATCTTGGGTAGCTAGCTAACTTTGAAGCCAAATTTGGTGAGTGAAAACTCACATCTATTTAAATGAGACATTTTTCTTTAGCTTCAGTGAAGCATTCTATAATGGGGTCCTTAATACCATAGTTTGCCTGGAGTGAGATTGCTTAGGGAAATGCTTTTAATATCGTGCTTCAGGTTATTCAATAGCCAAATGCGAATGGGTTTTGAAAGCGTAGGGGTGGCATGCTGTAATAGTTTACTTGTAGTATGTGTGTAAGGAAGCACAACTTATAATTTATGAAAGTATTGTCCAAGTTATAATCTAGATTTTCACGTGCATATATGTCCACGCTCTTGGCTTCAGGACATTAATACATAACTTTGCATGAAGATATGTCAGGCGCAACACTTAGGATTCATGCCTAGGATTGTTTGCATGATCAGTAGTGCTTGCCTGAAAAAAAAAATGAAAAAAAAGGGAAAATAAAATAAATATGGTGAGACCAATTCACTCTCACTCTACACTTGTCTTAGGATATTAATGTCATGCGTGCATATGTTTTTCTTTAATTTATCATATTGTTTTTCTTTCATCTTGCGTGCAAATAAGGCTACAGGGCCTTTTCCCTCTTTGCTTTATTTATAAAGTATATGCGTATAAACCTTTGTCACTGAAGTTATTAAGAGCATTCCACCAAAGTTGCCACGTCACCTTATGCCCTGTTTTTATTATTTTTTTTGTGCAAGTAAACCTTACTTTGTTTACATCAAATTTTGCATGTTTTATTTAGTCCCAGTCACTTGGTTCATATTGGCACAAAGAGTGTTACGTGCATGCATTCTTTTGTCATTTTTGCATTAGTATGTTTTGTAAAGTACACGTGTTAATTGCAAGTAGAGACAGTGCAATATTTTAGTGGTAATATAGTGGAGCAAGTCCACTATTTAATTTACATTGAACCGGCATTACGTTTTAAAACGTATATTGTTGCCGTTATATTATAACGGAAATTTTACGCCGGTATGGTATTTTTGAAGCGTGTTGTTTTATGGATACTTTTGGCAAATAAAAATTACTGTTATTTTCAACGTCTGTAACCGTTAATTTAAAGTGACTTTTCAAGCGGTTAGCCCGCAGCACTGATTTGGTATCCATTTTTACGGTGTTTTGTGAAGCGCAATTTTCTTGCCGAAATTGCTACAGATGTTGCCGTTTTAATCACGTGTTTTAAAAATCGTTTTAAAATAAAATTGTTTTCAAAAAAATTACAGTTTGCGCTTTCAAAAGAATGAGGAAGCGATTTAAACGCTTCAGCAAAATTGAGGACTATGAACCCTCACTTTTACTGATTCGCTTAATTCCAGACTTGTCCGTTTGAGAACGAAAAATGTTATTTATATAAAATACACAATTTTGCACTTTCAAGGAAACGATGAAGAGATTTAAACGATTTAGCAAAAGTGCGGAGTATGGAACCACACTTTTACTATTTCGGTTAATTCCGGACTCGTTAATTGAAACATCTGCTGTTTGATGATTCTGATGATTTTGTTGGGCTTTCGAGCCACTCTGCGGACCTTCGGGTCATCTGATGGACCTTCGGGTCAATTACCAGTACTAGACCTTCGGGTCACTCTGCGGACCTTCGGGTCATCTGATGGGCGCCAAAATTTATAGTACTTGGTAGGCTTCAGCCATCTGAGATGCACGTGCGGCGTAGCTAAAACTCGCCATCTGCTGGGATCGATCCACCTTTTATGTTGATTTTTTTAGTTATCTTGTTTTGATTTCTAGATTTTGCGACTGTTGATTTTCTAGTTATCTATTTTGATTTCTAGGTTTTGTGAATTGCGGCTTTGAATTCAATTATGAATTTGGAAGTTGAGTTTGAGTATAACCTCATCTGAGATTATAAATTTGCGTATTGCTGTTTTAAATTCAATTGTGAATTTGAAAACTGATTTTGATGGAGTTTAAATTGAGATTTTTTTTATTTAAACTATGCTGATTATTTATGTTGTATAGTCTCATTCGAGACTATAATTATTTGTTTAAGTGTTGTTTATCATTCACTTATTTTTGAGAATAAATTAGACTGATCCGTTTATTTTTTTCTTTTAAATAATACTCGGGTCAGACCGAGTCATTTCAGGGTAATCTCTATTTCTGATTCAGTAACAGCTTCAGCTTTTGGGATTTCGCATCATCTTTTGTCTAGCCTTCGAGGAGTTCTTTTGGTTTATTAGTCCTCATCTTATGTATGTATTGATGGATATGTATATGTATCGGTTCTTGTGAACTATCGATTGTTGTAGTATGTATTCCAGACTAATCTTCCGCTCTATATTTGATATTTCTGTTCCGATGTGATTATACTATTTGTGTTATTGTTATTATGAGTTGTTCTGGATTTTTCTTAAGCCACCGTAGTTTCGTTTTAGATTTGGATTGAATATATATCTTTGGGAGTAATTTATACAGCTCCTATCGATGTAATCAATACTCGTCTAAGGCATAACATACGGATGGTCGCTTCTAACAAGCCTTATTCTTCGCAATAGAAGACGTTATTCCTTATAATAATCTTTGTTATTGTGAGCATAGAGGTGGGGCGTCACACATTGGGATAGCGACGAAGCGAAGTTAAGTGTACTTATCTTTTATTATTTATTTGATTGATATGTAAATATCAAAAAATATTTGGTAAGTAAATAATTTATTGTTTATTTAAATGTACAGACAGAGTCATAGAGAAACTCTATAAATAGGAACAGGAATCCTGTCACTCATCGAGGAGGGTCCAAGTCGTTCCAACAGTATCGCCAGGAGTTGGTAAATTTATTAACTGAGAATTGTAAATAGTTATTATGCTGTATAATTTTGAATATACAATAATAGTACATAATAATCAATTTCAGGAAGCGGAGGCTAGGGTCCCGTATCTTACATGGATGTATTTACCCGTACTCATGCCATCGAGCATGTAAATCCAAACGGGATTGTTTCGTATACATGGCATGACGATAAATCGCGTAAAAGCCATGTAAGCATATTTTAGTTTATATACTATTAGTGATTGTTTTAATTATTAAAGTATAATGAATTAAGATATTATGCTATTTGTTTCAAATGTATTTTTATTTGTTCATGCAGGCACGGTTTATGGAACACGGGCAGAAACTCCTGGAGGAAACAGGTCGAGAGCAGCTGACTACGGACGAGGAGGATGTCATTTTTGAGTCAGTCATGGACCCGCCTTCACGGAACAGGCGTTATGGTTTTGGCAATCAAGCGGTGATGAGTAATATATTTAGATATAACAATTTAGTAACCTTTCAGCTCTAAAGAACTTCACATCGCTTTAGTTTCGATAATAAGTTTATATATATAACAATTAACATATTATGTTGTAGCTTCGATAGTAAGATTATAGTAATTGAACTTTTACTAAGTTAAATAAGTATTGCAGGGTAGACAGAGAAGAGCCAGACAAACCAGAGCTTAGATCGATCTAGTAGAGATCGAGAAATTAAGAGCTAAGGTGGCTCAACTGGAGGAGTACAACCGTCGGTATGCCATTGAGATGACACAACTGCTGGACCAGCATATTGCTGAGTGCATGCAACAGTATGGTGGGTGCTTTTCATCTTTAGTTGGTTTTAGAGGTTTTGGAGGTGATTGACAGGAGTGATAGGTATGTTTTTTTGTTATGCATCATTGTTTAGTATTTTATGATGATACACTGAGTTGGTGGAGTTGGATACTTTCAGATGTTGTGTATATTATTTGATGGTACATTGAGTTGTTAGTCATTTTGACATTTGTGAGTTGATGGTGGGCAGTTGGTGTTCCACGATGTATACTTTGTACAATGACATGTATGTACATTATGTTAACGAAGTGTTGGTTGGTTTGATTTTATGCGAGTTATGCTTGATTTAATTTTCTTTTTGTGATTTGAGTATATTTGTATGATTTGATATTATATTGAATATCTAAATTCGATATGTGCTTGTGTGTGACTATATTATGTTTTTGGATTGTGTATAGTAGGCTAGAATGTAGCAGAATACCCTAAAAATGCTTCAGAAATTCCGACGGCTTCCGACGGCTTATAGGTCGAAAATTTCCGACGGTTAGTGGTGGTTTTTTAGCTACCTCTTGATCGGTCACGTGTCTTCGACGACCGTCTAGAGCCGTCGGGCGCTCTGTTGGTAGCCATCGGAAATTTTGACGATGGACGTTGTTGGAAGCCGTTGGAAAAATTATGCGACGACGGAAGAACTTGTGATGGTTTTTTGCATCGGTTTCTGACAACTTCCGATGGCCGCCGACGGCTGCTAGCTGTCGAAAATCGTACAATTTCTTGTAGTGTTAATGGTAAAGTCTTCAAGGAAAATAAAAAAATATATAAAGTTATGGAATAAGTATAGTTTTATTTATTGAAAGACTAATGAAGAAGCCTAAAACTATATGATTAAAACTAAAAAAATCAGTGCAATTATATTTCTAATATGGTCTACAAATTGTCATTCACCATATATAGAAAACAAATATTGAGAATGTGAAATTATTTACTCGTACAGATATTCTCTCCTACACATACAATGATGAACAATATTCCTGAAAAATATCGTGGATTTTACATAAAACATCGAAGCAATATGTCAAAAAATATCGAACGATATATCAATAATGATATTTTAAGTGATATTTTGAAAAAATATCGGCTTAAGAGCAATATGAGATATATCAGCAGTATTATTTGATATTAACTACATTGATTCAGACATGCACTGACTAAGCAACATTAAGACTATAATCTATTGATGCTAAAAATGGATCAACACCCAAGATTGAGTTGTAGAGAACCGGTGAGGCCTAGATCTAGTTGATAACGGTTGAAATAGAAGAAAATAGCAGAAATAAAGTAGAGAGACATAAGATTTTTCAGTGGTTTGGCAATCTCTGGCCAACATCCACATTATAGCTTTTATTGATCGATTTGATAGAGTTTGTCTTGGATTACAGAAAATTAGAGAGAGTATAAGTCACTACTACAAAGGTTTGATAAGTTATAAGACTAAGAACTTCCAAGAGTAGCTACCTAGGAGACTATTATGTGGAGGTAAAAGATGAAGAAGAGGTAGAGCTTCCACGTATAGAGTTAGTAAAAAACCAGATCCTTATTTAGATGCAGTTAGATTGGTATTTATAGAAGGTAATGTGTCAGAAACCTGCTTACACTAGAGTGTACATGAAGGCCCAATGTCTTACAAGAGAAACTACAGTGCCACGACCCAAGGAGATAGGTCGGTACTAACCTATGTAGCTCGGTACCAAGCTGTAAACATTGGTGCAAATCCAACTTAGTCTCTTGCTCTACTCTTCTATCTTCTAGTTGATAGGTTCCCAGCTCTTTTCTTGACTGTTGGTTGATTCTAGTAATATTTCCTCTATCACTTAAGTTATCCTGCTTTCTTGGATTTCTTCTCATCAACCTTGGAATTAGTCGTCCGTACTCTTGAAAAACCACTTGATCACGAGTTATTAGAGAAGTGTATGAGAAGTATGAAGTTTGGGAGATGAATAGAGCGAAAGTTACAGGTCTGTACTAACCAATCATTGCTCGGTGCTGAGCTATGTGCTTAGCTCCAAATCGAGTGAAAATTTCCAAAGTCATTAGTCTAGCTCTTCTAAGTACTTTCCTAAGTTTTCAAGTCATTTCGTCTTTGTCTTGACGTTCTAATTTCCTTTGACTTCTTCTTGGTTAAAAATTCGGTAAAGATATTCCCTCCAAAGTATGATTTTGTTGAAAACAAAGCGTGCTCTGGATCGAGATAGATTCTAGACTGCTAAATCTAGTTGATCGCTCAAGTGCTATCACAAGATGTGGTTATCACTTGGTTGATTTTCCTTTAACTATTTGGTTTAGTTATAGTTGGAACTTCGTTCTTCAATGTTTGAGAACATGGTCTGCACTCTAGAGATTGCTTCACACTTTAGATTAGCATATCTTCTCTTTGTTGTGCCTCCTGAATGATGCGTAGGGGAGAAAAAAAGGCATTGAGCTATAGGGTTTCTTATTGACCTATATATAACTCAACACTTAGAATTTTTTTTAAGTTGTTTTCATTCCTTGCTTGCCTTTTACCGAGCTACATGCCGGTGAGCCTTCTTGCCTTCCAATACCCAATCCAACTTCCACCGACCCAACCAGCTACGCCATCGATCAATTCCTACCGACGCTGCTGCCATCTGTCGCCATCATCTGGAGCTGCTAGTTGTCATTCACTTCTACCAGATTCACCACCTCGAAAGCTCGAGCCTGATCCAAATTCGAAATCCTAGCTCCACTTGACTTTGAATTTGAGGTTGGCGATGATTGACTTCGTGATGATGACGATAGGGGTTTAGTTGATTGCAATTGAAGGGAGATAGATGAGTTTTGGGTTGTGTTTGATCAGCGATGTAGTTGAGTTTTGCCTCGGGCGATTACACGCGGTTTCGAAGACAAGTCATTTTTTTTGGATTCAACTATATCTCTTCGAAACTTGGCTATATCCCTATTTTTGATTGAATTCTAGTGCAATGATTAATTCCAAAATCATACATAGTAGATGATCCCATCATATCGCTTTTCCCACTTCTGCACTTCCGGTGATCTTGGAAAGAAAAGCTTTCCGTGTTTCTTTGGATAGCGGATCCATTATCGATTGCTCATCGATATCAAGTAAGTTTTGAAATATAATTTCAAAGTACAACATGACACATTTGTCTAGCACGTGCGAGCTATCTACATAGGATGGTCCGTTCGTGGTGTACAGGACACTGGACTCACACTGCATTGATTAACACACTGCACTTGCCTTGGTCGACGCCCAGAATCAGATTGGTCAACACACATTGACATCCTTTGGATTCCAGGCATTGGTCACACGGGTTTATTATTCAAAGTAGACCTGACCATGTTGAATGCCAAGTTTTATTATTTAGAATGATTCGTTAGTCATCTCGTTTTAAGTTTGGCCAAGGAATGTCTACTCCTCCCGAAGTAAGGTCTTCTACAGTTCCTTCTTCACCAACTATTCCTGTCAAGCCAAGTTATCATGAGACTTCTGAATCCAAAACCCAAATAGTTCTAGTTGAGCCGGTATTGGGTCAGCTACATTCGAAATTGAGAATTTTGAACAACCCACTTGAGCTGGTGCCTTCAATCCTTCCTGCTAGGTTGTTTCAAAACATATGTCTTCAACATGTATCCGTGAGGATGATGTCCATTCACCAACAAGGGATGAATTCACCCACAATCCCCTATCGGGCTTCACAGCAATCGATACATATGCTTAGGTAGTGCTATCCCATCATTCAATCCTTTCCTTATGACGGTGCTGCAAGAACATGGATTGGCACCATTCCAAGTTTATCCAAATGGCTATTCTCTTTTGAGCTTGTGGTACATCCTTTTCATAAGTAGATTCAACCAACCCCCGAGACTCAATGAGCTTACGTATCTCCTTCGATTCAGTAAAATGCAGGATTCCCTATCCTATCTGATCATCGAAGCCCAAAGGGGATGTAAAGTGATTGAGAAGCTCCACAACAAGCATTCTAATTTCAGCGAGCATTTCTTCATGCGATTCCCAGTTGGATTTAACCAGATTTGGTTATTTGGCATACGTTCCTTTTCTCTAATCTCTCCAGTGTAAGAGTTCTTAATTCTTCTAACTCAATATGTATTTCTTCATAGGCATCCTGGCCCGAGATGAGAGTGATGAACATGAGAGGACACTCAATGCTTTAAAGGCAGTCAGACCCAACTAGCATGTCATTGCGTTCCTTATTAGAAATGAAAATCTATGACGCTTTGGTCTGCTTTGCCAGGACAAATTTGCTATTGTTGAGTCTTTGGTGCGATGCGGCTCTAAGGCTCATGCCCGTTCCTTTACTCCTACTCGTAGCTCCGGACAGAATGTTTAAAAGGAAGTAGAGGGTCCTTTTGGCGAGGCACACGTAGAAGAGGTCCTTGAAGGAGTAACTGGGTAGTTTATAAGAGGAGATGTCCCAAGAGACGGAGGCAAAGTAGCCATAATGCCCTTAATTCTAGAGGAAGATGAACCGGCTGCAAGGAGGAAAGGCAAAGAGCCGATGGGGGAGGAGGAGGAAGGAGAGGATGATGATGATAATGAATACTACACTAGCGAGGATGAAGACGAATCGTTTGGTGAGTCACTCGAGTTGAGTCCTGACCTCCCCAGCTTACCTCGTCAGGAACAAATTATCATAGAAACTTTCAAGGCGGCCGAAGATAAATTTGATCTTTGGCCTTCAGTAGCGATTTCGCCCAGGTCTCATCCTGTTGGCGACTTATTTGTCGGTTTAGTGACTGTTTGCGTCAAAATTGGTCACAAACACTCAATTACAAGTGAAAGCACCAATATCTGGTCATAGATCATAGATAGAATATACGTGGAGAATATAATATAAAGAATAATCAAAAATTAAAATAAAAGCAGTAAAAAAGACAAGATTTATAGTGGTTTGGCTAACTCTGGCCTACGTCCACTCCATAAATTTCCTTTTTATTATATTGAAATTTGATTACAATTACAATCCAGAATTTCTAAAACAAAAATGGCAGAGTAGCTTTTTGTAGAAGAAGATGAAGAGAAATAGAATGAGAATCCCTTTCTGAAGCCACGCCTGTTGTATTTATAGGTAAAACCCCGGCTACAAGGCCTCCTTGCTTACATAGGCCCACCAAAACCATAGTCAAGCCCATATCGTCCAGCCTATCCTGACCCAAAGTCAAAGTCGAAGTTGCCAGTGTGTTGACCCGAAGTAATCTCTGTAATGACCCGAAGTAGCACGATCCCTAGCCTAGGCCCATCCATTCCAACTCCTCCTCAATGCCGACCCAAAGTTAGGTTGCAGCAGACCCGAAGCATTCCCATATGCAAACCCGAAGCAACCACTATAGTCGTCATGAAGCAAAAACAAATGCAGACCCCAAATACATGCCGACCCAATGTTGTATGTTGACCTGGAGAGAAGGCCCTGCTGACCCGAAGTACCTTCATATGCCGACTCCTCAACTTGATGAAATGCCGATCCCTTGCCATCTCCATATGCCAACCCCATGCCTATGCTATGCCGACCAAAAGCGCTACCTAATGTCGACCCGAGTCCTTGTTTGTGCCGACCCGGAGCCATCCTTATATGTCGATCCCTCCAAGTGACGGCCTCCACCATATGCCGATCCCTTGCACTCTGTATGCCGACCCAAAGCATTACTAGCGCCGATCCGAAGTTGGGTGAATGTCGACCCCAACCAATTGCTGACCCCTATTGAACATGTCGACCCGATATTCCCTAAGTGCCGACCCAAAGCAAGCACTTCCCAGACTCGAAGCAAACCCCATGAAAACCCGAAGTAAACCCATGGACATTCTGAAGCAACTCGACCTTTGTCAAAAATCCATACTGAAGTATCATGCGCTGTTTTTCCATCGACTATGTTGTATCTTGGCCTCATAATCATGTTTAATATCCATGATTGATCATCCATTCATCCATTCGAATCAAACCCATAGTATTCTAGTCTCGGTAACCGTGAAGTCTATTGGGTTAAATCCGCCTGTACATTGCCTAGCCAAAAGGCGAGTTAACACTTTTCCCCCCAAAACATACCTTGTGATAGAAAGGTGTGTTTTACATTGCCATAAGCCTGATGTTTGAAACCTGTTGATGACCTATGAAGAGATCGATGATCTTACCTGATTGTGAATAACGATCGCTCGGGATCGTATGCCGTTCGAGGCGATATTTGACCGTTTGAGGTCGGATGCCGTTTGAGGCGAGATGTGACCGTTCGTGGTTTGGTGCCGTTCGAGGCGAGATGTGACCGTTCGAGGTCGGGTGTCGTTCGAGGCGACATGTGACCGTTCGTGGTCGGGTGTCATTCGAGGCGAGATGTGACCGTTCGAGGTCTGGTGCCGTTCGAGGCGACATGTGACCATTCGAGGTCGGATGTCGTTCGAGGCAAAATGTGACCGTTCGAGGTTGGGTGTCGTTCGAGGCGAAATATGACTGTTCGAGGTCGGGTGCCATACGAGGTGAGATGTGACCGTTCGAGGTCGGGTGTCGTTCGTGGCGAAATGTGACCGTTCGAGGTCGGGTGCTGTTCGAGGTAAGATGTGACCGTGCGAGGTCGGGTGCCGTTCGAGACATGATATGGAAGTTTGAGGTCGAGACTCAGTATGATTAATGTCAGATTTCACGTTCGACTAAATATTGGGATCATTTGTTATGGCGGTTCGTCGCCATCTCAGAGCATGCTTAAGGACCATTCACGATCTCGTACATGTGTAAGTGACTTAGCCGTTTTGGTGAAGGATTTATTATTAGTTATTTAGTCCATGCTATCAAGAGGATGATGACTGCTCCTGTTCCATCACCGCTATCCATTTCCAAGCAAAGCCATCCAAATCCATGCCCCCAGTTCCATTGGGAATTGTGTCGATCCATTCTCCTTGGTCGGGGTTTGCCCCCGGTTGATCCAATCCATATCTAAGCCTGCTAATTTCTACTACAAGTCCTGGATTCCAATTTCCAACCATACCAGCATCCATAAGTGGTCTCCGATTGTCATTTCCATCCTGCACCCTAGTTCGTGAGGGAATTCAAGATTATCCTCTTCCAAACGCGTATTCGAGTTCTGATCCATGCCAAAATCCATAACACCACCCTGCTTACTTGTTTTCCCTATTTTTGATCCTGAATTTCATCCTGTCTCTTTAGCATTCTTTCCTGCATAATATCCATTATTGTTTCCATCTTGTCCCTTCTCTTTGTCTCCACGTTGATTGACCAAAAACTTTTTCGTTGACGGGAATTATATCGAGTTAGAAATTCGTCGAGCAAATTTAAATTAAAAATAACCGCAAGCGCATGGCGTACTATCGTAGTACATAGTGAGTATGGGTCGATCCATAGGGAATTGTTAGATTTTAAATTCCTATCCAATCAAATTAATTAAAGTTAGAGAGTGTGTTTAAGCTAGAAAATGAGAAAACTAACAAATTAGGAAAAGAAAAGAGATAAAAATATGAGAGTGTAAAGGCAATTTAGAGATAATTTCCACTTTCTAGATCATATACATCAACACAATAATGAAGTTATGATCTCTCTTTTTATCATTAGTGAAATTAGTTGATGTGCTTACCATAAGTATGGCATATTTATGCTATTAATTTGCCCAATATAAACCATCAAACTATCACACAAGCACTAATACACTTTTAACTCTCATGAAATATGACAAGAAAGTTGAAAGCAAAATTTATTTGAAGTATGGCCTATTAACTATTGACTAGAAATATAGACCATCAAATTTTGATTTAAACATTCACTTCATTACCTACATCATATGTAGATGAAGAGGTAATTATTATTAGTGATTGTTTAAGCATAGCCTATTTAGTATCAGCAATATAGGCTATCAAATTTAAAGCAAATGCAACGAGTTAAACCACTTCAAGCATTGTCATTAATCACAAAAAGAGAACATAAACATCAAAATGTTGAATCTACATACTAGAAAGCTTCATTACCCCTAAATTGAAGGGGTTTAGCTTCCATATTTGTTATCAAATAAACAACTGAGATTGCAACATGAATAAAAGAAGAGGAAAAAGAGATAAAATGAAAAGAAAAGCTAAGTAAAAATAAATAAACACTAATCTACTTGCATAAAAGATAAATCTAACTACTAACAAGAAAGGAAAAGAGCATGTAAATAAATGAGAACACTAATTAACATTGCATAAAAAAAAAGGAAAATCACATAAAATAAAAATGGCTAAGTAGCCATGAAAAGAGAAAGAGATCTTTCTTTTATTTTTAATCTAAGCTAAAACTAAGAGGAAGAGAGCATAAAAGAAGAGAAGACTACATGTATACAAGTTAGAAACCCTAATCCATATTTTTTGGGAATGCCAAAACTACCCCTTAGGAAGTGTAGTGATCAAGTAACCATAAGCATAAGACAATCATCATTTAAATGTGCATGAAGCTTTAATGGCCTTTTAGCATGTGCATTAGCTCCTAAGTGTACATTAAGGTAGGTGGGTAGGTGGGGTCCTCCATAATCATGAGTTTGAATTATTTCCATCTCCATTCCTTCGTATTCACTCTTGTGCAGGCATATATCTTCATGAAACCACTTGTATGTAAATCCAAATTCCTACAAAATAATATAGAAATTTTAAATTAAATTTTAGAAAATTAATATATGCACAAAAATGACCATTTTGCCCCTATATGAAGATGAATATATGACGATTTGAAAATAATTTGAATTTTGGTTTAAACAAGTTAAAATACCCAATATGATCATTTATTTAATTTAAATAAATTAAATATGGTGGTAAAAATATGCACATTTACGTGCACATCAAATACCCCCACACTTTTCTTTTTATTCGTCCTCGAATAAAGAAAAACTAAGATAAATCTGTTTTCGTAGGGAGCACGATTGCATTGAGCGTATGCAACAAGCCATTAAACCTCTGGGTATCCCCAGTAGGACGAGTGTTGTCTCATGAGGGTTTTCAGCGGATACTACCCACAAAATCCAAATGCAATATGAAAATATTTACAAAATGCAAGATTTATTTACAAAGAGATTAATGTGGGTTTATGAAAATATTTACAAATGAAAGATTTACTTTTAAATGGACATAAATAAGTTAAATATAAGTTTTGGTTATTATCAAGAAATTTAAGACCTTTTACTTGTCAAAATTTCCAACAAAAATCAAGTTATCATAACAAATAGATTATAGTTTAACTCGTTATTTCGGTTGATAACACGGTGTAATTATGAAATAGATCCTTTGTTGATTAACAAAGTTTATCAAAGTAGTATTTTCATTTCTTTTCAATAACAAGTCAAATCAAATAAGTAAAGATGGTTGTGAAGACCCAAATTTTTTAGATAAAAATAATTTTAAAAGAAAATTGGAAATTAGTTAACAGAGAATATTTAAAGAATAGAATAGTTTGAAAATAAATATTAAGAGTAAGTGAAATAATTAAATAAGAGGATAGTGATTTTTCAATGAAGAATAATGAGAAGAAAATGATCAAGTATGAGTGGGTTTTACATACACATATCTCATATATATATATATATATATATATATATATATATATATATATATATTAAATATGAGTAGCCTGAGAAATATAGGGTGATAAAATAAATTCTTCTAGTAATTAAAGTGCATAAAACCAGTTTAGTATTATTTATGCATAAATACATTTTTTAAAATAAATCAAGAGAAAATAAATGGCCTGAAATAATAGCTAGGAATAATAATAAAAAGAAGTATAAGTGAACTATTCAAGGCTAACAAAATATACAATGTATATAAGTCACACAAAGATAATGTATAGGTGAATCATGCAAATAGCATGTACACAGAAAAGCAGAGAAGCAACTGCTTTTACCTGAAATAGAAATCAAAAAGAAAATGGCACATTTAGCCATAAACATATATACATAATTCTCTAAATTGTATGAGGATAAAATGGGCTTTTCTCTCTACTAAACCCTAGCTAAATGTTTTAAAAATGAGAGGATAGCAGCAGTTTGTTTCTGAGAGAAAACAGAGAAATATAAAAAAAAGAAAAGAGAAAAAAAAAGAAAAGCAAAACTCACACTGTCTTCAAGCTTAAACATTCTCGGGGAAGAGAAGAGGAAGGTGAGTGATTAATCACTTATGAGATTTGAGGCATTTAGACCCAAGTTAAGGGCAGCCAAGTTATTTTATATAAAAATTATATTATATTTTTCTGTTTGATTTTTATTCTCTGAATGAAAATATGTTGATCATGGATGGTATTCTGGTTGAACTTGTGGTTGAGCTTTTAATCTGTTTTGATCTGTTGAGATGGTTTCAATTTTTGTTTTGAAATATAGATAATTAAATAAATACTCTAATCACAGAAATAGATTTTATATTCTAGTTTTTATATGAAAATGAACTAAATGTTTTACTGAGAAATAGGGTATCAATGAAAGAAAAGAAGTAGGCAGTGTGAATAATGAGATTCATGCTTATGCCTAGTTTATATTAAAAATGATATGAACAATGCAATATTACAAATATGTGCTGATTTGTTCAGATCATAAGCCAATATGTTTTTATGGGTTTTTCTCAAAAACCATATCCTTTGTTCACAGTAAAAATAAATATAGTATTTCATATGACTTCTTCAGATTTATGTAAGCAATGGAAAAATTTCTAGAAATAAATATACAAGCAGGTTTTAGAAAATGTGATTAAGCAAAAATGACTCTGAAATGAGATGTGCAATTTTGCATGAATGTTTTGTATGTCTGGATATAATCTTTGAGTGAGTTTAATAAATTCTTGACTTATGTAATGAAGGAAAGAACACAAGTATCTCCGGAATTAAAAAGAAAAATTCCCCAGAAAAATAAATAAGCATGGTCTCTAAATTATAAAATAATTTAGGAGTAGTGCCTTGATCTATTCATCATTAGGTGGTTGATGGGTATGTGCATGACTTGTTTAAGTCCTGTAGGCCTCTGTGTAAAGGGTTAACAGAACTGAGCCCATTTGCAATGCACACATGATGTTCAATGGCAAGAGTTCAGACCAAATAAAACAAAAGGATGAGAGTGAGAAATTATGCTATGGAACGTAGGGAGTTAGTCCATAGGAGCTTGTACATGTACAATTGAATGAAGTGAATGGATGAATGCTTGGATGTATGTTTGTTAGATAAGCTTACATATATATACAGATACTCAGATTTTAATATGAATTTGAATAGCATAACACATATCAGCCCTCTGCACAGTTATAGGAATTTACAAGTTATTTTAATCCCTGATTTCACTAACACCAGAATTTATTTCTGACCCTATTTGTTGCCTTTGCAATATTTGGGGTGTCTCATTTTTTTTGAGGCAGCTCAAAGTATTGTTGCAGGGAAAGATGCAAGAGTAGCTTGCTTGCATGGATATCTGAAGATCTTGATGAATTTAAAGTGTTTAAGAAAAGTAGCAGTATTATTGTAATGAATAAGTTAGGCAAAACTCTATTATATTTTAAGTAATTCCAGAATTGAAATTTGCTTGTTTTCTTGCAAAGGACATGTAAAAACTTAAGTATTATATGTGTGTTTATGAGTTACTGATTTAAGCAATTGATCTTGATGCTCTCTGGTGGATTATGATGAAGGAAATTATGCCATATAATCTGATATGTGGACATACTTCCTTTGGCAATACTTGATAAATTTTTAATTATAAGGTTGAAGCAGTTTTTGAAAAAAGCATGTAATAAATTGTTAAGTGATAAGTTGAACCTGGTCTTGGCTAACCAGTAAAGCTTGACCATGCCTTATAATTGATATAAGACCATGGAAAAAGCTTGAAGCCTTAGCCTGTAATTCCTACTTGAATATCTGATTTCCAGTGGGAATTTGTATTGCATTGTATAGTAAAATGAGGTGCATGCTATATACTTATAATCTTTACTACAACCATATTGAACTGAGCCTTGTTGTCCACCTATTTGATTTAAGTCTGGTTGCATTTTGGTCTTAGACAAGTCAGTTGTATATGCATTGTCATGTAGTCTTGTTTAGGTATTAAGCATGTCAAATATTCCACTGTTTATTGATCACAATCAATTGATCCACCATTTGGGAATTCATCTGTAGTCTTTACCATATGTCCATCTGAAAATTTGGCATGGGTCTGATTTTGTCATTGCTTTAATTATACTGCTTTCATGTATAAACTAGGTCTTTAATTGATATGATGAATTGAGTTTGTATCCTGTTCAATTGAATTGTCTCCTCTGCTTGGCCTTTAAACCAAGTTCCACCTTGACATTCATTTGATCATTGCATACTCTATAAAATGTGATATCAGCATATCTCCTGATATTTGTTTGTGTTTGAAATATGCATGAGTAGTTTTAAAACCTTTTATTTAATCTAAAACAATAAGTATCAAATTACAAAATCCCAGAAATCAAATGTATGGCTTGTAAATCTAGGAATCAATTAATTTGAGAAGTAAAAACAAGAAAATAATAAGTGGTAATATTTGAACTCGATATTAATCAAGCTTGAGTTCAAAAGAAGAAAATTAAAAAGTTGAAATGGCTACGTGACACCAAATCTCTGAAATATGAGAAATATTGTGTGATTGCATTTCCTTGCTAATTCAAATACTCTGATAAGCAAGGAAACATTTATATATCTTTATATATATAAATGACATGATTTGACTTATGTACTAATATTTTTATATTGGTAAATTCTGGATCTTGGGAAATTAATTAAGAGAAGTGATCCATTGATTTATATTGAAAAAAAACTCAACAGAAAATCAGTAAAAATAAATCCAAAAGAAGTGGGTCATTTCAGTTGGTATCAGAGGTATGTTAACAAGAACATAGCATATGAAAAAAAAATATAATATTCTCAGTAGAAATAAATTGCTGAAATAATTAAATTAGAAACAAGACTAACTAGCTATGCAATTGAATAGTGAATCAAGGTAGGAAGACCACCAAGCACTGGAGCAGGATCCTCTAATGCAACACCATTGGTCAATTTGCAAGATTTGGTGAGGGCATTTAGGGAAGGAGCAGTGCAGAGGGAAGAAAATCCTCATAAGGAGTTAGCTAAGCTATTGAAAACATTTTCAAATTTAGGAGGCAAGGATTTTGAAGGCACTGAAGGAGTCATGGGTGTGCAAACATGGCTGAGAACCTTAGAAAGAATATTTGCAGACATGCAAATAAATGATCAAAGGAAGAGGCAAATAGCTTCCAGAAGGCTCAAGGGAGCAACACTAGATTGGTGGGAGGTAATCATCACAGGAAGACCAGAAAATGAGATAACATGGGATCAATTCAAGGAGATGCTTGAGGCCAGATTTGTCCCAACAACAGCTAAGGCAACACTGCTTGAGGAATTCATAAGGCTGAGACAAGGACCAATGAGTGTGACTGAATACACTCAAAAATTTGAGAGCTTATCTAAGTATGGAACCATGCTCATAGGGAATGAGGAATCAAAGAATTCAAGATTTATTCAAGGACTTAATGCTGGTTTGAGTAGAGTAATGCTACCATACAAAGACAAAACATTTGATCAAGTCATAGACCTCACTCTTTCTTTTGAACAACATGATAATGCAAGAGAGAAATTTAGGAACATGAGGGCTAATAATCAAAAGAAAGGGAAAAATAGAACACATCCTTATGACAAGAAGAATGTAGATAAGAAAGTTGAAGGAGCAGCCACTAGGGAAATTAAGAAGAAAGTTACTTGCTACAACTGTGGCAAAGAAGGACACATGATCAATAGGTGTCAAGTAGCTAAAAAGACCCCATTCAGTTGCTATAATTGTGGGAAAGAAGGCCATATCAAAAGGAATTGCCCAGAGTTCAAGAAAGGAGCAAAGGTAGGAGCGTTGGAAGGCAAGGCAAAAGCAAGTGCAGTGGGAAATTCTGGACAATTGGAAGGTATACTTCTAATTAAAAATTATCCAATCTCAGTTATATATGACACTGGGGCTACACATTCTTTAATATCACAAGACATAGTGGATAAATTGGCTCTCACATGCAATTTAGTTGAAAAATCTTTGTTTATTCAGAGTCCCCTAGGTAGCTCTTGCCTGCTAGGATTAAGATGTTTGGGAGTAGAATTAAACATAGGTGGAAATGTGTTTAAATTTGACTTATTTGTGTTGAAATATCCTGGAATAGGAATTATTCTAGGGGTAGATTGGTTGAGTAAATTCAAAGAAATTTTGAATTTAGAATATTTTACTATTTCTTTAAAAACAGAAAATGGTAAAAATATTATAGTCATGAGTGAAATAGCCAAGATAAATTGCCTTAATCAAATATGGAGCATGATTGAAAAAGAATTGACTCTATAAGATATAGAAGTGATAAAGGAATACCCAGATGTTTTTGGAGAGGTTGTAGGAGTTCCAGAAAATAGGCAAGTTGAATTTCAAATAAGATTAATTCCAGGAGCAAGTCCTATCATCAAGAAGCCTACCAGAATGGGTCCAAAAGAATTAGTGGAGTTAAAACAGCAATTGGAGGAATTGGAGCAGAAAGGCTTCATAAGGCCTAGCAGTTCAAACTGGGGTTCTCCAGTGGTATTTGTGAAGAAGCATGATGGTACACTGAGAATGTGTATTGATTACAGGGAATTAAATAAAGTTACCATCAAGAACAAATACCCACTCCCCAGAATTGATGATTTATTTAACCAATTAAATGGAGCAAAAATCTTTTCAAGGCTAGACTTAGCCTCTGGATTCCATCAGATGAAGGTTGAGGAAGAGAGTATTAAATATACTGCATTCAACACAAGGTATGGGCTATATGAATTTTTAGTAATGCCTTTTGGATTGACAAATGCACCATCCTATTTTGTAGATTTAATGAATAGGACATTTAGAGATTTTCTAGATAAATTTGTAGTTGTCTTTATTGATGATATACTGGTATATTCAAAATTAGAAGAGGAACATGCAAAGCACTTGCATCTGGTTTTGTTAAGATTAAGAGCACAAAATTTAAAGGCAAAATTTGCTAAGTGCACATTTTGGGAAAATGAAGTTAAATTTTTGGGACACATTATATCTCAACAGGGGGTTAGTGTGGACCCAAACTAAGTCATGGCAGTGCAATCATGGAATAGACCCAAATCAGTGACTGAGGTGAGATCATTTTTAGGAATGGCAGGTTACTATAGAAGATTTATAAAAGACTTTGCAAGGATAGCCATTCCACTGACCAAACTAACCAAAAAGGAGCAACCATATGTATGGACAGAAAAGTGTGAACAAGCTTTTGAATCATTGAAGAAAGCATTGATGGAAGCTCCAGTCTTGCAAGTTCCAGAGGGAAATGAAGGATTAGTAGTATATACAGATGCAAGTGGGTCTGGGTTAGGGGCAGTACTTATGCAACATGGTAGAAACATAGCATATGCATCAAGGCAACTCAAGCCAAATGAAACAAGATATGCTACACATGACTTAGAGCTTGCTGTTGTTGTTTATGCATTGAAGCTATGGAGACACTACTTGTTGGGTACTAAATTTGAATTGTTTACAGACCATAAATCACTTAAGTATTTGTTTTCCCAAAAAGACTTGAACATGGGGCAACATAGGTGGGTAGAATTTCTAGCTGCATATGATCTTGATATATTATATACTCCTGGAAAAGCTAACAAAGTGGCAGATGCATTGAGTAGGCATCAAGCAAGATTGGCAAGTTTAATGATGACTGAATTCAAGGATTTAACAATCCTCAGTGAAGTAGAAATAAAGAAAGAAATTGATGCATCAGATAAGGCACACAGTGACATGATTGAATATGGGAAATTAAGTCTCATCTCCTTAAGATCAACCCTGGTTGATAAAATAAGAAAAATGCAAAATCAAGATACTAATTTAAAGGAAAAGAAGGACATGATATCACAAGGTATATCAGTGGAAAATTATGAAGTTGATGATAAAGGCTACTTAAGGAAGAAAGGGAAGCTCTGCATACCCAATGTGGAAGAACTGAAGCAAGAGGTTATGGATGAGCACCACAAGACCAAATATACCATACATCCAGGAGGTACAAAAATGTACCTTGATCTTAAAAGGAATTATTGGTGGCCAGGAATGAAAGGAGCACTGGCAAAATATGTAGCAAAGTGTTTAACTTGCCAATAAGTCAAGGCAGATTACCAAAGACCCTCAGGCCTACTGCAACCTTTAGAAGTGCCTACCTGGAAATGGGAAAGTATTTCAATGGATTTTGTGGATGGCTTGCCAAGAACAAGAAGAGGCAATGATAGTATTTGGGTAGTGGTTGATAGGCTCACAAAAACAGCATATTTTATTCCAGTGAATTCAAACAGAAATGCTCACAAGTTAGCTCAATTATTTGTGAAAGAGATAGTAAGATTACATGGCATCCCCAAGACTATCATTAGTGATAGAGACACCTTGTTTACCTCAAGGTTCTGGAGTAGCTTTCAAGAAGCCATGGGGACAGAATTAAGCTTAAACACAGCCTACCACCCACAAACAGATGGGCAAACTGAGATTGTTAACAAGATTTTAGAGGATTTACTTAGAGCATGTATACTTGACTTTGGAGGCAGCTGGGAAGATCATCTCTACTTAGCTGAATTTGCTTATAACAATAGCTACCAATCCACTATAGGTATGGCTCCATTTGAGGCCTTGTATGGAAAGCCTTGTTTATCTCCTGCATGTTGGATGGAGGTAGGTGAAAGAGTATTGCTTGGACCAGAGCATGTGAAGGAAACTTCTGCAAGAATTGAATTAGTGAGGCAAATAATGAGAGCAGCACAAGAAAGACAAAAAGCATATGCAGATAAAGGGAGAAGGCCAGTGGAATTTGAGGTAGGAAATTATGTATTCCTCAAAGTTTCACCAATGAGAAAAATACTGAGATTTGGCAAGGCAGAAAAATTAACACCAAGATATATTGGTCCATATGAAAATATTCAAAGAATAGGAACTTTGGCTTATAAGCTAAAACTGCCAGAGGAATTGAGTAATATACATGATGTATTTCATGTATCTCAATTGAGAAAATGGATGCATGATAAGGAGACCATTCTTGAATCTCCTACACATGTTGAAATTCAAGAAAATCTGGTTTATAAGAAGGAACCAGTGGGCATTGTGGCTAGAGAAGAAAAGAAATTGAGACATAAAGTAATTAAATTGGTTAAAATCCAGTAGAGCTTAGATGAGAATGACTGTACATGGGAGGCTGAAGATAGGATGAAGGATAAATATCCTAATCTATTTTCTGCTTAAAGGTATGCCTAAAATTATGATAAACTAAAACATTACTTAAGTGTGTTAGATTGGCTTTGAGTGCTTGAGTTTTTGAAATTTCTAAAATGAAATTATGTTCTGTATGCAAAAGAATGGAAATGTATGAAAAAAAAATATATAATATAATAATAATTATGGGACACATTTCCTTTTAGGAGGGGAGTATGTGAAGACCCAAATTTTTGAGATAAAAATAATTTTAAAAGAAAATTGGAAATTAGTTAACAGAGAATATTTAAAGAATAGAATAGTTTGAAAATAAATATTAAGAGTAAGTGAAATAATTAAATAAGAGGATAGTGATTTTTCAATGAAGAATAATGAGAAGAAAATGATCAAGTATGAGTGGGTTTTACATACACATATCTTATATATATATATATATTAAATATGAGTAGCCAGAGAAATATAGGGTGATAAAATAAATTCTTCTAGTAATTAAAGTGCATAAAACCAGTTTAGTATTATTTATGCATAAATACATTTTTTAAAATAAATCAAGAGAAAATAAAAGGTCTAAAATAATAGCTAGGAATAATAATAAAAAGAAGTATAAGTGAACTATTCAAGGCTAACAAAATATACAATGTATCTAAGTCACACAAAGATAATGTATAGGTGAATCATGCAAATAGCATGTACACAGAAAAGCAGAGAAGCAACTGCTTTTACCTGAAATAGAAATCAAAAAGAAAATGGCACATTTAGCCATAAACATATATACATAATTCTCTAAATTGTATGAGGATAAAATGGGCTTTTCTCTTTACTAAACCCAAGCTAAATGTTTTAAAAATGAGAGGATAGCAGCAGTTTGTTTCTGAGAAAAAACAGATAAATATAAAAAAAAGAAAAGAGAAAAAAAAGCAAAACTCACACTGTCTTCGAGCTTAAGCATTCTCGGGGAAGAGAAGAGGAAGGTGAGTGATTAATCACTTATCAGATTTGAGGCATTAAGACCCAAGTTAAGGGCGGCCAAGTTATTTTATATAAAAATTATATTATGTTTTTCTGTTTGATTTTTATTCTCTGAATGAAAATATGTTGATCATGGATGGTATTCTGGTTGAACTTGTGGTTGAGCTTTTAATCTGTTTTGATCTGTTGAGATGGTTTCAATTTTTGTTTTGAAATATAGATAATTAAACAAATACTCTAATCACAGAAATAGATTTTATATTCTAGTTTTTATATGAAAATGAACTAAATGTTTTACTGAGAAATAGGGTATCAATGAAAGAAAAGAAGTAGGCAGTGTGAATAATGAGATTCATGCTTATGCCTAGTTTATATTAAAAATGATATGAACAATGCAATATTACAAATATGTGCTGATTTGTTCAGATCTTAAGCCAATATGTTTTTATGGGTTTTTCTCAAAAACCATATCCTATGTTCACTGTAAAAATAAATATAGTATTTCATATGACTTCTTCAGATTTATGTAAGCAATGGAAAAATTTCTAGAAATAAATATACAAGCAGGTTTTAGAAAATGTGATTAAGCAAAAATGACTTTGAAATGAGATGTGCAATTTTGCATGAATGTTTTGTATGTCTGGATATAATTTTTGAGTGAGTTTAATAAATTCTTGACCTATGTAATGAAGGAAAGAACACAAGTATCTCTGGAATTAAAAAGAAAAATTCCCAGAAAAATAAATAAGCATGGTCTCTAAATTATAAAATAATTTAGGAGTAGTGCCTTGATCTATTCATTACCAGGTGGTTGATGGGTATGTGCATGACTTGTTTAAGTCCTGTAGGCCCCTGTGTAAAGGGTTAATAGAACTGAGCCCCTTTGCAATGCACACATGGTGTTCAATGGCAAGAGTTTAGACCAAATAAAATAAAAAGATGAGAGTGAGAAATTATGGTATGGAACTTAGGGAGTTAGTCCATCATAGCTTGTACATGTACAATTGAATGAAGTGAATGGATGAATGCTTGGATATATGTTTGTTAGATAAGCTTACATATATATACAGATACTCAGATTTTAATATGAATTTGAATAGCATAACACATATCAGCCCTCTGCACAGTAGGAATTTACAAGTTATTTTAATCCCTGATTTCACTCACACCAGAATTTATTTTTGACCATATTTGTATGGATAACTGAAGATCTTGATGAATTTAAAGTGTTTAAGAAAAGTAGCAGTATTATTGTAATGAATAAGTTAGGCAAAACTCTGTTATGCTTTAAGTAATTCTAGATTTGAAATTTGCTTGTTTTCTTGCAAAGGACATGTAAAAACTTAAGTATTATATGTGTGTTTATGAGTTACTGATTTAAGCAATTGATCTTGATGCTCTATGGTGGATTATGATGAAGGAAATTATGCCATATAATCTGATATGTGAACATACATCCTTTGGCAATACTTGATAAATTTTTAATTATAAGGTTGAAGCAGTTTTTGAAAAAAAGCATGTAATAAATTGTTAATTGATATGTTGAACCTGGTCTTAGCTAACCAGTAAAGCTTGACCATGCCTTATAATTGATATAAGACCATGGAAAAAGCTTGAAGCCTTAGCCTGCAATTCCTACTTGAATATCTAATTTCCAGTGGGAATTTGTATTGCATTGTATAGTAAAATGAGGTGCATGCTATATACTTATAATCTTTACTACAACCATATTGAACTGAGCCTTGTTGTCCACCTATTTGATTTAAGTCTGGTTGCATTTTGGTCTTAGACAAGTCAGTTGTATATGCATTGTCATGTAGTCTTGTTTAGGTATTAAGCATGTCAAATATTCCACTGTTTATTGATCACAATCAATTGATCCACCATTTGGGAATTCATCAGTAGTCTTTACCATATGTCCATTTGAAAGGTTGGCATGGGTCTGATTTTGTCATTGCTTTAATTATACTACTTTCATGTATATACTAGGTCTTTAATTGATATGATGAATTGAGTTTGTATCCTGTTCAATTGAATTGTCTCCTCTGCTTAGCCTTTAAACCAAGTTCCACCTTGACATTCATCTGACCATTGCATACTCTATAAAATGTGATATGAGCATATCTCCTGATATTTGTTTGTGTTTGAAATATGCATGAGTAGTTTTAAAACCCTTTATTTAATCTAAAACAATAAGTATCAAATTAAAAATCCTAGAAATCAAATGTATGGCTTGTAAATCCCGGAATCAATTAATTTGAGAAGTAAAAATAAGAAAATAATAAGTGGTAATATTTGAACTCAATATTAATCAAGCTTGAGTTCAAAAGAAGAAAATTAAAAAGTAGAAATGGCTATGTAACACCAAATCTCTGAAATATGAGAAATATTATGTGATTGCATTTCCTTGCTAATTCAAATACTCTGATAAGCAAGGAAACATTTATATATCTTCATATATATAAATGACATGATTTGACTTATATACTAATATTTTTATATTGGTAAATTCTGGATCTTGGGAAATTAATTAAGAGAAGTGATCTATTGATTTAGATAAAAAAAACTAACCAGAAAATCAGTAAAAATAAATCCAAAAGAAGTGGGTCATTTCAATAGTGTTTGGATTTCATTTGCTTACTCTCTTTAAAATTTTTTTTTTGAAAATTTTATTGATATTAACAATATTTACACATGCCTAACTCAGAAAACTAAGGCCAGATATATTACCTATGCACTGCCTTTCGGACTTATGTGAGGGGAATATAGAGCGTGGCGAGTGAACACACAAGTGTGAATACCTATCGACTGTAGGCATTATTAATAAATAAATTTTTATATACATACACCTAGCTCAGATAAACTGAGGCCAGATATACCGATCATGCACTACTTTTTGGGCTTACGTAAGAAGGGCACAGAGCATGGTGAGTGTACACACAAGTGTGTACACCTATCGACCGTAGGTGTTAATAAAAAAATATACATATATACAAAAAAATTCTTTTTTTGTTTTTTTGTTTTGTTTTTATTTTATTTTTTGAGGAGAGAGTTTTGCAAAATCAGCTTAGCCCCATTTAACTTAGAAGATAAAAAAAGTTATATCCTTTACTTTAAATCAACCACTTTTTAAAACAAAGATTTTCAATTAGGATATATTTAATAATTATCACCATGAATCTTCCTATATACAAGTTAAACCATCATTATTTGTAATCAAACTTTATTTTTATTTTTGTTGAGACAAATAAATTTTCAAAAATTTCAATTTAATAACCCAAAACCATATATTTATCTTAGAGTGTTTCTTTTAAAAATAAATCAAAATGCTTATAAAAACTTTTTTTGCTTTTTGTTTTTTTTAGATTTTTTTAATTTTGGAAAGAAAATGTAAAAATAAACATGAAAAATTAAAAATAAAGATGAGAACCCCCCCTCCACACTTGATTTTGAATTTGTCCCCACAGTCAACCCAAGTAGAAGGAGAAAAATAAAAACAAAAACATGACCTTTATTTAAATGAAAATGAAAAGATGATTATTTACAAGACATCAAAAAGTATATCGTTAAAAAGTAAATAAAACGATCTTCCAAAGACTATTTCATTTGTCTCGTCAAGTATGCGAGACACAGCTTAAGCATGAAAAATCAAATCATAAATGATTTTAGAGTTGAATGTTGATTTGGAAAAACGAATGTCGTTTTATTAAAAATCGTGAGACTTTTTTTATTTTCAGTGATTTTGGGGTCAATAAAACAATTGATTGAAATTCTAGTTTATTTTCACCACATTGAAATTCAAGCACATCATTGACGAATCTTTCAAAGTTATTGATTTCAAAATTGAAATGGTGATTTAACTTTTCCCCTTCAGCATTTAACAATTCATTTTTGAAAAGTCTAAAAAAATCATGTTCATTGAATTCGTCTTCCTTATTGGATTATCAACAACTTCATTGCATATATCATTTTCAAAATCCAAAGTTGTTGTATTCAAAATTTCAAAATCGGAAAAAGGAAGATTGAATTTTAAATCGAGTTTCACACCCTCAAAAAAATTGTAATCCAACTCAATTACCGTTTTTTCTACAGCTTCATTAAGATCATCAATTTCAATTTCAAAAGTTGTTGTTTGAAAATCGTCAAATTAGGTAAATGATGGATTATCACTCGACTCTTCAAACGTTGGGATTTGATTTTGTTGTTCACGTAATTTTTTGTATATTTCAATCAACAAATTCCTGTGCTCATCCTAAATTTCATTCATTTGTTCAACAAAATCCAATTTATAATTATTAACTTGAGGATTTTTGATTTGGACTTGATGCAAACAAAAATTGTCAATTTCAGTAGACAGTGTATAATTTGATTCTTTAAAAGTTGGGATTTGATTTTGTGTCTCACGAAATATTTTGTAGGTTTCACGCAACAAATCCTTGTAAACATTTTTTGTTTGCTCAACCAAATCAAATTCATGATTATTAATTTGAGGATTTTCAATTTGAATTTGTTGTGAATAAAAATGTTAACTCGCATCGTTGTCGAGATTATTTCCATTGCCAAAATTATATGAAAAGTTATTCACATTTTGATTTTGATTTTGAAATTCACTTTGGAGTTCGAAATTAAATTGGCATGGGTTATACTCGAAATTGTTTGAATTTTGAAGTGAATTCAAATCTTGATTATTTTGAAAACTTTGACTTGAGTTATTGCTCAAATCATTCATCCTTTGATTTAGTGTGATGAGTTCAAGTAAAAACGAAATGTTATTTTCAAGAGTTGAGGGTTGTTCATCATTTTGAAAATTTTGTGGTTTAAAATTCGAATTGTTTGTACAAAAGTTTTCGTTAAAATATCCATACGATTTTGATATGAAACTATATGAATTATATTGATTTTCACAACTATTGTAAAATTCTTGTGAATATGGAAATTTGGACATTTTCCAGAATAATTTATTTACAAAAAGAATTTATTTTTCAAAAGGGAAATTGATTTTTGTTTCATTTTTGGATTTTCAAACTTTTTTTTCAAAAGGTTTTTTTTTTTTGAATTTTTGTTTTTCCAAAAAAAACTAAGTAATTTTTTTTGGATTTTTGTTTTTGATAAAAAAATTCAAAAGAAAGGATTTAAAAACAAAATTAAGGAATATTTACAATATTTTCAGTTTTGGATTTTAATTTTTTTTTTAGTTTTCGTAACAAAAAAATATGTATGAACTAATGCAACTAAATGAAAGCAATGGTTTAATTACAAATGTTCTAACCTAATTAGCTCCTAACCATAAATTGTATAATCACACATTGTCTTAAATCAACAAGATAGTTCTCGGCCAGGTAGCAGGCAGGATTTATCGGTGCACCACGAATCACCGTAGCAATGTAGCCGAAGGTTGGAGTACCTTCAGAGTAACAACCACTGTAATATTTACGAATCACCGTAATATTTATAACTGATTATTACTCTGTTGTAGCCTAGACACCAAGAAATTAAATTGTTCAAAGAAGACAAATTGCCAATATACAATTAAGCATTATCGACGTCTAACTATTATTATTAATCAAATTCTCAAATGAAATGAAAAGTAGAAATTAAATGTGAATTAACAATGCAACTACGAATGGATTTTTTTATTTTTTGGATTTCGAAATTATTATTTTTTAATATAAATGCAAATGCAAGCAACCAACAATGCAATTCAAATAAAAACAATATATAGAGGTTAAAAGCAACAAAAAAAATTTATAAGCAAGCAAGCAGTTATTTTTTTGGCAAGCTAGGCAAAGCAAGCAACTTATTCTTCTTTATCTTCTTCCCCAACCTGAAAATAAAAACAAGATATATATACAGTTTTTTTATCAAAGAAAAAAAAACAAAAAAAAACAAGTGAAAACAATACAAATGAAAACAAAACAAATTTAATTTGTTATTTTTTTTCTTTTTATAAAAAAAATAAACAAAACAAATCAAAATAAAATATATTTTTTTTACATTTAAGGGATAAAACCAAACTAAACTCAAAGGAAGCAAACTCTTTTTTTAAGGATTGACTAAAAACAATTTAAACAAAACAAAATAAACTCAAAACAATTTTTTTGTTTTTTGTTTTGTTTTTTGTTTTTTTTAAAGAACTTAAAACAAATTAAAAACAAAACAAACTAAAATAACACAACACAAAATTCATAAAATAGACCAAGCCCGGCCCAAAAGTTTAAAAAAATTAAGACCCGGCCCAAAACACACATCTTGCTAAACACAAGAACAGTCGGTTGCACTAATTCACAAAAGCATGAACCCATAAAATCACATTCACAAAATTCACAAAATCCACCAAATCGAATTTGCAAAATTCGATGATTCAGATTTCCGCAACCAAAAGCGATGTTTGAGTTCTGATTTGGTTGCGGTGGTGATTATAGGTTGCGGAAGAAGCGGAGGGGCGATTTGCTGGTCGAGGCGAAGGTGTGGTTCGCAATAGTGGTTCAGGGTAGTGGAAGTTGCTCGCCAGAGGAGTGGAAGTCGCATTGTGGTGATTGTCACGTTTGGTTTTGGCGGCTTCGGATTTGAGGTAGGAGGATAGGTGCGCGGTTGAAGTTCGATTGGGTTTGGATCATGAATTTAGGGATGTTCAAGTTGAGTGAATTAGTCGTGATGGACTGGAGTTCATCAGAGAGGTTTAGGCAACAGTTGACTTTGGGTTGTAGGTGATCAGTGAAGTTGTGAACTTTATGGGAATTTGAAGTGGCTATACACTGAGTGGTGCAGCAGTGATGAGTAGGTGGAGAGTGAAGATGCACTGTGCATGTACACTGTAAGGGTGGTTGTAGTTAGGTATATTGACGAGGCAGTGGGCAATACGACAAGGCGGGGGCTGGTTAACTGTTATGCTTGTTGACTGTGTGTGATGGTGGGTTTTGTGTGACTGCTGCACTGGCAAGGCAGTGATGGTAAGATGAACTGGTGCAGTTTGTTGCAGTTGTATGTGGTTTGTGTTGGTGGTTTGAAGGCTATGTGAAGTTTGCAGAGGTAAAGGGTGTCAGGCGATTGATTTTCAGTCGTGGTTGATTTAAGTTTGTGACTACAAGTTGTTTTTGAATTGCTGTGTAGGTGAGCCAATGTTTGCAGTGTTGGTTGTATTTGCAATTTGAGGTTGTATATGCAGTTGCAACTCGAGTTGTATATGCAGTGTTGGTTGTAACTGTAGCAATTTGAGGTGAGTCAATGTTTGCAATTTGAGTTGTATGGAATTGGGAGTGGTATGTGAGATGACTGATTGATTGGATATTTGGATTGTAGTAAACTTGATGATCAAAGGTATGGTGGTGGATGGAGTGGAGTTTGTGAGTATGTTGTGCAGTGCAGTTCGATTTGTTGTAGCATAAAGTCTAGTTGGCAAGGCAAACTGTGCAGGGCAGCAAAATGTAGAGATTCAAGCAGCAGCAGATAAGGCAATGGGTTGTCGATGATGTTTGAAGTATGTGAAGCAGAGGAATTAACTGAGGAGAGGGCAGTATGGTTAGGGTCGTGGTCAGATTGTGGTCGGAGGCTTGTATGTAAGTGACAATTTTTTTTTCTTTTTTCCTTTTTTCTTTTTTGTATGGATGGTGAAGGACTGGTGAAAGTGAAATGTGAATGTGTTGGTGATGGTGGTTTGATGGGATAGTAGTATGGTAAGTGGTGAAGTGACTGTTATGGTGGCAACACTCTGCGTATGACGTAGTGGTTGGTAGAGCAGTAGTTGAAGAGGCTTGTATGGTTGAAGAAGTATATAGGATGGTGTTGTGGCCTGTGTTGAATGAAGTTTTGTGCAGAGGATATGGAAGGCAATGGATAGGGATTTGGTTATGTGTGGTTTGAAGTGGAATGTTAGTGTGTTGTGGTTTTACTATGGCAGGTGAAGGCAATGTTTGTGAGGAGGATGAATTCAGCTGGCAATGTGAAAGGAAGTTTGCACAGTAGAAGGCAGGATTCAGAGAGGAGTATGATGAGAGGTGTAGTTCAAGCAGCAGTGGGTTGCTAGAGATGATTTGAGTATGGTAGTGGTTGTTGTGATGTTCAGTGCTGTGTTGACAGTTATAATGGGATGTATGGAGTGTGATTGTATGGTTTTGGAAGAGGTTTTGGAAGCGCACTAGAGTTGGTGGCTGTAGGAATGGAATGAGTTTGATGTAATATAAGCAGGCAGTGGTGATGGAGATTAGGCAGTCGAAGTGAAGGTGGTCAGTGAATGACTGAGAACGAACTACAGCTTGCAGCGTGTGCACCGTTGAATGGTGAGGAGGAACTAAAGGAATTGACAGAGGGTTTGTGTAATGTTATGGCAATTTGTTGATGTTTGTATAATGAGAGTGGTGGGTATGGTAAGGCAAAAATGAAGTTGTTGACAGTTTTATTGTTGCAGGTAGAGGCGGTGAAGGGATAGTGCAAATGCAAGTGGTCAAAAGTGGGAAATTGTAATTGAAAATGTAAATTGAAAATTGTAAATGCAAATTTGTAAAAGAAACTGAAATGAAATGAATTTTTTTCAAAAGAAATTGTGCAAGCTTTTTTTTAATAGAAAAATGCAAATGCAAATGCAAATAGAACACAACAAGCACACAAACAAAATGAAAACAAAAATCACACAAACACACAATATATATTTTTTCAAATGCAAACGCACACTAAATAAAAACACGCAAAATAAAAAAACACAAAAATCAAACAAAAATAATTTGAAAAATAGAAAATAAAATCAAAGTAATTCCCCGGCAATGGCGCCAAAAACTTTTTCGTCGACGGGAATTCTATCGAGTTAGAAATATATCGATCGAATTTAAATTAAAAATAACCGCAAGCGCATGGCGTACTATCGTAGTACGTAGTGAGTACGGATCAATTCACAGGTAATTGTTAGATTTTAAATTCCTATTCAATCAAATTAACCAAAGTTAGAGAGTGTGTTTAAGCTAGAGAATGAGAAAACTAACAAATTAGCAAAAGAAAAGAGATAAAAATATGAGAGTATAAAGACAATTTAGAGATAATTTCCACTCTCTAGATCATATACATCAACACAATAATGAAGTTATGATCTCTCCTTTTGTCATTAGTGAAATTAGTTGATGTGTTTATCATAAGTATGGCATATTTGTGCAATTAATTAGTCCAATATAAACCATCAAACTATAACACAACCACTAATACACTTTTAACTCTCATGAAATATGACAACAAAGTTGAAAGCAAAATATATTTTAAGTATGGCCTATTAACTATTGACTAGAAATATAGACCATCAAATTTTGATTTAAACATTCACTTCATTACCAACAGCATATGTAGATGAAGAGTTAATTATTGTTCGTGATTGTTTAAGCATAGCCTATTTGGTGTCAACAATATAAGCTATCAAATTCAAAGCAAAAACCATAAGTTAAACCACTTCAAGCATTGTCCTTAATCACAAAAAGAGAACATAAACATCAAAATGTTGAATCTACATACTAGAAAGCTTCATTACCCTAAATTGAAGGGGTTTAGCCTCTCATATTTGTTATCAAATAAACAAATTTAGATTGCAACATGAACAAAAAAGAAGAAGGAGAGCAAAACGAAAAGAAAATCTAAGTAAAAATGAAAAAACACTAATCTACTTGCATAAAAAATAAATCTAACTACTAACAAGAAAGGAAAAGAGCATGTAAATAAATGAGAACACTAATTAACATTGCATAAAAAAAATTACATAAAATAAAAATGGCTAAGTAGCCATGAAAAGAGAAAGAGAGCTTTCTTTTATTTTTAATCTAAGCTAAAACTAAGAGGAAAAGAGCATAAAAGAAGAGAGGACTACATGAAACATAAGGGGTATTTATACAAGTTTTTTTTTTGCAAGGCAAGCGGGGTTGGATGGTCCCCTACCACTTTATTGGTGCACCGTAGACACACATAGATACAAGAGTACATAGGAACAAAGGCACACCAATGAAGAAAAAACAAACAAAAAACAAGAAACAAATAAGAACTTAGAAGATAGCTTCAAGTGCTCTTTTAATTCCAGGATCGAAAATGAATCCAAGGCATGGTATGTCTGATCTGATAGCTGCATAAACTCTGGACCTTAGCTGCGTAGGGGTCAACCTGCTTTCCTGTCTGAACACATTATTATTTCTTTCTTCCCATATAACTCTGACCACTTTTTTAAGCATGTATAGGAATGATCTTTTCCTGTCACCAATTTCTCCTGTCAATCTAAAGATTTGATCCCAATGGTTTGAGCTTGTACCAGCCACGAGAAGCTCTCCTGATACAAGCATAAGATCAGTCCATAGAGAACAAATGATAGGACAGGAGAAGAACAAGTGGTCCCTTGTTTCCTCATTAGCATTGCAAAAGGTACAAGACGTGTCTAAGAGCATCCCTCTATCCCTTAGCTTGTCCTTTGTAAATAATGCTTTATTTAAAATCTTCCAGAGATTGATATTTTCTTTAGCTGTATTGTCCTTTTTCCAAACTCTTTTGTACCATTTCCATGTTGTGAGATTATCAAAACCTGCCATAGAACTGTATAATAATGAAATAGAGAAAGTATTGGTTCCAGTACCCCACATGACTTTGTTATCCACACCGTTGTGAACTTTTGTACTACAGGCTTGGACACTGTAATGCAAATTACCATTACACAGTAAAGGAGGCAAACAAATAGTGTTAAAACTGATATAATCTCTTACCTCTGCACTTTGACCAATACCACTCAACAATTTTTCGAGATAAGAACATGATTTTTCAAGAGTTACTCCCTTATTTATCCAAGGATCAGACCAAACTTTAGTGTCATAACCCACACCAACTTTGTATTGCACATGAGGCATAATTATTTCCCTATACTTGAAAAGAGCTCGCCATGTCCAACTTATATTCTGGGGAGGGTTCATTTGCCAGAAATTTCTACCTTTTAAAACATTTTTACTGGACCAGACAACCCAGACATTATTCTTCTCATTTAGTAAGTTATCTAGATGTTTCATCATGGCAGCTTTGTTCCACAGTGCTACATTAAGAACACCTAAGCCTCCAAGTCTGACTGGCCTTTCAATAAATTTAAAGGCAATCGGTGCAGAGTAATTACCTTCAGTCTTTCCATTCCATATAAATCTCATCATCGCTGTTCTGATCATCTTTGTTAGTTTTGAGGGAAGTAGAAATGTTCTTGACCAATACACTTGCATGGAGAACACAACTGCCTTAGGAAGTGTGGTGGCCAAGTAACCATTAGCATAAGATAATCATCATTTAAATGTGCATGAAGCTTTAATGGCCTTTTAGCATATGCATTAGCTCCTAAGTGTACATTAAGTTAGGTGCGTAGGTAGGGTCCTCCATAATCATGAGTTTGAATTATTTCCATCTCCATTCCTTTGCATTCACTCTTGTGCATGCATATATCTTCTTGAAACCACTTGTACATGAATCCAAATTCCTACAAAATAATATAGAAATTTTCAATTAAATTTTAGAAAATTAATATATGCACAAAAATGACCATTTTGCCCCTATATGAAGATGAATATATGACGATTTGAAAATAATTTGAATTTTTGTTTAAACAAGTTAAAATACCCAATATGATCATTTATTTAATTTAAATAGATTAAATATGGTGGTAAAAATATGCATATTTACGTGCACATTAATTGACTAGCCATTGCTTCCTAAATACAAGTTCCTAAGCTTTGAAATCCAAGATCCAAACTTCCAAATCCCTGAGTGCTATCCTTCTCAGTGAAAGCACCAAAATGTTTGCGTCAAAATTAGTCACAAACACCCAATTGCAAGTGAAAGCACCAATACCCGGTCACAGATCATAGATAGAATATATGTGGAGAATATAATATGAAGAATAATCAAAAAATTAAAATGAAAGCAGTAAAAAAGACAAGATTTATAGTGGTTCGGCTAACTCTGGCTTATGTCCACTCCGGAAATTTCCTTTTTATTATACTGAAATTGGATTGTAGTTATAATCTAGAATTTCTGAAACAAAAATGGCAGAGTAGCTTTTTGTAGAAGAAGATGAAGAGAAATAGAATGAGAATCCCTTTTCTGAAGCCACGCCTACTGTATTTATAGGCAAAAACCCGGCTACAGGGCCTCCTCGCTTACATAGGCCCACCAAAACCATAGTCAAGCCCATATCGTCCAGCCTATCCTGACCCAAAGTTGAACTCGAAGTTTCCAGTGTGCTGACCTAAAGTAATATCTGTATAGATCCGAAGTAGCATGATCCCTAGCCTAGGTTGATCCATTCCAACTCCTCCTCAATGTCGACCCGAAGTTAGGTTGCAGCAGACCCGAAGCGTTACCATATGCAAACCCGAAGCAACCACTATAGCTGTCCTGAAGCAAACACAAATGCCGACCCCAAATACATGCCGACCCAATGTTGTATGTCGACCCATAGTGAAGGCCCTGCCGACCTGAAGTACCTTCATATGCCGACCCCTCAACCTGATGCAATGACGATCCCTTACCATCTCCATATGCCAACCCCATGCCAATGCTATGCCGACCCAAAGCACTACCTGATGCTGACCCAAGTCCCTATTTGTGCCGACACGGAGCCATCCCTATATGTCGATTCCTCCAAGTGACGACCTCCACCATATGTCAATCCCTTGCACTCAGTATGCCAACCCGAAGCATTACTAGCGCCGGCCCGAAGTTGGGTGAATGACGACCCCATCCAATTGCCAACCCCTGTTGAACATGCCAACCCGATGTTCCCCAAGTGCCAACCCGAAGCAAGCACTTCCTTGACTCGAAGTAAACCCCATGAAAAACCGAAGTAAACCCATGGACATCCCGAAGTAACTCGACCTTTGTCAAAAATCCATACTCAAGTATCCTGCGCTGTTTGTCCATTGACTATGTTGTATCCTTGCCTCATAATTATGTTTATTATCCGTGATTGATCTTCCATTCATCCATTCAGATCAAACCCATAGTATTCCAGGCTTGATAACCATGAAGTCTATTGGGTTAAATCCGCCTGTACGCTGCCTAGCCAAAAGGCGGGTTAACAGTGACATTGGTGAGAAGAACTTCACCGTTAGCGACATTCTAGGAGATGTCGGTTCAGAATTCTCTCTTTCGCCAGTGGGCTTTGTAAGAAAAGGTGGAGAGACCCCCACTTTAACTCTTTTCCAATATAGTTGGTAGAGTACTTAATGGGACATTGACAGCATACACTTCACTAAGATCATGGACACTCATTCTTGCATTGACTCTAGCTTCATAGTTTCACTATTAACTTCGCTTTTCTTTCTGTTTCAGGTTCCATGGGCCGTGGATATTAAGAAAAGTTCTCCATCCATGCTAGTTAACACAGAGGCTGAACTCTTTATCCAAGCCCATCGCATCGCTGTGAAGCCGAGGAAGAAAGGAGATGGCGGAATAACTGCGAGTACGATAAGGCTCGCAGGGCTGATAGAGAGTAGGAGATGGAGAGAGATATGGATAGAAAGAAAAGAGATGCTGAAGGTGAGCTATCTCGCGACCCTGCCAAGCATGTTAGAGATTACTCTGAGTGCCATAGGCCTACTTCTACAAATATTTCATCTCGTATAGAGGCTCAAACTTTTTCTGTCCAGCAAGTTCCGGTTTCCCAAGCTATGGCAATAATTGTTTCTCCTACCTCCAAGGAAATCTCTTCTCCCTTATTAACTCTTCTAGATGGTCCTCTGCACTTATCGGCTGCATACCCCAATCTCTTTCAACATGGTGTCCAATTTGATTAAGATATCTCAGACACACCGAAAGAGACGGTGATGCAAAGTCTAAAGAACATCGAGCAAGGCATCGACGAAGTGTATAAATGGAGGAAACTGTGCACGGTTCTCTCCGAAGTTAGCAAGATAAACTATATGAACATCCAATCCTTTGAGTCCGAGAGAGTTGCGTTCAAGCAAATGCTTAAGGAGTAGGAGGATGATTTCCACAAGGTTACAAGAGAGAGAGACCTTGCATAGAAACAAAAAAGCAAGCACCGACAATCTGATGATAGAGTTGAAGCGCATTCATGTGTAAACTGAAAAGGTAATGCGCAACAATTTAAAGCTCGCATAAGTGGCGGGTGCTGAGCTGAAAAAGCAACTTGTCGCAAAGGACCCGACCATCTTAGCCTAGGATTTGACCGTTGCTGAACAAGCCACTGAACTCATTAGAGTTTGAGAGGAGAATTAGAAGCTTGCTGATGAAAAGAAGAAACTCACTGAGGTGTGAACGAGCTGTCCATGGCAAAGCTCGGCGGTGACTTTATGCTTGAAATTTCAACGCAAGAGCTCAAACAGCTTCAAGATGAGAAGTCCAAGATTTTGGCCAAGCTAGATGCCAACATGTTATACCTTTATGCTAATGTAGTCATGTTCAAGAATCTGAGATGGTTGAAGAATGACTATCTCGAGGCGCTTGCTGGCACTTGGAAGGAAGTGCTACGTTGATCTACGGAGGCTGGAGACAATCGCTCCAAAGAGGAGCCATTGGTCGCATATCCTAACACCGAAGATATTGAATCTCTTTTCAACGAAAAGGCTATCATTGCTAAAGATGCTGCCGATGCTACTACTTTCGATGGTGCCAAAGATCCTGCTGGCCCGAGCTCTTCTAGTAAGGGTGAAACATCAGCTTTCAAAACTCACGAGCCGGCAGCAACTATCCCTGCTTCTATAGGAGTTAGCTCTACATCTACTCGCATTCTTCTGGCTTCATTAATAGGTACTCCTCAAGAACAATACATTCCTCCAATCGTGATCTAGCATGGGGAGCTTGCGATTGAAGCAGGTGAATTTATTATATCCTAAAGGGATCCTACTACAGGTATGTTTCTTGTTTCTCCAGTCTTTGAGAAACTACAGTTCTCACAAGTATCCATCATTAAACTTTACCACTCAGTTTGGCAACTTGTACGTCAACCTCACTTGCCTCCTCCGCCTCCAACTACGCATGGTTCAGGGACCAAAGCGATTTTTACTGCATTAACCATCGTGTCTGTGGGGTTTTCTACTTCTGCTCATGTTTCCAATTCTACCTAGGTCCTGATTCCAAGAAGATCGCTGCTTTAGAGAGCTTGGAGGACATTTCTATCTCTCAAAAGGAGGAAGTTTTTATCACTGGCGTTTCTGACATGACCGAGCACGAACACTGGCCAAGAGGTTAAAGAGGGACATAGATAACATTACGGTGAAAAAAGAGCTCAGGACCACCAAACCTGCATCCCTAGAACTATCGAATCCGAAGCAAAAAGTTCCCTCATTCAAGATTAGTCCGCCAAGGTGCACTGGTGATCCTACCATCAAGTCCGGGGAGCCTAGTTCTACTACCGGTGAGGAATCCGCCTTGTCAAAAGGCATCTCCCCTCCTGGTGGGGAACCCAAAGGGAGTGAAAAGCTCAAGACCGTTCGGGTAAAACGGGTAAAGGCAGCCAAGGCGGCAAGCAGTAGAAGACTTAATAACATGCTGATTAAGGTTTAGCATTTTTATATTGTTGAGATTGAGTCCGTATTCTATTTTTTGTGTCTATATTAGGCCGATATTGTGCGAGCACGGTCCCCCACTGTTTGTCTTGTACATAAAAGCTTTTTAGTAGTAATCAAAGACTAGCTTTACCATTTTAACCTCTTATGTATACTCTCTACGTTTCATGTACTGTGCCTGTTCATGTTTGACTATCTTTGCATATAATATGATTGCTTGTACTACAATTTCCTGTATTATATACTCCTGTTTCTATGCACTATGTTCATTTACTATAACTCTGTGCACGTAAATAATATTCATGCAATTGCTTTATTATATTCCATTACTTAGCTTAGTTTTTTATCACCAAAATACTCTATTTGGCACAACAGAACTGCATTTTCAACCAACTTTGCTGTTATTCTTGCTCGGACTCGGTTGAATTCTTTTCGACCAAGCGTTAGTGTGTGTGCCCATATCCATAGGATCGAATGCCAAGATGGGGACATCTTATGAGAGCTTTAACATTCTAGGAAATTCATCCAATTGCCCCTAGTCTAGTTCGTGTGATAGTTCCTATCTCCAGGAACTATTAACTCCACTGTTTGATTCCAAGCACTATATTTTTAATGCCGCTAATTCCTTGGCTACATTAAATTCTTCCTAGTTGACATCATCGGCTAATGTCGTTCTAGATGTGTGTATGGTAAAGATGCATCATCGCCATCTTTTGTCATAATAAATTCTTCCAAGTTCAATGTTGAGATCCTAGCCGTGCACCAGTTTCTATCTCTGGAAACTTGTACATAAACAGTTCAACTCCCTGGATTTCTCTTTGACGTTGTTATCTCCGGGCTTCGATCAATTCCTTTTGTTATTTCCTATCACCAAATGATGTCAAGTTCCGAGAGGGTTGAGTCAATTTTTTAGTTGACTCAGTGGTTTGGAGTTACCTTGCATTGTCAGGGCAACACCGGTACTTAAAAAGCAGGGACCGATTTTCACCGTTGATCCAGTGGTTTGAATAAATTTTTCCCATTGACTTAGCAGTTTTGAACCTTCTCGATGTTGCCGGAGCAATGCCGATTCTCAGAAGGTTGAGTTCGACTTTCCCCATCAATCCTTCGATTTGAGTCGATTTTCTCATCAACTCGGCGGTTTGGAACCTTCCCGATGTTACCGGAGCAACGCCGGTTCTTAAAAGGTTAGGGTTGATTTTCCTCGTTGACCTAGATATTTAAGTCGATTTTCCTCGTCGACTCGACAATTTGGAACCTTCCTGATTTTGTCGGGGCAATGCCTATTCTTAGAAGGTTAAGGTCGACTTTTCCTATCGACCCAGCAGTTTGAGTCAATTTTCTCCGTTGACTCGACAGTTTGGAACCTTCCCGATGTTGCCAAAGCAATGCCATTTCTCAAAAGGTTAGGACATATTTTCACTGACTCAGCAGTTTGAGTTGATTTTCCCTATCGACTCAGCTGTTTGGCTTACGAGAATACGGTTCCATTGGTTCAAGACGCTAACTTTATTGATAAACGGAAGAGATGGCAAGTCCTACCTAATTCCAATGTCCACAATCTTCCTAAATGGCTTATTCACGAAAATAAGGAAAACTAGATATAGTAGTGCCACAACAAGTCACTGTTCCAAGCACACGGGATGGGAACTCCACCTACTGTAGCTAACTTGAATGTTCCATCTCCAAACTACTGGTCGATCACATATGGTCCTTCCTGATTTAGCCAAGCGCTCCTGTACCCAGAAAGATTCGTTTCAGGATGAGATCTCCCACTTCGATGGTACTATTGCAAACCTAGCGCTGAAATGGCGCGCCACTATTTTTTGGTGAGCAGCGACCCTCAGTTTGGCTTCTTCCTGCTTCTCATTGATTTGGTCAAGGAACTCGAGCAGTATTTATTCAGTCTCTCTTTGATTGAAATGCCTTTTGCGAGGAGAGGGGACTTCTAGTTCCACTAGGGTCATAGCTTCTAAGCCACATACCAAGGTGAATGGTGAGTGCCCAGTCACAGATTTGTGCATTGTCCTATTAGCCCATAGTGCGAGTGGAAGCTCATAAATCCAATTTCCTTTAGCTCTAGTCACCCGCTTCTTTATGGTGGATTTTATGATTTTTTCCACTGCTTGCACTTTCCAGTTTGCATGTGGGTACGCAACTGCAGAAAAGCTCTTCTTGATCCGGTAACGGTTTCAAAAGTCCTTGAACTCAATGCTCTCAAATTGAGTCCCGTTGTTTGTGATAATTTTCTCTGGTACTCCAAACATGCAAATAATCTTTTTTATTACAAAATTAACTACAGTTTTAGTAGTGATCATGGCAAGCGGTTTAGCTTTAGCCTATTTTGTAAAGTAATCAACTATAGCGATAGCATATTTAGTTCCTCCTTTTGCTATTGGTGGTATATCGATTATATCGATTCTCCAAATGGCAAAGGGTCAGGGACTGACTATTTGCATAAGTTCTAAAGATGGGGCTCTCAAAATCCTATAGAATCTATGGCATCGATCGCACGTCTTGTGTAGTCCACTGCATTTCGGTTTATTGCTGATCAGAAATATCCGTAGTGGAGTGCCTTCTTCGCTAGTGTTTGCCCCCCGGGATGGTCACCATAGCTTCCTTCATGAATTTTCATGACGGTTCTTCTAGCTTCATCATTGGTTACACACCTAAGTAAGGGGAGGAGAATCCTCTCCTGTATAGCACTCCATCTTGTATTATGAACTGTGATGCCTTTCGAAGAAACTTCTTTCGTTCATTCCGGTCTCTAGGGAATATTTCCCAGAGCAACTAGTCCTTTATCGGCGTCATCCATGACTTTTCCTCTTCTGCAGTCTCCATAACCCAATCGACGTCCATTTGATCTATGCTAAGAGCAGTCAATACTTCTACTGGAACCAATCCCATTAGTTGTGCTTCTCTAGAACTGGCTAGCATGGCAAAGGAATTGGCCTTCATATTCTCCTTTCTAGCAGACGACTATTTGGGAGTCGCTGTAGCTATGAAAAGTCTTTATTCCTAAATCCTTCACAATCTTTAATCCATCTATCAATGCCTCATATTCTGCCCTATTATTGGTAGCATGAAATTCCAGCTTCAGTACATAACAAATTGATCATCCTTCGTGAGATTCAAGCACAACTCTCGCTCCTGAGCAGAGTTCGTTTGACACACCATCAATGAAAAATTTCTAGTGGCATATCATGACTGTTGTGTCCTCCTCCTCAACATCTCGAATAGTGAACTCGACGATGAAGTCGGCCAATGCTTGTCCGTTGATCGCCCTTTGTGTATGATATGTCACATCCTATTGGCTCAACTAAATATTCAACTTTAGAAGTCGTCCCAAAGTCTCAGGCCAATATAGTATCTATTTCAAGGGCTGATATATCAATACCTTGATTAGCTATAAATGGAAATATAATCACAGTTCCTAGATGCTATTAGCAAGAAGTATTCTAGCTTTTCCAACTTTGAGCAGTTCCGCTTAGCTCCGGTGATCCACTAGCTAATGTAGTAGACGGGTCGTTGAACCCTAGCTTCCTCTCACACAACTGCCACGCTTAATGCATGGGCAGACACCGCTAGGTGAATGAAAAAGTCTTTGCCGTCCATTGGTTTAGACAGAACCGATGGTGTCTCCATAGTTGCGGTAATTCCTCAAAAGCAGTTGAGCAGTCCTGATTCCATTCAATGTTCTTCTTACCCTTCATTAATGCATCGAAGAATGGTATGCACTTATCCATCGCCCTAGAGATGAATTGGATCAATGCTACGATATTTTTATTCAAGCTTTTCAATTCCTTCTTCATCTCGTGGCTCTGACATTCCTAAGGCGGCAATCTACGTCAGATTGGCCTCAATGCTCCTTACATTTACAATAACCAAGAAATTTTCTAGAAGTAACGTCTCAGGAACATTTCAGCAGATTTAACTTCATTTTGTACTTCCGAAGGATCTCAAACATCTCTGAGTGATCATCCAGAGATTCCCGGACAATTGTGACTTCACTAGCACGTCATCCGCATACACGTCCATCGTTCGTCTGATCTAGTTCTTGAACATTGTATTTCCCAGTCTCTAGTAAGTAACTCTGGAAAAAAACATTGCGCGATAACAATATAGTACCAAGTCGGTGATGAAGTTGGTATTCTCTTAATATTGTTCATGCTTCATAATCTGGTTGTACCCTGAGTAGGCATTCATAAACGAAAGCAGTACATGCCCTGTAGTGGTATCAACAACCTGGTTGATTCTAGGCAACAAAAAGTTATCCTTCGGGCAGGTTTTGTTCAATTCTGAATAATCAATAGAAGTTCGCCACTTCCCGTTCGATTTTCGGACCAATGTAGTAATTGAAACCTGCTCAGGATAAGTTGCTTCACAGATGGAGCCGTTGACCAACAGCTTATCCACTTCTTCCTTTAATACAATGGATCGCTCTGGATCCAGGCTCCATCTCTTCTGCCTCACTGGCATCAACTTAGGATTAATGTTAAGTGCATGACACACTATCTCCGACGTTATCCTACACACGTCTGGATGTGTCCAAGCGAACACATCCATATTGGGATGAAAAAAGTTTATCAATTCCTTTCTCATCTTGATTCCAAGCTGCGAACTTACTTTCAAGTCCCAAGTTGGGTCGTCTATGTCAACATGGACAACCACCATAATCTCCGCCAGTGCTGCCTGCACTTCTGCTAAACTCTTCTTCCTAGGGTAGTATCCTTGTCGAAGCGAGTATGGTCCCCAAGCCAGGGGCACTTCTATAATTGCTATGCTTATGGTTCCTGAATGTGAAGAGTCTTCCCTATATTCTTTTCCTTTTCACGGCGTTTAACTTCACATAATTTAGTAACATAGCATTCCCTTGCAGCACTTTGATCTCCTTGCACAACTCCTATCCCATTCTCCTTTGGGAATTTCATCGTCAAACACCATGGAGCCAAAAAGATTCTAAAATTGGCAATGGCCGGTCGGTCCAAGAAATCATTATAAGCAGAATACTTATCAACGATCATGAAGGTTTGGATGAGAACCACCCTTCATTCTCCTTCTCCAAGTTCTATAGGTAGGTCAATCATTCCAACCAACTATTTAGATTCACTTGTAAATCCCTGAATCTTTGTTCCACAAGTGGCCATATCCTTCATGCTAATCTTTATTTGGCCAAACGTCTTTCGGAATAGGATGCTGATCGAACTTCCATTGTCAATCAAAACTCGATGCACAACTATCAGTCCAATCCTAACTGTTATCACTATTGGGTCAAGAGTTGGCACTTCTACACCTTCAGTATCCTAATTTTGGAACATGGTTTCGTCGGTAATCATCCATTGTTGCTTAGCTGGAGCTTCATCTACAACGGCATAGCAACTTACATGTGGTGCATGCTTTAAAGAACTAGCATATCATTCCATCTCTCCCCAATTCATCTACACTGAGTGAGGTCCTCCAGTAGTGGTGTTCAATATGAAGATCAATGTTCAAGTCAATATGCACAGCAAAAATCACCAATTGAAGGAAATTCAACGTGTTATGCAAGTCACAAGTCAAAGTAAATAAATGTGCAAAGTCAAATGAATTTACAAGCCATAGTCCAAATCAAGTCAAAAGGCCATGTCCTTGTTTAATTTTCAAATCCTTATGTGTACAATGGTTTAAGTGTTACAATAGGAAAAATCTCCAATTAACCAACACTCTTGTGTTCACATAGCTAAACTTCGGCATCATTTTAACAAAATTGATACTCGGCGTCTTTAAACTCGACATTGATAATCTCTTCTTTATTGATTGGCTTTCATTGCCGCCTCATATTAACATTGATGAAAGGCGAGAATAGTAAAGGCGGCTACAACAACCCTTTACAAAGTAAAAAAAGTAAGAAATGAGAAGACAGAACTCGGCCCCCTCCATGAAGACCCTAGGTCCATATTTATATGGTTCATCAAGTGGCAAGCTTCTGCACCATTGGCTTCGACATTAGCAGCTTCATCGAACATCAAGGCCAGCACTCTTGCATTCACATAGCTAAACTACGGTATCATTTTAACATGATGGATACTCGACATCTTTAAACTCGACATTGATAATCTCTTCTTCATTGATTGGCTTTCATTACCGCCTCATATTAACATTGATGAAAGGCGAGAATATTAAAGGCAGCTACAACAACCCTTTTGGTTCTATTGATGGTTCTTGGCATGGCTAATGAATATCAACGACAATGACTCCATATCTTGAGACCTTCATTGAATGATGGTTGGCGGCATTGTGGGAATTGAACAGCGATGACATTGATGATCCTCGATGTTGACATTCGGTAGTTGACAATGTGCGGCTTTAACAGCACTTATGGATATTGACGATGACTGCTATCAACATCACGTATGTAGATGTACGATGTCTCCCAAGCATGTTCATAAGAGGCAACGCTATAGCAGTATCGAACCTTGACAACATTCATAACTTCTTTTTTCCTTTATAAGACAGTTTCGATGAGCAGCGACGTTGGGATGGAAAACACCATCAGTACTTAATAACTCTGATCAAAAGTTGCATTAAGAATGGTTGATGTTGGCAACGTCGACATTGATAAGATATGACTTCATTCAACATATCTTCGGAACCCATTGTTAACGTTGAAAATTGAATGCCAACGCCCCGGTGTGTGTAGTAATGTTGTGAAAGCACCACCCGTGATACGGGAACATGAAATAAGCAATAAAATAGCAGAAAACAGTAAAAGACAGCGATTTTATAGTGGTTCGGCTTAAGATCAAGCCTACGTCCACTTTGAATTCCTTTATTGCTGATTTCGGTTACAAGTTGATACAATGCACTTCAAATACAATTTACTATGCTTCACAAAAACACTTCAGACTAGTAGATCAAACTTCGATGTGACGAGGCTCTTTGAATCCGTGTTGGATGTGCAAGATCTCTTTCGAAGCTTGTTGTAGTGTCTTGAGTGTTTGGAGTTCTTCAAGTGTTGGATGAGTTAAGAGTTCTGCAGAGTAACCGCGCTTCAGAGAATGATCCAAAAAGTCCCCCTATTGTTGGAGTTAGGGGGGTATTTATAGGGGTGATTCTGGGCGGAATTTAATCACACAAGTACTAGGTCGTCAACGACCTAAGGTAGGTCGTAGATCGTAAGTCGGTGATGACATAAGGGATCACTTGTATCAGTTGTTCTTGAACTTGTCCTGAACGAGTTATTAGGTCGGCAGCGACCTAAGGGATGGGATCCGACTTATCCTGATTGCCTTTGATCCTTTTCTGAGCGAGTTGATAGGTCGCATACGACTTATCATAGGTCGTAGGTCGGTTGAGACCACTTGCGACCTAATTTAGGTCGCTGAGACCACTAAGCTCTTGGGTCGGTAGGTTGTTAAAACCATTAGGTCGGTAGCTTCTTAGGTCGGTATGTCGTGGACTCCTTAGGTCGTTAAGTCGCGAATCAAAAGAGGGTTAACATTTTCCCCTCGAAGTACACGCCTAGGTCGTAGGTCGTGTGCTTTGATTTCCTTAGTTCGCTCTTTGATGAGTTTGTTAGGTCGTGAGCGACTTAAGATAGGTCGTAGGTCGTAGGTCGTATGTGTCGATTCGCCTTTCACTACCCCAGTCTATAAATAGCTTAGGTTGTTCCCTCTTTTCCTTCACCTGCTCTATCATTCCATCTGCCATCAGCAAGTACTCAAACTCTCGAAGACGAATCCAATTACTCGATCACCCGTTATCCTTAACGTTACATTGCGTAAGTTAACCTGTTTTCTATTCAATCCTCGATTGTCACTGAATCATGAATCCCACTTTTCATCTCCGACCCACTTTTCTTATGCCATGCTTCATCACGATTCTCGTTTCAATCGATTGCTGATGGATTCGAGATGGTTTGTCCTGGCTTTAGACAATTTGTGAGAACGAGGTGATGGGTTACAGCGCTTTTAGGCTAACTGATTCGTGACTTTAGAGGAGATGAGGGAATTGTTAACGGGTTATTGGGTTTATGGATCTCGAGTTGGCGGGTTGACGAGTTTCTAAGTGGAGAGGAGGCTAATTGGGGTTAATTGGTTAAGGGAAGCGAAGCATTAGCTTGGATGGAAGATCGCTCGAGTTCTTTCATCAAAAATGTCCCAGTGAATCTGAACGACCCATGAAACCTTGAGACCTAGCATACTTGACCGATCTAACTAGCTGCGGCATAAGCCTTAGGTCACGACCGAGCTAGGACTTAGAGAAGTTTGTGCCATTTTGTCCTGAGGCCTTTTCCTTCATATGCATTACGACTTAAAGGGTCGATGACTTAACTTAACTCGTAGCATATCCTTTAGGTCGTGGACGAGCTAATACTTATTCCTTCCGACTTGCACATTGTGACCTGAGGAATTTCCGACCTATGCTAGGTCGTGAGCGACCTAGGACTTTGAACAATTTAACAACCTAGTTTCTGCAGCATAGGCTCTAGGTCGCAGCCGAGTTAGAACTGAAAGGGACGCGGAAGATTATCTTAAGGCTATTTAACAATAGAGGGGGGGTGAATAGTGTTTTAAGAATTTCTTTAAAACTTCTTTGATTTAAATTGATTTAACTAACTTAATGCAAATACACAATCACAGATCAAATCACAGAATCACAAACAGATGTAAATATAAATAAAAAGCAAGTAAAGGAAAGAACACACCAGGAATTTTATACTGGTTCGGTGTTACCCTACATCCAGTCCCGCACAACTCGTACGGCTTTCTATTCAATAATAATCTAGATTACAATCCCTCGATTCCAAGGCAACGAGGTACACCCTCCAGATTCTCAGGTCTCTGGGTAGAACCACTTGATTCACAGGACACAAGTTCACCCGATCGATTTCCAAGGACACGATCACACCTTTATAACCCTAAACAAGTTTCTTTGAGTACAAATGTATCTATAACTCTGATAAGCACTGAGATTCTTTGAAGAGAGTGGCAGAGAATCAAACTAGAGATATTCTGGTTTGATTCACTTAAGATTTCGGCAGAATATGGATAGGATGATTAGAAAATAAGATAAGAGAGTAAAGAGGAGAGAAAATAAAGAAAGTAGTTACTGGAAAACGTCCATAACAGTCTCTATTTATAAAGAATGAATGGATGTGTCCATTCAAAGAGATTTAAACGAATAGACACTTCTTTTGAAAACGACCTTTGCTATAACGGGAAGCATGTCGACATGACGAGTAACTATGATGTCGACATGGTCTATTAAAAATGATGATTTGCTTTTCTTTGAAAATGATGATTTAAAAACATATGCAACTTTATTCAAATGGACTCTATGTATTTGTATAAGGTATTTAGAAGTAGAAATACTTATGAATATATATATGTATATATACTAAAATATATTTAAAATCAAGGTAAATAAACTAAAGTAAATATAATATTAAAATAGATTTTGAGGCTAAAATATCAAGGACAATTTTGAAATCAAAATATAACAAAATGATAAATATGATTTTGAGGCTAAAACATTTTTGGAAATACGAACGAAGGTTTTTCTTTTGAAAAGGAATATTTGAAAATCATTTTATGAAACAAGAGATAATTTTGAAAATCATTTTGAATCAAAATTAGTGGATAACAAAATAGGGCTACTATCCGTTCCACTAGATATTTCGTGAGTTCCATCTCACTAGGGTTCCATCCCTTTAACAAGAACGAAGTGGATTCCATTCCACGAGTAAATTGGATAAAAAAGAATGATAGTGCTTTCAAGGAGTTTTAACAAATATCTAACCTAACTATATTATTTGTCTTGAACTCTTGAATATCTTGAATCTCATGAGTCTTCAATCTTGAACTCTTGATCTTTGTCTTCTTTACTGTACAGTCTTCTTTTGTTGATACCTGCATATAGATTTCCTGCACATATATATTTTATAACACTTCTATAGTTGTTGTCATCAAAACCATTATCCTATAGACTAACATTCTCCCCCTTTTTGATGATGACAACCTTTGTTTATAAAATATTTATATTCTCCTTATAACTCCCCCTAAATCTAATAACTCCCCCTTAATCTATGCCTAACTAACCTATTTTATACTTCTCCCCCTTTGTCATCAACAAAAAAAAATGACATTAACTCCCCCTAAATCTATGATATTAATGATAGTGTTATCATTAATAATACTGAAACTAGATATAACAATGTTAAATATTGTATACTCAGAATGATATATATGAGTAATATAAGAATGAGAATAATACGTGTAACCACAGATTATTTTATTCATTTCAATATTACTATATACATGACTATTTAAACTTATAAACACATAACTAAAACAAGAAAATAAACAACTCAACAGTTGTTTTTGATGATGGGAGACGTGTGGACAGGACAATTTGGGTAATGGAAACAGAAATTTCCATGTTGTTCCACAATGTTCCCATAAGCATCAAAACAGACTTCCCCTACACATACTGCTTCATCATCAGTTTCTTCCTCCATTGGTTCTTCCTCTTCTTCTTCGTCTTCGTCTTCTTCTCCTTCTTCATTTGCTTCTATGTTAGAAGAATCTTCAATTACAATTGGATTGGCATGATTATCCATGAGGAATTTTTGAAGATTCCTCAGAATATTCCCTTGTTTCTCTTGCTCTCTTGCCATTCTCAATTGTTGAACTTGCATTTCAGTTAACATCTGCAGCGAATCATCAACTTTCTCCTCTATTTTGATGACACGAGCAAGTATGGAGTTTTGGAAAGGGCCTTGTGAAGGAAAAGGGAAAGGAACCGGTGAAATTTGATTAGGATTGGATGTGGAAGCCATGGATTTGATGTTTCCAAAAAGTAGTATGAAGAAATAATGATTGGAGGGAAGAGAAACTCGGAATGGGTGAATTAAATAACCACCCATTCAAAAATTAGAGGGAAAAACGAATTGTCATTTTTACCGTTTCATGTCGACATGACGCATGAATACTATGTCGACATGGTGTTGTAAAATGCTATTGTTAAAAAATCATTCATATATACCCTATGTATACTACTATACTATATACTATATTTCAGAAGGAGAACATATACCTAATTCTCTTCTTAACTTGGTGAAGACAGGTTCTCCTAAAGGTTTGGTTAAAATATCAGCTATTTGATTTTCAGAATTAACGAAATCAAGAGAAATTTTCTCTTTATTTACGTTATCTCTTAGAAAATGGTGTCTAATGTTAATATGTTTAGTTCGGGCATGGAGAGTTGGGTTTTTGGACAAACTAATGGCACTAGTGTTATCACAGAAAATTGGAGATTTTGTGATAGATATACCAAAATCATTCAAGGTTTGTTGCATATACAAAACTTGAGAACAAGCTAAAGCAGCAGAAACATACTCTGCTTCAGTTGTTGATAGGGAAACAGTATTCTGCTTTTTACTAAACCAGGAAATTAAGGAATGACCTAGAAAGTGACAAGTTCCACTTGTACTCTTTCGGTCTGACTTACACCCAGCATAGTCAGCATCACAGTAGGAAACTAATTCAAATGAATCATTCTTAGGGTAGAACAATCCATAATCAAAGGTGTGTTTAACATATCGAATGATACGTTTCACAGCTTTTAGATGAGTTTCCTTGGGTTGAGATTGATATCTTGCACAGAGACAGACACTGTTCATGATATCTGGTCTACTAGCAGTTATATAGAGAAGTGATCCAATCATTCCTCTATACAAGGTTTGATCTACGTCTTTGGATAGATCATCCTTACTTAACGCTATATTGGTTGCCATGGGAGTTGGTTTTCCACTCACATTGGTCAAGCCAAACTTACTAACTAACTCTCTCGCATACTTCTCTTGACTGATAAAGATACCATTATCTAATTGTTTGATTTGTAATCCTAGGAAAAAGTTAAGTTCACCCATATGACTCATCTCAAACTCTTTTGTCATAATGTCAGAAAATTCTTTGTTCATGTCAGAATTGGTTGATCCAAAAATAATATCATCTACGTACACTTGTACAAGTTGAATATCATTTTTATTTCTTTTAATAAAAAGTGTGTTATCTACTTTACCTATTTCAAAATCAGATTGCAAAAGATAAGACCTAAGTCTATCATACCAAGCTCTAGGAGCTTGTTTTAGACCATACAGGGCCTTTTTTTAATTTAAAAACATGATTTGGAAATTTTGTATCTTCAAAGAGTGGAGGTTGTTCAACATAAACTTCCTCTTTTACAAAACCATTTAGAAAGGCACTCTTGACATCCATTTGAAAAAGTTTGAAATTATTGAAATTAGCGAAAGCAAGCAGAATTCTAATAGCTTCTAATCTTGCTACGGGTGCAAAGGTTTCGTCATAATCTATACCTTCTTCTTGACAATAACCTTGTGCAACGAGTCGAGCCTTATTTCTAATGACCTCACCTAATTCATTTAATTTATTTTTATATACCCATTTAGTGCCTATAATGGATTTATCCTCAGGTCTAGGAACAAGTTCCCAAACATCATTTCTGGTGAATTGATTCAATTCTTCTTGCATAGCAAGAATCCATGAATCATCAGTTGATGCTTCCTTTGGATTTTTAGGTTCTATTGAGGATATAAAAGCAACATGACTCATACTGTTTAATTGATTCCTAGTTTTAACAACAGATTGCATATCTCCTAGAATATTTTCTACAGGGTGATCTTTTAAAAGCCTAATCTTTTTATTTGGATGAAAAGTTTCATTTGTAGCATCTACAGATTCATGATTAGAAATAACTAAGTCATCCTCATCATTAGTCTGATCAACTTCTTTGAAATTTTCATCAAAGGAAACATGTAAAGTTTCTTCAATAGTGTTTGTTCTTAGATTAAAAACTCTATAAGCTTTACTCCTGTTAGAATATCCGATAAAGATTCCTTTGTCGGATTTAGGATCAAACTTATCTAAATTATCTTTTGTATTTAAGATAAAACATTTACTTCCAAAAATTCTGAAATAAGATACCTTAGGTTTCTTATTGAAAAGAAGTTCATAAGGTGTTTTATTGGTTAGAGGTCTAATTAGAATCCTATTCAAAATATAACAGGCTGTTGCAACTGCTTCAGCCCAAAAATGTTTTGGTAATTTACTATCAGAAAGTAGAGTTCTAGCACACTCTTGAATCGTCCTATTCTTACGCTCAACTACTCCGTTTTGTTGTGGAGTTCTTGGAAACGAAAAATTGTGAGTAATTCCCTTTTGATTACAAATTCCTCAAACTTCTCATTTTCAAATTCACCACCGTGATCACTACGAATAGTGATGATCTTGGAAGAAAGTTGGTTTTGAACTCTTTTTGAAAAACTTTTAGAATAATCAAAAGTATCACTTTTATGTTTCAGAAAGATTGTCCATGTATATCTGGAATAATCATCCACAATTACAAAGACATATTTACTATGGTTGATTGATTGAATCTGAGATGGACCAAATAAATCTAGGTGAAGTAACTCAAGAGGTTTTGAAGTAGAAATCATATCTTTAAGTTTAAAGGAACTTTTTCTAAGTTTTCCTAATTGACATGCATCACATATACTATCTACTTTAAATTGCATCTTAGGGAGGCCTCTTACTAGATCAAGTTTGGATAGTCTAGATAAGAGTTTAAAATTCAAATGTCCAAATCTCTTATGCCAAGTCCAAGGGTCACTTGTATTGGCCAAAAGACATAGATTATCATTTGAAATTTTCATACTGAGAATATAGATATTCTTTTTCCTAACTCCCTCAAAGATAATAATAGATTTATTATCTTTGATGTGACACTTGTCTTTTTCAAATTTAATCCTATATCCTTTATCACATAACTGACTAATACTAAGTAGATTATGTTGTAGATTTTTAACTAACAAAACATTTGAAATAATAGGAGTTTCAGAATTACCTACATTGCCGATGCCAACTACATAACCTTTTGAATTGTCCCCAAAATTAACCAATCCTCCATCCTTGTAAATAATGTCATTGAGTATCTCTGGATTTCCTGTCATATGTCTTGAACATCCACTATCAAGTATCCACTTGTTTTTCCTTATTTGCACAACTTGTCCATTGTGAATAGATTCATTTGTCGCCATGAAGCAAGATTCCTGCACAGTGAGCAACTTTTGTAGATTACCTGATTCTATATAACTATCATGCATCAATTTATGAGACCACAATGATTTGATCATTAAAGAATTATTTTTAGGAAACATTTCAAACTTAGCCATGAACTTTTCAAAAATCAGATTATGAATACTTTGAAAAACCTTGCTCTGATACCAAATGAAAGGGACGCGGAAGATGATCTTAAGGCTATTTAACACTAGAGGGGGGGTGAATAGTGTTTTAAGAATTTCTTTAAAACTTCTTTGATTTAAATTGATTTAACTAACTTAATGCAAATACACAATCACAAATCAAATCACAGAATCACAAACAGATGCAAATATAAATAAAAAGCAAGTAAAGGAAAGAACACACCAGGAATTTTATACTGGTTCGGTGTTACCCTACATCCAGTCCCGCACAACTCGTACGGCTTTCTATTCAATAATAATCTAGATTACAATCCCTCGATTCCAAGGCAACGAGGTACACCCTCCAGATTCTCAGGTCTCTGGGTAGAACCACTTGATTCACAGGACACAAGTTCACCCGATCGATTTCCAAGGACACGATCACACCTTTATAACCCTAAACAAGTTTCTTTGAGTACAAATGTATCTATAACTCTGATAAGCACTGAGATTCTTTGAAGAGAGTGGCAGAGAATCAAACTAGAGATATTCTGGTTTGATTCACTTAAGATTTCGGCAGAATATGGATAGGATGATTAGAAAATAAGATAAGAGAGTAAAGAGGAGAGAAAATAAAGAAAGTAGTTACTGGAAAACGTCCATAACAGTCTCTATTTATAGAGAATGAATGGATGTGTCCATTCAAAGAGATTTAAACGAATAGACACTTCTTTTGAAAACGACCTTTGCTATAACGGGAAGCATGTCGACATGACGAGTAACTATGATGTCGACATGGTCTATTAAAAATGATGATTTGCTTTTCTTTGAAAATGATGATTAAAAACATATGCAACTTTATTCAAATGGACTCTATGTATTTGTATAAGGTATTTAGAAGTAGAAATACTTATGAATATATATATGTATATATACTAAAATATATTTAAAATCAAGGTAAATAAACTAAAGTAAATATAATATTAAAATAGATTTTGAGGCTAAAATATCAAGGACAATTTTGAAATCAAAATATAACAAAATGATAAATATGATTTTGAGGCTAAAACATTTTTGGAAATACGAACGAAGGTTTTTCTTTTGAAAAGGAATATTTGAAAATCATTTTATGAAACAAGAGATAATTTTGAAAATCATTTTGAATCAAAATTAGTGGATAACAAAATAGGGCTACTATCCGTTCCACTAGATATTTCGTGAGTTCCATCTCACTAGGGTTCCATCCCTTTAACAAGAACGAAGTGGATTCCATTCCACGAGTAAATTGGATAAAAAAGAATGATAGTGCTTTCAAGGAGTTTTAACAAATATCTAACCTAACTATATTATTTGTCTTGAACTCTTGAATATCTTGAATCTCATGAGTCTTCAATCTTGAACTCTTGATCTTTGTCTTCTTTACTGTACAGTCTTCTTTTGTTGATACCTGCATATAGATTTCCTGCACATATATATTTTATAACACTTCTATAGTTGTTGTCATCAAAACCATTATCCTATAGACTAACAAGAACTTGACATATTTGCATTGCTTTGAACTTTTTGACTTTAATTGCCGGGATAAACTGCTTAAACTTTGAATTACTTGAACTTCTTTACAGATTATCTCTAATGCTAATTGCCTGTTAAACATAACATTTGCAGAAAACTGGGATGAATATACTGCCATTGACTGCCCACATCAAATGATAGATTAGTCGATAAAGAATAATCAACTTAAATGAATTGCGTGAATGAAATGATGTAAATCAAACAATTCAAGTGAAGTATTAAAGCAAAACTAAAATAGTTAACTGAAGATGGTTTGTTTGCATTAATACCGCACCCGAGTTTTTTAAATTAACAAGTCCTGAAATTTCATAATCGACCAATTGTCAACTAGTTTAACTCCAGTTATGTTTGCTTGTTATTTTTATTAGTTCTGCACAACACTTCACACTTTTTAGGAAACGTGCACCTTCACATTTGAACATCCAGTTGCTTATGTAGAATGACTGCTCAACAAGAAGAGACAATGGTTCAAGCTGGAGAAGCCATTCCTATTCCTGTCTCGTTGACTAATCCTCCAGAAAGAATTTCGACCACTTTAACATATAAAGTTTTCCACCAACTGTGTACTCAGTTCGGCATTGCTGAGACAGATGCCATACTGCCTGAGAGGAGCGACACTGCTGACATACCACCCCATGGTTTCGTCGCCGTTAATCGCCAAATGTGTATGAATGGAGCCATTCCTCCTTTTAACGATTTCCTTCAGCAGCTTCTTCTTCGATTGTCTATTTCTCCCTTTCAGTTACATCCCAATGGCTACGCCATCCTGATGGGACTATGCGTGCTATTTAGGATGCTGGATCGTCTTCCAAGTTTTGACGAAGTTTGTTATCTGTTCTCATTTGCCAAAAATAAATACCATCCTTCTATCACACTCGTGAGAAGTGCTAGGAACCGCAAGCTGATCATTGGTCTTCCTGACAGTGTTCATGGGTTTCTGAGTCAGTTTTTCTACGTTCGCTGTCCTCCGGGATTTTATGCTATCTGGAGAGTAGGAAGTATGATCATTTATCTTTTTCCTTTCCTTATGTTTTCTGAACTTTTCGAAGCCCGAGTCGTCAAGTGTTAACTTCGCTCTTTTACTTTTTTCAGCGCTTCCTCCTCCTTCTAGGGATTCTGGTCACAAACCAACTTTTGAGAGGCTTATGGCCGTGCCAGTTGAGGAGAGGAGTATCCAATTTCTATTAAAAGACAAGTTTTTTCATTAATTTGGACTCTTACATTCTTCCCATTCTATTCAGCCTCATGAAGTCCCTGATTCTCTAGTAAAGACATCAGATGCCCCAGCTCCTGCTGAAGAATTTACACCGAAAGAACCTACCACTGAGACTTCACTGGTGAAGTGTTCTACTTCTATTGATATTGCGGGGTCGTCCGACAAGTTTGCACTTGCCCCGGTTATTGAGGAAGAAGAAACTCCTCGTCATTCTGAAAAGACGGCCGACGTAGAAGTCGAAAAAGAAAGTTCTGCCGGGCATAACGCCGATGACACTTTTGATGGGTTGAGCGACCTGATGATAACTTCACAGGAGCTTTTTAAAGATGACATTTCAAAAGCTATTTCTCCTGTTGTCGAGGCGACTTCCTCTTTGCAACAAATTACAACACCTACTACACAAGCCGTCACCATTCCTACACCAAAGAGTGGTTTTTAGTCTGACGCGCGTAGTTTGCACGCCGCACACACTTAGGATGCTTAGCACTTTTATTCACTTATCTCTTCTACTTTGAAGATTTCTAAGACTTTACTTTTCTTCAATTTCAGGTTCTTCGATGGGGCAAAGCGGTTCACATTACGATAACTTTCGGCGCTACGGAGGGCGTGACTCTTATGACTATGGACGCTACCTTCCTGCTCGTAGGGAAACTGATGAGGAGCGAGCGGTTAGAAAAGCTCGAGAGAGACAAGCTTATGAGGAGCAGCAAAGGAGGAGGGAAGAGCATCACGACTCTTCTCAAAGAGATGATGCTTCCCATAAGAGTAAATCGCATGATGATAGAGGAAAGTGCCATATTTTTGAAGATCCTAGTAAACGGGCCAGGCTTAGCGAAAAGGACGCGTCTGCGATTTCTGAAAAGATTGATGCTCCTGTCTCTCTTGATATCCCATCCGGCTCTCCTGCTCTAAAGAAATCTGACATCCAGATGATTATTAGCAGGCCACAATATCAGGTCAAAGATGCCCCTCCTACTCTTCAAAGCTGATTCCCGAATTGGTGTTTAAAAGGGGTGCGTTTTGACTTGGACTTGGTACCGATCGATAAGCAGGCTATGCTTAGGAATCTCGATGCTGTTAATATCATCGGTTCCAGCTCTTATTCTCCACCTCCTGCAAAAGCTGAGGCTAAGCCCGTCATTTCCGAGTCTCCCATTATTCAAGCCGAGGAGAAGTCCCAGGATGATGTTAAAGCCGAAAACTTTGAAGTCGTCGTAATCAAACCAACTTCTCCAGGTAACTTCAAGTCTGACTACTCATTCGATTCAACTGAGCTCGATGAATTTCTCGCTTATTACTTAAGTCCTGATGATCCAATATCTTCTCTTTTTTTGGAGAGTACTGATTTTAACTTCTTTTCTTCTGTAGCGGAAGCACCGAGCGCTGTGCACTCTTCTCCTCTTCCAGCTGTTCCTCCTCCATCCCTTCAAGTCACCCCTGCTTCTCAGCCAGGATCGCAGGAAGAACAAATAGAAGCCCTTCAAGGCTTGGAGGATCCGCCTGCTTTGCAAGAACAGAAGGCGGAAGATCTTGAGGACAGTGAGAAGACCCCGGAGCAGTCTCTTGATGATAACACAAAACTTTCTGCGCTACTTACTCCGGGAAGTGAGTCTTCTTTGAAGAGGAAAGGGAAGCGCACCATGAAGAAGAATAAAATCATCTTAGCTGGAGCAGATAAAATAGAAGAAGATCCAGCTACACCTTCTTCTCCTTCTTCTCCGACCCGTCCACGCCGGATTCCGAAACTAGTCATCAAACCGGGCAAGGGTACTAAAGGTGGGAAGAAGGAGTGATAAGCTGGACTCTACTTTTCTTATTTTGCTTTTACTTGTATCGACCGGAGATTGTGCGGGTACCGGTCCCCGCTTTTTTGAGATCTGCACATATAAAGAATTTTCATAGTATTGAATAAAATAATTCTTTTACTTGTACAAATTCTTGTGTATGTAAGAATGCATTTATTTCTCATTTTAGTGTAGAATAAACGATTCTTTTTACTTGTACAAACTTTTTGTCTATGTTTGAGAATGCATTTATTCCACATCTTTTTTGCGTGACATTGTAATGAACTTGTGGTATGTTGCTTGAATACTACCTTTTGAATACTATTTTTATTGATGTAGTGTGTGGTATTGCCCCATACCACAAGTGCATTGTAATATATTTTTCTTTAACGAGACTTGTACTCTTATTTTGGAGAATAACTATTCCATTTTTGAGGAAAAATTATTCTGCTTTAATGGAGCGTGTCTCGTTTTTGGAGAAGTTTTTACACTTCAACCTTCGGAGATGATCACTTCATATTTTTGAGAAGTGAATTCTCCTACGCGGTAAAGCGAGCCTCTGAAGAGGGCTTTATGTAGCACTTCAATTTTTAGGAACAGCTTTTCAAAATGAACGAGTTAATCTTCCTTTAAGAGTTGAAGTGTGCTTCTTTTTTTTTGTGCCTCATTAGAGGGCTTTTTGTTTGACTCGCTTGAAATTACTTCCTCACAATTGAATGGACCCACGGGGCGGACACAAACTGTCCGAACGGATGTTCGTTTGTATGAACGATCGCGACCAGTTAGCAAGAGTCTTGTTCTTTCTGCTTGGGAAGGTGCCCCTCTGGTGGTTCCGTTTTCTTTGTTGTTTGAGAAGAGCATTTCATTTTTGGGACGTGCCTCCGAAGAGGTCTTGTGCCTCCGGAGAGGTCTTGTGTGCCTTGGGGAAGGTCTTCTGCCTCTGGAGAGGGCAGTATGTGCCTTTGGGGTAGGCTTGTGCCTCTTAAGAGGGCTTGTGGTGCCTCGTGAGAGGTCTTCTGCCTCCGAAGAGGGCAGCGTGCCTCCGAAGAGGTCTTGTGCCTCCGGAGAGGTCTTTATTTGATTGCCTGTAAGTTACTTTCTCACAGTTAAATGGTTCCACGGGGCGGACGCAAGTTACTTAATTGGATGTTCGTTCGCACAAACGATCGCAACTAGTTAACAAAGGCCATGTGCCTTCCACTTGGGAAGGTGCCCTTTTTGGTGGTTCCACCAACCTTTTTGTTGAGAAGAGCACTCCCGTTTTTTGGCGTGCCTCCGAAGAGGGCTTGTTTGCTCATTAGTGGTCCCTTGTTATTGTCCCCGAGCCTGTGTTCCTTTCTTTTGCAAGCAGTTTGCTCTATCCAAAGGAGTGTACTTCATTATTAAGTGATTTCATGGGACAGGCGCAAGTTATCTAATCAGATGTTTGTTTGTACAGACGATCATAATTAGTTAACAAGTGTCTGGTTCCTTTTCTTTAGAAAAGTGTACCTTCGGTGGAATCATCAACTTTTAATGCGAAGTTCGTCTTATGTTGGATTTAAATTTGGAACTTTTTGTGGCTTGAAATTTGTTTATTGAGTGATTTACGGGGCTCACTTGGCCTTGTGATGGGTAAGCTTCATTTTAATGACCTGCAATATTAAATCGATATTTTAGCAATACGTTTAGAGTATCTACACATCGAAATGAAACAGGCATTTTATAATAATGAAGAACACAGAATTTATAGTGGTTCGGCCAAGAACTGTGCCTACATCCACTTTATAGCTCTTTTATTGATTATCACTGATTTTACAATGGTTTACAATACAATTGATACATCCATTATCATTTTACAATTTCAAGCGTTGCTTTTAAGTAAAATATGGACACAAGTGATTGTTGTTCCAGGCTCTCGGGATTGGATCTCCTTCAACAGTTGTGAGTTTGAAAGTGCCATTGAGAAGTTTATTGCCTATGACATATGGCCCTTACCAATTTGGTCCAAACACTCCAGTTGCGGTCATGATCCTCTTCAAGACTAAGTCCCCGATTTCAAAGCTTCGTTGACGGACTTTAGAGTCGAAGTGCCTTGCTATCCTTTGCTGATGGGCGCAACTCTGAGTCTAGCTTCTTTCCTTCTTTCATCAAGGAAGTCAAGTGCTTCGAGTTGCAATTTCTCGTTTTCAGCCTGGTTGAAATGAATTCTCCTGTGTGAAGGGACTTCTAATTCTACTGGAATCATCGCTTCTGATCCGTATGCCAATGAGAATGGAGTGTGCCCAGTTGCAGTTTTATGAGCTGTTCTGTATGCCCATAGTGCTAGTGGTAGCTTATCAACCCATCCACCTTTTGCTTTTTCAAGCTGTTTTTTGATGGTTGACTTGATAATTTTGTTTACTGCCTCCACTTGCCTGTTTGCCTGCGGATGAGCCACTACTGAGAAGCTTTTTCGGATTTTGAATTGCTTGCAAAAGTTCTGGAACTCTTCGCTTTCGAATTGAGTACCGTTGTCTGTGATTATCTTCTGTGGCACACCATACCTGCAAATGATATTTTTAGTCAAAAAATTTATCATCTTTTTAGAGGTAATAGTAGCCAAAGGTTCAGCTTCGGCCCATTTAGTGAAATAATCAACAGCAACAATAGCATATTTGATCCCTGACTTGGCAATCGGTAAAGGTCCGATTAAATCTATTCCCCAAATGGCAAATGGCCATGGACTGACCATCTGTGTTAGTTCGATGGAAGGTGCTCTTGGGATTTTTGCAAATCTCTGACACTTGTCGCATTTTCGGGAAAAGATAGTAGCATCTCGATTAATATCTGGCCAAAAATACCCATACCGGAGAACTTTCTTGGCAAGAGTTTGGCCACCTGAATGATCCCTACATTCTCCTCCGTGTACCTCTGCTAAAATTGTCTTAGCTTCTTCCTTGGTTACACATCGGAGTAATGGCATTGAGAATCCCCGCTTGTATAACCGGCCGTCTTGAATTACATATCTCGACGCTTTTCTTAATAGCTTTCGGCGTTCTTTAGAATTTTCTGGCAGGGAACCATTGAGTAGATATTCTTTAATCGGGGTCATCCATGACTCTTGTTCTTGAGATACAGCCATGATCCAGTCGATATCCATCTCATCAGTGCTTGGAGCTGATAAGACTTCCACAGGAACCAATCCCAATAATTGAGCTTCCTCGGAACTTGAATACTTTGCGAGAGAATCCGCCTTCATATTTTCCTCTCGAGGTATGTGGCTTATCGAATAGTGATCAAAATCGTCAAGAAGCTCACAAGCCTTTGACAAGTAAGCAGGCAGATTTCCTCCTTTAGCTTGAAACTCCTTCTTGACTTGACATACAATGAGCTGAGAATCACTAAAGATCTGCAATGCTTTGATGTTCAGTTCTTTTGCAATCTTTAATCCAGCAATTAGAGCTTCATATTCTGCTTCATTATTTGTAGAAGGAAATTCCAGTCTTAATGCGTAACATAATGATCGCCCTTCGGGGGTTTCGAGCACAACCCCAGCTCCGGAACAGTAATCATTTCTTGAGCCATCAACATATAACTTCCATTTGGTTGGGAAGTCAATTGTAACCTCTTCCTCACTATCACCCTTATCTGTGTACTCTGCAATGAAATATGCTAAAGCTTGTCCGTTGATCGCTCTTCGGGGATGATAAGCGATATCATATTGGCTAAGTTCAATATTCCATTTCAGAAGACGGCCTGAAGTTTCAGGGCGAAATAGGACTTGCTTTAGGGGCTGGTCAGTGAGCACTTTGATAGGGTGAGCTTGGAAGTACGACCTCAACTTTCTGGAAGCAATCAATAAACAATAGGCGAGCTTTTCCAGCTTTGAGTAATTCATTTCTGCCCCAGTGAATCTTTTGCTGACATAATAGACCAGGTGCTGAACTTTTGCATCCTCCCGCACTAATGCTACACTCAGGGCATGAGACGAAACTGCCAAGTATATGAAAAGGTCTTCGCCATTGCTGGGCTTGGAAAGTATTGGAGGAGCCTCCATATGACGGATTAGTTCATCGAAAGCTTTCTGGCATTCGGGAGTCCATTCGAAGTTTTTCTTTCCTTTCTTTAAAGCGCCAAAGAAGGGAATGCATTTATCAGTGGCTTTGGAAATAAATCGACTTAAAGCAGCAACTTTCCCATTGAGACTCTACAGATCCTTCTTTGTCCTAGGGGCTTTGACTTCTCTCAAAGCAGTAATTTGAGCAGGATTAGCTTCAATGCCCCTAGCGCTTACGATAAATCCCAAGAATTTCCCGGACTCTACTCCGAATGAACATTTCAAAGGGTTGAGCTTCATTCCATACTTTCGGAGAATTGCAAACATTTCTGCTAAGTGATCCATATGGTCAACTGCTTTCTTTGATTTCACCAACATATCATCGACATAGACTTCCATGGTTTTCCCAAGCTGTGATTTGAACATTGCATTAACAAGCCTTTGATATGTTGCCCCTGCGTTTTTCAGTTCGAAAGGCATGACTCTGTAGCAGTAAAGACCAACATCGGTGACGAAGCTCGTATCCTCTTGATCCGACTCATGCATCATAATCTGATTATACCCGGAGTAAGCATCCATGAAAGACAACAATTCATGCCCAGCAGTTCCATCTACCAGTTGATCGATCCTTGGCAACGGGAAGCAGTCTTTGGGACAAGCTTTGTTTAAATCTGAGAAATCGATGCATACTCTCCACTTTCCATTCGCTTTTTTAACCAGTACTGGATTTGAAACCCAATTCGGATAGGTGGACTCTTTGATGAAACCATTCTCCATGAGTCGATCTACTTCTTCCTTTAGCGCTGCTGACCGTTCTGGACCTTGGGTTCTCCTTTTTTGTTTCACAGGCGTGAACTTCGGATCAATATTCAAAGTATGTACCGCAATCTCTGGAGATATTCCACACATATCAGCGTGACTCCAAGCGAATATGTCCAGATTTGCTTTCAAAAATGATATCAGCATATTTTGGACTGTCACACTTAATTGCGAACCCACATTTAGCACTTTGTTCGGGTCTTTAAGATCAACAGGTACTGGTACCGTTACTTCCATCGGTACCACTCTATTCTCCTCTGCACTGGCTTTTCTGCGATCCATTTCTCTCCTTGCACCACTATGCTCGCCAGTGCAGGGACCACCCTGTACTTGCTACAAGGTTGGTTTTTTGATGCGGAGCGGGGCTGCCGCATCTTTTCCCATCTCTCTCTTCCTTGCTTCCCGAAGCTCTATAAGATAACATTCCCGCCCAGCGTTTTGATCCCCTTTAATGACACCAACGCCATTATCCGTGGGAAATTTCATTGTTAGGCACCACTGGGCAAGAATGGCTTTGAACGCAGCTAGGGTTGGCCGACCCAGGAAGGCATTGTAGGTAGAAAATCCGTCAACAATTACAAGAGTCTGTTTCCGAACCACCTTTTTATGTCCATCTCCAAGTTCCACAAACAAGTCAACAGTTCCAATTGGCTGCTGCGGTCCCCAGTAAATCCAACAATCTTCTGCAATGAAGCCTGAACGTCAGTTATTGGAATCTTCATTTGATCAAACGTCTTCTTAAAGAGTATATTGCAAGAGGTTCCGCAATCCACAAGCACTTGCCTTACAATAGCTGGCCCAATTCCTGCAGAAATGACCAAGGGATCCATGGTTGGAGCTTCAATACCCATAGTATCCCTAGCTTTAAACACAATGTCTTCATTAGAAGTTCTCTGCTGTTTCAGGAGTGCAGCGTCTTCTAAAACAAAAACTTCTTCCTCCGTTGGGGTATACTTCAAAGCACGAGCGTATCTTTCCATTTCACCCCAGCTTCTGCCCGCTGGGTGTGGGCCTCCTGTAATTACATTGATAACAGGCCTTTCAGATTTATGTGCTGTAGTACCCTCACCCGAGCCAGATGGGTGAGTAGGGGGTTGCTGCCCCTGAGCAGACGAAGTTGGGTCATTCCTGTTCTTCTTAACATACTGTTGTAGTTTATTCTCTCTTAGCAATTCTTCAATCAAGCTCTTCAAATGACGACATTCGTTGGTATCATAGCCAGGTTGGTTATGAAATCGGCAAAACTTTCCATTTCGCATTGCACTCTTTCCAGGTTTTATCTCAGCTGGTTTAGGGTATTCCATGATGTCTTTAGTGGCGAAGAAGATATTCTCCAGAGTGTCGGTTAAGGGGGTTAAATCTGAGGGTTTAAAGAAGCGAGGTTTCTTTATGTCCTTTTGTTTCTTCCCATCATTACTCTCCCTTTTCTGACCTCCGGAATCTTTCTTAGCTGAAGCAGCAATGTTATTTTCCACCCTTGTTGCCACCACTTTCATTGGTGTAGGAAGATTTTCCAAGCGTATGAACTCGTCGGCTTTCTTATAAAACTTATCAAGCGAATTCGGCTCCTTCATTTCCAACCATTTCCCAAATTCACTTGACTTATCGATAGCCCTCATTAGATAAGTCAAAATCATTCGTGGCTCCGCATTGTCGACTTCAGCCAGAGCTATGTTAAAGCGATTCAAGAAGGACTTAATAGACTCTCCCGGATTCTGCTCAAGGCTAGACAATGACATTATGTCTTTCGCCTTTGAAGCGTACAGCCTGAATTGCTCTTTAAACTTCTGGGTTAAATCGGAGAACTGGTCTACAGATCGGGCAGGCAGTTTTGTAAACCAGAGTAGTGCTACCCCTTCCAAGTACACCAGAAAGTACCGGCATTTAATTTCATCCGTTGCCCTGGCACCTGTCATGTGCCAGTCGTATTTGTACAGAAATTGATTGGGGTCGCTTGTCCCTCGGTAAGCTGGAATGGTCGGAGGAACAAACTTTCTTTGAAATTCCGCTTTTAGAATTTTCTCGGTGAACGGAGTTTTACTTGGAGCGAACCCCAGTCGTTCTCATCTTCATTTCTTTGCATGCTCTCTTTCATGATCTGTCGTACCATTTCCGAGAGGTATTCCTCGTTGTTTAGAGGCTCTGCGGGGCATTCAACAGCCGTTTTCTCATAAGTTTGACTAAACAAAAGTTCGTGGAGAGTTGATTGCGGCCTTGTCACTCTTACTTAGGGAGGTGCCTCTTCAGCAGTGCCAGCTGCCCTTTGAGGAATGTTCCCTCCTTCAGAGTTGTGAACAGCGTCAGCAAAATTTTCCTCATTATTCACTGGTTGACGGTTAGCTCCGAGTATAGCATTCAACCTTTCTAGCATTAAGGTGTTTTGGGTTTCAGTCTGCTGATATAACCCAGATACAGCAGCATCTAACTCCGCTCGTGTCACTCCAATGCTTGGAGCTGCTTGACTTGATGAAGGAGAAGTAGCACTGTTATCATGAGCATCGACGGATCTGGTAGACTTGCGCTTTCTTCCGGGAGCCATTATTTCCGACAAACTTTTGGTTCTCAAAGAAACTTTCTCTACAAACTCTCGTGAAGCAATGATGACAATACTCTTGAGTTGGGTTCTCAGTGAAAGCACCAAAATGTTAACGCTGAAAATTGAACGCCAACACCCCAGTGTGTGTAGTAATGTTGTGAAAGCACCACCCGTGATACGGGAACATGAAATAAGCAGTAAAATAGCAGAAAACAGTAAAAGACAGCGATTTTATAGTGGTTCGGCTTAAGATCAAGCCTACGTCCACTTTGAATTCCTTTATTGCTGATTTCGGCTACAAGTTGATACAATGCACTTCAAATACAATTTACTTTGATTCACAAAAACACTTCAGACTAGTAGATCAAACTTCTATGTGACGAGGCTCTTTGAATCCGTGTTGGATGTGCAAGATCTCTTTCGAAGCTTGTTGTAGTGTCTTGAGTGTTTGGAGTTCTTCAAGTGTTGGATGAGTTAAGAGTTCTGCAGAGTAACCGCGCTTCAGAGAATGATCCACAAAGTCCCCCTATTGTTGGAGTTAGGGGGGTATTTATAGGGGTGATTCTGGGCGGAATTTAATCACACAAGTACTAGGTCGTCAACGACCTAAGGTAGGTCGTAGGTCGTAAGTCGGTGATGACATAAGGGATCACTTGTATCAGTTGTTCTTGAACTTGTCCTGAACGAGTTATTAGGTCGGCAGCGACCTAAGGGATGGGATCCGACTTATCCTGATTGCCTTTGATCCTTTTCTGAGCGAGTTGATAGGTCGCATATGACTTATCATAGGTCGTAGGTCGGTTGAGACCACTTGCGACCTAATTTAGGTCGCTGAGACCACTTTGCTCTTAGGTCGGTAGGTTGTTAAAACCATTAGGTCGGTAGCTTCTTAGGTCGGTAGCTTCTTAGGTCGGTAGCTTCTTAGGTCGGTAGCTTCTTTGGTCAGTAGCTTCTTAGGTCGGTATGTCGTGGACTCCTTAGGTCGTTAAGTCGTGAATCAAAAGAGGGTTAACACCCATGAGTCTTGATGTAAATGTCCAGTGGTTGTTAAAATGCGGTAGCATAGTATTACTTAGTTGTGATGACGATCAACATAGAAAACGGTCGGTTTGCCTTTATAAAAGACAACATAAATGCCCTAAAGCATCATGCCTTATTGATGCTAATGGACTTCATGTGATGTCGTTGTTCTTCGGCTTCACTTATCATAGCTTTCACTTCAGTGATTCTTGGCGTTACTTCTTTGAACATCTTCGGCGATGTTGATAGTAGTAACATAGTCAACGAAGGAAATTTATAAAAACCAACAATGTCGTCATCTATTTGCATTAAAATCGAATCATGGATATTTGGAAAGGTTTCAGTATAATTGGGCAATTAATTTACTTAATCTCTCTTCAGCCTATTTAAATAAAGGAAGTTCATCTTCATATTTTTTGTGAGAGAGTATCCACCATTATCCTCTTCTTTATAAACCCAAATTTCTACAGTCAAATCAAATTAGTGGTTTTGAACACAAAAAAGTCTTTGGAGAAATTGATTATTTAATTTGTAATTATATTCTAGTCTCTCCTTTTTGCTACCTATAATTTTATACTATCCTCTTGTAACGACCCAGAATTTTAGTCATTTGAAACTTGTATATTTAATTAATTTTAAATATTCACAAGTAACTGTTATAAGCTGAATAACTTATATTTTGAATATCTAGATTTAATTGGATAATTAAATTGTTAATTTAATATTTGAAATTTCAGAAATAATTGGAAATTGAATTTAAGGTGAATGAAAATGATTTATAAAGTTGAATTAAATTCTATTTGAATTAGAATGATGATTAGAGAACTTTTAAAATTGAATTAAAAGTAAAATTTTAGAAATTGAATATTTTAATATTTAATTAACGTGTAAAAATAGTCATTTTTCACACTGTCTCGGATTTCGATGAAACTAGTTTCACTGGATTCGTAATACTATATTATTGTAGAATTTCAAATTTCACGTCAATCGGATTTACGGTTTGTCCATACGAAGCTGAAAGGCGTAGAAATTTGTTTAAGTAAATTTTAAATTTAAATAAGTCGACTCGAAAACCTATCTTCCAAATACGATCGAATTGGCTCCTGATATATATATTCCATTGTGTTCGAAATAGGGGTAAAACATTATAAACACCAGGCGACACGCTTCGTTTGGAGTTCGGAGAAATTTCCGATGAATAGTGCGCAAAATTTTCAATAAAAGGACATCATAAATTCTATATTTCACTCAAAACCCTAGCCATTAAACCCTAGCCGCCATTTATTTCAATAGTCAGAAAATTCCATCCTTCTTCCTCGATTATCTTCAAATCTATGCATTTATACGAGAAACTTCCTAAATGAAAATTGAAGAGGACGATAAGAGCTTCGATTTCAACGGTGATGATCGAGAATGGAGGAGTCGATCGATGGCAAATCATCCATAAATGCCCGGTATTTGAACACATTTTTCAAGGCATGGGAGAGGCCAAGTTGGACCGGTCTTGGCTGGGTGGTTGAGCGAGCTCCGGCGGTTCACGTGGAGGTGTTCAATCGTGCTCCGGTCGAGTTATAGAGGTGCGGCGTTCGAAACTTGAACATGATGATGGGTTTCTTCACGTGATGTTTACCGGGGAGAAGAAAATGAATTCATGGCCTAATGTGATCAAGCAAGATAAACGGCTGAGATTTCCTAGGTTTAAAAGAATAAAATAAAAAAGGAATTGAAATTGATTTATATATTAATTCGTATAAACTTTAAAAATGCATAACTTCTTCATACGAGGTCCATTTTTGACGAAACAAGTTGCGTTGGGTCCATATTGACGAGCACTACATTTTAGAGCTTGTTTGGAGTTGATTGGAGCTAGTGTAAATTTTGGGTAAAATTAAACACTCGTTTAATTTTATTCGGAATAAAACACTGCAACTGCTATTGGAAGCAATGTGAGTACAACTCACTCTTTCTGACTCACTGATATTTTTATATAAGTGAGAATAAATTTATTTTCTGCTGATTGATGATTGTTTGGATGATATATGATATATTATCTATATATTGATTGGTATTTGGATATATTCCTGCCTATTGGAGGTGATGAGACCCTATGCGTTCCCGTGTATGAGCGGATGACCCTTTGTACGCGCATATGCTTTGAAGTGGACATTGTACACATATTCTCATATGTATATTTGTTGCAGGTGACAGGTTGGAGGGATCCAACTAGATTCCTCACCGGTATTGGTTTTATTTACAGATATTGTGATATATGCTGTTATCATGTGATATATGATGATTTGGATGCCGTGATTGATGTATTCAGTGCTATTGCAGCACTGGGCCTATTTTTGATAATTTAAAAATATTAAAGTGATGATTTCCAAATTAAAAAGGATTTTCAAGTGATTTTGAAAATAGATGTTTTATTAAATTTTGAATTGGTAAGGAATTGATTTATTTTAAATATATAAATATTATAATTTTTATGTTATAAAAATTATGATTTTTGGGAAATATACTAAAATGTAATTTTTGAAATGTGAAGTTAACTATTTTGTAAATAGTTTAAATTGAGATTTTTCGGATTTATTATAAACGGTATATATATATGGTTTATAAAATTGAGTTTTTATAAATCAAAAGTGATGGAATTATAATGAAGTTATAAATGGATTTTATAATTAAATAAGATTTATGAATTTGTGAAGTTATAAAAGAATGAATTTGGAAATAAATAGATTTATAAGTAATTGACTTATAATTTGGATTTTAGTATGTAATTGAGTTATAAATGGAATTTGTTAATAAAGGGATTTTATAAATTGAAGTTTTTATGAAATATATAAATGGAATTTATAAACGTTGTTTTATAAATCTGAAATCAACTTATTTTGATAAGTTAAATATAGAAGTTTATTAAAGGAATTTCATCCACGATTTTGGACAGTGGATAATCCTTTAATTTAATGTGCAATATTAATGAATTTGGTAAAGGGATTATATTCACGATTTTGGACATTGGATTATCCTTTAATAAATGTGTAGAAATATTGGATTTGGTAAATGAACTATATTCATGATTTTGGACAGTGAATAATCTTTTAAAGTTAAATGAATGTTTGGGAAGTGATATTATTAAATGGAATAAAATGATTTAAAGATGTTTTAAAAAGTGTTAAGTACCGAATACATAGATTTCAACATTCATTGTTGAAATAGATGTTTTCGAGAAGTAAGGTAATGATGGACTATAAAACTGTTGTTATAGTAAGTGATTTTCAAAAGGAAATGTTTTGTATAGTATATGGGATTTATATATCTATCTTATTTTTGAATCCCTATACTAGTGATTTTGGGTTGTCGTAACGATGTTTTATGCAACATTCGTTTTGACCCAAATAAGTATGTTGAGAGAATGTTTTCCTTAAAGAATAAAATATATTCTTAATCATGATTTAAGTATATGTAATATTTTCTAAGTGTTGAAAATAAATTGGTTTGTGAATTACTTATTATTAAATAAGTATATGGAAATGTTTTCCAATATAGAGATGTTGAAATGGTTTTGAGAATTATATCATTTTAAAGATAATTTGAAGTGAATATTTGGCAAGTGATTTAATTAATAAAAGATTAATTAAAGGGCCTAGTGATTGCTTATGGTGCTAAATATTTGTTTGTTTGCTTTGATAGTTAAATAACAGACTATCAAAATTGGCCATTTTAGTTCCTGGACTTGATGTGGGAACTATTTAGTCGTACACTTAGTACGTAGCCATCTGTGTAGGCTTGATTATCGTTTGTGTTGAGGATGTTGATTTGTGTAGTGCGGAGTAATACTCCAATTTATCGAGCTTCCTTCTTGGCCGAAGGATAGCAAGTTGAAAGTTGGAGACGTGGTAAGTCTATGAGACTTAGTTTCTGTGTGAGGTTGAGAAACGCTTTTGCGTTATTGGTGTGAAGAGACCGGGATCGCTTTATCCGAAAACCAGTTCGGACCAACATTTATGCGACGATTGTGTAGGTTGGTTTTGATGATATTGATATTCAGGATTTTCATAGTGGAGGACTGCTTGTTGATCGTTTGGGGTTAAAATCCCAATATACATCCAGTAGCAGTAGTCTGTTCATTATGAAATATCCAGTGAAAGGACTATTCGCTACTAATCCTAGGGATTTCCCAACAGGATGTGGTAGGAAAGTACCTTCGGTTTGTCCTGTTCCTGGACAACTTGTATGGATGTTTGTCTGACTTTGCATTTCTAAAGATTACGTACATTGGTTTTTACAAACGTACATCAGTGGTGGTAGAGAAGGCAACTTCTCTTAGCTTAACACCCTCCTTGAGACGTATGAGCTTAATGGTTGTATTTTTGTGGAAGGCAATTAGTACTCAACGGAAATGGCCGTTTGGCATTCAAAGTGATGTGATGTGTGATATGTGAAAGGTAATCGTTACCTCAGGCCTCATCAACCGGAAATGACCAAAATAGGGTTAGATGCGGCAAGGCTAAGTGGGTCGCTCCCATTAGGATATAATCATCCTCTTCTAGATATATCTTTACATGCTATGACGTCGTGTATCTGATTATTATGGTTTGTATGCTATGAGGGCCCTCGAAAAAGGTCGGTAACGACCGGAGGATGACATATTCGGTACTGTCTAGTTATAGAGGTAAGCCGGTCTTGTGTTGATAGAGGAACTTTGTGATGGTTTCTCGGGACATCCATCTAGAGGTGTACCCATCGGAAGGTAGTCCCTTCACCTGGTCATTTGTATGGAAATCCAAACTCCACTACGTGCCTGCCATTTTATTTGTAGAGCCTAGTATGCTGGAATTTAATAATGGTAACAATTTTGGCTATTTGATTATTATTTGTGCAATAGACACTATTATAATATAACGTGATTTGATATGAAATGTTTTAGTTATCGTAAGGTAAAAACATGTCTATATTTATGTATGGGTGTGTCTACAAGATACTTTTGTTTTGAAAGGAAAAGTTTGGTAATTTAATAAATTCAGTGGAGTGTGTTTCCCACGCTGGTTTACCAGACTGATTTGGGCGTTCTTTCCTTTCAATGCTCGGTTCAGACCGAGTATATTTACAGGTTCAGATTTGGTGCTTTTGGAGCTTCGGCAGGAGAGCTGGAGATCTTTATTTTCGTATACACGTATCTGTTTTGATTATCCGCTTTTTGCATTGTTGTCTTGTTGTTTATATTATCAGCAATTGTGAGGACAGGTTATTATAACTGTCCAGGCTGATAACTAATGATTGATTGTTGAACTCTGATTGATGTATGTATATACAATTTCTGTTTTATATAGATCATTGATATGATATTATATGTTATTCCGCTGTGATGTGAGATTCTGTATTGTACTATTTTGTTTTCTCTTCTCTCTTTCTTATCTTCTCTTCTTCTCTCTTCTTTTCTTTCACTTGACTTTCCGTTGGTCTGTGCTTTTTGGGTCGGACATGTGTGGTTTATTGTCGATTCGAAGGGTACGGATTTGCGGGTCGTCTTTGTATTCTCTTTCTTTAGTCAAATAAAGAATAGTTGTTAGGTCTGTGGACGTTTGCAATTTGGCTAACCAACGTTAAATCTTTGTGTTCTTTACTCATTTATTTTTCTTTGTTAGATGATTATTTTTCATTGAATTACCAGTTGACAGTTAATCTATAAGCTAGATCCACTTTTGGTTTCTTCCGTGCATAAGCTTAACTTTTCACAACGGTTTGGCACTAGTGGTCTCAAGGAACTTTTATATGTTACCCATTTTTTGAGTTATCTCAAGCTGGTATTTCCACACTAATCCGGGTGTTATTTTATTATAATGCTCGGGTCTGACCGAGTATTTTCCTAGGTTGTTTTTGAAGTTATGGAGAGCTTGGAGGGGAGTTGGAGATTCGCCTATCGTAGTATTTTATTTTCGGATGTATTATATAGAATCCCTATCAGCATTTGTAAGGTCAGGATTTTATAACTGTCTAGTTGATAAGGTTTGTTTTTTTAACTTTGGTATACTCTGTATTTTTGAAGTGACAATTTTTACCATCCTTCTTATATTATATGTTGTCGATTTCATTATGAGATTCAGTTATTCTCTATTCTCTGTTCTTATCTTTTTATTTACCCTAACAATCTGCCCTTTTGTCGATTGGATGCGCGATATTGGAACATAGTGGTAGTGTTCGGTGTCAACTTTCTATAGTTAAAAGGGTGGGTCATTACATATGTAGTTTGACCATGTTTTTCCTTGAAACTTAACATAAAAGGCTGGCTTAAAAACATAATACAAACATGTCAATTCACCTTTTTCCATGTTGAATTGTACACATTATTTAGCTCATACCTATCAATTTCCAAGTGGACATGAACAATACAAAAACATAAATAAAATAAACAATTAAAAAAATGAAAATATTTATTTTTTTCTAGATTTTATAATTCATAATCCAATAGAACTTGATTCATATGTTATAGATTATAAGTACATTTATTTTTTTATATTTAAAGGTGGAACCTTATGCACGAGGCTCCCACTCGATAGCAGGCTCTAGGGAGGTCGATAATGTACATAACCTTCCCCTCGCATTGCGAAGAGGCTATTTTCGGACTCGAACATGGACGCCCAGATCACTATATGGATGACCTAGCTGTTGCGCCCAGATCGCATTTACCTTCTTATATTTAAATTATCTTTTTTAGTACAAGTCTGTGATCATTAAAAACATATAAACCGATCATAAATTTTGTAAAATAAATTAATTTGAACAATGATGGAATGCTTAGTAATGTCAACACTAAGGTAAAAAAGAACACGAAAGAAATTTGAGGCTTATTAGATTTGTATCCCAGGTAAGTTCCTCCATTTATCTTTTTATTTAGCCTCTAAATTAGACAAATAAATAAAGATTTTAACACAAAATAAATAAATTAAACACATAAATAGATTTAGTTATGAGACAAAAAGTTAAAATGACTTAGTTTTTGTTAAAATTATCCTTTTATGTTAGTCTAATGTGAAATATTATTCTAGATGATTGCACGAAACAAGCTTTATTCTTTTGCATCACCAAATAACCATGTATTTAATAATTTTTACATGAGGACAAAATATTTTTTATATCAGTAGATAGAAAAGGTGGAAAAAATGTTTTTTTTCCTAAATTGATAATTTTTCCATCCTAGTGAACAAAAAGTAGGGATTCTTATAATACTTTCCCCATAGTGATATATTGCCCATAAGCTCTTTTACCCTTTTTCCATAAAAATATTTTTTTAATCTTTTCCAGAAAGATAAATTCTTTTATCTTTATTCATATATCTTTTATCTTTCTCAAAAAAAAAATACCTTTATCGTTTATTTATAATAAGAGATAAATACTTTTATCATTTTCCATTAAGATAATTCTTGTATCATTTTTTGAAAAGATACGCGCTTTCACTTCCTTTAATAAAGATAAGTCTTGTACGATCACATTACATGTACAACAAATTTACTTAATTTATGTGTATGATACAAGAATTATCTTTATGATACAGAATTTGACATTAAATAAGATACAATAAACTTATAACTTCTTTTTTTATTTGATATTATATTCATACATTATGATAGAACTTAAAGCATTAAAGATAGAAACTAAAAGATATAGCACAAAATATAAAAAATAAACTTGTTTTATATTTACAAAAAAGCTATAAGATTAATTACTTGTTTTTGGTAAAAATAAAAGATATAAATGATCAGTCTCTTTATTAATTTTAATTACTTGTTTCTAGTAATTGAATGTTATAAACCAATGAAAAAGATAAAAATGTTTATCTTTACATAAGTTAATTTATGTTAAAAATAGTTAAAGTCATGATAAAGTGAAATGGTGTGTATTGTTATATTTTTATTTTTTAGTACAGAAGATAACAGTTATAATCAATTTTGTTGTCCATTTTAGCTTGGCTACTAATAATTTGATAAAAGTTGAAATTTGATAGACAAAAGTTGAAACATGGTACACATGGTAAATATCATAACCCAAATTATCTTCACATAAAAAGTATATTACTTTATCATTTTGAACGACTAAAAAATAGAAAATTGAATAAAAAAAACAGTTATTATATTTATACAAAGAAGATGAATATTACCAAAAATATGAAAAGATGAAAATATCTATCTTTATAGAGGTAAGTTATGCAACAAATAGTAAGAAAATTAAGTGCAAAACAATATTTGTTTTTATCTAAACCATTAATGACTAAACTTACAACTCCACATTTTGTTCTTTATTTGAAGCTGATTTTGTAATGAACCACTTTTCTGTATAGTTTAAGCGGACAATCAAGCATACATGATTCACTCAAATTGAACAAAAAGAGGGATAGTTAGGGAAAAGAAAGAAGAAAGAAAGAAGAAGAAACTAACAACACAGAATCTCACATCAGAACGAATAATCTATAATATACAACAAACCTTTACACAAAAACAAACTGTAATATATGTATATATAGACATCAATCAAAGTATACTAACATATTTCAGTCCGGACAGTTATAACAACATGTCCTCACAATTTGCTAATGAATACAACAATGAAGCAGCAGAAAAATAACTATAATACGTCTCTGGGCCTCTAGCTCATCTCCTGAGCTTCAATGCATCCAAAGCAATCTGTAAATGCTTGGTCAGACCTGAGCATTATAATAAAATTACATCTGAGTCAGTCTAGAAAACAAGCGTGAGAAAACATACCCAACTGGATTTTTTAAAGTTACCAAAACATTTCAAAATAAAAGTAACTCGTAAGACCACACCGCACATAAACATTTTTACCTTGCGATAACCAAAGCATTTTCTATAGAAAAATCCATTGATATTATGATAATGTCTAGGGGTCAAAGTAAAATATGAATTTAGCTGAAATGCTTGCATCTCACGTTTAAGCACAGTTGGGTACAACTAAATCCATAGGCTCGTATTGGAGATTGGATTCCATACTATGACAAGGTAAGGAACTAATTCTGATGGTACATCTTTAGATAAAAAGCACCGAGTCTGATAAGAACATCTTGTACCCCTACCACATAGGACCGGCCTACTACTTAACTAGCAGTACCGAAATGATCACAACTTTCTTTAATGGGCCCCGAAGCATACATGCGTAGGTAGTAATCGATCTAGATTTTGGAATGACCATACCCTGAAGGGAGCGACCCATATGGCCCTGCTGCATGCTCGATTTTTGTCATTTCCCGATTGATGAGGCTTAAGGCTATGTTTTACCTTTTATATAGCACTTCCCACTATGAAATTCCATCATTCATCTATACAAGTTCGTTCTGGGACTGAACGAAACGCTTGAGAGTTCCATCTTCAATTCCATCATCTTCAAGGTATCTTCACTTCGAAACGTTTGAGTTGGATCGAAGTGGTTTTCGGATAACATATCTAATCCCAGTCACTTCGAAACAACACTCGATAGTTTCCAGTAAAAACCCTGGTTCTTGAGGAAATAAACAGAAAGATAAGAGCAGAGATCATCTCCTAACCGTTAGTGGACGGATTTCCTTATCGTTTGTCCTAGAAGAACGAAACGAGATTTATACAGATGGTACAGCGTCATCAGAGATGACTGTGCCATATAACTCACATGTTTCTCTTAGATATTTCCAAAGTTTCGTTGTAGATCCAAATTCGATAGTCGGTTATTTAACTATCGAATAAATAAACATTCAAATCAGGAATTTATTCAAATGGGAAAAACCAACATTGGTAAAGCACATAAGCCACCACTAGCCTCCTTAATAAATCTTTTCATCTATTAAATTCACCTTGTAAATACTTGTATCAATACACTTTTACAAAGATATATTCACAATTTCCTATATTTTAAAACACTTGGAAAGATATCCATATACTTATCTCAATGGTATAAGTATATTTATAAAACAGTGAAAGATTTCCTTTTTATAAAATTCTCAAATCATTTATAAATTCTAAAATAATTTATAAACTATTTATAAATCCCTAAACCATTTATAACCTATTTATAAATTATTTCTCAAGTCATTTATAAAATCCTTTATAAATATATGTATTTGTTTATAAAATTCCTCTTATAATTCTATAAACCCATTTCTAAAATTCATTTTCAAATATCTAACCATTTATAAAACTCCTTCACCTCATAAATAATCCTCCTCTAAGTCTTCAAACCATTTCATAAAACTGCCCTTGTAAACCCCAAGTCTGTTTATGAACTCTATTTATGAGTCTCGACAACATTTATAATTAAATAAAATCATTTACTTTAAAACACTATTATCTAATAATAGTTATTAATAATAAACATTATAAATAATAAATAATTATTATTAACCTTAAAACATCTTAAAATAATAATTAATAATTTTCAAATACATTATTAATAAACACTAATAATAAATTTTCAACCTTATTATAAATAATAATAATAATTAATTCTAAATAGTATTAATAAATCATTATTATTAATTTCAAAACATATTAATTATTAATTAGTTAATCTTCAAAATATTAACATATTGATAAATAACCTTGAAAACAATATTAATTATAAATAAATAACTTTAAAACAATATTAAATAAAAATAATCTTAAAACAATATTAAATAAATATCTTAGAAAAAATAGATAAAAAGGTTGAAATAAAATAGAAATTAAATCTTTTAAAACAAAATATTTTCGAAACCTAAATTCAGATTTTAAAATCATTTCCTATCTCAAAATTCAATTCCAACTCCAATAAAAATTTATAGTATTTTTAAAATACTAATTCAAGTTCAATAGCTATCGAACGCTTAACCAATGTTGATATTGATTTCTATCGCTATAGGGTTTAAGTTTTTAACATATAATGATGTCATAACCAATATTGCCAAAAATCAAGTTTATTATTCAATAATTCATATAACTGGAATATTATTGAAATCAATTCAACAATAGCGAGGAATCACATTGGATCCGTCCAACCTATCCCCTTGCATCACAGCTTATATATATATTGGCACATATATATAAATAAAATTCAACAGTGGTGAGGAATCATGTTGGATGCTTCAACATGTTCCCCTACATCATGACTTATATATATAATTATATAATATGCGTCATCCGCTTCAGTGAAGGGAATTAATCAAAACCAACTGATAAAACAGTAAATCATCCAAACATCTAATCAACAACTTTTATCAACTATATAATATTACTGGTCAGCTAAAAAGGTGAGTTTAACTCACCATTATTCCAGTTGTACCCGAGGCATCCCTGTTTGGAACTAAAATCAAATGACGTCCGATTTTAGCCCAAATTTCAAATGCTCCTAATTCGACCAAACTAGTTCCATCGCGAAGCTTTCGTCATTACGAGCGCAATGCAAAAATCCACACCTCGATCAGACCTCGTATGATCAGGATAGGCAAATTATAAGTTGACGATTTAAATTTATATTTAAATTACTAATTACATTTCATTTACACTTGATTAACCTTTTTAAAATAATTAAACTCGCACGACCCAAAACGCCTTCTCCCTCGCATATGAACCCAACACAGCGCCAAAATCATCTCCTCCATGACACCACTAGAGACCACCGAACCACGCCACCACTTCGCCCAAGCCCACCCCCAACCACGAGCCACCTCCAGCATCGACCAAGTTGTCCAATTCGTTGCCTCCACCGAGAAAACCAAGATGAACGAACGACGTTCAATTCAAGATTCCGACCACCCTAGTTCACCAAAGTCTACCAAACTTCGACCGTACATCACTCTCATCCCTACGAACATTTCATCTTCACAAACCATCGCCCCTAGGTCCACCAAAACGATAGTGTAACGACCCATAATTTCTGTCATTTGAAATTCGTATATTTGATTGATTTAAAATATTAACAAGTAAGATTTGTATGCTGAATAAATTATATTTCGAATATAGAGATTTAATTGGATAATTAAATCGATAATTTAATATTTGAAATTCCATAAATAATTGGAAATTGGGTTTAATGTAATTAAAAATGATTTATAAAGTTATATTAAATCATATTGGAGTTAGAATGATGTTATAGAACCTTTAAAATTGAATTAAAAGTTAATTTGTAGAAAATTGAATATTTTAATATTTAATTGACTGGTAAAAATAGTCATTTTTCAAATAGTCTCGGATTTCGATGAAACTAGTTTCAACGGATCCGTAATGTTATATTATTGTAAGATTTCAAATTTCGTGTCAATCGGACGTACGGTTTGTCCGGAGCAAGCCAAAACGCAGAGAAATCATTTTAATCGATTTAATTTAAATTTGATCGTTTAATTCCGTAACTCGCACATATGACCGAATTAGCCTTCGAAACATGTTTCATTGTGTTCGGAATGCGGGTAAAACATTATAAATGTCAACCGGCACGCTTCGATTGGAGTTCGAAAAATTCCGGGTGAATAGTGTTTTGAGAAATTTTCTATAAAAGGACATTATCATTTCCATTTGCACAAACCCTAAACCTAGTTACAGCAGCCGCCATTTACATTGTTAATGGCTAGAAAACACCGAACTTTCCCCTTGAATATCTCTCCATCCACCCATTATTTCGAGAATCTTCCAACAACAAAAACGTCGAGCATGATGAGATCTATCCATCCAACAGTGGATTTTCGTTGAAGTGGCTTCGATTCGCCAAAATTTGGCAATGAAGGCGCATTGTTCTATCGCGTTTTTCTAGGCAATGGCACTACCGAAAAAGATCGGCCTCTGGGCGTCAGTAGGGGGGAGCGAGGCGCATCACTGGGTGGTCCTTGATCATACTCCGGTGGCTGGTAGGAGATTGTGGCGTTCGATTTTTGTCACGTGCATTGGATTTCTTTGGACCAGAGGAAACGAACGTCGGAGAAGAAAGGACTATCGGCCCAGATTTTCTCAAGCAAGATCGAACGGCTCTAATAGGTTAAGGGTTTTAAAATAAAAATAAAATAGTAAATTATACTCTTTTAAATCGTATAAACTTTAAAACAGCGTATCTTTGTCATACGAGGTCGAAAATTGACGAAACGAATTACGTTGGAACCGTATTGATGAGCACTACGCAATGGAGCTAGATTGGAGTTGATTGGAGCTAGTGATAATTTTGAGTAAAATTAAATGCGTGTTTAATTTTATTCGAAATAAAATACTTCAACCATTTTTGGAAGCAAGGTGAGAACTTCTCACTCAATCGAATTGTGTTTCGATTTAAATTTTAAATAGTTAGATTTAAAATTATTGATAGTGTTGATTGTGTGTTTGGATAATGTTTGATGATTGGTTGAATTGAAATAGACCCTATACGCCGCATATTAAGCGGAGGTTATTTATTAAACCCATATACCGCGATATTCCACCTTGAAGTGGAATTGGTATTATATATGTATTTGGAGTTGATTTCCTGCATTATATAGCAGATGAGACCCTATTGCGCCGCAAAATAGCGGATAATATTTATAAATCCCATATACAGCGATATTCCACCTCGAAGTGGAATTGGTATTGTGCTAACGTCTATGAATGCAGGGAAATAGGTTAAAAGGATCCAACAGGATTCCTCAAACATTTGAATTTGTTTCATATGTTGTGTATTGATTATTTATAATCTCCGTGTGATTATCTTTGTGATTGAATTTGTTGAAGGCTACGGTTTAGCCGGATATATTTTTTTTGGTATCGTTGGATACCAGAAATAAATAAAATTGGATTTTTGTTAAAAATTCAAGTTGAAATTTTATTTTAAAATTTATTTTTGAGAATTGGATAAATTTAAAAGCAGTTTTAAAAAGATAAAGTTATTTTTGAACCATATTGAATTAAATTACAAATTTTGGGAAAAAGGGCTTGGTAAAGGGATTTTTAATAATATTATTTATGAGTTGAAGAATTTATTTAAAATTTGGATTTTTAAATAGATTTGAAGAGATAAAGAAATTTATTTTAAAAAGGAAATAATTTGGAAATTCTTTGAAAAATTGATTTGGTGTTTTGAAATAAATGTGAAAAATCAATTTGTAATTAATTGATTTTTAATTTACCATAACTAGTAAAATTTATTTATAGAAATTTATCTGATTTAAATTAATCAGATAATTAAATTAATCCTACTTATGGATGTTTGGATTATATTGGATGTTGAATTGTTTGATATCTCTGATATGTGATGCTTTGTGATATATCCTGATTTGTGTTGTGATCTGTAATTTTTTTATCTGTGATATATATATCTGTGATCTGTGAATGAAAGATAAGCGTTATGGTTTATACCGCTTATCAATTATATTGTTATATTTGATCTGTGATGGTTGAATGTTGTTGCACTATTATGTTAAACCCTTGGACTACACAATACACACACAAATGTGGATTTCACGTGGAAATCGGTTAAGTCACAAATTTTTGACAATTCTAAAGATTGAATTTTTGAATCCAAATTAGTTTTGGAAAATTGGAATTGAAAGTTTTTGAAAATGAGTTTCAAAAAATAAGAGTTATTTTAAATAACTTAATAAAAATTGGAATTTAAATTATTTGATTTAAATTTTGAATTCAATACTTAAAATTGAATTGAATAATTTAGGAATTTTGGTTTAAAAGATTGTACAAGTTTTAAAATGTGTTTATATGGTTTTTTAACCATTTAAAAATATGGTTTTGGAAATTTAAATTTATATTCAAGTTTGGTACTTGGATGGCTTTAACCTGTGTAATTGTAACCAGTTTTTCCCAAAACGAAAACTATCTGTTTTCAAATAATAATAGCTTTTATAAAGTGAAAAGATTTCCAATTTGTATCGAAACATTTCAAGTTGAAATGAAATTGTGAATAGTTCGGAAAACTATGAATTTACCTTTGTGAAGATGATTAAGCTTTATCTTGAAATCAAAGAAGATTTTAAATGGTGTATCTTTTATATTATAAAAGACTTGAATTGTGAATAATTTTGAAAGCTATAAATTAAATCTTAATTTAGAGATTTAATGGGTTAATCCAATTGAAATGGAAATTGATTTGGAAATCTGTGAATGAATCTTTGTGAAACTGGGTAAACTTTGTGAAGTAAATCTTTTTGTTTAAAGATTTAAAATGGTAATTTGTTTAACCATTTAAAGGAAAGGATTTGGGTAATAAGTTGTGACTTAATTGAAATCCCTATATCCATATGTTTTAAATATTGTGCTCACTATTCGGTTTAGCCGGGAAAGGACCTTTGTGTCATATAACCCATTCCGAATAAGTGATATGACGATATGGATAACATTTGAAGACCGGTGGTGAAGACCAGGTATTTGTGAAAATGATAGGATGACCTATCGATTATCTCTGCACCGTTAGCTATGGTATAGACATTTCCTTTGTGATGGGAAGTTCGATCGGGATTGTGAATACCCGGATTGCAAGAGCTTCTTTGGAAGTGCCTTCGGTTCTGTTCGAATCCGGAACAGACTTGTATGGTTACATGTCTGACATTGCATTTTGAGATATAAAGCCGATTTCTTTCAAATACATTTCTGTTGGTGGCGGAGAATTTATTCTCTTAGCTTAACACTCTTCTCTGAGACGTACGAGCTCAGAGGTTATGTAGTTGAAGGTTATTAGTGATATACTCCCAATTTGGTAATGTGACATGCTGAGTGCTGCTGTGTGATGATTATTTATTGATCATTTATTGATCAAAGCGTAGCTTTGTGAAAAAGCGTAACTTTGTGGACAAGACCTCTTCGGACCTCACAACCCGGAAATGGTCGAAACAGGAATGATGCGGCAAGGTTTTGAGGGTCGCTCCCTTTAGGGTATGTCATTTCCTTCTGGAAAAGGGTGGTATCAGGTATGGAGGCCTGGTATTTAACCTATGTGGTTACTCCAATCTCATTTACTGTGTGATTGTTGTTTTGTTGAGGCGCCTCGGATAAAGGTCCCAAAGGACCGGGGGGTGGCATATTCATGTAGTAGTTACCTAGTGTAAGAGGTAACCCTACCTTGTGTTGGCAGAGAGCTAGTTAGTTCTTGGGACGTCCATCTAGAGGCGTACCCAGTGGTAGTAGGAAGTTCCTTAGCCTGGCCATTTGTTGGAAAATCCAAAGAAACAATACGAGCCCTGTACGGTTTTAGTTGTATTACCTGCAATGGAATGTGGCGGTAACCTGCTATTGAACATAGTAGCTATAGTAGGCATAAATGCGAAATGCCTGCTGGCTAAGATTAATATTATACTTTCGAAATGTTTTTCTGCACTATGCACTAATAATAGTATCAAATCAAATGATTTTGCGTAGTAAGCATGTTTGACTATCATAAGAAGAAATCTCCTCCAATTCCACGTTTACATTGTGTGTGTGGCGGGAGGTCTTATGGTAGTTTCATTTTCCAAAAGCATTGCGGATGTCTTTTACTTCCTTTGTTGTTGTTTTAAAGATAATAACTGTTTTAAGTTCTCACACCAGTCCCATGACTGACCTGGAGTTTATTATTCCTTTCCTAAACTCTGGGTGCCCATCATTTTCCACACGGGCAGCCTAGAGTCAAGTTATCACGTCATTCTGGATTCAGGAGATGCTGTGGAGCTCAGTGGCGAGCTGGATGGCGAGACGTAGCACTTGTATATGATATTATTATTCCGTTGTGTATTCTGTATGAGGACAAGTTTGTATAATTGTCCATTGATGTATTGTGTGTATATTGACTCTGATGATGTAACGTATAAACTGATATAGTTCTTTGATTTAAAGATTATTCATTTATATATTATATGTTGTTCCGCTGTGAATGTGAGATTCTGTTATTGTTTCTGTTACTTTTTCTTTCTTTTTCTTCTGTCTTCTTCTACCTCTTCTTTTTAAACCCTCAGGGTTCGGTTTTCCGGCATTTGATTGTTCGGCAGTTGATACAGTGGACGTATTAATGTCGACTTTCGAGCTTCGAAAAATTCAGGATGTTACATGTGGTATCAGAGCATATGGTTAAGCGATAACCTTGGCTATGTTGGGTGTTACTCATTAGAGATAGAGTCAGTAGTACTCTAGAATGAGTGTGAGTGTAATAATAGATATGAGCGAGTATTTGTTAGTGAATATGAAATTGTTTTGTATTGTGTTGACTTATCGGTTGATTGTTTATAGATTCTGGTCGGTGCAGTATAGCTAACTGTATCGATAGGGGTTTCTAAACTCTTAAACAAGATGAACCAACACAGTATCATTTTAAATTGGGTAAATGAAATAATTTTACCTCGATTATATTTTGTATATAAAGGAAATAATTCTTTCAGAATTATTAAAGTGTATATAAAAATTGAATTGTTTGGTTGTTGAAAATGTAAGAATATATATGAGTTAATAAAAGTTGTTTGAATAATCTAAATAAAAAAAAATTGTAAAAGAATGAAGTATATAAGCAAATGAATAATTAAGTATAGAATTATAATTAAGATGATTTACAATTGTGAAATAATCTTGTATAATTAAAAGTTAAATAGTGAAATTATATGAGAAAAAGATTTATAAATGTGATTTATAAATAAAAGGGAAATTTTGAAAGAATATTAAGCACTGAATTAACTACTGTTACTGGGAAATAATAAGGGTGATGACTGCAGCATCATCAGTATCATTTTCAAGTTTCTGTGATGGATTTGCTACCAAAATAAATTGAAATTTTAAGTGTTGTTGTGATAAACAAATTTGAAATTAAAATCCAAGTTGTAATTGATAAATATAAGTAAAACGAGTTTTAGACTTATAATATGAGATAATAAATTCAGCTTTGGTAAAGTTAAACAAATTAAATCAGATTTGAATTGGATTAGATAAGTGATTGTAATATGAATTTGGAAGATCAAATAAATAAGTTGTATAACTTATAAAATGAGTGAACGTAAGCAAAACCAATTGTAAAAGAAATGGTTAAACAAGTTTTGTTAAGCAAAATAAAATTTGATTTTGATTAAGTAATGAATTTGACTTTAAGGAAAAGTTAAATGAAATTGAATTTAAAATAAATTAGAAATGGGCTTAAGTTGTATAAGTGAAGTGAGTTGAAATGGAATATAACTTAAGTGATGTTAAATGAAGTTGATTTTGGTGTCGAAGTAAAATATTAAAGTGAATTAAATGAATGTGAACTTGAGTTATATAAATGAAATTCAACCTTATTTGTAAAATGAATTAGCAATTGAATTAATAAATGGATTGAATGTTAATCAATCGAATGTGAATAAATTGATATGGAATAATGGATGTAAGTATTAATTCATTTAAAAGCTAATAAATTGGAATTTGAATGAATCAAATGGAAGTCAACTTAATATTAAACCAATTGAAATTAAAAGTGTTGAACCAAATTGAATGTGAAGTAAAGTAAATTGAATAAATTTGGTTATATTGATTATGACATTGGTTGTTATATGATTGTTGGTTGATTGTATATAGTATAATTCATTGAGTGTTAATGAAATTGAATTAGTGAAATTGAAAGCTATGTAATTGAATCCAAATTGAAAGTGAATCAACTTGAATTTAAATTAGTGAATGTAAACAAATTGAAAATGAAGAAATGAATGTCGTTGTATATGAATTGGTTGTGAACAATTACAAGTAATGTCGAAATTATATAAGTTGCTTATAAACCTTGTTTAGTATGCATTTCTTTTAATATGCATGTGTTGTAGTTGTTTAAAAGGGTAAAATGTTAATAACTTCATATATGTGGCACTTACATATTTAAACTGAGTAAGTATAGGTGCCGTGGCTGCCGTTCGGCTGGTTGGGTCGCGCTAAAATGCTTAATAAATAACTGCTTTGCTTAAAAATGCTAAAAAGGTACGCCTACGCAATAAAAATAGGAAATATGAACTGTTTTACTGCTTTTCCGACCGTGTGGGTCGATGTATATATATTTATATCTATTGTGAAATTGCGAAAGCTCCTCCATACAAAGAAGACTTTGCCAAAATTTTCCAAAAATTTTGGGAATTAGAAAAATTTTGAAAAAAAATTGGAAAATTTTTGTTAATGAAAAGTTGATTTCTAAATTGTAATGAAAACGTAGGAATTGAACTAGAAAATGGAAACCATTGTTTTGGTTGAAGTTAAAGGTTTTGGAAAAGGGAATATTAAATTTTCACTAAGTGGATTTTTGAAAAGTTAATGAATTTGGGGCATTTTTCTTACTTTGCAATTTCGAGGACGAAATTCTTTTAACAACCCAGAATTTCTGTCATTTGAAATTCATATATTTGATTGATTTTAAATATTAACAAGTAAGATTTGTAAGCTGAATAAATTATATTTCGAATATAGAGATTTAATTAGATAATTAAATCGATAATTTAATATTTGAAATTCCAAAAATAATTGGAAATTGGGTTTAATGTAATTAAAAATGATTTATAAAGTTATATTAAATCATATTGGAGTTAGAATGATGTTATAGAACCTTTAAAATAGAATTAAAAGTTAATTTGTAGAAAATTGAATATTTTATTATTTAATTGACTAGTAAAAATAGTCATTTTTCAAACAGTCTCGGATTTCAACAAAACTAGTTTCATCGGATCCGTAATGTTATATTATTGTAAGATTTCAAATTTCACGTAAATCGGACGTACGGTTTGTCCGGAGCAAGCCAAAACGCATAGAAATCGTTTTAATCGATTTAATTTAAATTTGATCGTTTAATTCCGTAACTCGCACATATGACCGAATTAGCCTCCGAAACACATTCCATTGTGTTCGGAATGTGGGTAAAACATTATAAACGTCAGCCGGCATGCTTCGATTGGAGTTCGAAAAATTCCGGGTGAATAGTGTTTTGAGAAATTTTCTATAAAAGGACATTATCATTTCCATTTGCACAAACCCTAACCCTCCAGCAGCCGCCGTTTACATTGTTAATAGCTAGAAAACACTGAACTTTCCACTCGAATATCTCTCCATCCACCCATTTTTCGAGAAACTTCCAACAACAAAAACGTCGAGCACGATGAGATCTATCCATCCAACGGTGGATTTTCGTTGAAGTGGCTTTGATTCGCCAGAATCTGGCGATGAAGGCGCATCGTTCTATCGTGTTTTTCTAGGCAATGGCACAATCGAAAACGATCGGCCTCTGGGCATCAGTAGGGCGGAGCGAGGTGCATCACTGGGTGGTCCTTGATCATACTCCGGTGGCTGGTAGGAGGTTGTGGCGTTTGGTTTTTGTCGCGTGCATTGGGTTTCTTTGGACCGGAGGAAACGAACGATGGAGAAGAAAGGACTATCGGCCCAGATTTTCTCAAGCAAGATCGAACGGCTCTAATAGGTTAAGGGTTTTAAAATAAAAATAAAATAGTAAATTATACTCTTTTAAATTGTATAAACTTTAAAACAGCGTATCTTTGTCATACGAGGTCGAAAATTGACGAAACGAATTGCATTGGAACCGTATTTACGAGCACTACGCAATGGAGCTAGATTGGAGTTGATTGGAGCTTATGATAATTTTGAGTAAAATTAAATGCGTGTTTAATTTTATTCGAAATAAAATACTTCAACCATTTTTGGAAGCAAGGTGAGAACTTCTCACTCAATCGAATTGTGTTTCGATTTAAATTTTAAATAGTTAGATTTAAAATTGTTGATAGTGTTGATTGTGTGTTTGGATAATGTTTGAGGATTGGTTGAATTGAAATAGACCCTATACGCCGCATATTAAGCGGAGGTTATTTATTAAACCCATATACCACGATATTCCACCTTGAAGTGGAATTGGTATTATATATGTATTTGGAGTTGATTTCCCGCATTATATAGAATATGAGACCCTATTGCGCCGCATAATAGTGGATAATATTTATAAATCCCATATACCGCGATATTCCACCTCAAAGTGGAATTGGTATTGTGCTAACGTCTGTGGATGCAGGGAAACAGGTTGGAGGGATCCAACAGGATTCCTCAAACATTTGAATTTGTTTCATACGTTGTGTGTTGATTATTTATAATCTCCGTGTGATTATCTTTGTGATTGAATTTGATGAAGGCTACGGTTTAGCCGGATATATTTTTTTTGGTATCGTTGGATACCAGAAATAAATAAAATTGGATTTTAGTTAAAAATTCAAGTTGAAAGTTTATTTTAAAATTTATTTTTGAGAATTGGATAAATTTAAAAGGAGTTTTAAAAAGATAAAGTTATTTTTGAACCATATTGAATTAAATTTCAAATTTTGGGAAAAAGGGCTTGGTAAAGGGATTTTTAATAATATTATTTATAAGTTGAAGAATTTATTTAAAATTTGGATTTTTAAATAGATTTGAAGAGATAAAGAAATTTATTTTAAAAAGGAAATAATTTGGAAATTCGTTGAAAAATTGATTTGGTGTTTTGAAATAAATGTGAAAAATCAATTTGTAATTAATTGATTTTTAATTTACCATAACTAGTAAAATTTATTTATAGAAATTTATCTGATTTAAATTAATCAGATAATTAAATTAATCCTACTTATAGATGTTTGGATTATATTGGATGTTGAATTGTTTGATATCTCTGATATGTGATGCTTTGTGATATATCCCGATTTGTGTTGTGATCTGTAATTTGTTTTTCTGTGATCTGTGAATGAAAGATAAGCGTTATAGTTTATACCGCTTATCAATTATATTGTTATATTTGATCTGTGATGGTTGAATGTTGTTGCACTATTGTGTTAAACCCTTGGACTACACAATACACACACAAATGTGGATTTCACCTGGAAATCGGTTAGGTCACAGATTTTTGACAATTCTAAAGATTGAATTTTTGACTCCAAATTAGTTTTGGAAAATTGGAATTGAAAGTTTTTGAAAATGAGTTTAAAAAAAAAGAGTTATTTTAAATAACTTAATAAAAATTGGAATTTAAATCATTTGATTTAAATTTTGAATTCAACACTTGAAATTGAATTCAATAATTTGGGAATTTTGGTTTAAAAGATTGTACAAATTTTAAAAGGTGTTTAAATGGTTTTTTAACCATTTAAAAATATGGTTTTGGAAATTTAAATTTATATTCAAGTTTTGTACTTGGATGGCTTTAACCTGTGTAATTGTAACCAGTTTTTCCCAAAACGAAAACTATCTGTTTTCAAATAATAATAGCTTTCATAAAGTGAAAAGATTTCCAATTTGTATCGAAACATTTCAAGTTGAAATGAAATTGTGAATAGTTCGAAAAACTATGAATTTACCTTTGTGAAGATGATTAAGCTTTATCTTGAAATCAAAGAAGATTTTAAATGGTGTATCTTTTATATTATAAAAGACTTGAATTGTGAATAATTTTGAAAGCTATAAATTAAATCTTAATTTAGAGATTTAATGGCTTAATCCAATTGAAATGGAAATTGATTTGGAAATCTGTGAATGAATCTTTGTGAAACTGGGTAAACTTTGTGAAGTAAATCTTTTTGTTTAAAGATTTAAAATGGTAATTTGTTTAAACCATTTAAAGGAAAGGATTTGGGTAATAAGTTGTGACTTAATTGAAATCCCTAGATCCATATGTTTTAAATATTGTGCTCACTATTCGGTTTAGCCGGGAAAGGACCTTTGTGTCATATAACTCATTCCGAATAAGTGATATGACGATATGGATAACATTTGAAGACTGGGGGTGAAGATCGGGTATTTGTGAAAACGATAGGATTACCTATCGATTGTCTCTTCACCGTTAGCTACGGTATAGAGATTTCCTTTGTGATGCGAAGTTCGATCAGGATTGTGAATACCCGGATTGCAAGGGCTTATTTGGAAGTGCCTTCGATTATGTTCAAACCCGGAACAGACTTGTATGATTACATGTCTGACATTGCATTTTGAGATATAAAGCCGATTTCTTTCAAATACATTTCTGTTGGTGGCGGAGAATTTATTCTCTTAGCTTAACACCCTTCTCTGAGACGTACGAGCTCAGAGGTTATGTAGTTGAAGGTTATTAGTGATATACTCCCAATTTGGTAATGTGACATGTTGAGTGCTGTTGTGTGATGATTATTTATTGATCAAAGCGTGGCTTTGTGAAAAAGCGTAGCTTTGTGGACGAGACCTCTTCGGACCTCACAACCCGGAAATGGTCGAAACAGGAATGATGCGGCAAGGTTATGAGGGTCGCTCCCTTTAGGGTATGTCATTTCCTTCTGGAAAAGGGTGGTATCAGGTATGGAGGCCTGGTATTTAACCTATGTGGTTACTCCAATCTCATTTACTGTGTGATTGTTGTTTTGTTGAGGCGCCTCGGATAAAGGTCCCAAAGGACCGAGGGGTGGCATATTCGTGTAGTAGTTACCTAGTGTAAGAGGTAACCCGACCTTCTGTTGGTAGAGAGCTAGTAAGTTCTCGGGACGTCCATCCAGAGGCGTACTCATTGGCATAGGAAGTTCCTTAGCCTGACCATTTGTTGGAAAATCCAAAGAAACAATACGAGCCCTTTACGGTTTTAGTTGTATTACCTGCTATGGAGTGGCGGTAACCAGCTATTGAACATAGTAGCTATAGTAGGCATAAATGCGAAATGCCTATGCTGGCTAAGATTAATATTATACTTTCGAAATATTTTTCTGCACTATGCACTAATAATAATATCAAATCAAATGATTTTGCGTAGTAAGCATATCTGACTATCATAAGAAGAAATCTCCTCCAATTCTGCGTTTGCATTGTGTGTATGGCGGGAGGTCTTATGGTAGTTTCATTTTCCAAAAGCATTGCGGATGTCTTTTACTTCCTTTGTTGTTGTTTTAATGATAGTAACTGTTATAAGTTCTCACACCAGTCCCATGACTGACCTGGAGTTTATTGTTTCTTTCCTAAACTCTGGGTGCCCATCATTTTCCACACGGGCAGCTTAGAGTCAAGTTATCACGTCATTCTGGATTCAGGAGATGCTGTGGAGCTCAGTGGCGAGCTGGATGGCGAGACGTAGCACTTGTATATGATATTATTATTCCGATGTGTATTCTGTATGAGGACAAGTTTGTATAATTGTCCATTGATGTATTGTGTGTATATTGACTCTGATGATGTAACGTATAAACTGATATAGTTCTTTGATTTAAAGATTATTCATTTATCTATTATATGTTGTTCCGCTGCGAACGTGAGATTCTGTTATTGTTTCTGTTTCTTTTTCTTTCGTTTTCTTCTGTCTTCTTCTACCTCTTCTTTTTAAACCCTCAGGGTTCGGTTTTCCGGCATTTGATTGTTCGGCAGTTGATACAGTGGACGTATTAATGTCGACTTTCGAGCGTCGAAAAATTCAGGATCTTACAGATAGAGTTTGTCGAAATCCCCTATGACGTTCATTTGCAAATTGGCGCCACCTCGCCACGTCACAGCCCAATCCAACCGTTGAACAAGTCCACTTTAACGTCTGCAACATTTCTCTAATTGGAGTCAAACCCTGAAACGACATGAAATGGCTCTAATCGATTCGATCCATTGGATGAGGAGTTTAAATTTTAGTAAAAACAAGCTTATTCTCTGGTTTGGGCACACAAGTTTTATAGAGGGAGAGGGGTATGGTTTGCGCAGTTGAAACATGGGCAAGGATATGGATTAAGGCATAGGTAGGATATGGGAGAATATATATATATATTCGAAATTATCTAGCCCGATGTACTCAAAAATCTCGAATTCCACTCGAGGTGTGTCGCCCGACGTTCCATATGTAATACACCTATATCAAACACAATGGAACTAGTATCGAGAACTAATTTGACCATATGCAGAAGACAACTTTTCAAACCCAGTTATAATATAAATTTCTAAAATTAATTTATACGCATTTTGACCTCGCACGGCCAAATGATACATCCAATCACCACGAAATTCATCGGCACATAATAAATCACGGATTTAATGAAATAGGTTTCGTCGAAATCAGAGAGAGTGCCCCGAAAGGCTATTTTACACATTAATTAAAACGAATTATTATAAAAAACAAATTAATCACTTTTAACTTTAAATTAAAAGTTTACTATTTTCATTCTTATTTAAATAGAATTTAAATCAAATTTCAAAATCATTTTTATTCACATTAAATTCAAGATTTAATTATTTAAACAATTCCGAATATTAAATTCAACAATTTAATTATCAAATAAATTGCTATAATTGAAATTCAAGTTATTTACCTTATAAAATTAACTTTCTAATATTTAAAATCAATTAAATATTCCAATTCCAAATGACTGAAATTCCGGGTAGTTACATTCTCCTACCCTTAGAGCATCTCCAACTGTTTGAGAATTCTCAAATATGCACCCAAGAAGATCTCCAACAAGGTGTAGAAAATCCCATAGTGTAGAAAGGGGGGGCCAAATTGCCGCTATGTGAGATCAGACGCCTCACAATAGGCGCCTGTTTAACAGGCACCCAATTAATCCTCTCCAACGGTCGCCCCCAACGGCCATATTTCCCCTTCAAATACAACTCCCCTCCTCTTCTTCCCTTCACAACCAATTTCCTTCCTCCATTATAGTTGTTTACTACCACTAATCTCAACTGAAAATGTACTCCGATTTCGACGTCGATGTTGCAAGGTCCAGTTTTGAGGACTACGACTTACAAGACGTTACGGTTCCGATTGGGGAGAGGTAACTAATGCAAGTTGGAGTGCTGCGGAAGACTACGATCTTTGCTACATTTACTGTGCACTCTCGGTCGATCCTATTCGAGGGACCGATCAAAGTGGTGAGACTTTTTGGGGCAAAATTACTAATTGCTACAATCGGAAAAACATCGATCGGAAAAGAACGCTATCTTCAGTCAAAGGTCATTATGGAAAAATAAATCGTCAAACGCAAACGTTCGATTCTCAAATTTTCAAACTAAAGAAAACGAATCCTAGTGGATTTGGAAATGAAACGCATTTGGTAAGCTTTAATATAATTTCATTGTTCTACTTTTTATCATAGTTCTCTAATTATACTAGTGTTTTTTTAACAGAGAATGGCCGCAAACAAGTTGTTCAAACAAATCTATAAACCTGATAGTAAACAAGCACCACATTTTATCAGTTCATGCATGTTTATGGCATGTTGGTCGAGCACGTTAAATGGAAATCATCGCTTTAGAAAATCGTTAAACAGGTTCAATCAAATAGTGGTCGGGGTAAATTGCCTAGAGTTAGAAAAAGTTCTAGTCCTAGGGAATCGCTAGGAAGCTACGGTTTAGGATAACCTCTACTACCATGCATATTTAATAACATTACTATATCCGCCTCATTCGGTTTGCGTAAGTATTGATCACCGTAAATGTCCACGATAGCTTGACAAAAATGCTCCAAACACTCTAATACCGTGCTTTCCGCCACTTTCAAATTTTCATCAACACTATTGACTGTTGATACAGTGTCTCATCCCATCATACAACTGTATCCATGTTCTTAAGGCAATAATACAGAAAGAAACAAAACAATGTTGCTGCAACACCTAAACATTAATACAGTCAACGACAATACATACACTCCACAATAATACAACCAACAAAATACCCCGACTAGGACTTTGAACTGACACTAAGAAACTCAACAATAATACACTCAAATTATGGATATCCAAATCGTTCTAGCCAATTTTGACGTATGATATAAGCCTTATGTCCCGTGAATATGCTGTGATATTTGAGAAAGTAACGACCTTCAAATGTGGAACGGGTTGGTTCGAACAAATTTTCAAATATAACCTCATTGATAACCGTACTGTACCGCGTACAGGCGTTGTAGAAGTTCCCATAAGCAGTCCTCAACTCTACCTTCGTACGTCTACTTCTACACTCAACATTGCTATTGTAAAGTTCAGCAATAGTGTCCCAAAACTGAGTTGCCATTATCTCTTCATCGTCGCACATCTGATCATTTTGTACAAAAAATTTTACTAACAGTTTCAATTCTGTAGCTGAAAATATTATGTTACACATTGATTGAATTTACCAAACTTTTAAATGTTGTGACATTAGAATATAACACTTTATCTTAAATAAAGAGGTCGCGATCCGCATCAAAAAAAGAAGCATGAGATTAACGTCCATGTGTCAAACATCCATAAAAATTTTGACAAACAAACACAACTGTGTTTGTTACTTCAACATTTTGACTCCATATACGCTTAATAATAAACAAGCGTAAATTATAATCAACACAATGCAATACTCAACACAAAATATAATCGACACAATGCCATAACATATAGACAATTACATATAACAGTAGCATCATCACTAACATAATATGCAACCAACTAATGTAAGGCGTGAAAAATAATAACAAAGTATAAAACATCTAAATGCAACACATCAGTCTGTGTGATCGAAACCGCTATCAATCTCCTCATCGTCTCCACGATCGTCGTCACTATCATCGTTGACGTCATCAAAGTCGTGAGGCTCAGGTCCGGCATGGAGCTGCTCTTGAAGCTGCTGAATTTGGATTTATAATCCCTATATCTGCACATCATACTAAGTCTGCTGCTGCTGGACCACAGTTTGGTAAATCTGATATATCATCTATGTACAATCGAGCGTCATATGCTCAAATGCAGCAATCATCCGTCTATCATAATCCATGTACTAAGAATACTGATATGCGCACAAGAAAAATTATACATAAGTGGAGGATATAATGACAAGTAATTTAAAGAAAATTTAAAACTCGTACAAACCTGGTGAGGCTGATACAATCCGGCGAATGGTATACCCGTAATAGCATCATCTATAGAATACTATAAGGGATACTCCACAACCTAACCATGTACATCATACGCTCTAAACGAATGAAGAGGGGGGTCGAAAGTAGGAGGCTGCGTGTATTGAGATGATGTAGGCTCAAAGGTGGCAGGCGGTAGTGGAACTCTACCAGAAGAGGTACGCGGACCAATATGATCGGAGTTCAAACCCCGAATATAATCAGACAATGTGTAAGCACATAGGGCTACTCGAGCCCAATATGAATCAAAGTCTCCCAGAACTGTAAAAGGCTCACCATCCACCCATCCCGCACCCCTCATTGCAAGAATATAAGCTGGCCCAACCCTAATATCACCATACATATCATCCCATGGTAGCGGATCTGATGGAATGCGAACTATACCATACAACTGTAGCCAACACCGCTCCTCTAAATACCATATGAATGGACATGAGGAACCTGAAAGCAAATTCTACGTCGAGACATGGAAAACTAAAAAGTGAGCGGATGATCAGGACAGGGATCTAGGAACTGTAAGTATTGATCCCATGGACGAACGATAATGTTACCACGCCGCCTCATATCCATCTGCTATCTAGCCTCCATCAGCTCATTGTGCACCCCTTGTGCAACACGGGACAAATGCATAGGAGGACCTCAACGATGCAATCTGGGAAAGTAAATATAAGGTGTGGCATTCGCCTCTACAATAAGTCGGGGGTGCATATTGGTAGTATACTCGTAGTACCAAAATGGAAGAATGTACTAAAATCCATACATCTATCTAGACTGCTGAAGCGCATAAGTATCTAATGCTACGTACAAATAACCAAAAATAGCGGTACCGTAATCATATATATGTATTCCATCCACATCTACTAACCCAGCCAGAAAACCAAGCCTAATAGTACCCTTATTATTACTAAAAAATGTAGACCCAAAAAGGTATAATATGAAGGCATGGATAACCGGAGTGTGCATATCCTCAACGGCCATGTACTCTACTATATAACCGGAGTGTGCATGTCCTCGAAATTTCCAAGGTAAGAAAAATGTCACAATCTTTCACTTTTCAAAACCAGTTAGTTGAAATGGATTAAAAATTCTTTTAAGCCCCTAACTTTTCAAAATCAGTTTGTTGAAAATTTTGTTATCACATATTTTCTTAAGTCTTAAATTTCATCCATAGTTACTAGCTAATACCATTCAAAGTTATAATATAAAAATCAAATTCTAATTATAAAAAAAATTTCATAATTTCTCAAATATTTCTAACTCCTAAATTTATGAAAAATTTCGCTAGCGTCTCTTTTGAGCAGCTCCATCGAAAATTTTTACAATATATAAATATATATTTATATAATCACAAATATACATCTCATCTTCGAGGATGAGACATCCCGTAGAGAAAAATATTAAAATATGGTATGTAATCCGAGATGTGTACCCAATATTAGCATTAGCAAGCATATACAATCAATATAATGCGAAAACGAGCTCCATATGCAAATCATACACCATCTGCACCTATTAATCACTCAACAACCAAATAAGAGCAAGTATATAGAAAGTAATATCAATATATAGCATAGACTATACAATAACCATATGCAAATGTAGCAAATGTGATAAGAGAAACCATCCAACAAATAATTAATTCATAACCATATCAATTTACATTTTCCCCCATCCACATTTAATTTATTTAAGCCCGTACAATGTACATATATCATTCATATGCAATATCATACCTGATCGCTCGCTCAATCACATAATTTTACTTCTGACCTAGTATCGTTCACATGACCTCTTTAGTGCAGACTCAGATTTGGTTCCTTGATTAGAACCCGTCATTCTCCTTGCATAGCTATATACTATGATAGAGAATCCTAGAATCAATCAAAATCCATATCCAGTGTTCGTCGTAAAGAATCGAGTGAAAAATTCTAACTCGTATCGATGTATATCATCGTGAAATCAAATATTTAAACCTGGATCAAATAGTTACGTGAATAAAATAATATACGTACAACTTATTATTTATTTCAATTGGTTTCTAACTATATCCCATTCTTTTCGCATTCATATTCTTTTATTTACATTCATTTATTCATAATCATTATTCACATTCATTTATTATTTAGTATTTTTTTTCACTACTAATGGAATTTAAGAACTATTCCATCGAATTTCAATTAAGTTTATAAACATTTTTATACTACAATTCTCATGTTTATTTTCACTTTTCAACTTAAGTCCATATCCACTTTAAAATAAATTCAATTTCATTTAACTTAATTCACTATTTAATTTCAATATTCAATTCTATCAACAACATTCTAAACCATATTCAATTCACTAATTTATTTAATTAGTTCATTTCATTAATTCATTTCAGACCACAATCAATTTCATTAAAAAAATTATTTAACTTAACTTAAATTAAATTTCATTTCAAAAATTCATTATATTTAACTTAACCTAAGTAAAAAATTTATTTCAAATCTGCTTTTCTTAACATTTGTATTCAACAAATTTAAAATTTTGTTTTAACTTACTAATTCTCAAAATTTATAAGTTATAAAACTTATTTTCTCATAATTTCATAAAACACCTAAATGAAAATTTCTAGAGTGTAAACACCCTGTTCTTATTTATTTCAAATCATTTTAAAAACATACTTTTGAATTTTAAAACAAACTTGTTTTACCAAACAACTGTAAAAGAAACAACCATGGTAGCAATTCCTCATTTGGAAACCCTAAAATGAACGTCGATGATGCTGCAGCCATCATCGAAATTATTTTCCAACGACCAAAGTAAGTTCAGTGCTCTTTACCTCTTTTAAATTCCATTTAAAAATATTTCCATTCAAAAAATATTTTTCAAATAATATTATTATTTCCCAAAACTTTGAAAAACAATTTTCAAAATCACCGAGATCTAAATTTTCAAATTCTCAGCCTTTAATCCTTTTTGTTTACAAATCATATTTATACATTTCCCTTATATATAATTTCACTATGGTTATATTAAACCATTTCTTAATTGTTCATCATTATTTACATTATAATAACAACTTTTATTAGAACACAAACAACAAACAACAATGATAATAATCAAATATTATCATTCTCCAACAACCAAACACACCCTATATACTATAATAATATCTGAAAAATTATTCCTTTATATATGAAATATAACCAAGGTAAAATTATTTCATTTACCCAATTTCAAAACAATACTATGTCAAATTGCTCTGTTCAAGTGTTTAGAGACCCCTATCAATAACATTAATTACCCATATTGACCAGAACTCATAAGCCACTCAATAGATTAACCAACAAAATATAAAATATTTTTATATCACTAAAAAATACGCACTCATATATACACACACTCACTCAAACTCAATCTAGGGTACTACTGACCCTATCTATAATGAGTAATCTCTACCAAAGCCAAGGTTCTAGCTTAATCTGGCACTCTGATACCAGTTGTAATGACCCACTTTTTCGTACAGTTTAAGCGGACAATCAACCACACATGATCCACTCAAATTGAATGAAAGGGGAATAGTTAGGAAAAAGAAAGAAGAAAGAAGGAAGAAGAAACTAACAACATAGAATCTCACAGCGGAACGCATAATCTATAATATACAACAAATCTTTACACAAAAATAAATTGTAATATATGTATATACAGACATCAATCAGAGTACACTAACCTATTTCAGACCGGATAGGTGTAACAACCTATCCTCACAATTTGCTAATGAATACAACAATGAAGCAGCAGAAAAATAACTATATACGTAAATACGTCTCTGGGCCTCCAGCTCGTCTCCTGAGCTCCAATGCATCCAAAGCAATCTATAAATGCTCGGTCTGACCCGAGCATTATAATAAAATAACATCCGAGTCAGTCTAGAAAACCAGCGTGAGAAAGCACGCCTAGTTGGATTATTTAAAGTTAGCAAAACCTTTCAAAATAAAAGTATTTCGTAAGACCACACCGAACATAAACACGGATGGGTTTTTACCTTACGATGACCAAAACATTTTCTATAGAAAAATCCATTGATATTATGATAATGCCTATGGGTCAAATTAAAATGCGAATATAGCTATAATGCTTGCATCTCACGTTTCAACATTGTTGGGTACAACTAAATCGGTAAGGATTGTATTGGAGAATGGATTCCATACTATGACAATGCAAGGAACTGCCTTCTGATTGTACATCTCTAGATAAAATGCACCGGGATCTGACAAAAACATCTTGTACCCTTGCCATACAGGACCGGCCTACCACTTGACTAGTAGTACCGAATATGGTCACCCCATACGTTAATGGGCCCTGAAGAATACATGAGTAGACGGTAATCGGTCTAGATATTGGAATGACCATACCCTGAAGGGAGCGACCCACATAGCCTGGCTGCATGCCCGATTTTTGTCATTTCCCGGTTAATGAGGCTTAAGGCTATGTTTTATATTTTATATAGCACTTCCTACTTGGAATGATAACACTGCCCTCCAAGCAACAATGCAATGCCAGCATTCATCCATACAAGTTCGTTTTGGGACTGAACGAAATGCCTAAGAGCTCCGTCTTCAATTCCATCATCTTCAAGATGTCCTCACTTCAAAACACTTGAGTTGGATCGAAGTAGTTTTCGGATAACATATCTGATCCCGGTCTCTTCGAAACAACATCGATAGTTTCCGGTAAACTCAACCACGGTTCTTTAGGAAATAAACAGTTAAAGATAAGAGCGGAGATCACCTCCTAACCGTTAGTGGACGAATTTTCTTATCGTTTATCCTAGGAGAACAAAACGAGATTTATACGCACAATACAACATCATCGGAGATGACTGTGCCATATAACTCATGTGTTTCTCGTAGATATTTTTGAAGTTATGTTTTACGTCCAAATTCGATAGTCGGTTATTTAATTATCAAATAGACAAACATTCAAATAGGGGATTTATTCAAACGGGAAAAACCAACATTGGTTAAGCACACAAGCAACCGATAGCCTCCTTAATAAATCTTTTCATCTATTAAATTCACCTTGTAAATACTTGTATCAATATATTTTTACAAAGATATATAATCAAATTCCTATATTTTCGACATTTGGAAAGATATCCATATACTTATCTCTGTGGTATAGGTCTATTTATAAAACAAAGAAAGATTTCCTTTTTATACAATTCCCAAATCATTTATAAATTCCTTTATAAATTCTAAAATCATTTATAAACTATTTATAAATCCCTAAGCCATTTATAACCTATTTACAAATTATTTCTCAAGTCATTTATAAAACCCTTTATAAATCCACGTAAGTAGTTATAAAATTACTCTTATAATTCTATAAACCAATTTCTAAAATTCGTTTATAAATATCTAACCATTTATAAAACTCCTTCACCTCATAAATAATCCCCCTCTAAGTCTTCAAATCATTTCATAAAACGTCCCTTATATACCCCAAGTTTGTTTATGAACTTAATCTATGAGTCTTGACAACATTTATAATTAAATAAAATCATTTACTTTAAACACTATTATATAATAATAATTATTAGTAATAAACATTATAAATAATAAATAATAATTATTAACCTTAAAACATCTTAAAATAGTAATTAATAATTTTCAAAGACATTATTAATAAACACTAATAATAAATTTTCAACCTTATTGTAAATAATAATAATTAATTCTAAAGAGTATTTATAAATCATTATTATTAATTTCAAACATATTTATTATTTAATCAGTTAATCTTCAAAATATTAAAATATTGGTAAATAACCTTAAAAATAATATTAATTATAAATAAATAACTTTAAAACAATATTAAATAAAAATAACCTTAAAATAATATTAAATAAATACCTTTGAAAAAGATAGATAAAATAGGTTGGAATAAAATAGAAATTAAATCTTTTAAAACAAAATATTTTCGAAACCCAAATTCGAATTTTAAAGTCATTTCCTGACTCAAAATTCAATTCCAACTCCAATAAAAATTTATAGCATTTTTAAAATATTAATTCGAGGCCAATAGCTACCAAACGCTTAACCAATGTCGATATTGATTTTCTATCACTATAAGGTTTAAGTTTTTAACATATAACAATGTCATAAGCAATATTGCCAAAAATTAGGTTTATTATTCAATAATTCATATAACTGGAATTGAAATCAATTCAACAATAGCGAGGAATCCCATTGGATCCCTCCAAATAGTCCCCCTACATCACAGCTTATATATATATATCAGCACATATATATAAATAAAATTCAATAGTGGTGAGGAATTCTGTTGGACCTCTCCAACCTGTTTCTTTGCATCATGACTTATATATATATATATATAATTATATAATATGGGTCATCCGCTCCAGAGACGGGAATAAATCCAAACCAACCGATAAAACAGTAAATCATCTAATCATCCAATCAACAACTTTTATGAACTATATAATATTACTGGTTAGCCAAAAAGGTGAGTTTAACTCACCATTATTTCAGTTGTCGCCGAGGCATCTTGGTTTGAAACTAAAATCAAACGACGTTCAATTTTAATCCAAATTTCAAAGTGCTCCAAATTCGACCAAACCAGTTCCATCATGAAGATTTCGTTATTACGAGCACTACGCAAAAATCTTCACCTCGATTGGACCTCGCATGATCAAGATATGCACGTAGAAATCCCCTACGACGTTCATCTACAAACTAGCACCGCCTTGCCACATCGCAGTCTAATCCAACCATTGAACAAGTCCACTTCGATGTTGGCAACACATCTCTAGTTGGATTCGATCCCTGAAGTGTCATGAAATGGCTCCGATCGATGCAAGCCATTGAAATTTCGGGTCCTTACAGATTTTTCCATAAATGATAAAAGATACATGAAGATAAAACATGGTGTAACATCCCGTATTTTTAAGCTATTGAATTTGAACATTTAATTCGTTTTAAATGTTAATGTGGATCCTTAATTGATTTTGAAATGAATGGATTTGGGTTCAATCAATGAAAATGAGCTATAATTTTAATTTATAGCAATTCTGGTTGAATTTGATTAATGGAAAAATAATAATTAAATATTCGGGATTAGGATAAAAAGGTGAATCTGGGTGTAAATAGCTATAAAATGGTTTTAAAATTTATTTTAAAGTCTATTTGGACATAAATAATGTTGTTGGACTTTTAAAGGAATTTTTAAGTGAATAAATTAATATTTAGGATTTTATATTAATTTAAAAATGAAATTAATATTATTAAAATGCAATTTAATCAGATTTTGGTCTAGAATGAGCCAAAATGATTTTTAATGTGTTTATAAATTTTATATGATTTATTGTTAAGTTAATAAAATTTTAAAGGTGAAATTTTAAGCGTTTCCGTAAATCTTGAAAATCGCCCGAATTAATAGACGAGTTAAAATAGCCTTCCGGGGCACAGTCTCGGAATTCGACGAAACCAGTTCCATTGGATCCGTAATAGTTAGTTATTATCGGATTTCAATTTTCGTAGCAATCGGAGTTGTCGTTTTACCGTGGCAGCTCGAAACGCATCGAAATCGATTTAACCGATTTAATTTTAAATTGATCGTTTAATTCCGTAACTCGCACATACGATCAAATTAGCTTACGAAACCTGTTCCATCGTGTCCGGAACGTAGAAAAACCCCAGGATAGCCTGTCGGAACGTGAGAATTGGAGGTCGTTTGCATTAACGGTTAAATTGAGATATTTTATTAATTAAATAATATTAAATTTATATATATATATAAACGTTTTATTCTCCAAAACCCTAGAAAAGGAGCAGCCGCCGTTCTTAGCAATTCAGTGGCCGATATCTTCTTGTCTTCCCCCTCAAAAATCTTCCAATCCAAGCAACGATTTCAGAAATTTTCAACTGGAGATATGAAGGGGATGGCGAGTTCTTCGAAGTGAACGGTTAAGATCGTATCTCGTGGAGCGTAGGGGGCAGGAGGGTGACGCGTTCGCCACGCGTTTGATGGGTTGCCGTGACGCCTTGAGATGACCGAGTCTCGCCGCAACTGGGGTGGTGATGGAGGCGGCAGGAGGCTTCAGAACGATGGGTCTTGATCGCGTTCGAGAGGATCGAAGAGGGTGTAGTTCGAAACCCTAAATCGCGATTTCTGGGTTCGGCTTTGAACTGTATCGCGTTCGTGAGGGAGAAGGCGACGTGCGGCCGTGATTTGTTCTTTTGAATGTGTGGCCAGATCGTCCTGTTTGGTAACATTTTTAAATAAAAAAAAAGAAATTGTTTTAAATATTAATTCAAACTTTAAAATAGAATATCTTATGCATACGATATCAGGATTTGACGATTTTCATGGCGATGGAATCGCAGAGAGACATACTACGTGATGGTGCAGATCCGGAGTCATTCCGGGCAAGTAGAAATTTGAGTTAAATCGAACGTCGTTCGGTTTAATTTAAACTTCGAACGCTCGCCGAACTCAAAGTGAGTTATTCTCACTCACATCTGGATGCTAGACATTATAAATAATTGATATTTAAATATCTGTGTGGTTGATTGTCTATATTTGTGTTTATCTGTCTGGATTGATATTTATATTGTGATGTGCTAATATTTGTGGATGCAAGGAGAAACAGGTTGGAGGGATCCAACTGGATTCCTCACAATGTAGCAATTAATTTATAATTGATAGTGATACCTGTTTATATGATGTGATTGATAAATCTGGAAATTTAGTTGTTATGTGACATTGTGAAATTGTTGTATAAAATTGTAATCACAGAATTTAATTATAAATGGATAAATTGGGTTTACGAAATAAATGAATTGTTAAATTTAGAATTTTAAAGAATAAAATTTGGAATCGGATTTGAAAAGAAAAATGTAAATTGGGTCAAATTGGGATTTTTGAATATAATGGGTAAATGGGAAGTATAGTTTTCTGGAAATTAAATTTATGGAGTTATAAATTGTTTAAAATAACGGTGTTTATTTTAATATTGACTAATGTTATCCGGAAATTAAAAATATGTTAAATGGAGTTTCCAATTATAAATTAACAAGTTCAAATGAAAAATAGAATGTTTTGAAATGTCGTATTTCATTGGAATTTAATTAAGTGAATTGGAAATTTGGCTTCCATTGGAAATTCACCAAAAATGTTTAATTTAAATGTTTTAAACTATGATTTAAAAATGAATTTCCGGAAATGAAAAATTGTGATTTAACTTCGGAGGAAGTTATAGTTAAGTATGGAATTGGAAATTTATGTTGAAATCATAAATTGACTTGAAATAAATCAGTGGATTTATATGAAAGAGTACTTGGAAATGTTTTGGAAACGGGAAAGTGTTTCCCTGGGAAACCAAGTAAATGTTTTACAAAAGATTTTATTTAACTAAGGTTAAGTTTTAAATCGTTTTAAAAAGTATTTTTAAGAAATCGTTATTTTTAAAGAAATAAATTAATAATTTTTAATACCGTAATAATTTGGGAGTATATTATTAATTATTTTTACAAATGGATTATTTAAAAGTTGGTTTAGCTTAAGTTGTTAAAATTAGTATTTTTCTTCTTATAACGCTATTTTGAATTTAGTTAAACTAAAACCCTTATCTTTAAATCAAAGTTTATGTGTTAATAACTAGTTTTCTTCACATATTTTAAATTTATATTTTGAGTAAATAAATAGAAGTAATTTTCATATTTTAAAGTATATTTCAGTATAAAGTATTTTTAACTGTTTTAAATGCAAATTGTTTTATACTTGGTTATTCCCGATGGGAATAAAGGGTAAAAGATTTACCTTGTAAAGGAAGAGTTTGGAAAATTGTTTTCAAACGAGTTTTGAAAATGTGAAAATATATCATTGAAAGATATTAGAAGAAAATAAATAATATGGAGATTATTTATTGTGTGATGGATGTGTATGGATGTTTGTGAACATTAATTGATAGTTAAATCACCGACTATCAATATTGGCCAAATGCGCGATCGTTTCGAAGAGACCGGGATCGAGTTTCCGTATACCGGGATTCTAGGTCTGGAGACTCGAAAACCACTTCGATCCGGTTTGTACGTTTCGCGAAAACGATTTCGGAGTCGAAGATAGAGCAGTGAAGTGCAAGGGCTAGTCGCTACTAATCCTGAGGATATTTCCAAAATGGATGTAGTAGGGGTAGTGCCTTCGGTTCCGTTCGGACCCGGGACGGACTTGTATGGACGAATGCTTTCGTGACATCGTCAGGTGGACGATGGGCATTCTAAGGGATATGTGCTATAAAGGTATCGTTTAGCCTCAAGCCTCATCAACCGGGAATGACTGAAAATCAGGGGTTATGCAGCAAGGCTTCGTGGGTAGCCCCCACTTGAGAGTAAGGTCATCCCTGTCTAGATGTCCCTTTTATTTCGGCTTAGTGGTGCGGTTGCTGATCCCAACCGTGGGGTGATTTTACTTGGAATTATCCAGTAAGGGATGATTCCGGCTTTGTGTTGCAGGGGAGCGGGCGTACTCCTCGGTACTGTGATCTAGGCCACGTACTGTGACAGGTGGTACCCCAGTGCCTAGTCATTCGTTGGAAATCCATTCTCCCTACGAGCCTGTACGGTTTTGATTGTGCCCAACTATTGTTGAAATGTGAGATGCAAGCATTTCAGCTAGATTCTATTTTACTTTCTATAGACACTATTATAATATCAGAGGATTTTAATATTAAAGTGTTTTAGCTATCGTAAGGTAAAAACCCGTCATGTTTATTTGTGGCGTGGTCTTACGAGATGCTTTTGTTTTCAAAGGATTTTTGAAACTTTAATAATCAATTGGGTGTATTTATGATGCGCTGGTATTCCAGACTGACTCGGGTGTTATTTTATTATAATGCTCGGGTCAGACCGAGTATATTTCAGGATAGGTTGCTATGGAGCTCAGGAGAGGAGCTGGAGTTCGAGACGTATTTCTCGTACTTGTATTATTCCGCTGCTGTGATTGTTGAGATTGTTTGACTGGTTATGATTGGTTGTATTGATATACTCTGATGATGATGTATTGTATATAAACAGATATAGTTTTGATTTGTGTAAAGTTCTGTTCTATATATTATATTTTATTCCGCTGCGACTGTGAGGTTCTGTTGTTGTTTAGTTTCTTCTTCTTCTACCTTCTTTCTTTTCCTACAATCTGTCTTTTCCGGCGTTCGATCGTCGGCATATTATACTGTTGAGTATTTTGTGTCGATTTTCGAGGGTCGAGAAGGGCGGGTCGTCACACTTGGTATCAGAGCTTAGATTGGCGACAACCTAGGCTTTGGTGGGAAATTTCTCATTAAGTAGTCAATAATACTCTATAATGAGTTGAGTGTAATAATAGCTATGAGAGCGTACTTGTTAGTGGATATAAAATTGTTTTTGTACTGTGTTGACTTATCGGTTGAGTGTTTATGAATTCTGGTCGGTGCGGGAAGTACAACCGTATCGATAGGGGTTTCTAAACTCTTAAACAAGATAAACCGACATAGTATTATTTTTAAAGTGGGTAAATGAAATAATTTTACCCAAAATTATATTTTGATATAAAGAAATAATTTTCTAAATTATTATATGTATTGGATGCTTGTTTGGTTGTTTCTTCTATAACCAAATAAGAAATTAAAACATGATCTAAAATTTGAAATGATATATATAAGAAAATAAGAAGTTAAAATATTAAAATGGTTTATAACCAAATGGAATTGATTGAATATGTTTAAATAAGAAGAAGTAAAATTAAAATTTAATTTAAACTAGAATTTTTACCCCGGAAATTTTTGAAAGGGATTTCAAATGAATTTAAACAAAGGTTTGGAAAAATTTTAGAAACCTTGGGAATGTTGAAATGTTTTCCAAAGGTTTTGAAGTTAATGATGGAGCATATTTTGGAAAATATTTTCGAATGGAAATTGATTTGAGGTGAATTTTGGAAGTGGAAAGCATTGAACTCACTTCAGTCGCTGGAAAATAATCCTGATGATGCTGGCCACATCATTAGAATTCATTTTCGAGTCTCTAAAGTGATGGATTGCTACCAAAATAGTTGGTTATGACATTGTTTGGACTTGTTGGGAAACAAGTGATTTTGGAATTTTCAAAGGAAAATTGTTTGGTAAAAGCAGTTTGTTTTGGAATTTGGTATTTGATTTGAATATCAAAAGAGAAATGTGTTGATTTTTATTTCAAATTGGTTTTGAAATAAATCCGGGTAAATTGAATTCTGGGAATTCTATTTTAAATAAAAATGTGAAAGTTGAAATGATTCAACTACATAACTTATAAAGGAAAGTTGATTTAAAGAAGAATTGAGTATATATGGAATGTAAATTTACTTTGAATAAATGAAGGTGAATGGAATATATCTGGATTTAACTTGTGATAAGTTAAATAAAATTAAGAATTTGAAATTGAATTAAATCTAAATGAATTGGAATTAAATGGAAGTTGAGATAACGGTGGAATGTAAATGCTTATGATTGTGCAAATGAATTCATATTCTTAAGTTATTAAGTGTTAAAATTTGACATTGTGATTATAAAAATGTGGATTGGTTTGAAATGAGCAATATAAACTTACAAGTAAATAAGTCGGAGAACTTGAGAATGGAAGATTTGATTTTAACTCAAGTAAAATGGGATTATAATCACAAATGGAAATAATAAATGGAATGGTGAATTCGAACTTAATTTTAAATGGAATGCAAGGTAAGGTGAAACAATTATAAAATATAAAAGAGGTAAGTGAACTGAAGTTAGTAAATAAGTTGAACTTGGATATGGAGAATTAAGATTAAATTGAATTTGGTTTAACTTCGACTAAGATGGAATTAAGCTGAATATTAAAATTTCTGTTGTGTTATGAATAAGAATGAATGTAATTAAATTCTTATTTAAAGTAGTAAAGGAAATGGTTTAAATTCAGGTGGGCTAAATAAAATTTAGATGAACTTGAATTAATTCTGGAAAGGAATTAAATTGAAAATGCATATATAATTTAGTTAACCTTGAATTAAAATGGGATAAGAATTTAGTTTAATGGAAATTTAATTTAGTTGAGGTGATGATGAATGAAGTAAATGTTTACTCAACTAAATCCAAAATGATTGTTTGGAAATGAATTAGTTAAATTAAATGGAAGGTGTATGGTAATGAATAGAATTTGATAGTTGAGTTAAAATTTAGAAAGTAAGTAAAAATCCAGTTGTGGAATGGAATTTAAGTTGGTAATAAGTGTTGGAAGTGAGGATGAATAATGGAATTAACTTATAATAGTGGTGGTTTGAATTGTAAGTAAATTCAAATGAGAGAAATAATTTAAGTGGTCTCTTTGTTAATAAAATAAATTTGTACATGGATTGGATAAATAAACAAAGAGCATTAAAGTTGTAAATGAATTGAAATTTGATTTGAATGAGAATCAAATGAAAATAAAATAAAATTGATATAAGAAGATGATGAAAATGTTGTGAAAGAACTTAAGCAAATTGGAAGAGAAACAAATGATTGTGGATGAGCTTTATTAAGAAATTTGAATGGAATTTGTTGGATAATAAAATTGAATTGAAAGTGAAATGATATTCATTAATTATTGTGGTGAATTAAGAATGTATGAGTTGAATATAACCCAGGATCGAATGATATTAATATAAACTTGAATTTGGTTAATGGAAATAAAGATGTAAAGGAAATATTGAATTTAACAATTGCATTCGGAAAAGAAAATACTTGGATTGTGAACAATGCAAAAATTGAATAAAATTAATACACATCCAAGTTGAAATTAATTTTGAATGGTGATAAGCTTAAGTGACAATAATTTTTGCTTGAATGGCGTGAAAATTTGCATGTATTCAGAATTGAGTTGTTTAAAAAGCAATTGAAGTTGACCTTTGAATAAATTGATATGGATTGGAATCTAATTCAAAAGTTTGTATATAAATGCAAGTGAATTGATTTAAAGAGAGAATGAAATTGATTTTGAATCAATAGGAATGAATTGACCTCTTAATGAGTAATGTTTGCATATGAATGGAAATGGATCATAACTGAAATGCAAATGTTTCAAGTTTAAAATGAAATTTGATTGTAAATCAAATTTGGAATATAAGTAAAATTAAAAGGTAAGAAAGGCATATGTAATCATATTGAAGTGGAAATGAATTGGTTGAGATAAATATGAATTGTATGTAGTGAACTTGAATTTAAAGCATTCAAGTGAAATAAAATGAAGGTTGGACTTGAATAAGAAATTAAAAGATGATTGAAATCTTTAGATTGTTGGTAAAATATGGTTAACATTGTTACATTATGAAATTGCTTGGTTTGGCTATGAAATGGATGTGTGGCTTGCATTTATATTAGAAAGGTTATGAAAATGCTCATATCTTTGAAAACTGATGAGTTTGTTGAGTAAGTACAGGTACGGGAGGCGTTCGAGAGAGTTGGAGCGCGTATATGCATTATATTAGCCGCTCGCTATTTAAATTTGCTTAAAAGGTACGCCTACGCAAATATAATTGGGAAAATGATATATATATTGTGATATATTTTGGTTTCCGGCCATGTGAGCCGATGTATATATATTTGTGTATCCTGCGATATCGCAGAAGCTCCTCCGTGCAAAGGAGATTCTGCCAAAAAATTTCGAAAATTTTGGGAGTTAGAAAATTTTTGGGGTTTTGGGAAAATTTTTAATAACTAGTAAAGTTATTTTGGAAGCGAATGTTAAAATGAAGGCTTTAAAGTAAAGAAAGCAAAGGGTTTTGAAATGGAGCTGAAACTTTTTGGGAAAGTGAATATAAGCTTTTAACTAAGCAAATTGGATAAGTAAATGAGTTTGAGAGTATGTTTCTACCTTAGCAAATTTCGGGGACGAAATTTTTATAAGGGGGGAGGAATGTAACATCCCGTATTTTTAAGCTATTGAATTTGAACATTTAATTCGTTTTAAATGTTAATGTGGATCCTTAATTGATTTTGAAATGAATGGATTTGGGTTCAATCAATGAAAATGAGCTATAATTTTAATTTATAGCAATTCTGGTTGAATTTGATTAATGGAAAAATAATAATTAAATATTCGGGATTAGGATAAAAAGGTGAATCTGGGTGTAAATAGCTATAAAATGGTTTTAAAATTTATTTTAAAGTCTATTTGGACATAAATAATGTTGTTGGACTTTTAGAGGAATTTTTAAGTGAATAAATTAATATTTAGGATTTTATATTAATTTAAAAATGAAATTAATATTATTAAAATGCAATTTAATCAGATTTTGGTCTAGAATGAGCCAAAATGATTTTTAATGTGTTTATAAATTTTATATGATTTATTGTTAAGTTAATAAAATTTTAAAGGTGAAATTTTAAGCGTTTCCGTAAATCTTGAAAATCGCCCGAATTAATAGACGAGTTAAAATAGCCTTCCGGGGCACAGTCTCGGAATTCGACGAAACCAGTTCCATTGGATCTGTAATAGTTAGTTATTATCGGATTTCAATTTTCGTATCAATCGGAGTTGTCGTTTTACCGTGGCAGCTCGAAACGCATCGAAATCGATTTAACCGATTTAATTTTAAATTGATCATTTAATTCCGTAACTCGCACATACGATCAAATTAGCTTACGAAACCTGTTCCATTGTGTCCGGAACGTAGAAAAACCCCAGGATAGCCTGTCGGAACGTGAGAATTGGAGGTCGTTTGCATTAACGGTTAAATTGAGATATTTTATTAATTAAATAATATTAAATTTATATATATATAAACGTTTTATTCTCCAAAACCCTAGAAAAGGAGCAGCCGCCGTTCTTAGCAATTCAGTGGCCGATATCTTCTTGTCTTCCCCCTCAAAAATCTTCCAATCCAAGCAACGATTTCAGAAATTTTCAACTGGAGATATGAAGGGGATGGCGAGTTCTTCGAAGTGAACGGTTAAGATCGTATCTCGTGGAGCGTAGGGGGCAGGAGGGTGACGCGTTCGCCACGCGTTTGATGGGTTGCCGTGACGCCTTGAGATGACCGAGTCTCGCCGCAACTGGGGTGGTGATGGAGGCGGTAGGAGGCTTCAGAACGATGGGTCTTGATCGCGTTCGAGAGGATCGAAGAGGGTGTAGTTCGAAACCCTAAATCGCGATTTCTGGGTTCGGCTTTGAACTGTATCGCGTTCGTGAGGGAGAAGGCGACGTGCGGCCGTGATTTGTTCTTTTGAATGTGTGGCCAGATCGTCCTGTTTGGTAACATTTTTAAATAAAAAAAAGAAATTGTTTTAAATATTAATTCAAACTTTAAAATAGAATATCTTATGCATACGATATCAGGATTTGACGATTTTCATGGCGATGGAATCGCAGAGAGACATACTACGTGATGGTGCAGATCCGGAGTCATTCCGGGCAAGTAGAAATTTGAGTTAAATCGAACGTCGTTCGGTTTAATTTAAACTTCGAACGCTCGCCGAACTCAAAGTGAGTTATTCTCACTCACATCTGGATGCTAGACATTATAAATAATTGATATTTAAATATCTGTGTGGTTGATTGTCTATATTTGTGTTTATCTGTCTGGATTGATATTTATATTGTGATGTGCTAATATTTGTGGATGCAGGGAGAAACAGGTTGGAGGGATCCAACTGGATTCCTCACAATGTAGCAATTAATTTATAATTGATAGTGATACCTGTTTATATGATGTGATTGATAAATCTGGAAATTTTGTTGTTATGTGACATTGTGAAATTGTTGTATAAAATTGTAATCACAGAATTTAATTATAAATGGATAAATTGGGTTTACGAAATAAATGAATTGTTAAATTTAGAATTTTAAAGAATAAAATTTGGAATCGGATTTGAAAAGAAAAATGTAAATTGGGTCAAATTGGGATTTTTGAATATAATGGGTAAATGGGAAGTATAGTTTTCTGGAAATTATATTTATGGAGTTATAAATTGTTTAAAATAACGGTGTTTATTTTAATAATGACTAATGTTATCCGGAAATTAAAAATATGTTAAATGGAGTTTCCAATTATAAATTAACAAGTTCAAATGAAAAATAGAATGTTTTGAAATGTCGTATTTCATTGGAATTTAATTAAGTGAATTGGAAATTTGGCTTCCATTGGAAATTCACCAAAAATGTTTAATTTAAATGTTTTAAACTATGATTTAAAAATGAATTTCCGGAAATGAAAAATTGTGATTTAACTTCGGAGGAAGTTATAGTTAAGTATGGAATTGGAAATTTATGTTGAAATCATAAATTGACTTGAAATAAATCAGTGGATTTATATGAAAGAGTACTTGGAAATGTTTTGGAAACGGGAAAGTGTTTCCCTGGGAAACCAAGTAAATGTTTTACAAAAGATTTTATTTAACTAAGGTTAAGTTTTAAATCGTTTTAAAAAGTATTTTTAAGAAATCGTTATTTTTAAAGAAATAAATTAATAATTTTTAATACCGTAATAATTTGGGAGTATATTATTAATTATTTTTACAAATGGATTATTTAAAAGTTGGTTTAGCTTAAGTTGTTAAAATTAGTATTTTTCTTCTTATAACGCTATTTTGAATTTAGTTAAACTAAAACCCTTATCTTTAAATCAAAGTTTATGTGTTAATAACTAGTTTTCTTCACATATTTTAAATTTATATTTTGAGTAAATAAATAGAAGTAATTTTCATATTTTAAAGTATATTTCAGTATAAAGTATTTTTAACTGTTTTAAATGCAAATTGTTTTATACTTGGTTATTCCCGATGGGAATAAAGGGTAAAAGATTTACCTTGTAAAGGAAGAGTTTGGAAAATTGTTTTCAAACGAGTTTTGAAAATGTGAAAATATATCTTTGAAAGATATTAGAAGAAAATAAATAATATGGAGATTATTTATTGTGTGATGGATGTGTATGGATGTTTGTGAACATTAATTGATAGTTAAATCACCGACTATCAATATTGGCCAAATGCGCGATCGTTTCGAAGAGACCGGGATCGAGTTTCCGTATACCGGGATTCTAGGTCTGGAGACTCGAAAACCACTTCGATCCGGTTTGTACGTTTCGCGAAAACGATTTCGGAGTCGAAGATGGAGCAGTGAAGTGCAAGGGCTAGTCGCTACTAATCCTGAGGATATTTCCAAAATGGATGTAGTAGGGGTAGTGCCTTCGGTTCCGTTCGGACCCGGGACGGACTTGTATGGACGAATGCTTTCGTGACATCGTCAGGTGGACGATGGGCATTCTAAGGGATATGTGCTATAAAGGTATCGTTTAGCTCAAGCCTCATCAACCGGGAATGACTGAAAATCAGGGGTTATGCAGCAAGGCTTCGTGGGTAGCCCCCACTTGAGAGTAAGGTCATCCCTGTCTAGATGTCCCTTTTATTTCGGCTTAGTGGTGCGGTTGCTGATCCCAACCGTGGGGTGATTTTACTTGGAATTATCCAGTAAGGGATGATTCCGGCTTTGTGTTGCAGGGGAGCGGGCGTACTCCTCGGTACTGTGATCTAGGCCACGTACTGTGACAGGTGGTACCCCAGTGCCTAGTCATTCGTTGGAAATCCATTCTCCCTACGAGCCTGTACGGTTTTGATTGTGCCCAACTATTGTTGAAATGTGAGATGCAAGCATTTCAGCTAGATTCTATTTTACTTTCTATAGACACTATTATAATATCAGAGGATTTTAATATAAAAGTGTTTTAGCTATCGTAAGGTAAAAACCCGTCATGTTTATTTGTGGCGTGGTCTTACGAGATGCTTTTGTTTTCAAAGGATTTTTGAAACTTTAATAATCAATTGGGTGTATTTATGATGCGCTGGTATTCCAGACTGACTCGGGTGTTATTTTATTATAATGCTCGGGTCAGACCGAGTATATTTCAGGATAGGTTGCTATGGAGCTCAGGAGAGGAGCTGGAGTTCGAGACGTATTTCTCGTACTTGTATTATTCCGCTGCTGTGATTGTTGAGATTGTTTGACTGGTTATGATTGGTTGTATTGATATACTCTGATGATGATGTATTGTATATAAACAGATATAGTTTTGATTTGTGTAAAGTTCTGTTCTATATATTATATTTTATTCCGCTGCGACTGTGAGGTTCTGATGTTGTTTAGTTTCTTCTTCTTCTACCTTCTTTCTTTTCCTACAATCTGTCTTTTCCGGCGTTCGATCGTCGGCATATTATACTGTTGAGTATTTTGTGTCGATTTTCGAGGGTCGAGAAGGGCGGGTCGTCACACATGGAGATAATGGATAAAAAGATAAAAGTTATATAACTCATTTATATAGAAACATAAATATAAATATTTCTTTAACTTGATTATTACAAACAAATGAAAAAAGTTAAAAATGCTTATATTCACAATGGTTAAGTTATGCTACAAACTTACAACTCGATAATTTTTTTTTCTCCATTTAAAATTGATTTTTCCGTGAAATGATAAATAAATGATACGTGAAGGCAGAACATAGAGAAGAAAGATAAAAAGAATATAAATGATAAAATATAAAACATAAAACATAAAACATAAATATTATAACGCTTATATTAAAACAAAAATCGAATATATTTTTAACATGAGCATTACAAACAAATGAAAAAAGTTAAAAATTTATACTCCCAAAGGTATGTTATGCTACAGACTCTGCTTAACACCTTATCATATTAAGTTACGAAGTTACGAAAACTGACAAAATATATTGCTACAGTGAAATAGTCAATCATCTCGCTAAATGTGTTATCATATTTGAGTTGAAGCATTATCTTGAATCACTATACTATATGAGTAGTTTTACAAAGTTGTGCGATCTCACACTGAATGTCGACTAAGTAGCATCAATTACCTGATTTGACGAATAGTCACTTACAATTATTTCATAGTTCTAGATATTGATAACGTTGTTGATACATATAATTTAATGATAATATATCTATTGTAAGGAAAACTAAAACCTTGGTTAAGACAACACAAAGTAACAAATGTCGTCAAAGCTAATAAAAGCTAATGGATGCGGAACTAAAAATACTCACCATTCAAGTTATTAAGTCCAAATTACTATGTTTAACAACTGAAAAAAGTTATACGTAGTAACGATGAAAAGCAGAAATAGTTAATGTTTTAATATATATTGTATTCTGAATGATCAAAAAGATAAATTATTCATCTTTATAGATGCAACTATAAATAATTAAAAATTTAATTGAATGGAATGATAACAATAACTATCTTTTTATACATTAACTTAAGAACAATAAATCGAACTGTTTGTTCTTGAGTTACGTTTAATTTGTATTGAATCGGTACTGATTTAAAGGATTAACAATAAAAGTTTTCACACAGACTATTTGTAGAGCCTGTACATCAAATAAAAGTAACATGTACCGAATTAGCTTTGAATTAGGTTTAACTTGACATTTTTCTAAATTAAAAAATATAAATTTACCTTTAAAGACGGATTTAAAGTTGGTGTTAGGCCTGTCAAACGGGTTGGGTTGGGTCAAAATGGGTTGGGTCGAGTTTGACCCAACCCATTTATGACCCATTCTTTTTTACCCATTTATGACCCAACCCATTTATGACCCACCCAACCCACTTAATAAGCGGGTTGCTCATTTAACCCATTTAAAGATTTAAATTTAATTTGACTAATAAAAAACAAATAAATATAAAATAATTCTAATTCTAATTTTTATATTTTGAGTTCCGATAAAAATTTAAAATTATAATTTTCATCAAAATTCAAATACGGGAATGCGGGAGCTTATTATTTTCTAAGTACAACTGTCAGCCCCTTGGAGAACTACAGTGTGCGTTCACACGATAAAGTATCTGAGTGTTCCATACTGTCCGTAATCTATGTGGAAGTTAATCGGTTGAAGTCCCGCCTGATTCCGAGTTAGAACGAAGGAGTTATTGTTGTCCAAATAAAAAAAATAGCGGCTTCTGCACTAGGCGGAGTTCAAATATGTGGATGTGGTAGCCTGTTATTTTCTAAGTACAACTGTCAGTCCCCTTGGAGAACTACAGTGTGCGTTCACACGATGAAGTATCTGAGTGTTCCATACTGTCCGTAATTTAGGTGGGAGTTCATCGGTCGAAGTCTCGCCTGATTCCGAGTTAGAAAGAAGGAGTTGTTGCAGTCCAAACAAAAAAAATAGCGGCTTCTGCACTAGGCGGAGTTCAAATATGGGGATGTGGTAGCCTGTTATTTTCTAAGTACAACTCTCAGTCCCCTTGGAGAACTACAGTGTGCATTCACACGATGAAGTATCCGAGCGTTCCATACTGTCCGTAATTTAGGTGGGAGTTTACACTACTAAAACGGCTTCGTATAGCGGCAGGCGTTTGCGACGGCTGGCGACGGCTAAAAAATGCGGCCGTCGCTAGCCGTCGCTATACGAAATATACAAGCTGCTTCCCGCGAGCAGAACTTTCATTCCTTTCCCACCAAAATTAAACCCTCCTTCCCCTAATCTACCGCCCCCCGTCACCGCAGTCGCCGCCCCGCCTTCCACCGCCTCCAAATCACCCAAATTCGCCTAGGTATGCTTCTAATCTCTATTTTGAATGTAAATTTGATGTTTTTAGGTTTAGTTTAAACCCTAATTAAATTAAGATTTGTTGTTAAATTAGGATTTGTTGTTAAATTAGGTATTAGTAGTGTTGTATGTTGATTTGGTAGATTAATTAGTTTATTATCATGAAGTTAAATTAGGTATTAGATTAATTAGTTTATCATGAAGTTGAATAAATGGTTGATGTAGATAATTAGTGTTGGCGATTAACATGGTTAGTTGTGTTAGGTGAAAAATTAGTGTATATTAATGATTAACTTGGTTATTGATAAATTTACATGAAAGTATTTCATAGTTTATAAAATTGATAAATTATAAATTTAAGTTGTTAAGTGAATTTAAATTGACAAATTTATCTTGTTTAATAATTAGGTTTTTATTGTTTTCTAATTATCTATTTGATAATTAGATTTTGTTGTTTTCTAATTATCTTCATTGATAATTCTTCTATTTATCTTGTTGATTTAGCGACGGCTAGCGACGGCCATTTTAATAATTTTAGCGATGGCTAGCGACGGCTAGCGACGGCCAAAATGCAAAAGGTTGTATATATTGTACAAAAATAAAGTTTATACAAAAAATTAAAAAATGAATATGAGAACATTAAAAATTCTGCAAATATCTAAAAAAAAATTAAATTAGGAAATGACTTTAAAAACAACTGATATTGTACTAAAATCGATTTTGTAAAGAAATTAAGAAATGAATATAACAACAATAAATATTCCGCTAAAATCTATGTCGTAAAAAAATAAAGAAATGAATATTGAACTAAAATTGTTAATTGAATGTTGAACTAAAATTTAAATATACAAATTTATGAAATAAAATTTAAATAGTTGAAACATTGTCAAAATTTGAAAAGAACAACAATATTTGATAAAATTTAAAGAAATTTTTCTATCCCTTTGATTGGCTTTGGCCCCGTTTGGCAAGTGTTGTATATGATCGTTATATGGATGTTCGTTTTGTAACGGAATGGAAATTTATATTCATCTGATACAATATTTGTCGGATTTGTCCCTGTATTGGGCAAGTTACAAACACAACAAAGTAATTACATATTATAAATCATTTCATTTTAAACGGTTACAAAATTTCGACAGCACTTCCTTTACGTTCCCTGTGTACACGCATTTGTGTACGATACAGGGAACAGAAGGGAAGTGCTGCCGAAATTTTGTTGAACCGTTTAATCTGAAATGATTTATAAAATGTAATTACATTATTGTGTTTGTAATGGGAAGTAGGATGACTGACCACCGAAGTGAAAACCAAAATACCAAAAAATAAAAAAATAAAGTGAAGTTTTTATTTTGAATTTTCTGCAACGATGAACTGTTTACAATGGAGAATGGTTGAAAATTAATGATTTAAATTGTCTAACATACATTTTCAAATCAGGAAAAATGTTCAATTATTTTCTCGACCGTACTTGGATGTATGAAATCAGAACTGGAAAGAAGGGATCAATAAAGCAACATTTCTACAACGGTGTACACGAATTTATTAGATTTGCTAAATCTAATAACCGAAACAACACAGAAATTCGTTGCCCGTGTAGTAAGTGCCAACATTTGAAGCATTGGAAACCAAATATAGTTGAAGTACATTTGTATCAATATGGTTTCATGCCTGATTATTATTTCTGGGATCGTCATGGAGAACTTGTTGAACCTACACCTAATACTGTAGTGTTAGAGGACGGTAATATGATGACGAATCCGATAGAAAATATAATGGATGATGCAGCACAATCAATGTTTCCTACAATTGAAGCTGTCGATGATGATGAAAATGTCAAAGAAGAACCGACTGCGGGAGCTAAAAAAATATACGATTTGTTGGATTCTCCTAAGAGGCCATTGTGGGACGGATGTAAAAGCGGAACCGAACTTTCGGTAACCGCCGAATACATAACTATGAAATCAAAATTCAACCTTACGGAAGCTGCATATACAGTAGTTGTACAAGCCGCAAAACGACACATGCCACCCAATAATCTGATGTGCGATAGTCATTATAAAGTAAAAAAATTGATGTCCGCTTTCGGTCTACCGTACGAGAAGATAGATGCATGTATGAAAGGTTGCATGTTGTATTGGAAAGACGACGTTGACCTCAGAAAATGCAAAATATGTAACGAAGAAAGATACAAACCAAGGAAGAAGAAAGGGAAAGAAGTCTCGTACAAAAGAATGCATTATTTACCCATCACTCCCAGACTTCAAAGATTATATGCATCTTCTGCTACGGCCTGTCATATGCGATGGCATAGTGTGAGAACAGAGGAAGAAGGAACTTTGATACATCCATTCGACGGAGAAGCATGGAAACATTTCGATAAGACTTATCCCGCATTTGCTGCGGAAAGCCGTAATGTCAGACTTGGTTTATGTACGGATGGATTTTCACCATTTTCACAGTTTGGTAGTAAATATTCATCCTGGCCAATTATTGTTACTCCGTATAATTTACCTCCATGGATGTGTATGAAGACACCATATATGTTTCTCACCACTGTCGTTCCCGGCCCTCATGATCCAACCCAAGGAATTGATGTTTATTTACAACCATCGATCGAAGAGTTGAAGAAACTGTGGAATGAAGGAGTCGAAACTTACGATGTATCAAGGGAAAAAAAATTTCGTATGTTCGCTTCTTTGTTATGGACTATTAATGATTTTGCTGCATACGGGATGCTTTCTGGTTGGAGTACGGCCGGTCGTCTAGCATGCCCTTATTGTATGGAAGAAACAAGAGCATTTTCGTTACGATATAGGAAGAAAATTTCATGGTTTGATTGTCATCGGTATTTTCTTCATCCCAATCATACTTTTAGAAGAGATAAGAAAATTTTCATAGCTAACAGAGAAGAGAATTTGAAACCACCCATGGTTTGGTCAAGCGAGGAAATATACGAAATTGTAAGGGACTATCCAAAGATACATGAAACTGGAGTCCAGACTGAAATCCCAAGAAAGTCAGACATTCATAATTGGTGCAAACAAAGTATATTTTGGGAGTGACCATATTGGAAAGATCTGTTACTCCGACATAATATTGACGTGATGCACAACGAAAAGAACGTGTTTGATAATCTGTTTAATACAATTTTGAATGTAAAGGGCAAAACCAAGGACGATTTGAATTCAAGGCTTGATATAGCAAACTATTGTAAGCGCCCGGAACTTCATATGAAGCTTAATGACAATAAAAAACCGAAAGCATGCTATGAGCTAGACAATAAGCAAGTAAAACTCGTGCTAAAGTGGGTGGAAGAATTAAGATTTCCCGATGGGATTTCTTTCAATCTTCGTAGATGTGTTGACTTCAAAAATAGTAAACTGAGTGGGATGAAAAGTCACGATTGTCATATCATGATGGAATATTTACTACCCATGGCTTTCAAAGAACTGTTGCCCGTAAAGTATGGAACGTTATAACAAAGTTATGTTTGTTTTATAAACAGCTTTGTTCGACAACATTAAAGGTGGATCGTATACGTAAACTTGAAGTAGAAATACCCATACTGCTATGCAAACTGGAGAAAATACTTCCACCTGGTTTCTTTAACGTAATGGAGCATTTACCTGTTCATCTTCCATCCGAAGCACTTCTTCGAGGTCCTGTGCAATATGGATGGATGTATCCGTTTGAGAGGTAAAATATGTGCAATGTTCATGTCAATTTCGAATTCAAATTTGTATATCTAAATATGTAATAAATATCTTAATAGGTACTTGAATCATCTGAAGAAGAAGATTCGACAAAAAGCCCGAGTTGAGGGTTCGATATGCAAATCGTATCTTGAAGAAGAAGCCTCATTTTTTTCTCTCACTACTTCAAGGACGATGTGAACTTATCGTTTGTAACTGTTCCTCGAAATGAGGAAGTCGTTGAACAAAATTCTTCTCAAACAATGTTATCCGTTTTTAGACAATATGGTAGACCTGGTGGAAAATGTGTGGAAATATGGTTGGACGATAGAGACCACCATGTAGCACACACGTATGTTCTTTTAAATTGTGTCGAAGTCGCACCATTTGTCAAGTAATAATTAATTCACTTGTAATTTACTTTTACGTACATAATAATTATAACACATATTACATATATGCAGTATCTACGAATCACAGTATCCATCTGGCGATCTCAGTAAAAAATTTGCCAAATGGTTTTTGAACTATGTTTATGAGCCAAGAAACTATGTCGTTGATGAAGGCTTAAGATATCTTGCGATTGGACCGAAAAGAAATGTGAAGACTTATCCAATATTCTTCGTCAATGGGTTTAAGTTCAACACGAAAGATTACGGGGCTGAAAAATTAACATATAACAGCGGGGTATTTGTCAAAGGCAGTGATGATCCAGATGAGCATTTAAAAGATTTTTACGGCGTCTTAACACAGATTCTAGAGTTGACATATTATGTTGAACCTTTAGAAAAGGTTTTTTTATTTAAGTGCAATTGGTTCAGTAACGTTCCTGGTTCCGGAATCAACATGCATAAAGAGTATAAACTTATTGAAATAAGGCATACATCACACTACTATAAGTATGATCCTTTTGTATTAGCCAAGCAAGCGTTACAAGTTTATTTTGCTCCGTATCCATCTTTGAAAAGAGATAAAGCGGATTGGTCTGCTGTTTTCAAAACAAAACCAAGGTTTACGTTTGATGGAAATAATATTCCAGATGAAACAGCATATCAAGCCGATCTTGAACCAAATACAGAAATAATAACAACTGATGATATTGATGTTGGGCCTTTGAATGATGAATCGAACGTCTTATTTGATGCATTCGAAAGTACCGAAGAAAATGAGATAGAATACGAGATTGAGTCTGAATCAGAAAACGATGAAGACTGATCGTTATTGATATAATTGTTATGTGATAGTGATTGAAACATGCTATGTAATAGTAAATTTCTGTAATTGTTCTGTGATGATCATTTAGTTAATTTTTATCCATGTTTTGTACTAGTAAATTTTTATAATTGTTCTGTGAAAGTGATTGAAACATGCTATGTAGTAGTGAATTTCTATTATTGTTCTGTGATGATCATTTATTTAATTTTTATCCATGTTTTGTACTAGTAAATTTTTATAATTGTTTCTGTGAAAGTGATTGAAACATGCTATGTAGTAGTGAATTTCTATAATTGTTCTGTGATGATATTGTTTTTCTATAGTAGATATGTCTGGGAGGAGACGAAGTATGACAAGCACGCCATCCCCATCTCCCGGTGCAGGTGGTAGTGGCACTACACTGGACTTACATCCGATGGCAAAAGTTGTTCCGAAAAGTGCCGGGTAAGTATCAATTTTATTTAAAGTATAAGTTTTAAAATCCACTAAACATGTATATCATAACTTTTGCAGGGCCTTTGAGGTGGAGCCATCAAATTATATTCTATAGGTTTCGAGGAAGGCTTTTCAGAGCCGGATGGATGGTTATTGGCCTCGCTGGGACGACATCCCCCCTCATGTCAAGAACGCAATACAGGCTGATTTACTTGTAAGTAGTAGTTTGAATTTCAGTTGTAAATTAATATAATCTATATAACTTAAAATAATTTCAATTTACAGGCTGCAGTCCGCGTTGACCCTAACGACATGGACGTTTTCTTAAATCACTAGAACAAAAGAATGAGGAAAAATTACAGGGATACATTGTCCAAGGCTAAGAATTCAGGCAAAAAGCCGAACTGGATGGGTGACGGTGTATGGACTGATCTTCTTCGGCTTTGGGACACTCCGGCAGCAAAAGTAAGTAATATATGTTTGCTTTGTTATTTAAATCTAAAATAAATCTCGCAAGATATATACGTGATAATTTATCTTAATTTGTAGGAATTATCTGCGCGGAACCGGGCTAACAGGAATAAAAATCCTGCATTGCACCGTGGTGGCTCCAAATCCTTCCAGGAGCATAAGAGAGCTGGTAATTAAATTTATAAACTGTGTTTACATTTTATTAAAATATTTTATAATCAGATTAGCAATAATATTTATATATTTTCAGGCTACGAGATACAACCGCGAGCCCACTATGGCCGAGTTGTTCAAGGTGACGCATGCCGTGGAGAGGACTGATGAAGAAGGCAATGTTTCTTACGAATGGACGGATGACAAATCCCAATCCGTAATGGTAAACTTATTTATTGTTAATAACAATATTTTGTCTTATTTTATTTTCAAAAACTTGAAATTCGGTTTTTATCGTGTAAAATAATTGTTTGTAATCGCATGAGAGGTACGAAGCTGAGCGGGCTCGGGTAGCACAGTCCACTGGTCGGGAAGAGCTTATGCTAGAGGAGGCGAACAATATTTGGGATGCTATTATTGACCCGCCTTCTCGGACCAATGTGCGGTATAGCTATGGAAATCTGGAGGTAAATTTTGACATGTACTAATATATAAATTTACACATGCATATGAATAGTTAAATAATTTTAATAATATTATATATATATATACTAATATATAAATAATTATGAACTATTTTACAGGCGATGAGATCGCAGAGTGCATACAGGAGGTCCTAGCAAGAAGAGGAGATTGCTCAGTTGAAGAAAACAGTGGATGAAATAAATGATTGGAGGAAGAGTTTCTTCGAGCAATAGCTGGATGAGCGGATTGCAGGTTATTTGCAACAGCATGGGAGGATGCCTGGAGAGGATGGCAGCGATGATGAGGAGCAGGTATGTAACATCCCGTATTTTTGAGCCATTGAATTTTGAACATTTAATTCATTTTAAATGTTCACTGTGGATTTCTAATTAATTTTGGAACAAAGAGAATCGAGTTCAATTTATAAAACGAGTTATAGATTTTAAAATATGATAATTCGATTCAAATTTGGAATAGTAATTAAATATTCGGAATTTAGATAAAAGGTGAATTTGGGTTAAATGATTATAAAAATGGTGTTTAAATGTATTTTTAGGTTCAATTGGTTATAAACAATAATGTTGGATTTTTAGATGAATTTAAAAGTCGACAAGTTATTATTTGGAATTTTATATTAATTTAAAATGAATTTAATATTATTAAAATGCAATTTAATTAGATTTTGGTCCGGATTGAGCCAGAATGATTTTTAATGTGTTTATAAATTTTATATGATTTCTTGTTAAGTTAATAAAATTTTAAAAATGAAATTTTAAGCGTTTCTGATAATTTCAGAAAATCGCCTGATTTAATAGACGAGTTAAAATAGCCTTCCGGGGCACAGTCTCGGAATTCGACGAAACCAATTCCATTGGATCCGAAATAGTTAGTTATTATCGGATTTCAATTTTCGTAGCTATCGGAGTTGTCGTGTGACCGTGGCAGCTCGAAACGCATCGAAATCGATTTAACCGATTTAATTTTAAATTGATCGTTTAATTCCGTATCTCACGCATACGATCGAATTAGCTTACGAAACCTGTTCCATTGTGTCCGGAACGCAGAAAAACCCTAGGATAGCCTGTCGGAACGTGAGAATTGGAGGCCGTTTGGATTAACTGTTAAATCGAGAAATTTATATTAATTAAATAATATTTTAACCATTATATATATTTAAAAATTGAAACCCTAGCATCAGTAGAAACGCAGCCGCCACCATATAGTTTCAATGGCCGGTAGTGATTGGTCTTCTTCCTCCCCAATCTCCTAATCCACACATCAATTCGTAAAATTTCCAACTGCAAAATCGACAAGCTCGTTATGAACTATAGATCCAACGGTCGTGCTCGAATGCGGAGGATCGTGGGGGCCGGAATCTCGCTGCGTGCGTCGTTGTTTCAATCGCGTGGCGCGCGACGTGGGGGGGACCGAGTTCGACTGGATCTTGGCTGGGGGTAGGCGATCTAGGGGGCTTCGATGTGGTGACTTCCGATCAGATTCTAGAGTGTCGTGGTGGCCGCGATTTCTAAACCTAAGTGTCGACGATGGGTTCACGCGTGTACGTGATGGCCAGGAGTTCAACGCGTGAAGAAAGATAGGGGAGCGGGCTTGTTTTGCTGAACGTGATGAATGACCAGATTTCGTCTGGTAAAATAAAATAAAAATATATAGAGAAATTTGTTTTTAAATCGTTATCCAAACTTCGTAATATCATAACGAACTCATACGATCTCAGATTCAGACGATTTTGGATGCATTGGAATCGCAGAGAGACGTACTACATGATGGTGCAGATCCGGAGTCATTCCGGGCAAGTAAAAATTTGGGTTAAATCGGACATCGTCCGGTTTAATTTAAATTTCGAACGCTCGCCGAAATTCAAAGTGAGTTTTTCTCACTCACATCTGGATGCTAGACATTATAAATAATTGATATTTAAATATCTGTGTGGTTGATTGTATATATCTGTGATTATTAGTCTGGATTGATATTTATATTGCGATGTGCTAATATCTGTGATGCAGGGAGAAACAGGTTGGAGAGATCCAACTGGATTCCTCACAATATAGCAATTATTTTATAATTGATAGTGATACCTGTTTATATGATGTGATTGATAAATCTGGAAATTTAGTTGTTCTGTGACATTGTGGTATAAATTGTAATCACAGAATTAAATTATAAATGGCTAAATTGTGTTTTTACGAAATAAAATGAATTGTTAAATTTAGAATTTCAAAGAATAAAATTTGAAAATCGGATTTGAAAGGAAAAATGTAAATTGGGTCAAATTGGGATTTTGAATATAATGGGAAGTTTATGAAATGGGCAAATGGAAAGTATAGTTTTCTGGAAATTTAATTTATGGAATTATAAATTGTTTAAAATAACGATGTTTATTTTAATAATGGCTAATGCTATCCGAAAATTAAAAATATGTTAAATGGAGTTTCCGACTATAAATAAACAAGTTCAAATGAAAAACAGAATGTTTTGAAATGCCGTATTTCATTGGAATGTAATTAAGTGAATTGGAAATTTGGCTTCCATTGGAAATTCACCAAAAATGTTTAATTTAAAATGTTTTAAACTATGATTTTAAAAATGAATTTCCGGATATGGGAAATTGGGTGTGAACTTCGGAGGAAGTTATAGTTAAATATGGGATTTGGGATTTATGTTGTAAAACATAATTGACTTGAAATAAATCAGTGGATTTATATGAAAGAGTACTTTGGAATGTTTTGAAACGGGAAAGTGTTTCCCTGGGAAAACCAAGTAAATGTTTTACAAAAGATTTTATTTAACTAAGGTTAAGTTTTAAATCGTTTTAAAAGTATTTTTAAGAAATTGTTATTTTTAAAGAAATAAATTTATAATTTTAATACCGTAATAATTTGGGAGTATATTAGAAATTATTTTTACAAATGGATTTATTTAAAAGTTGGCTTTAGCTTAAGTTGTTAAAATTAGCATTTTTCTTCTTATAACGCTATTTTGAATTTAGTTAAACTAAAACCCTTATTTTTAAATCAAAGTTTATGTGTTAATAACTAGTTTTCTTTACATATTTTAAATTTATATTTTGAGTAAATAAATAGAAGAAATTTTCATATTTTAAAGTATATTTCAGTATAAAGTATTTTAACTGTTTTAAATGTAAATTGTTTTATACTTGGTTATTCCCGATGGGAATAAAGGGTAAAAGATTTACCTTGTAAAGGAAGAGTGGAAAATTGTTTTCAAATGAGTTTTGAAAATGTGAAAATATATCTTTGAAAGATATTAGAGGCAAATAAATAATATGGAGATTATTTATTGTGTGATGGATGTGTATGGATGTTTGTGAACATTAATTGATAGTTAAATCACCGACTATCAATATTGGCCAAATGCGCAATCGTTTCGAAGAGACCGGGATCGAGTTTCCGTATACCGGGATTCTAGGTCTGGAGACTCGAATACCACTTCGATCCGGTTTGTACGTTTCGTGTAACGTGTTCGGAGTCGAAGATGGAGCAGTGAAGAGCAAGGGCTAGTCGCTACTAATCCTGAGGATATTTCCAAAATGGATGTAGTAGGAATAGTGCCTTCGGTTCCGTTCGGACCCGGGACGGACTTGTATGGACGAATGCTTTCGTGACATCGTCAGGTGGACGATGGGCATTCTAAGGGATATGTTCTGAAAGGTATCGTTTAGCCTCAAGCCTCATCAACCGGGAATGACTGAAAATCAGGGGTTATGCAGCAAGGCTTCGTGGGTAGCCCCCACTTGAGAGTAAGGTCATCCCTGTCTAGATGTCCCTTTTATTTCGGCTTAGTGGTGCGGTTGCTGATCACAACCGTGGGGTGATTTTACTTGGAATTATCCAGTAAGGGATGATTCCGGTCTTGTGTTGCAGGGGAGCGGGCGTACTCCTCGGTACTGTGATCTAGGCCACGTACTGTGACAGGTGGTACCCCAGTGCCTAGTCATTCGTTGGAAATCCATTTTCCCTACGTGCCTTGTACGGTATTTGTTTGTATACCTAGTATGCTGGAATTTAATCATGTAACAATTTCAGCTATTTTAATAAGTATTTGTATCTAGACACTATTATAATATCAGAGGATTTTTATAAAAAGTGTTTTAGCTATCGTAAGGTAAAAACCCGACATGTTTATTTGTGGCGTGGTCTTACGAGATGCTTTTGTTTCAAAGGATTTTTGAACTTTAATAATCAGTTTGGATGTATTTATGATGCGCTGGTATTCCAGACTGACTCGGGTGTTATTTTATTATAATGCTCGGGTCAGACCGAGTATATTTCAGGATAGGTTGCTATGGAGCTCAGGAGAGGAGCTGGAGTCCGAGACGTATTTCTCGTACTTGTATTATTCCGCTGCTGTGATTATTGAGACTGTTTGACTGGTTATGATTGGTTGTATTGATATACTCTGATGATGATGTATTGTATATAAACAGATATAGTTTTGATTTGTGTAAAGTTCTGTTCTATATATTATATTTTATTCCGCTGCGACTGTGAGGTTCTGATGTTGTTTAGTTTCTTCTTCTTCTACCTTCTTTCTTTTCCTACAATCTGTCTTTTCCGGCGTTCGATCGTCGGCATATTATACTGTTGAGTATTTTGTGTCGATTTTCGAGGGTCGTGAAGGGCGGGTCGTCACATTTGGTATCAAAGCTTAGGTTGGCGACAACCTAGGCTTTGGTGGGAAAATTACTCATTATAAATAGAGTCGGAAGTACTCTATAATGAGTTGAGTGTAATAATAGCTTTGAGAGCGTACTTGTTAGTGGATATAAAATTGTTTTTGTACTGTGTTGACTTATCGGTTGAGTGTTTATGAATTCTGGTCGGTGCGGGAAGTACAACCGTATCGATAGGGGTTTCTAAACTCTTAAACAAGATAAACCGACATAGTATTATTTTTAAAGTGGGTAAATGAAATAATTTTACCCAAAATTGTATTTTGATATATAAAGAAATAATTTTCTAAATTATTATATATATTGGATGTTTGTTTGGTTGTTAATACAGTAATCAAATAAGAAATTGAAGTATGTCTAAAATTTGAAATGATTTCTAAGCAAATAAGAATTTAAAATATTAAAATGGTTTATAACCAAATGGAATTGATTGAATATGTTTTAAATAAGAAAAGTAAAAATTAAAATTTGATTTAAACTAGAATTTTGACCCCGGAAATTTTGAAAGGGATTTCAAATGGAATTAAACAAAGTTTTGGGAGTTTGACTTTGTGGAAATGTTAGAAATGTTTTCAAAAGCATTTCTAAGAATGGAGTATATTTTGGAAAATATTTTTGAATGGGAATTGATTTGAGGTGAATTTTGGAAGTGGAAAGCATTGAACTCCCTTCAGTCGCTGGAAAATAATCCTGATGATGCTGGCCACATCATTAGAATTCATTTTCGAGTTTCTAAAGTGATGGATTGCTTCCGAGGTGATTGGTTAAGATATTTGTTTATACTTGTTTATATACAAGTTGTTTTCACAATTTCAAAGAGAAAACTTGTTTGGTAAAAGCAGATTGTTTTGAAATGTGGTATTTGATTTGGATATCAAATGGAAATGTGTTGATTTTTATTTCAAATTGGTTTTGAAATAAATCCGGGTAAATTGAATTCTGGGAATTCTATTTTAAAATAAAAATGTGAAAGTTGAAATGATTCAACTATATAACTTATAAAGGAAAGTTGATTTAAAGAAGAATTGAGTATATATGGAATGTAAATTTACTTTGAATAAATGAAGGTGAATGGAATATATCTGGATTTAACTTATGATAAGTTAAATAAAATTAAGGATTTGAAATTGAATTAAATCTAAACGAATTGGAATTAAATGGAAGTTGATATAAAGGTGAAGTGTAAATGCTTATGATTGTGCAAATAAATTCATATTCTTAAGTTATTAAGTGTTAAAAATTGACATTGTGATTATAAAAATGTGGATTGGTTTGAAATGAGCAATATAAACTTACAAGTAAATAAGTTGGAGAACTTGAGAATGGAAGATTTTATTTTAACTCAAGTAAAATGGAATTATAATCACAAATAAAAATGGTTAAGTGGAATGGTGGATTCGAACTTAGTTTTAAATGGAATGCAAAGTAAGGTGAAACAATGATAAAATATAAAAGAGGTAAGTGAACTGAAGTTAGTAAATAAGTTGAACTTGGATATGGAGAATTAAGGTTAAATTGAAATTGGTTTAACTTCGACTAAGATAGAATTAAGCTGAATATTAAAATTCAGTTGTGTTATGAATAAAAATGGATATAATTAAATTCTTATTTAAGGTAGTAAAGGAAATGGTATAGATTCAAGTTGGCTAAATAAAACGTAGATGAACTTGAATTAATTCTGGAAAGGAATTAAATTGAAAATGCATATATAATCTAGTTAACCTTGAATTAAATTTGGATAAGAATTTAATTAAATGGAAATTTAATTTAGTTGAAGGGATGTTGAATGAAGTAAATGCTCACTAAATTAAATTTAAAATGATTGTTTGGCAATGAGTTTTGTGTTAGCTAAATTAAATGGGATGTGTATGGTAATGAATAGAATTTTGATAGTTGGTCAAAGTTTGAAAGGTAAATAAAATCCAGTTTTGGGATGGAATTTAAGTTTGGTAATAAATGTTGGAAGTGAGAATGTATGATGGGATTAGATTATAATAGTGATGGTTTGAATTGTAAATAAAATTCAAATGAGAGAAATAATTTAAATGGTCTCTTTGTTAATAAAATAAATCTAAAATGGATTGGATAAATAAACGAAGAGCATTAAATTTTGTAAATGAATTGAAATTTGATTTGAATGAGAATCAAATGAAAATAAAATAAAATTTGATATAAGAAGATGATGGAAATTTCGTGAAAGAACTTAAGTAACTTGGAAGAGAGACAAAATGATTGTGGATGAGCTTTATTAAGAAATTTGAATGGAATTTGTTGGATAATAAAATTGAATTGAAAGTGAAATGATATTCATTAATTATTGTGGTAAATTAAGAATGTATGAGTTGAATATAACCCAGGATCGAATGATATTAATATAAACTTGAATTTGGTTAATGGAAATAAAGATGTAAGGAAAATGTAATTTAACAATTACATTGGAAAGAGAAAATATTTGGTTTGTGAACCTTGTAATGGAATAAAATTTATATGAATCCAAGTTGGAAATAATTTTAAATGGTGATAAGCTTAAGTGGCAATTGTTTTGCTTGAATGACATGGAAATTTGCATGTATTCAGAATTGAGTTGTTTAAAAAGCAATTGGAATTGAATTGTGAATAAATTGATATGAATGGGAACCCAATTCAAAGAGTTTTGTATATGAATGCAAGTGAATTGGTTTAAAATAGCAAATGAAATTGATTTTGAATCAATAGGAATGAATTGACCTCTTAATGAGTAATGTTTGCATATGAATGGAAATGGATTATAAAAGAAATACAAATGTTTCAAGTTTAAAATGAAGTTTGATTGTAAATCAAATTTGGATTGTAAGTTAAATTTAAAAATGTAAGAAAGGCATATGTAATCATATTGAAGTGGAAATGAATTGGTTGAGATAAATATGAATTGTATGTAGGAACTTGAATTTAAAGCATTCAAATGGAATAAAATGAAGTTGACTTGAATAGGAAATTAAAAGATGATTGAAATCTTTGGATTGTTGAAAAGATGGTTAACATTGTTAAATTATGAACTATGCTTGGATTGGTTATGCAATGAATATGTTTGGTTTGCATTTGTATTGGAAATGTTGTTAAAATGCTCATATTGGGAAACTGATGAGTTTGTTGAGTATAGTACAGGTGCGGGAGGCGTTCGAGAGAGTTGGAGCGCGTATATGCGATATATTAGCCGCTCGCTATTAAAAATTTGCTACAAGGTACGCCTACGCAAATATAATTGGGAAAATGATATATATATTGTGATATATTTTGGTTTCTGGCCATGTGAGCCGATGTATATATATTTGTGTATCCTGCGATATCGCAGAAGCTCCTCCGTGCAAAGGAGACTCCGCCAAAATTTTTCAGAAATTTTGGGAGTTAGAAAATTTTTGAGATTTTGAGAAAATTTTGTTAACTCAGAAAGTTATTTTGAAAAACGTTAAAGTTCAAAGGCTTTGAATGTAAATAAAGCAAATGGATGTGAAATTGTGCTAAAGGAATTTTGGAAAGTGAATATAAGCTTTTAACTAAGCAAATGGGATAAGTGAGTTGAGTTGGAGAATATTTTCTACCTTAGCAAATTTCGGGGACGAAATTTTTATAAGGGGGAAGGAATGTAACATCCCGTATTTTTGAGCCATTGAATTTTGAACATTTAATTCATTTTAAATGTTCACTGTGGATTTCTAATTAATTTTGGAACAAAGAGAATCGAGTTCAATTTATAAAACGAGTTATAGATTTTAAAATATGATAATTCGATTCAAATTTGGAATAGTAATTAAATATTCGGAATTTAGATAAAAGGTGAATTTGGGTTAAATGATTATAAAAATGGTGTTTAAATGTATTTTTAGGTTCAATTGGTTATAAACAATAATGTTGGATTTTTAGATGAATTTAAAAGTCGACAAGTTATTATTTGGAATTTTATATTAATTTAAAATGAATTTAATATTATTAAAATGCAATTTAATTAGATTTTGGTCCGGATTGAGCCAGAATGATTTTTAATGTGTTTATAAATTTTATATGATTTCTTGTTAAGTTAATAAAATTTTAAAAATGAAATTTTAAGCGTTTCTGATAATTTCAGAAAATCGCCTGATTTAATAGACGAGTTAAAATAGCCTTCCGGGGCACAGTCTCGGAATTCGACGAAACCAATTCCATTGGATCCGAAATAGTTAGTTATTATCGGATTTCAATTTTCGTAGCTATCGGAGTTGTCGTGTGACCGTGGCAGCTCGAAACGCATCGAAATCGATTTAACCGATTTAATTTTAAATTGATCGTTTAATTCCGTATCTCACGCATACGATCGAATTAGCTTACGAAACCTGTTCCATTGTGTCCGGAACGCAGAAAAACCCTAGGATAGCCTGTCGGAACGTGAGAATTGGAGGCCGTTTGGATTAACTGTTAAATCGAGAAATTTATATTAATTAAATAATATTTTAACCATTATATATATTTAAAAATTGAAACCCTAGCATCAGTAGAAACGCAGCCGCCACCATATAGTTTCAATGGCCGGTAGTGATTGGTCTTCTTCCTCCCCAATCTCCTAATCCACACATCAATTCGTAAAATTTCCAACTGCAAAATCGACAAGCTCGTTATGAACTATAGATCCAACGGTCGTGCTCGAATGCGGAGGATCGTGGGGGCCGGAATCTCGCTGCGTGCGTCGTTGTTTCAATCGCGTGGCGCGCGACGTGGGGGGGACCGAGTTCGACTGGATCTTGGCTGGGGGTAGGCGATCTAGGGGGCTTCGATGTGGTGACTTCCGATCAGATTCTAGAGTGTCGTGGTGGCCGCGATTTCTAAACCTAAGTGTCGACGATGGGTTCACGCGTGTACGTGATGGCCAGGAGTTCAACGCGTGAAGAAAGATAGGGGAGCGGGCTTGTTTTGCTGAACGTGATGAATGACCAGATTTCGTCTGGTAAAATAAAATAAAAATATATAGAGAAATTTGTTTTTAAATCGTTATCCAAACTTCGTAATATCATAACGAACTCATACGATCTCAGATTCAGACGATTTTGGATGCATTGGAATCGCAGAGAGACGTACTACATGATGGTGCAGATCCGGAGTCATTCCGGGCAAGTAAAAATTTGGGTTAAATCGGACATCGTCCGGTTTAATTTAAATTTCGAACGCTCGCCGAAATTCAAAGTGAGTTTTTCTCACTCACATCTGGATGCTAGACATTATAAATAATTGATATTTAAATATCTGTGTGGTTGATTGTATATATCTGTGATTATTAGTCTGGATTGATATTTATATTGCGATGTGCTAATATCTGTGATGCAGGGAGAAACAGGTTGGAGAGATCCAACTGGATTCCTCACAATATAGCAATTATTTTATAATTGATAGTGATACCTGTTTATATGATGTGATTGATAAATCTGGAAATTTAGTTGTTCTGTGACATTGTGGTATAAATTGTAATCACAGAATTAAATTATAAATGGCTAAATTGTGTTTTTACGAAATAAAATGAATTGTTAAATTTAGAATTTCAAAGAATAAAATTTGAAAATCGGATTTGAAAGGAAAAATGTAAATTGGGTCAAATTGGGATTTTGAATATAATGGGAAGTTTATGAAATGGGCAAATGGAAAGTATAGTTTTCTGGAAATTTAATTTATGGAATTATAAATTGTTTAAAATAACGATGTTTATTTTAATAATGGCTAATGCTATCCGAAAATTAAAAATATGTTAAATGGAGTTTCCGACTATAAATAAACAAGTTCAAATGAAAAACAGAATGTTTTGAAATGCCGTATTTCATTGGAATGTAATTAAGTGAATTGGAAATTTGGCTTCCATTGGAAATTCACCAAAAATGTTTAATTTAAAATGTTTTAAACTATGATTTAAAAAATGAATTTCCGGATATGGGAAATTGGGTGTGAACTTCGGAGGAAGTTATAGTTAAATATGGGATTTGGGATTTATGTTGTAAAACATAATTGACTTGAAATAAATCAGTGGATTTATATGAAAGAGTACTTTGGAATGTTTTGAAACGGGAAAGTGTTTCCCTGGGAAAACCAAGTAAATGTTTTACAAAAGATTTTATTTAACTAAGGTTAAGTTTTAAATCGTTTTAAAAGTATTTTTAAGAAATTGTTATTTTTAAAGAAATAAATTTATAATTTTAATACCGTAATAATTTGGGAGTATATTAGAAATTATTTTTACAAATGGATTTATTTAAAAGTTGGCTTTAGCTTAAGTTGTTAAAATTAGCATTTTTCTTCTTATAACGCTATTTTGAATTTAGTTAAACTAAAACCCTTATTTTTAAATCAAAGTTTATGTGTTAATAACTAGTTTTCTTTACATATTTTAAATTTATATTTTGAGTAAATAAATAGAAGAAATTTTCATATTTTAAAGTATATTTCAGTATAAAGTATTTTAACTGTTTTAAATGTAAATTGTTTTATACTTGGTTATTCCCGATGGGAATAAAGGGTAAAAGATTTACCTTGTAAAGGAAGAGTGGAAAATTGTTTTCAAATGAGTTTTGAAAATGTGAAAATATATCTTTGAAAGATATTAGAGGCAAATAAATAATATGGAGATTATTTATTGTGTGATGGATGTGTATGGATGTTTGTGAACATTAATTGATAGTTAAATCACCGACTATCAATATTGGCCAAATGCGCAATCGTTTCGAAGAGACCGGGATCGAGTTTCCGTATACCGGGATTCTAGGTCTGGAGACTCGAATACCACTTCGATCCGGTTTGTACGTTTCGTGTAACGTGTTCGGAGTCGAAGATGGAGCAGTGAAGAGCAAGGGCTAGTCGCTACTAATCCTGAGGATATTTCCAAAATGGATGTAGTAGGAATAGTGCCTTCGGTTCCGTTCGGACCCGGGACGGACTTGTATGGACGAATGCTTTCGTGACATCGTCAGGTGGACGATGGGCATTCTAAGGGATATGTTCTGAAAGGTATCGTTTAGCCTCAAGCCTCATCAACCGGGAATGACTGAAAATCAGGGGTTATGCAGCAAGGCTTCGTGGGTAGCCCCCACTTGAGAGTAAGGTCATCCCTGTCTAGATGTCCCTTTTATTTCGGCTTAGTGGTGCGGTTGCTGATCACAACCGTGGGGTGATTTTACTTGGAATTATCCAGTAAGGGATGATTCCGGTCTTGTGTTGCAGGGGAGCGGGCGTACTCCTCGGTACTGTGATCTAGGCCACGTACTGTGACAGGTGGTACCCCAGTGCCTAGTCATTCGTTGGAAATCCATTTTCCCTACGTGCCTTGTACGGTATTTGTTTGTATACCTAGTATGCTGGAATTTAATCATGTAACAATTTCAGCTATTTTAATAAGTATTTGTATCTAGACACTATTATAATATCAGAGGATTTTTATAAAAAGTGTTTTAGCTATCGTAAGGTAAAAACCCGACATGTTTATTTGTGGCGTGGTCTTACGAGATGCTTTTGTTTCAAAGGATTTTTGAACTTTAATAATCAGTTTGGATGTATTTATGATGCGCTGGTATTCCAGACTGACTCGGGTGTTATTTTATTATAATGCTCGGGTCAGACCGAGTATATTTCAGGATAGGTTGCTATGGAGCTCAGGAGAGGAGCTGGAGTCCGAGACGTATTTCTCGTACTTGTATTATTCCGCTGCTGTGATTATTGAGACTGTTTGACTGGTTATGATTGGTTGTATTGATATACTCTGATGATGATGTATTGTATATAAACAGATATAGTTTTGATTTGTGTAAAGTTCTGTTCTATATATTATATTTTATTCCGCTGCGACTGTGAGGTTCTGATGTTGTTTAGTTTCTTCTTCTTCTACCTTCTTTCTTTTCCTACAATCTGTCTTTTCCGGCGTTCGATCGTCGGCATATTATACTGTTGAGTATTTTGTGTCGATTTTCGAGGGTCGTGAAGGGCGGGTCGTCACAAGGTATGCTTGTTTGCTCATGTTACAGTTTGGTATATACACATTTTGATTGGTTTGGTGTATATATATTTCGGGATATTATGTACATATTTTGATGACTTGTAGTTGTGTTAACGGTTTGTTTGGGTTAACGGTTTGTAGTTGTGGTTGGAAAACTATGTACACATTTAGGTTGGGAAACTATGTACATATTTTGATGACTTGTATTAGTTGACATGATATGTATTGTTGTTGGGATTGTATATGATTTTGTTTGGTTTTGTTGGATTTTATATGGTTTGAATGTATAGTGATGTTATATGATGGATATATGATGGTTATAGTTGATGAATATAGTGTATAGTGGCTGTGATGATGGTATTTGATGGTTATTGTTTGAAGTGTATATGGGCTGTGCAAGTGCACAGAATTTTGTTCAGTATAGCAATGGCTAGCGACGACCATTTTGTTCAGATTAGCGACGGCTAGCGACGGCCAAAGTGCAAAAGGTTTGTGTCGCTTAGCGACGGCTAGTGACACCAATTAGACGTTGGAAAATTTCCACGTGGCACATTTGTAGTCGCGAGCCGTCGCTATTTAGGTGACGGAGCCATCGCTAAAGCCGTCGCGATTCTATTGGGCGACGAGGTAAATAGCGACGGCATTTAGCATCGGCTAGCGACTGCTAGCGACGGCCGGCGATGGCTAAAAGCCGTCGCTATCAGGTGCCGTTCTTGTAGTGTTATCGGTCGAAATCCCGCCTGATTTCAAGTTAGAACGAAGGAGTTATTGCAGTCCGAACAAAAATATAGCAGCTTCTGCACTAGGCGGAGTTCAAATATGGGGATGTGATAGCCTGTTATTTTCTAAGTACAACTATCAGTCCCCTTAAAGAACTTAAATGTGCATTCACACGATGAAGTATCTGAGTGTTCCATACTGTCCGTAATTTAGGTGGGAGTTAATTGGTCGAAATCCCACCAGATTCCGAGTTAGAATAGCGGCTTCTACACTAGGCGGAGTTCAAATATGTGGATGTGGTAGCCTATTATTTTCTAAGTACAACTGTCAGTCCCCTTGAAGAACTACAGTGTGCGTTCACATGATGAAGTATCCGAGTATTCCATACTGTCCGTAATTTAGATGGGAGTTCATCGGTCGAAATCTCGCCTGATTCCGAGTTAGAACGAAGGAGTTATTGCAGTCTGAACAATAAAAATAGCGGCTTCTGGACTAGGCGGAATTCAAATATGGGGATGTGGTAGCTTGTTACTTTCTAAGTACAACCATCAGTCTCTATGAAAAACTACAATGTATGTTCAAAATTTTTATTTTTCAAATTTATATTAAAATTTAATGTTTTTAATAAATTAGTAAAATGAGTTACCCATTTATAATATTTTTAAAAATGGATCAACCTAACTCATAACTCATTTAATAATATTCATAAATGGGTTGACCCAACCCATTTATAAGTAGGGTAAATGGGTTGGGTTAATGGGTTGGGTCATATTTTGACAGGTCTGGTGTGTTAGACGGCTAAAGTGGATTTGATGGATGAAGATTCAAAATAGTTTAAGGATGAAATCGGCAAATTTAATTTGTTTGGTTCGAGACATGGAAGAAAATTAGGGTCCATTGTTGACGAAGCAAACGGGTCATTTGAGGAGGGTATGTAAATGAAAAAGTTGGTTGAAAGAGAAATGTGTTTGAAGATGCAAAAAGGGTATCTGAGTGGAGTATTTAAGCGGAGTATTTGAAGAGAAGGAAAAGAAGAGGCACATAAATCAACGGCTGTGATGTTAAACCTTGATGACGTGTCCGCCGCGTTGGATGTCAACGCATTTTTTCCAACTTTCTCATACGGATGCTTGGGAAGTTGGTTTTCCTGTTGGGATGTCTGATGCGTCGAACATATCACCAACGGTAACGGGATGATAATAGACTGCGAAGGATACCCTAGCTTCTACAGTTTCAACAAAACAATGAGACGGTGGGAAGAATGTTATTTTAATGAAAACAAGGATAATAATGTAATTTCAAATGTTATCTACTTTAAACTTATTTTTTTCTTTCCTGATTCCAGGAAACTAAATGTACCCCTTTAAGGCCCTTGTAGTGAAAATCCCTATTTAATGGCGTACAATTGAGGGAAACTGTATGCTTGTTCATTATCACATATGATTGAGAGATTAAAATATAGTGTGTTGCTAAGGGCATCCAGTTTCTCTTTTCCTAATATTATATAAAAAATAATAATAAACGCATTAAAATTTTGTACTTCTTAATATCAAAGTCATTTTATACGGCAATCAATATTCGTGTAAAGTCGTTTTGCACGGCAAACAAATGCGGACAAACACTGCTTTCCACGGCTATCAACTACCTAACCACTATTGTTCGATGGTTGATTGCCACGGAAAATAGTATGGATCGGCGGTTCGTGCAAAAAAGGTTCTTTGTTAGTTCTTTAAAATGTCTAACATTGCGAAGAAGATAATATAAAATTTTATGTTATTTTTTAGCAATGATACTACGAAGACAAAAATAAGGTTCTCAATAGCAACATAGACAGTCTATTTCACCAACCGTTTCACTTTAAGCTGTTAATTTTAATTATTATTAATGTTCTCTTATTAGGATGCAGCAACTGAAATTGCTACCATGCTGGTTTTATCATAACAAGAACCTACCAAGAAATTGCAGGAAGGTACATTCACTTAGTGTATATTTTGCTCACTGTAGAAGCCTTTAAACTACCATACTCGAAATCTGGTTTCCTGATTGATCTCTTCTAAGTTTTCTATTTTATTTTATTCCCTCTAGATGGATCGATTCCACACATACGTACATGCAGTCAAAATTTTAGATTGCAAGTCACAAGTTATGTTTTGCATGCATAGTAAATTTTTATATATTGCATGATACTTAAAACTGTGGAATGACAAAAAATGAACAAAAATATGGAACTTTGCTAATGGTGTAACCGTGTAAGCATGCCATCTCCATATATGCTTTACAAACCCGTAAATTGTCTCTGACATATGACAACTATTATGTGATTCTTATAGTTTTGATTCCTGAATAAAGTAGCATGGTTGTTTCCACTTTAACTCGAGCACGACCTACTTGCGTGTGTGATCGATTTTCAGTTTAACGCTTGTTGAACTCAGTTCTTAAACTTCATTTTCAGCTAACTGTGTGCATGCTCGCGTGTTGGTGGTACGCGCTTGCTTATTAGAGATTACTTTTCAGTTTTGGCACTTGTTGAACTCGGATCTTTAACATCATTTTCAGTTAAGTTTATTTATATTATGTGATCGAACCTGATCACCAAAGCTAATTGAAATTTTGCAGTCCATATTCTGTTCTTTTTTGTTGTACCACTGAATAATCAATCTACTGCTTATAGAAAATGTAACAGTCAGTCTGCAGTTGGACAGTATGAGAGCTATTCTCCTTTTACGCATCCTGATCTATACTGCATAGGGCATGTCATTGATGTTTCTGATCCAAGGTTTAATATGGTTTCTCCAGCAGTAGATATGTGTACCTATTTCCCATTTTCTGAAAAAGAGAGGAGGCTTAGGCTTCGTTTGTTTGAAATGCTGAATTCTGTATTTTGATTGCTAAATTTTGAAATTTGAGTGCTGATTGTTGAAAGCTGAATTCTCAATAATCACTTACTTGTTCGTTTGCATTCAACATTCAGAACAAAAAATAATATTCGACATTCAAAACAAAAAAAATAAAAATTAAAAAAATATAGATACCTTTATTTAGAACACTGACGAAGAAAAACAACATAGAAAGTTCTGATGTATAAATCAGAACTTGAATTTAGAACTTCTTGTTAAAAGCAAACGCAGCCTTACTTCCCTTCGTAACTCTATTGAGATCTTACTCTACGGCACAGAGCAAAGCGATAAGTTCATCTGAGTAATTGGTCTTAGTTTGTCATTTCCTACTCGATCATGTCCTTTTCTTGCAATTTCAATCAATTCAGTACTTATGTCTGCTGCAAATCTTGATGACATACAATTTTCTCTATTGCTCTTAATCGGGTTTTTACATCCTTTAGTTATTCTTTATGCAACATGATTATATAAATCATTACTTTTTTTATTGAATAAATCCAGTTAACTTGGACTGCAGCTAATAATTTTTGGTTTGTACCTAAAATTTAAATAAAACTTAGTAAATAATTCGCAAATGTCTGGGTGGTGTAGTTGGTTATCACGTTAGTCTCACACACTAAAGGTCCCCAGTTCGAACCTGGGCTTAGACAAGTTATTTTCTTTTTGAACACATACTTTTTATATATGACGCGAATAGCCTGGTATCTCTTTTGTCAGAAACAAATGGGTAGTTATATAAACAAAAGGCCTGTGGTAGTTTAAAAATGTCTTTGTTTTCCCCTCTCCCCTTTTCTGTTACAATTTCAGGTTATAACTTTTTTCTGCTGTAACTGAACTGAAAATATAAAATTATAGGTTTAGAAATAATGAGGAAAAGTTAAGCCCAATATTCAAAAACTAGTTATTGTTCAGCTAACACAGCATAGTTTCTGTTGTAGTCAGTAAAGTTTCACTACCAGAAGCTTCTTGTTAAACCATTATAAAGGACAGCAGTTGAGTTATTACAGTTGTGCAGATCGTGGAATTAGTGTTAAGGCTTTTTCCTTTTTATTTATTTATATTTTTTTAATTTTTTTTTTGAGTTTTGTTGAAGTGTTCAACAGTCAGGTGAGTATCTGATTTGGTTTTATAAAATGTTTGGTTTAAGTTGGATTCTCATCCCAAGAGTTATTTTTTCAGTGTTTGGGTATTTAATTTAAGGTGGTGGCAAATACACTCCGCCACAAACACTACTTTAACTATTTGTTTCATTCGACGGTATATTGCCTAGTGCATTTTGAAACTTTCGACAGTATACTGTCGAATGCGGTGTAATTTTTTTTTATCCAATTTTGATCGGCAGTATACAATCGATTGAAATTGGGTAAAATGAAGTTTGTAGAGGGATGTATTTAGGACGACTCTTAATTCAAGGGTTCGTTTATTAACGCTTCTCTATTTGCTTTTCACCTCAATCAGGTTGTAACATAAATTACCACCATGTTAATTTCTTTTAATCACTCCATTTATTACAAAATTACCTTCTCCTTGTCAACTTCACCTTTCTTTTTCTCTTTTATGTATATTTATTTACTGCTTCTTCTTTTTTAAAACAAAAGCTTTGCTTGAAACATTTTCGGACACTTCTATGTTGTTGCTTTAATGGTTCAATCAAAGTTGTTATATTTTTTTACAATTGGTTTGTTTTCAATTCTCATACCGTCAAACTTTCGTTGCATTATAAATTTGATTTCAGTCCCTTTCCTTAATTCATAGTCTGGGAAAACATTTAACTCAAACACAAAATTTTGTTACAGGAAAAGTCTTTGTAGCAATAAGTATGTAAGTTAGGTCCTTATTTTTTCTAAATCAGAAAACATAAACTAGTTTGCGCTAATCTAATAAAAATAGCAAGTTAACTTGCGTTTTTCAAAAAATTTCGAAAATTTTCAAAAAAAATTCAAAATCAAAATGCATAAACTAGTTTGCGCTTTCAAAAAATTTCAAAATTTTCAAACATTGTGAAGAAATTTTCAAAATCAGAATGCAAAAACTAGTTTGCGCTTTCAAAAATTTTTAAAATTTCAAACATTTTAAAGAAATTTTCAAAACCAGAAAGCGTAAACTGGCTTGCGCTTTTCAAGAATTTCAAAATAAATTTCAAATTCAAAAAGTACAAGTTACCTTGTATTTTCTTTTAAAAAAATGCAAGACACCTTGCTTTTTTTGTGTTTCAAAAAAATTTCTACAATGACTTTTCTTGTTAGCTCTTTTCTGGTTTCAACTATGTTGGACAAGTCAAAACCTATAATCTTTTCCACGGTAAGACAAGATCATGTGAAAAACAGAAGTGGTTTAGTCAAGTGGTTTGCTAAATGCAATACCTGTTGTTGCTGGCCAAACAAATGTGAGGAGATCAAACGACAGAGAAGAAATGAGAGAGATCGAAAAGACGCATCATAAGGTAGATGGACAATTTAGATGGGTCAGAGTCCAGATGAATCGAGCACGTAATGGTGAGCTGTATCGCTGCATAGCTGATACCAGAGGTGGTTTCGTCCAGGAAAGACCTTACAGTCTCATGCTTTATGCTGTTAAAGGAAAAAGAAGAAGAAAGAAAGAAACAGAGAGAAAAAGGAGTGGGGGAGGAGAAAGAAGAAGACTTTATTACTTTTGCTCATACAAAATTCACGGTGGCAGCTTTATTTATAAAGTTTATTTTCCAACAGTAGGCTAGAAAGTAGGTCAACTACTTAACACTAGGATTGATCATAAGCAGTGCTAAATGCACCACGTTATGGATTTCATTTTACCCAGGAAAAAAAAAAGAGTGCGTCTTCGTTTTACTCAGCATTGACGGTACCGTACTACCGAACGACAGTGTATGACCGTTCGAAAGATTGTTTGGTTTTTTCAAAACAACACATACGATCGACAGTAGAAGACCGTTCGGCGGTATAAAATTTGTAAAATGTCCAACTAGGTTCGGCAGTAGAAGACCGTTCGGCAGTAGAAGGCCGTTCGGTAGTATGAAGTTGTTTGCTGGATGGGTAGCATGAAAATAATTGGTGGGTATTTTGAAGTGTGTAATCGTATAGTATTGGGTAAAATGGAGAATGGGTAAAAAGAAGCTCATAGCGTGATGCATTTAGCACTTGATTATTACGTACTCAAATTGTTACTCCTTATTGATTTCTACTCCCTCCGGTTCAAAATATATGACGCTGCAGAATTTCTCATACAAATTAAGAAAACTAAAAAATGGCTTATTTATCCTTTGATTGATTCTCTCACATTAAATGTACTTTAATTTGAGAACAATAATGATATCACTTTTTATTAAAAAATGCACCGTGCATGCGGCCTTTAACTTTTCAACAATAACTTGCAATTACAACCACGTAACTTGAGAACAATAATGCTCTTTAACCTTTCAACAAAAAATGCGCAGCCCATGCAGTTTGTATCTTTTCAGCTCTCACCTGTTAAATTTGATATGGAGCCAATTCAACAAATTTTGAAATTGAATTATTTCAACCCAACTAAAATTTTGAAATGGAGCCAAATCTACAAAATTTATTGTTTCCCTTCCCTTGCTGCTATACATAGAAAGCATAAAAAAGTTGGTTTTAAACTACAGTAACATGGCTGTAAAAAGTAGTCATAACATTGATTTAAATTTTCCTGCTACAAACAATGATGAAGTTTTTCCGTTCGACGACTCAAGCATGCATAATGCACAGTCCATGGTTTGCAGAAGTAATCATAACATTGATCTCAATTCTCTTGCCATAGACAATGATGAAGTCTTTTTTGTTTGACGACTCAAGCCCGCGTAATGCACGGTTCAAAGTAGAGGAAGAGGAACCAATCTCATTGATAGTTAGACAATCTACTAGTGGAACATTCATACTAGATTTGAACGTCGATCTAACTCAAGAGTTTAAATCTCCATTGCTCCAACTAAATGTTGACCGGTTGCATGAAGAAGACGAAGAAACATAAACATCGATCCAAATCAAGAGGTGGAATCTCCATTGCATGAAGAAGATAAAGAAAACATTGCCGTAAATTTAGGTTCTTGAATGAAATAACTTGTGCTTGCATTAATTTTAGAAATAACAAGAATTGACCTTGCATGAAATAACAGTATACACTACAACAAAACAGGCTTTTTACAACGGGCAATGCCCGTTGTAATATGTGTTCCACAACGGGCAGCCGACCGTTGTAATAGGCGATGTTGTAATAGATCGACCATATTTTACAACGGGCAATGCCCGTTGTAATAGACCTTTTTACAACGGGCAATGCCCGTTGTAATACACCTTTTTACAACGGGCAATGCCCGTTGTAATACATGATATTGCAACGGTTTCTGACCGTTGCAAAATAAATGCAAATTTTAAAAAAAAAATTACAGCAGCATATATCCATACTAATAATGAATAATTTAACAAAATTATTGTACTAATGACAACCATATTTATTCATATTTACTAAAAATATCAAATGAAATTCATATTTCAAAATAACAAAATAATTACTGCTTGTGTTTCACAATACATACAAGTTATGCTGACCAAGCATTACAACAATTTAATACAATAATAAGCATCTACAAAGCTAACAATTACTGGCTTTTTGATGAAGTCCTCTTCTATATGTTGCTTTCTTCAAATGGAAATTATGAAAGATTGATACTGGTTTGGTTATTGCAGATCAGTGGTAATTACTGATTTTGCTCTTAATATTTACAAATATGTATGGAACAAAGATACTGTGCTCATGTTTGTGCACAAGTCAGATAAAATTGTTAAATTAACAAGCATTGGAAATGGAAAGCAAGCAAGAACATAAGAGTGATTGGGAAAGAAAGTAGAGTTGGAGAATGGTGCGTTTGACTTACGGATTTAATATTTAGCAACACATTCTTCTATAGTTCCGGTACCCACGTATAAGGTAACAATTCTCCAGTCATCACTGTAGTGATATATAGCTTCTAGAAGGCGTAGAGTTTCCTTATCAGTCCAACCGTTTGCATTTCTTTGCTATTTTTGAGCTTGAAATCTTCACTGGTCTCGACTCGTTAGAAATCTGCTAAACTGAGAATAGGTCGATGGTTCCCTGGAACAAAGCATCTTGGGCATAAAACAATCTTGGTCTATACCTGAAGCATACAAAAGAAACATGAAATTCACTGCAAAGTTTGACACGTATCTATATTTTTATGAGGAACATTAACATGTAAAATTTGAACTTTGCATTGAATTACCCAACACACTGTTATACACTGGTAATTCTGATAGACATCATGATTGTACAGATCTTAAATCTTATAGAAAAAGCTTAAAGTCGAGGAAACATCCAAGAATCAAATTATACACAATCATCTACTGAATTTCAATTATATTATCCTCATTTTGCTGTTTGCTTATGGCTTTTTTAGGTTGGCTAAATGTAAGGCTAAATCAGTGATGGATAACTAATTAACTATCCTCTTGAATTGCCCAAATAGCTATTTACCTTTAGAGTCAACACTGCAAATATATTTTTTCCTTAAATTTCCTTTGGCACGGTCGATTCATAACTTTTCCCGTCAAATTTTATTTAAAGACATTAATTCTCCACATTCAATGTAACAAGTTGCATCTCATTTCTAATGTTAGGAAGGAGAGACACAAAATATGCTCAAACCCCACCTAAACAGTCTAGAATCAAAATGAACAATTGCCCTCATCTTCTATCCAGTTGTAATATTTTATTTGTTGCTGTTTCATTAATGGGTTGCATATTCTACAGACTACAAACTAGGATCTTCTTTTTGTCTACAAAACAAATCAAAGCCCATATGTCATATAAGTTTCCTGGTCCCAATTGACTATTAAAAGTGACATTTGTGCTAATTCTGAGACTACACGAAGTAGCAATTCGGAAAACAAAATTCCTAAATTATACACGTTATGTGCCAATTTTACTATGTATAGTGCAATTTTTACTAACATTTTTTTATCATAACTAAATTGCTAACTGACCATTTCATAAATCTACTTGATACTTTTTTAGTGTATTACTGTAAGAAGTATGTTATTATCTAGCCTTCTTAAGCGTATTAATTTGATACTTTTTTAAATGGGTCAGGAAAAAAGAATATGCAAATGTCAAAGTTGGAGATGATTCAATTTTGGCCTGTAAGCACCATATCAAATCATCAATAATTATCCCATTTTTTAATTATGATTAACATAGTCTGACTTGAACAGCATGTATGACATTTTCATTGGGTTGTCCCCAAGGATGTAATCAACCTACAAATTTATAACAATCATGCACAAGGTGAAACTAATAATTACACAACTTATTCAAGTTCAAACAACTACTATTGCATACTGTTGAGAACAAGGATTTCTAATTTATATGGGCCATCGTCCTTTTCAATTAAATTGTAGCTAAATCTGATGGTCCGGACAAGTTAGGTGAATTCTCTTTTTGATTATAACAAGCGGTACCTGTTTTTTTGCTTGAAGTGTAAGAGAAGCAGGGCCAACAGAGATGCTGCCACAGTTGACAGTTTGTGAAGTTTTGGACAGATATTTGGCATAAGTGAGCAACAGAAAAGCAATGGTTTAGCATGCCGACAATATGCTAAAGGTAACGCTGTTCGTTTTTGGTTTAGCAAACAAAAACGGTACAGTAAAGCTCTTTGTAAAGTGGTAATCATTAAAATAATAGCTCTGCTATTCTACCATCATTAAAATTCTAAATTGTAGTTCTCAAATTCTAATACAGGAACAAGAATATAAAACTCTGAGCATAATCATAGTTTGATATACTTACCAGGAGCAATAATGCAGTATGTCTATCCGTTGGCTTTTTCTGTATACTGGAATATGTTAAAACAAAAATTATGAGCCATACTCAGTGACTTAGTTAAAATTTAACATTACGGGATATAATGAGTTACTGAAACGACTTCAAGAGACTGAATATAAGCTGGGGATGTCAATGCAAGGGAAGGTGAGTGTGCATGTATAGGAAAACATTTAACGCATCTACATATATTCATCCGTTCTTATTGTCTTGTCATCATCACGTGATGAATTCTTAAGGAAATTCGTTAAAAATTCACTTGAAAAGCTTGTAGTTTATTTTTCAAATCAGACGCATTCTTCTCTGCAAAAGGCCTGCCAGGTATATGTTCACCTACTATGAATATCATTACTTTACATAATACCTACCATTCCTTAAGTGTACAATATTTATAGCTTATCCATAATTTATAAATTAGCCAAAGTCACCTGTATGGATTAGCTCATTTTGCAAACTAATGCATGCATATAAAAAGGAAAAAAAAGAAAAAGAATTTCAGTTATCCTTGCTAGAAACAATATTATCACTTTGGTTTAATAAGGCGATGAATTTATAATAGTGTTATTCGTCAAGAAGTCTAGAAGCATTGTATCTTGGTGAATAAAGTCTAGAAGCTATAATCCCAAACGTATAAAGTTTAGAAGCATTATTACTTGAAAAAAATACTACAATCTCAAGAGAATATTGTGGTGAAACCATGTTGAACGTAGATGGACTCATGTTGAACTGCTAACGTATTCAGCGTACATTCACAAGTGTGTGAATATATTTTTAGTGCTAATATGATTGTGGGGCTATTGTAATATATGTGTGTGGCATGTAATATTTCCAGATAGGTTTATATTTAGCAATAGTTATGATGGGAACTGGTGCGGTTGTAAATATTTTGTTGAAAGACACCTTCTAAATGCAGCTTCTATTAAGCATTCTCCACCTGATCCTAACTCCGACGATCAATGGCTTTAATGATGAGGGGATTATTCCCAACAGTGAATGCAAACATTGGTAAAAGTTGGTACGGTTCCATATAATAAGGTGTTTGATAACGCTTTCATTATGATAAAGCAAGCTTTGGTTTGCAATGCCTTTTTTGGAGGACTAGCTCTTAATGCTATGGAAAACTATGAATTTATTATTAAAGTTTCCAAAAGGTAATGGCGAGGAGTGTGTGAAAGGGACTAGCTCATGTCTCGAAGATTGTACTATGCCCATATCCATGCAGTTAATAAAGAAAAAAATTCTGCGTTTGATTATATAATTCGAACATTGAAAATCGGATAAAACCATGTTCTTAGTTATATTCAGGTGCAAAAAAGACTCGTACATTAAGATCAAAAGAAAAAACTAGCCTGTTTACATATTGTTGAGATGTGTCGCTCGGAAATAGACTTGACTTTGGTTAAAGGTCACCAAGAGAACCACCATCCATGTACTCCAAAACTATGGAAATTGCACCGTTGTCATAATAAGATTGGTGACATACAACAACAAATGGACTGGAAGCTGATAGATTAGACCTCGTCAACAACTCCATCCAATCATTTGCCATCAGACTGCTGCCATTACTGAACAGCTCCACACTTCACAACCTTACTCATACAACTGCCATATAACCACCTGACCATCATCAATCCATCACTTAATTACTTCTTCTCTCACACAACATCATCCAACACACTTCAAACTGCACCCATGCTGTTCGCTGTCACTTCAGCAACTACCCTTAACTTCAGCCTTACTGCCACCTCCACAACAGTCAATTCCCACTTCACCAACCTTCAACTGCATCACTACTGTCACAAACCCATACATACACATAATTTGCTTACCCACCCCTCAACAAAAAAAACTACCATAACTTCATCTGCCAACTGCTAACTCCTTCACAACAACACTTTCATCTTAACCTCATCTGAGTTCACCCAATCGCCTGCAGTCATTCACGCTTCTAGCGTCCATCACAACCACGAATCGAATCGCCTTCATTCAAAAAACTCCAAACTCCTCAATTCGCCAACACTCGCAACCTCAAAATCGAACCATCTCTGTCATAGTCACAAGCACTAACTCCAACATCAACTGCTCCTCCGACCGCAGCCTCCAAGAACTCGACTACCTAATTCCCAAATTGCCGCGACCCATAGCAGCCTCCAGCACCACGCTACTGCCCTAACCAATCCAATTGCCCAAATCGAATTGCTTGAATCTGCGGGGAGCAGTGTCAGGAATATTTTGTGAGAATTTTTTTGTTTAGGATTGAGGGAATTTCGTGAATTTTGTAAGTGCTGCCATAATTTCGCGAAGTGGAGAGAAATAAATTTCGTTTGCGTTTATCACGTGGGAGAGAAGTGCCCAAATTTAGTACTCACTATTACAACGGAAATTTGCCGAACGTTGTAAAATATGCTTCTATTACAACGGGCAGAAGTTGACCGTTGCAATATCTCTCTATTACAACGGGCAAATAATGCAAGTTGTAAGAAAGGCATTGGACAGAGCATCTATTACAACGGTCCTAGAACGACCGTTGTAATAGCCGTCTATTACAACGGGCAGAAAATGCCCGTTGTAAAAAATACGTTGTAATAGGGTATTTTTGTTGTAGTGATTATAGTGCAATTTTGAGAGTATGACCTTGCATTATCTGCTCAAACATCAACTTCTTATCAAGCATTTCTTTAGTTAGTTGTATTGTTTTTGACACATTCACTATTTCGGTTTTTTAATACGTTTTGGATTATATTTTTGTTTGACCATTTTAATTTATTTTGCAAGCCACCACATTTTGTATTGTTCTACAAAAACAGGTTATGCAAACTCATTGCATTCACTCTGGTCCAACCCGTTTTTATACAACTTGTGCTACTTAACTTTGTCCATTTGATCATAAAATTAAACATGCATATGCAGTGACTAATAAGAAATTTAAACGCATTAAGTTCATGTTGAGATAGACAAATCTATTTTTCTGAATAGACAAGCTAATCAGTAAACAAGAGAAATCATGCCCTTATCATCTTTTTTGTTTTTTGTAGGTACAGACAATATCAATATAGCTCAAAAAAAGAAAAGAATATTTCTATCAAATGAGCAAAGGTGGTCTATTTACCGTGCTTTGTTAGAAAAGAGTGTTAATGGAAAGCTAAAAAAATTTACAACAAAACAAGTTTCCGAACAATTTTCGGTATCCATACGGACAATACAACGGATTTGGAGACGGACTAAAGAGACCCTAGATGGAGTAGCAGTTAATGTTTCACACAAGAAAACGAGGAATTGTGGTCGGAAAAGAATTCATGTTGACTTAAGCCAAATGCATGAAATTCCTTTACACTAACGAACAACCTTGAAAGCACTTGCCGAGGCTTTGAATGTAAGCTACACGACGTTATTTCGACTTTTGAAACAAGGTCTCCTTCGATGCCACACAAATGCTATTAAGCCGTATTTGAAAAAAGAACATAAAATAGCGCGTCTCAAATTTTGCATATCAATGTTAGACCCAAGCAGCTTACCTCATGAGCCAAAATTTATCGGCATGTATAACATGATACATATTGATGAAAAGTGGTTCTATATGACGAAAAAGACACAGACATATTATTTACTTCCAAATGAAGAGGTACCGCTGCGTACATGTCAGAGTAAGAATTTTATAGGAAAAGTTATATTTCTAGTTGCCATGGCTCGCCCAAGATATGATGATGATGGAAATGAAGTGTTCTCAAGAAAATTAGTCGTGTTTCCTTTTGTCACCAAGGAAAGAGCACAAAGATCAAGTAGGAATAGAGAAGCGGGCACTTGGGAAATTAAACCGATGACCTCTGTAAAGAGGGAGAATGTGCGAGCATATATGATTGTAATAGTTAATCCTGCTATTCAAAATAAGCAACCAAGAGAAGATGTTAATAAAACCATCTTCATTCAACAAGATAATGCAAGAACACACATTGATTCGAACGATGAGGCATTTAAATCAAATTCTTTAGTAATCTTCTTCTTCTTAAAGTCATTAGCTTCATGCTTCATATCATCAGATTCGTCAATAACACTTCTTTTGAGTTTTGGAGAAGATGGAGAACCCTCTTTTTTATCCATAATAGATTGTTGTTTTTGCATAATTTCTCGGTAAGAAATTTGGATTGGAATATGAGAATGGTTGCTATCATTTTTATAAGAGAACTGAGAGGGAAATGAGTTGGCAGATTGTTGTGAGGAGATGTTGGAGGGAAATATGGAAGTAAATGTTGCATTGGAAGACTAGAGGGGTATCAGCATGCATGTGTTGTCTTTTTTATTAATACAGTAAAGAATACATTATGAAATGCTTTTTGAAGAAGGGTAAAATAGAAAACAAAATGCTGATTTATCTCAAACGTCATATATTTAACAAAATGGTCCAAACTTTAGAAAGTCTTATATTTTGGACTAGAGGGAGTATAAAATATGTAAATCTCAACAATCCATAACAATTCAATTTAATATATATACGAGCGTTACGGCACGTGCTTCGCGCATGATGAAGACAACTGAATTGTTTTTTACAAATTGTATTTGTTTAATACGTTCAAACGAAAATGATTTCCACGTATATTTAGCCATATTTTTTTGTTGAATTATACGTAGTTAATTTGAATTTTTATTTCTAAGTTGCAATGTTTAATTTTTTTGTTAGTTTAAATTTTCTTTTATATTATTAATTAATAAAAAAAATTTGTAAAGTAGTTTATTTGTTAGATCCTAAGTGATATTAAGAATTGGTAAATATTTGTAGGGGAAATGTTGAATTTGTAAAAGAAGCTTAATTGTTAGATCCTAATTTTAAGTGATGCTAAATTTTAGTAATATTTGTAGAGAGGCATTTTTGGTATTTCATAGCGACACCAAAAGAGTGTGACAACAAATATATTATAACTACGAGCCTTATAGCACGCGCTTTGCGCGAGTTGTTTTTTTAATAAATTATATATGTTTCAACACATTCAGAAAAAAGCACAAATATTTAATCATATTTTGCACTGAAATCATTTGTAGTTTGTTTGAATTTTTATTTCTAAGTTCGAATATTTAATTTTTTACGGTTTGAATTTTTGTTTTTATTATTAACTAATAAAAAAATGAAATTTTAAATGAAATTTATTTGTTATATCATATTTTTAAAGTGATTAAAATTTGATAATATCTGTATAGGGACGTTTTGAATTTGTAAAAAAATTATTTAATCTTAAGGTTTGTTAATAGTTGTAGAGGGAGATTTTGAATTTGTATAGTGAGTTTATTTGTTAGATCCTATTTTTAAGGGATTTGATAATATCTACATATGGGCATTTTTGGTAGTTCATGCCGACACCAAAAAAGTGTGACACCAAAGATATTACAACCATTATTAAAGATATATATATATATATATATATATATTGTAAAGAATTCTTTTATAAACAAGATCTTCCAATGCACGTAAAACGAGTTGGGATGAGTCAATTTTGACCCAACCCATTTATGACCCTTTTAATACGTGGGTCAGTCTGACCCAACCCATTTATGACCCTTTTAATACGTGGGTCAGTCTGACCCAACCCATTTAATAAGCGGGTTTTCCATTTAACTCATTTAAGGATTTAAATTTGATTTAATTAATAAAAAAAACAGATATAAAATAATTCTAATTCAAATTTTTATGTTTTGAATTTCGATAAAAATCAAAATTTAAAATTTTAATTCTAATTTTCATCAAAATTCAAATATGTAGGTGTAGTTTGTTATTTTCTAAGTGCAACCATTGGTCACCATGAAGAACTGCAACATGCATTCACAAGATGAAGTATTCGAGTGTTCCATACTGTCCGTAAGTTAGGTGGGAGTTCATCGGTCGAGGTCTCGTATGATTTCGAGTTAATATGAAGAAGTTATTGCAGTCTGAACAAAAAAATAGCGGTTATTGTCTAGGCAAAGTTCAAATATGGGTATGTAGCTTATTATTCTAAGTAAACTGTTAGTCACGATGAAGAACTATAGTGTGTGTTCACTAGATGAAGTATCCGAGCGTTTACTGTCCATAATTTAGGTGGGAATTCATCGGTCGAAATATCGCCTTATTCCGAGTTAGTACGAAGAAGTTACCGCAGTTCGAACAAAAAAAATAGTGGTTTTTCCTTAGGCAGAGTTCAAATATGGGACGTAGCTTATTATTTCCAAGTAAAACTGTTAGTCATCATGGAAAACTATAATGTGCGTTCATAAAATGAAGTATCCGAGTGTTCCATATTGTCCGTAATTTAGGTGGGAGTCCATTGGTCGAAATCTCGTCCAATTCCGAATATGAAGAAGTTACTACAGTCTGAACAAAAAAAATAGCGACTTCTGCCTAGATGGAGTTCAAATATGGGGACGTAGTCTGTTATTTTCTAAGTACAATTGTTAATCACCATGGAAAACTACAGTGTGCGTTCACAAGCTGAAGTATCTAAATAAAAAATTTCAAATATTTAAAATTCTTGTTTTCATAATTTATATTTTCAAATTAATATTTTTGAATATTAAGTTTTTAATAAATTCGTAAATGGTTTACTCATTTATAACCATTTTAAAAATGGGTCAACCCAACCCATAACCCATTTAATAAAATTCATAAATAGGTTGACCCAACCCATTTATAAGTAGGGTAAATGTACTGGGTTATATTTTGACGGGTCTAAATGCATGCACCAAGCGACTTCCTTAGCTTTTGAAATAGGCTTGGTGAATATATTTGCAACTTGTTATGTGCTTCTATAATCAATGAGATAAATGACTCTTTTTTTAGATTCCTTAAGAAATGAAAATTCACATCTATGTGCTTGCTTCTTTCATGTAGAATAGAATTTTTGAAAAGCTTTGTCATTAAACTATTGTCCTAATACATTGTAGTAGCTCTTTCTTGCTTGCAAAGAATATCTTCAAGAATTTTTCTCAACCAAATAGCTTGAACAACAATGACGGTTGCAGTAGCAAACTCTGCTTTGGTTGTTGATAAAACAACAATTGTTTGTTTTTTTCGAAGACCATGAAATAGCTCATGAGCACATCATAAAGACATATCCATATATTCTTTTTCTACCATCTAGATCTCTGGCATAATCACTTTCGTGAAACTAACTTAATCTGTTCTTCTCCCTTCGGGTAAAGCAACCAAAAATCAGATGTAACTTGCAAGTGTAGAAAAATTCTCTTTAGAGCAGGAAGATGCATCTCTTTTGGACATTCCACGTGTATACTTTTAAAACTTGCATCATGCATTATATCCGGCCTTGTGACGGTCAAATACATCAAGCTTCCAACTATTTGTTTGTATAGAGTATTCTCAATCTTCCTTCCTTCAAAATCTTTAATAAGTTTCAAACAAACTTTAGTTGGTGTGCCCACAGAATTGCAATTTTGCATTATAAACCTATTTACATTCTCTTGCACATATTTCTTTTGAGAAATAAAGATATCATCATGAGATTGCTTCACTACTACGCCAAGAAAATAGTGTATTAGTCCAAGACCATACATTTCAAATTCAAGCGTCTTGGAGTGCTTAAATTTGATATAGCACTATCATTTCCATTATAATCATATCATCCACATACTTGCAAACAATAAGCATTTTTCCTTCATCTTCAATTTTAATAAAAAAATTGTTTATGTAGACATTTATGGAAACTTTCCTTCAAAAAATAAGTTTTAATACGACTATTCAAAGCTCGTAAAGCTTGTTTTAGTCCATAAAGAACCTCGATTAATTTATACACCTTATGCTCATTTTCAATCTTAATATAACCTAGAGGTTGATCAATAAATACATGTTCTTCCAAGTTTCCATGTAAGAATGCATCTTTTACATCCAATTGGAAAATAGGCCATGAGTTATGTGCAGCTAATGCGATCACTAATCGAATTGCACCATGACTCATAACTAGCGCAAAAACTTCTTTGTAATCCACCCAAACTCTTGTTTATTGCCTTTAGCCACTAAGTCTGCCTTATATTTGCTAGCTTTGCTATTTTCCTTCATTTTCGTCTCGCACCAACTTCACACAAATAATCTTTTACCCTTTTGGAAACTCTATCAACTTCTAAATATTGTTTATTTCAATAGTTGTGATTTCCGTATCCATCTCCTTTCTTTATTTTGGTTCTTTGACAGCACTTCATAAAGCTACTGGATCACAATCAGCGAATAAAGCAAAATGGGTGAGTGGGTCTACTCCAGACTCAGCAGGACCAAATACTTCATAATCCATCGTACTTTTTGTCCGGGGTAAGAGCTTACAATTTAGATGGGTCTCAATCTAAATGAATTGAGCACGTAATGTTGAGCGGTGACGCTACGTAGCTGACACCAGAGTTGTTTTTGTCCGAGTAAGACCTTACAATCTCATACTTTATGGTGCTTATTTATTGTCATACGATGTTGGATTGTTTGGAAAATTGATGTTACCAGTTATGTTTTTAAGGGCATTCCTAACTAAGGGTCGGTTGGGACCACCTAACCCCAACCGAAGGGGCAGTGGGTGGTTGTGGATTGTCTTGGCAACCAGTAAGGTTGCCAAGGCAACCTTGGGGGTTATGTAGTTAGCCAACTTTTATAAAGCCGGCTACAGTTAGCCTGCTTTATAAAAAGTTTGCTAATTATATAATTTTTGTTTTTGTTGTTTTATAAAAGTTGGTTAAGGAGACGTTCCGATTCATCAATTGTGAGCATGTGAATTACAATCGTACGGATGTGGGTTGTAATCCTCGTGTCTATAACGATCCCACGCTATACCATATTATTAAAGAACATTATAAATAATGTCATCTAATAACACGGAGAATACGACTTATTGAGGATGATCAGATGTGAATATATCTTTAAACTAACACTGACATGTCATACTTACCATTTTACCGAATATCAAAAATAAATTTTGACATGTACAGTCTCAGTCTAAAGTAATAAACATATCGGTTTCTCAAAATTAAAACAATATAGCATATAAAATAATAGTCATAGATTACAGCGCAATAATATACATCATATACAATACATACTGTGAATCTACAAAATATAATACTAGACCCACATAATATTACTACAAGAAATATATTTTTCGCAGCACGAAATCGTAGGGTTTTAATAAAATAAGCTGCGGTTATCTGGATGGACAATTGAAAATAATCGTTCAAACACTGCGGCTGCATGTAGACGATGTCTAAAGCAGGAAAAGAAAAGGATCTCGCCTTTCTGATAAGTCACTCAACATCAAATCCCTCTCTCCCCCACAAATCACCACCCCAGCATTAATTAAAAATTTAGGATCCGTTTGGTTTGCTTTGTATTTTGTGTTTTGAGTTTTTAACACTAAATGCAAAATATGAGAAGAGTATAGTGACGATGAAGGGAGTGGAAGGAAGATGGAGCGGATGACGAAAGGATGGATGGACGATGAAAGAATGAATTGTTTCTCGTGCTTTCGTCATTTCTCAAAATACAAAAAAAGTTGTTTTCTATTTTCTATGTTAACTTTGTTTTCTAAATTAGTCGTTTTTATAATTACATACGTCATGCGCATTTTTGTATGGAAAAAAACCCAAAACTAAAAAGGGGAACCTACTCTTCTGATCTTTGTCACCGGCATCCTTGCGATTATCTATATCTTCTGTCGTTCTCTTCAACTCCGCCACCTTCACGCACCGCAACCTCTCGCCTCAACTCCGTCGTCGATCTCTTTAACTCCATCGTCAATCTCTTCAAATTCGCCTTCCTCGTGCATCGCAACCTCACTACAAGAAATTTTATTTTTTGTGGCGCTCAAAAAACGCTACAAAAACTTTTGGTGGCGTTTTGATAAACGCCGCGAGAAAACATGCGACTAAAAATCCACGATTTTTTGTTGCATTTATTTTAACGCCGCAATAAATGCATTTTTGGAAGCGTTTTTCAAACGCCACCATAAATCCTTTTGTAGCATTTAAAAAACGCCACCAAAAGATTTTTTGACGCTACTAATAGAATTTCCAAATTTACCCTTGTTTTACGGTTGCATTTACTCAACGCCACTATATATATTTCGGTAGCGTTTTTGAAACGCTACTAAAAGTTGTTTATTATTTTACACCATTTTTTCATGCTATTATTTCCTGTTAATGGTCTATTTTGGTTCTATTATATCAATCAACAATCACTCACATAATCATCATATTCAAATAAGTTAAAAAACACATTAACCATATAATCAACTAAAATATCCATAACCATTCCAATACAATAGTTTTTCGACAAAATGACCTAACTCACATACAATAACCATTTGTATACAAATTTACACATCGGGTACTAATAAATGTTATATCTAACTAGTGCTAACTAATAAATATACTTTTCAAGCTCGATAGAGATATAGTCCGGTCCGGTAGTAAAATAGCTCATTCTGCTCCATCTTGATATTAGTATTGCACTGCTCACTTTCTACTTCACCCAGTAGTCTTCCAAAATCATTATATCTCCACTGTATTCAAAATATATATAATTCAAATAAAGTTTGTATATCAGAAGAGTGTGTGTGTTATGTAAAGTTGAAAGATGAAAGTTGAACATACACAGCTGCATCAGCAGGGCAGCCTAGTAAATGTACAGAGCAATCATAACCAGTATAACAAGTATGGCACTCGCACTAGATTGTTCCATTTATGACTATTTCATTTACTCGCACTCGAAATGTGATCCTTTTTTCCCTGGACTCCTCGACCACTGTAGCATCAATACAATCAAAATTAGCTATATATATTTTAATATTACACAGTTAAAATTGCAGGAATCTCTCACACTTCTGGTCATATCCAAAATCATGAGTCTATACCACACCCTCTTTTAAAGGTTAATTAAAAGAAGGGAACAAGCCTTGAGTTGAGACGCATATTTCTTCCCTCAACATATATAGCTATATCAAAAGACAATAATTCATACATAACTTGATGTTAAACAATCAAATCAGAGGATGAAGTAATTTATAATTTATAAATATATGGGATTCGGTTATAATTAAAGATGTGATTAGCATTGATTAAATTTATGCGTAAACCGTTCGTGTCACTGTCAAATATTGAACTGGACTCCGTATATTAGAGCTGCATATCGGTTGAAGCACATACATAAATAAATACATATCAAATTGGAACGATGAGGACATCATAAACGTGGTCGAATTACTGCCTTTTAACGGGGCCTCCATGTTTCATTCATATACAATTGTGTACAGATCGGATGGCTTTGACGATCTTATGTCAATAATAAATAACCTTAGGATCGTATCATTTGTTTGCAAAAGTCTTACCCACTTGCATCACCCAGTATCCTCCATAATAGTTGACATCTTCACCAAATATGTGTACTTAAGGGCACGTTCCGTTCTTCTCCTAGACCATTACCAATTATGCATACTTTGGGCTACACTTTTACAATGAAGACATGCTAGTTGTGGACTTTTCAACAACAACATCAGCAACCAAACTCATTCCAAGTCCTCTCACTTTATATTTCCTTTTCATTTTAATATTACATAGTTCAACATTGCTACAGATATGTGAGGAGAGTTTTTTTTGGCAATATAGCATACCTAAACAAATAATTAGACAATGAGTAAACTCTCACCAAATAGAAAGGGTAAACAAGCATGGGAAATGGCAAAGAAAATCGAAGCTTTTTGGTGGCTGAATCCAGATTCTTGTATATTTTCTCAGGCAACTGCAATTTTACCAGTTTAGATTATACCCTTTACTCGAAATTGATAATGAAATATCCCAGGATGCACAAATGGAACTAAATAATGTACTACTGCAACTCACTGGATGCCATGATTCATCGTTTTCAACATGTCCATGGTTTTGATGATGCGTTCTGTGACTAATTCTCCTATATATACAAAAAAACCCATATTTCATTAGAGATAAAAACAAAGTAAAAATAATATTGAATACGCTAGTAGTAGACACTTACCATCCATGATAAGGCACAAGAATTGAGGAATGCAAGAAATGCCCAACCACGCTATTCAACTTGGTGTCATTGGAGAAGCTCCCATGGCCACTGCACAATCGACGTCACAGAATGTACTCAAAATAATACTTTTGATGTCTAGCTAAGTACTTGTTTAAACAGAGACTTTGCTAGCATAGTACATTACACAACGGTTGTCATTGGTTTGTTAAGAGCTTAGCTGATAACTTAGCCAATGCATATACAAATACATTACACAGCGGTTGTCATTGGTTTGTTAAGAGCTCAGCTGATAACTTAGCCAATGCATATACAAATACATGGTAAGTGCATAACTTCTTCCATGAGTACACTTTTACTCTTTTCATATACTTAACTCCACCAGTTGATTGTAAAGTTTACTTGTTTGTTTGTTATTATTATTTTTATTCTTATTTTTAATGTATGAAGTGTAAAAGTTAATGCAAAAATAACAAGTCAGTAATCAGTTTTGCACCAAAAGGTTTAAATAAAAGGACAAATAACTTAACATGCCATATGTATTGCTACCGGATATTATCATATGCAATGTAACAAACCATCATATGCATAGTGGATAGTTATGGAGTGTCATCATACATTATTTATGATTATGAAATATTACTTGGATGAAGAAAAATACGAAGTAAATACAACTTTTATTTAGGCTTACCAATCGTGACCCAAGACGAAAAGAGCCCAAAACATGGTGCCTTGAGCGAACCAATAGAAAGGCCAAAAGACCCAACTATTCACATAATTTGCAAGCGCCGCCAAAGCAGCCACCGAAGTGAATCCTTCCAAAAATCAGAATGATAACAACATTAATATTATTTGTGAGATAGACCTTTTAAATAATAACAATAAAACAGAGAACGTTCACAGCATTGTCACCGAAGTGAATCCTTCCAACCTTGTCCCTCAAAACTCTAATTCACATGATCTGGTAGTTCAAGATAAAGACAAGAATGATGGCAATGCCGTCAACGAAAATTTAACAAAAAAGGAAAAATCAAAGGCTTTACCTAAGCATAACAGAGAGGGAGAGACTGCAGCTTCTTCCTTTAGAAGGATCACCAGAAAAACAAGGCCCGATGATGCTCCTTTTGCGTTCAAATCCACAATTGATAAAGATGTTATATAAAACCTTGCATGGTCGAATTTATTATCAAAAATTAAAACCAAACTAAGAAAATCAAAGAGAATTAATGCCTTCCCCCCTTCTTCCATTGCGCCACACCTGCAAACAGCCATCGATTGTTGTTTTGATTGAGCATAAAATGAAACATGATTTGATCGACGTCTTTGTTAAAAGCATTAAACTAGACTGGAAATGGGTATACAATGTTGTGAATGATGACAAGAGCAAGATGTTGATGATATGGAATCCTCATATATGGTAGTTTAGTACATTCTCGCATGATGAGCAAACATATTTCATCTATTATTCAAGATAGTGGGGGAATTAGTTTGTTCTTTATTTGTGTTTATGGTTTATACACCCAAATGCATAGAAAAAAAACTATGGGATCGTATTGGAAAGTTGCCACCAGTATAACTCTCCTTTGGCTAATAGAAGTAGACTTTAACTGCATACTTCATGATTCAGATAGAATAGGGAAAAACCACATGGTGACAAATGCAGATGAAGATTTTACAACACTATGATCACTACTGAAGGAAATGCATTATAATGACAGTAACTTTACATGGAGAGGAGGAAAAGACTACTCTATACGCAACAAAATAGATGGAGTATTCTTTAATTATGCTTTCCAAATAAATTTTCTTAATGCTATTACCCAAGTTATGAATCACTCTTCTAGTGATCACTGCCCAATTATGATTAGTATGTTGGGCTGTCATAATGAGATAAAAAACATTCCATTTGCAGGAGAATGACCAAGAATATAGTTCTTTATTCTGCTTATAGCCAACGTTTTTCCATTTTTCTTATTCTTAAACAACCCATGTTGGATTTCCTTTTATGGACATGGACACGATAGTGATTGAATCCATAACAACACTTTATATCACTCTTTCCAATTTCCAGAATTGACCAATACAACATGAAAATAATGGTAATTGAGGAGGAATGCTACCATCAGTCAACTGCCTCCTAGTTTCACTAACCAATAAAAAGACTTCCACCACATTTAAAATCTGGTTCATACTATACTGAAATTTACCAATGTGTTTTAAAAGAGTAGATAGGCAAAGGGTTCTAATCTTATACAGAGAAGCACTCAATGTTCACATGCACCACCATTCTATATCGCCAATTTTGCCACTTGATGCTTCTTAAGACAAAAATCACAATACAAACATCACTTCAACACGTTATCATTTATCAATTCTGCATTTTTATCCCTAACGAACAAAGACTATTCTGAACAGTCCAATGCAAGGCAAGATACAATACGACCCTGTTTTCCTACTACAATTTAGAATTATGCCCGTCAATTCAGACAAAAATATCTGAACATTAACATCCAGTAGAGACATTGAGGTTATATCATATCCACGGAAAAAGAAATGGTATAAGTAGGAATAAAAATAACAACAGTTTTCAAATGCGGTCCCCTATGGATTTCTATAATCCACTGCTAATTAAAAAGAAATAATGTTCAGAAGATCACAATAATAATGAAATACATAAATAGAATGACCAGAGAAAAAAGGAAATACCCCCTTTCTGCTTGAAGGTCTGAGAGGCAGCTCCCTCTTAGTGACAATGTGTCCCTTATTTAATCCAACAAATAATCCAGTGTTCGGCTGTGGAGGAGCCATTGCTTACCTGATTTTCGACAATTACAGGGACCAATTATAATCACAGTAACTTTAAAAAATTCAACGATTTATGCTGAATAAAATAATTTGACACAAACAACTTCATGATGCAAGCCAAACTGACAAGCACAAAGCGAAAAATTGTAAGGATTTTTTTATGATCAGCAAGTATACTTTAGTATCAGATAAATTGGGAAAGACATGCTAAATCAAGAAAAATAATACCAAGGAGAAATATAAAAACTGAAATACGTATGCGGTGATTAGAAAAAGCTGATTGTAGCTATAACATGCTGATAGAATTAGGAGAAAGCGTGGATAAATACCTGAGAAATTAAAGAGAAACAGAACGGCGGCGAAGAACCCTAGTTTTGGGAGAGGCAGAGCTTAAATAAGAAAATTTATAATCAATTTTGGGAGAGGCAGAGCTTAAACCCTAGCACCAAATCCTCAGCCAAGCCTCACCGGGAAAGTATCCATATCATTCACACGCCTGCGCGCATTCTTTCACCTTTGCGTGTTTTCCCCGTTACGTCTTCATTAATCGATTTGGGGTGAAGCCAGAGACGAGGCGATTTTGGAAGGTGAAGATGAGGAATTTGATTGACGATTGATAAAAGAGGAGAAGAAAGAAAAGGAGTAGAATTTTGTTTAGGGGTTTTCATCATTCTGTTGGAGGAGGATAAGAAAATTGATAAGAGTTAAAACAAATATGAGCGGTCGTGTAAAATTTTAGCAAACTTTCAGTGAATTGTTGGCGGGATTTTTTTGGCTGCGTTTATTTTTTAGTTTTCATATTTTAAAGTGGTTAAAGGTTGCATATAGCCTTAAACGTTACCAATAAATGCAACTAATAGTAAGTTTTGTTGTAGTGCCTATAGCAAGCTTCAGCAACTGTCATGTCTCAGTTGTTCTGAATGCTTTGTCATGGTGAAGAGTGGTGAATGGTTGTGGTTTGGACCACAATGTAGTAAAGTGAAGGTGATGGTTTGGTTTAAGAAAAAAGAACGCAGAAGCAAGAAATGATGATGCAGAAGCAAGAAATGGAGAACTGGATGACAGGATAAGACTTGCAGGGAAAGAAGAAAGAGAAGAACAGAGTAAAGGGTTGTAAGAAGAGGGTTAGGTAGGGTAGTAGTTGGTCAGAGGAGATTTAGAGGATTAGATGAGAGAATCTGATGGAAGAAATGTAATTGAAAATAAATAAAATAGTTGTAAAGAACAGAAATGTTATAGAAATGAAAATGTTATTTTCTTATTCATGATGACCTTTACAATTTGCATAGATATATATTTATAGTGTAAATTACAATGGCTATATTTAGCTAGCTCATATGCATATTGGCATATTCAAGCTCTCAAACACAAAATACAAAGACCGTTTCCTGCTCTCAATAGGATGTATCACTGTGCACGTGAACAAACATGCACAACATGCACACTGTGATACTCCCTTAGTTCTTCAGTCTTCCTCATCAACACCACTTAGTCTTGCTTTATCCTTGCTTTGCTCGAAGTCTGACATCAACTCTGATGACATAGAGGCTGGAGTCTGGTGAACTTCATCAAAATCCGGCATTGGGCTTAAACTGCTGCGGCTAACAAATGCAAGTAGACCCTGATTATTACATTTCCCTTCCCCTTTAAGAATAGACCTTTTCCCAAGGTCTAATGTGGGATATCTTCGGATCATGGGTCAATAGTCTTCCCACGTTGCTTCTTCTTCATTTCTACCTTTCCACTTTATCAAAATCTGCACCACAGCTTTACCATCTCTAGGTATCATTCTTCAATCCAGTATCTTCTCCGGCTCTTCTACCTCTTCCACTTCATAACCGAGCATATCTTCTTGTATTACAACATGGCTACCCACTTTCTTTTTTAATAGTGAAACATGAAATACTGGATGAACTTTTATGTGATCGGGCATATTAAGCTTGTATGCTACCATCCCAACCTTTGCCTCAATCACTACAAGAACTACAGTATATTTCGACAACCCTTAACGACGGCCGCCATTGGTAGATTACCGACGGCTTCCAACGGCAAATATTTTCTGGACTTTGTTACGATTAAAATAATTAGCCATTGGAAATTTTCCATTTGCGGCCGTTGCTAGCTGTCGAAAAATCGCGATTATCTTCTTCCTTAGGCCGAACCAGAAACATTTCATTACTCCCCGAATTCACAAAACCTTCCTCCACCATTTCCCCTCCACTTTCAAGCAACGAATTTCTACCGAAATCAACTCCAATTTCATCAAATCAGAATCTCATCTCCTCCAAACCCCTAATCTCCTCTATTTAAGGTATTAACCCTAAACCCTAATTTAATGAATTTATTAATTTAGGGTTAATTTGTTAGCTTAATTGTTTATATTGTCTCATTGATTGTGTAGTATAGTTTATTGAATATTAATTACTGTTATTATCCTATAAGTGTTGAATACAAACTTGTTTAGTTCGTGCGATAAGAAATTAGTATGCATTAGTTGAATAATTTAGTTCTTTTACGCGTTACTTGGGTTATTTAGTGTGGATGAGCATAATTTAGTTTATGCATTTTCTAAAACGTCGAAAAATCTAGTGGAACATTGTTTTGTATCCGCTAACTTTTATTCAAATGATTTTACAAAATTATCTTGTTTTCAAAATGATTTCAAAACCTTCTTTTTAAAAAAGAATCAAAAAACATCTATCCTGATTTTAAATACTTTTAGCCTCAAAATAATCTTTATTTTCAAAATCAAATTATCCTTAGTTTTAAACTATCTTTAATAATAAATTTAATATTTATACTTAGATTTAAATATAAAATTATAGTAAAATTTTATATATATTATTCTTTATATTTACTTATGTATATTAACTATAGTTAAGTATATTTATAAAGTTTAAAATAGTTTTAAATATAAGATAGAAGTAATTTTCAAAGAAAAACAAATCACCAAAATTTCCTTTGGGATGTCGACATACCCAAGATACCCATGTCGACATAGTGGCAGTTGGTTTCAAAAATTTGAATTTCAAAAGAAGTGTCTATTCGCCGTAACATTTCACGAATGAACATGGCTGTTGTTCTTCTATAAATAGGGGATGTTTTCAACGAATTTCATATCATATTTTTTCTGGTTTTCACTCCTCTTCTTCTTCCACATTTCTTTATATATATTCTTACCATTACTCTGCCGACATCACCATTGAATCTAACTAGATCATTTCTGGTTTGATTCTCTATCACTATCTCAACAAGACCTCAGTGCTATTTAGAGTTATAGACTTCTTTGTAATTATTCAAGTGAGAAAAGGTGTGATTGTAGCCTTGGAAATCAATCAAGTGAGAAAAGGTGTGATTGTAGCCTTGGAAATCAATCAAGTGAGAAAATGTGTGATTGTAGCCTTGGAAATCAATCAAGTGAGAAAAGGTGTGATTGTAGCCTAGGAAATCAATTGGGTGAATTTGTTGCCTGGGAAATCAAGTATCTCTACCCAGAGGATTGTGAATCTGGAGTGGTGTACCTCCTGGCCTTGAAATCAAGGATTGTAATTGTAAAGATTGCTTATGAAAGGAAATCGGTACTTGTGTGCAGGACTGGATGTAGGGTAACTCCGAACCAGTATAAAATCCAATGTGTTCTTTCCTTTACTGCTTTTACTTTATATTTGCATCCGTGTTTGAATCTGTGATCATATCTGTGTATGAATATTGCATACATTTGTGTTCGAATTAATATAAACTCAAAAAGAATTAGTAATTCCCATAAACACTATTCACCCCCCCTCTAGTGTTTATACTAGCCTTAAGATACGTAATCCACATTTCTCACATTCGGTATCAGAGCGAGGTTTTCAAAAGTTTCATAATCTGAATTTTGAAAAGTTTTCAAAATGGCTACCAACACTGGTACTGTTACTAACACTAGTTCTATTACTACTGTTACTAGTTCATTTGTAGAAGGTTAGTCTACTGTCAAACCACCACTTTTTAATGGCAGTAACTATGCATATTATGCATGTAGGATGAAAATATATTTACAATTTGTAGGACTAGACACTTAGAATATCACATAGAATGAATATTCTGAACCCACAACTGATTTTGCACAGTGGACCGTTGAGCAAAAGACTGTTGCACAAAATAATTCTAAAGCAATGAATATTCTGGTTTGTTTACTTGATAGGAAAGAATTTAATAGAGTGTCAGTTTGTAAGTCTGCATATGAAATCTGGAAAACTTTGCAAGTTACTCGCGAAGGAACAAGCAAAGTTAAACAGACCAAAATTTCCATGCTCACAAATCAGTTTCAATTATTTAAAATGAATTCTAATGAGTCTATTTCTGATATGTATAGTAGATTTCAGGATATTGTGCATTCTCTAATATCCTTGGGAAAGGAATTTTCCGAAGAAGATCAAGTCAGAAAAATCTTAAATTCTCTTACTCCATAATGGGATCAAAAGACACTAGCGATCGAAGAGCCAAATGACATCAATACCTTAAAGATAGAAGGATTAATTGGAAATCTAATGTCGTTTGAAGTCCAAATGATCGGGAGAAGAGAAAGCAAAGCATCTGAAAAGAAATCAATGGCATTCAATGCATTAACCGATGGATCAGACTCAAACAGCGATAATGATGAAGAGATAGACTTTATGACCAAGAATTTTCGAGAATTCCTGAAATACAGAAAGATGAATAATCTCAAGAGAAACAACTATAAGAACGCTGAAAATCAGAATGTAGTGCCAAACAATATCAAATGCTTCAACTGTGATGAATCATGCCATATTAAAAGAGACTGTCCGTATCCAAATAAGCAAAACCTTCCTATAAACAATGATTCCATAAAGAAACGAAAACGTGCTTTTACTGCTACTCTAGATGACTCAGACTCGTCTTCAAGCGATGATGATCAAAAGACAGATAATTCAAATATGTGTTTCACGGCAGTTCACGTCTCCAACGAATTCAGAGAAACGGACTCAGAAAAAGGTACACATTTACAATACAATTGGTTGAAATTGCATGCTTAGAATTGATTGCTTGATTGATTGATTTTGAATTGGTGTGTTGTTTGAAATTTAAAATTTTTATTTTTTTTATTATCTTATTATATTATTATTTTATTTTTATTTTTATTTTTTAGTATCATAATATTTTATGGAATATACTAATAATATTCCAGATATATATAAACATTAAAAATAATAAGTATATATATATTAGAACTCTTATGAAAAATAAATTATAGAAATTCAAAGACACATGTCGACATGGTTCCTACCATGATGTCGACATGGGTACAGAATTTGAAATTCAAAATTTGAATTCAAATGGTTGAATTTCCCTCCACCTTTTCACTTCATTCAATTCTCTAAAAAGACATATTTTGACCAGAGAATATTTCCTTTGAGAATCTATTTATTCATTATCTTTTATCATATTTTTCACTTTCATTTTCAAATTCAAATTCTCTCTTCAAAACTTCAAGCTCTCTTCTTCTAGCAATCCCTCCACCATGAGAATTTCCAGAAAGATAAAAGAGCAACTCTTCAATGATCCGGAGGCTATAAAAGCATACATTAATTATGCTAACTATGGAAAAGTCCATCCTGGAAAGTTTGCTTTATTTCAAGATTTTTCTACTTATGAAATTGATTCTCTTTTTGCAAATAATCATGTTCTTAGTCTTATTGATGCTTCTCAAAATGATTTTGTTTGCTATCCAAATCTTGTTAAAATTTTCTATGCAAATCTTAATCGAGGATTTTATAATGGAAACGATGATGAAATTTGGAGTAGTGTCAAAGGCACTAGAATCGTTTTAAATTGTGATCTTTTGGGTACCATTCTCAATTGCAAGAATACGGGAATGGATCTTTCTAGTTTTAATATTGATGAAAATGATCGTGAGACGTTTCATCACATTTTTGAAGGAAATGATGATTTTGAATTCAAAAATTGAAACTTTCGATCAAAAGCTAGAATTGTCAGTCTTCTTTTACAACATACTTTGACCCCAAGATCAGGGATTTTAACAATCCTACTTCAAAAGTTTGCAAAGCACTATTTGCTATTTTTGGAAATTATGATGTTAATTGGGCGCAAGTTATTTTGGACGAACTTCGTCCCAAAAATCTTGAAATGGGTGAGAATACTTTATATCATGGAATCTATCTCACTCGGATTTTTAACTATTTTGGAGTAGATTTCAAAGGAGAAGAATTTGTTTCAAGAAAGGTTTTCAATCACTCAAATATTTCTCTTATGAAAATTCCATTTGTTTTTCAACCTTACGAGACTCTTATCGAAAAGGAAGAGCGTTTGGCTCATGAAGAGATGGAAGAGGAGGAAGAGAAAGAAGAAGAAGAAGGGGATGAAATGGAAATAGAAGAAGAAGAAGAAGGTGAAACATCCTTGGAAAGTATTGACTATCCTCCTAATCCAACCAACAAAACTCTTCTCAAAAATCAAAAGACCATTGTTGAGAATCAACGGATTCTTAAACAATCCGTTAGTAAGAAGTTGGATAAAATTTCATCCAAGATGAACAAGTTTATTTCCAAAGTAAGCAAGAAGCTTGGATTATCTTCATCTTCATCATCCTCTAACTAGTTCTATCTTTTCATTTCATCTTGTATTAGTTTAGTTTATTTTAATTTGAATGTTCATGTAGTTCTTTATGATTAATCATTGTATCACTCTATTATGCAATGAAATTGAATTCCTTTTTCTATTATCTAGCTTATCTTATCTCCATAATAAATGTTAGTATATTATATAAATATATATATATACACAATTATTCACAAAATCAAAATAAGCCATCAAAATTCACTACACCATGTCGACATCCCCTCTATGACCATGTCGACATGTACTAGACAGAAATGACATTTCATTTTAAATTTGAAATTTGAATAACTACCTTATGTCTATTCATTTCAAACGAATTTCTACACCTATAAATACCTATTTCTTCCAGAATTCATCACTCAATATTATTTCTTATCTACTTTGTCTATCATTCTTCTCTCAAACTAAAATATGGCCAATCCAATTCATAATTTAACCAAAAATCTTGAAGAAACTCTTAATTCTTTCAAGAATATTATTTCGTTCATTCTTCGTAACCAGCGACACTTAGAGCTGAGTCAAATGCAGATGATCAAGGAGCAAGAAAGGCATTTCGATGCAATACAATGGATGATTTCCTCCCTGCACAAGGATGATAACGAAGCACATCCTCCAGTCTCTCTCACCAATAACAATGAAAATTAGGATGCCATTAAAGCATACCCTATTTTTGGAGAAGAAGGATGGGTGGAAGTTCCTCGTACTGTTTGATTTGATTGCTTTATTTGATTTGAATTGTTTGCTTTGATTGATTTGATTTCATTTGTTTTGATTTGATTTGATATGGATTGATATTTGGTGTGGATTGATATTTGTTGTACAAAACATGTATACATATGCATTAATATTTATACGATCTTTGATTAATTATCATGTTTATCAATATAATTATCTCTTAATCTATATTATATACTCCATTTTATAGTTTATTAATGCAGGTACTAGTACAAGAATGAGGGGGAGTTATATAGTTTGAGTTAGTTTTTTTTTATGACAAAGGGGGAGAAGTATAAAATAGGATAGTTAGGCATAGATTAAGGGGGAGATATCAGTTTTAGGGGGAGTTATTAGGATAGAAGTAATATTTTATAAACAAAGGTTGTCATCATCAAAAGTGGGAGATTGTTAGTCCTTAAGATGATGGTTTTGATGACAACAACCTTAAAATAAGATTATAAAAATATAAATACTAACATTATAGTTTAGATATATATGTATATGCAGGATTTAACCATGCAAGTATCAAGAATGAAGACTATACAGTATAGAGATTCAAGATATCAAGATTGAAGACTCATGAGTATCAAGAATATGAAGATTGTCAAGAGTTCAAGATTTCAAGAATAAGTAATTTAATTAGGAATTTTGTTAAAACTCCTAAAAAAGCACTGGCATCCTAAAATCCAATTTAGTCGTGGAATGGAATCCACTTCAAGCCCGTTAAAGGGATGGAACCCTAAGTAGGATGGAACCTACGAAAAATTTAGTGGAACATTGTTTTGTATCCGCTAACTTTTATTCAAATGATTTTACAAAATTATCTTGTTTTCAAAATGATTTCAAAACATCTATCCTGATTTTAAATACTTTTAGCCTCAAAATAATCTTTATTTTCAAAATCAAATTATCCTTAGTTTTAAACTATATTTAATAATAAATTTAATATTTATACTTAGATTTAAATATAAAATTATAGTAAAATTTTATATATATTATTCTCTATATTTACTTATGTATATTAACTATAGTTAAGTATATTTATAAAGTTTAAAATAGTTTTAAATATAAGATAGAAGTAATTTTCAAAGAAAAACAAATCACCAAAATTTCCTTTGGGATGTCGACATACCCAAGATACCCATGTCGACATAGTGGCAGTTGGTTTCAAAAATTTGAATTTCAAAAGAAGTGTATATTCGCCATAACCTTTCACGAATGGACATGGCTGTTGTTCTTCTATAAATAGGGGATGTTTTCAACGAATTTCATATCATATTTTTTCTGGTTTTCACTCCTCTTCTTCTTCCACATTTCTTTATATATATTCTTACCATTACTCTGCCGACATCACCATTGAATCTAACTAGATCATTTCTGGTTTGATTCTCTATCACTATCTCAACAAGACCTCAGTGCTATTCAGAGTTATAGACTTCTTTGTAATTATTCAAGTGAGAAAAGTTGTGATTGTAGCCTTGGAAATCAATCAAGTGAGAAAAGGTGTGATTGTAACCTTGGAAATCAATCAAGTGAGAAAAGGTGTGACTGTAGCCTAGGAAATCAATTGGGTGAAGTTGTTGCCTGGGAAATCAAGTATCTCTACCCAGAAGATTGTGAATCTGGAGTGGTGTACCTCGTGGCCTTGAAATCGAGGGTTGTAATTGTAAAGATTGCTTTTGAGAGGAAATCCGTACTTGTGTGCAGGACTGGATATATGGTAACTCCGAACCATTATAAAATCCGGTGTGTTCTTTCCTTTACTGCTTTTACTTTATATTTACATCCGTGTTTGAATCTGTGATCATATCCGTGTCTGAATATTGCATACATTTGTGTTCAAATTAATATAAACTTAAAAAGAATTAGTAATTCCTATAAACACTATTCACCCCCCCTCTAGTGTTTATACTAGCCTTAAGATCCGTAATCCGCATTTCTCACATTTTTGCCGAAATCAACTCCAATTTCATCAAATCGGAATCTCATCTCCTCTAAACCCTTAATATCCTCTATTTAGATATTAACCCTGAACCCTAATTTAATGAATTTGTTAATTTAGGGTTAATTTGTTAGCATAATTGTTTATATTGTCTCATTGATTGTGTAGTATAGTTTATTGAATATTAATTACTGTTATTATCCTATAAGTGTTGAATACGAACTTGTTTAGTTCGTGCGATAAGAAATTAGTGTGCATTAGTTGAATAATTTAGTGCTTTTACGCGTTACTTGGGTTATTTAGTGTGGATGAGCATAATTTAGTTTATGCGTTTTCTAAAACGTCGAAAATGATAATTAATTTTATATACGTACGGTTAGTTAATTAAAGTTTTAAATTGTGCGTATGTGATAAACCATCGTGTACGGTAGTTTAACTTAAGTTAAATGTTAATCAATTTAATGTAAACGACGAAAGCCAATTTTTTTTTAAAATATAAAATATGTAATATACTTTATTCATAAAACCCTTAGAGTGTTTTTTGGCCCTGTCTGATAAGTAGACTATTTATAAAAATGTATAACTTTCATTTTCTAAACGTGTAGGGTTCGATCGACCTACAAGAGACCGATGTATCCCTGGTGCATCGACATTGGAATAGCAAATTTGCCAAAAATTATAGGGATACAGTGTCCGCTATATGAAGAGCAGGGAAAAAACCCAGCTGAATGAATGCTAGCGTTTGGGAGGCTTGGGTCGCATGGTGAGGCAATGAGGAGTTTCAGGTAAGTTTACCACATATTAATTACTTAAAATTGTTGCGTGTATTTAATACATAATTTAGAACTGTAATGTTATTTCCAATTGAAATTTCCAGAGGGAGTCAGATAGGAACTCCGCAAATAGAAATAAGAATCCCATCACACATCGCGGTGGTTCCAAGTCGTTCCAGCATCATCGCGAGGATATGGTAAATTTTTATATTTTGAGTTATAAGTTGTTAATAGATAGTTAATAAAACATTATATATATATTCATATTTTAGAAAAGAGCACGAGGAGGTGCTGTTTCGTATTGGGATGTTTTTGTTATACTCATGCCGTGAAGTAGACCGACAATTCGGGCTCAATCGTATACTCATGGGAGCATGATGATAAAGCGACTGCTGTCTATGTAAGTATACTATAATTAAGTTAAAAGTCATCGGTTAATTAATTAAGCACATATTTATAGATATATTAATTAATGTTATTTATACTAGCGACCATTTCAACTTTTTGTCAATTAGTATAGCGATTACTCTACTAAATTATATTCTGTATTTTGCATTACAACAAAAGTTTCAGGAAGCACGGGCATAGCTGCTGGCTGAGACAGGACGGGATGAGTTGACAGCTGATGAGGATGATGTTATTTTCGAGTCTGTCATGGATCCACCATCCCGCAGCAGGCGCTATGGATTTGTAAACCAAGCGGTAATTTTCAGAAAATAAACTAAATTCAAATATTACATATTTTTCAATTAAAATTATGTAAATTTTGTTTATGTTGTTGGAGACAGCATAAAAATTTATTTATATTCACAGGCTAGGACATCACAGAAGGCGTATAAGATGGCTCAAGACAAAGAAGAAATTGCAGAGCTACGAGCCCATATCACCGAGCTGCGGGAGCATGATTGCCGTCATGCTGCGAAAATGGAGCAGTTGAACCAGCACTTGGCGGAGTATATGGAGCAACATGGGAGGTTTTCTTCGTCGGGTGGTTCTGTAGGGGATGATGATCAATGATGTTGAGTATGTTCTATTATGTTTTTTTGTCTGTATATATACGCTTCGAGTGGGTGATGATGTGTTTGATACATTTTGATGGATTGTTTATTATTTTATGTGGATTTGGATGTTGAGTTTGTGGATTTGGATGTTGAGTTTGTTGATTTAGATGTTGATTTTATGGATTATGTTGGATTTGAATATGGATTTTATGAATGGAATATTATGTATGCTTATCTATATGATTATTCGTTTATATATGCTCGAAAAGGAGTTGTTATTAGTATTGATGGATGTGGGGTGGCTGGAAGGCAACATGTTCAAATTCATAAAAAAAATTACCCAGATTACCGATGGTTTGTAACGGATTCCAACGGCCTATAGGTCATAATTTTTCAATGGCTTCCAACGGAAAACTCCGACTATTTCCGACGGCCTCGGATGGCTATTTGGTTATTCAGGATTGCCACGTAGCCATCTTGGCCATTAGAAACCGTCGGAGTTTGCCGTTGGAGGCCATCGGAAAATTGCATTGGAAATCGTTACTAAACGAGATTCGTATTCCAACGGCTATACCTACGGTTTCCGACGGCATTCCAACGGCCGCAGGCGACTTTGGGCATCGTAAAAAAGTGTTGTTCTTGTAGTGAATTTGATAAGGACCATAGTACTTAGGAGACAACATATGAGTTTTCTGATTCCTGGCTGTAATTTGTCTATATGGTTGCAGCTTTAAGTACACCTAGTCCCCAATCAAAAACTCTCTTTCTGTTCTTCGTAGATCAGCATACCTTTTCATTCTCTCTTGTGATATTCTTTAACTATCTTTTAAGAACTCCAGTGTGATATCTCTACTAAACAAAATCTTCTCTACTTGTTCTACCTTTGATGTGTTGGGAACATAAGAAAGTAAAGTAGGAGGATCCAGTCCATACACGGCTTTGTATGGAGTTGTATTTGTTGATGGCTTCCATGTTGTATTATACCAGCAGTAATTGCTTGAAGAAAAATACCATCTCATTGTTTGAAGAAAAATATAGGTAGTTCAAGAGTATGTGCAGTTTAAAAAATATCTATGAACAAATATATTTCATTGAATAATGTCATTCTACATCAATGTATACTTTTATTATTATATATAAGAATAGAGAAAATAACATCCTTATAGCAACCTATCAAAATAGTGAAACCATCCTTGTAGCATGACTTTGATTCTTCAATATTCGCGATAGAGTATGACATGATTTTTACCAATCATTTGCTTATTGATCCGAGCTTTTTTATTTAATTATAGTTTCTGAATTTACTAAGTTTTATTTCATTACTATGATTTAGTTGTAATTTGTAAACTTAAGATTAGTCAAAACACTGCTTCATGTATTCAAGTTTAACATTATATCATCTAAATTGATTTTCCTTCGTATAGTTTGGTTTGTGTGTTTACTTGGTTAATAAATACTATTAGTTTTCTAAGTTTAATCGGTTAACAATTATTTTCTCAACATTGTTGTTAATCTACATATAACTAGTGCGAACCCGTGCTTCGCACACGGATGTTGAAAAAATATCGTTGTTGCATAGGTCATATCCAAATGTATAAGAAATTTAATACGGTGGTAATGAAAAAACATTGTTGAACGATAGTGTTACATCATGAATAACAATTTGGTAGGATAAAGAATACATAGATATATTTGGTTATGATAATCACAATTAAAATTGAACAAAACAATTACAGTGAATATGTTAAAGTTCACAGGCTATTTAGAGGATAATGTGTTAAAAATTTATCCGCTAATGCATAGATATATTCACTGTGGCATATAACGCCAATGTTGTTGCTTTTGCAATTACACAACTGCTTCAATATGCATAGATATAGTTGAAGTATTCACTATGAACTGCAGACACAAAGACACAGTGCAGTTCGATTCAATTAAATAAGAGTAACAAAAGTTTTTTGCAATGGGGAGAAATATAGTAATAGGATGAAATTTGTAAACAGTCAGGAAAAATATTTGTCAACAGCTGAAAAAAGGGAGCAAAAGAAAAAAGAAAAAAGAAAAAAGCAACAGATGTAGTACAGGGGAAAAGTAGTAAAACAGAAGATTCAATTGAAATAGAAATGATGATGCAATAAGAAAATAACATGGGTTCCAATATAAATTACTATTGTTCAACGAATCTGATCTATGTCGATGCAGGGTACAAAACACGGCATACAGCTGGTCGCAGTAACCAATATTTGAAAATATCCAAAACATACAGAAGAGAACAATTGTGAGAAGTCCATTCATTTTTTAGCCTCAGAAATAACTGCTAGCAACGCGTGTATGATATTGGCTTGAGCGCAAATAGGTGATGTTTTCTTGGCCTTAATAGATGCATTACATCAGTCAATTATTTTAACCATTGAAGGTATTTGTACCTGCAGCCAAAAAAGACAAAAGTGTCATTGATGCAGTATTATTACTAAATTCTCTCACTGCTCGTCTGACCTATTAACTATATCTAATAATCAAACTATGACTACATAATCATCTATACAAAGATACATTCATTAATTGTTTTCTAGAAGTTTTCCGACGGTGGTGGTGCAAGTGATTTTAGAATTTACTGCAAAAAATAAAAAATAAACTCTTTTAGGTGGTTATCAACATTATTCTCACTACAACACAGGTTTTGACCCAGTACTTAAACTGTGCATCTACCTTAAGCCCGAATACAACAACTTATATGCTTATTGTATTATTGATCATCGTAATTGTAAACGAAATTGAGTAAACTTAGCCAAATTATGTCATCAAACCTGGAAGCAATGTATTAAACGCTGAGCTGCACGGTTGAATCAAGCATTAATTATGTGAAGTCATTATTTAATCATCTCAAGCTATCAAAAATCAAAATTCATTTTTCAATTATATTTTCATAATGCGGTTAAATAACTATCGTTAACATCAAACAAAATTATTACTACAGCTAAATTAGTATTGCATCACACAAATGCAATTAAAATATTCAAAAATAGTAATTGCTTAATTCCAAAAATACTGCAAAATAATAACCGCTTTTGCTTAATGCATTTAAATTTTAACTACAGTAAGCTCGAATAAATCATCGTGTACAACCAAAATTATTACTGCATCACATAAATATAGCTGAAATATTCAATTTCTACCATGCATAATTCAAAATTGTCATTAAATTATAACTGCATTTTATTAATGTAGTTAAATTTTAATTGTATTAAGATTGAATAAATTCCTGAAATGTAGCCAAATTTATTACTTCATCACATAAATGTGGTTAAAAATCTTCAAATATAGTTAAATTTACCCAAAACTTGCTGGTAAATTATAATTGCATTTTCTTAATTTCATTAATTTATAACTGTTTTAAAATTGAATAAAATTATCAAATATAGTCAAAATCATCAATAGTAAATGCAATAAAAAATGCTAACGTAGTTAAATTAATTCAAAAAATGCCTATAAATTATTACACCATTTTTTGATGGAGTTAAATTATAACCGCACTAAGTTTGAATACTATCAAACACAATCAAGATTATTACTTTATTACATAATATAGTTACAATATTCAAAGGTAACCATAATTGTATAATTCAAAAAAAATATTCCTTTCAAATATGTTAAAAGATAATAAATACATTATAATAATCTAGGTAAAACTACTATGTAATGTTTATGATCATCATAATAATGCTATTACAGAAACGCGGTACACAGCGGTGACACAAAATAATTGTGCAATTAAAGCTGCTATATAAAATTATGATTTTAAAAAATTTATTTTTAACTATCAACAATGGATATCATTGGAAAGCAAATTAAATTTGAGATTTAATAGTGAAAACGATTCTTAAATCCAATTAATGTAGAAAAAGTTATCACATTTTAAGGTTTGGAATATAAAGAAATTAAAAATGCGACTGTTCAGTTGTCAAATTTCAAGGGGGCCTGTGTGAGCTTGAAATTCAACTCACTAATAATAATATAGTATAGATATTACATAATAATAATAATTCTAATCACACCGACCATTAGGGAGGTTTGTTTGTTGTCATTCAAAATCAATTTATATCAAGGCCAAATACTACGCCCTTTGTCTCGTGATCTTCTTTCCGTTTCCATCGTCTCTAAATTAAATGCCTAATTTTTCGCTCTAATATTTTTACGCTTCAGGTATACTGTTTCTTCCTCAGTTTTACAGTCGGTATTCAATTTCATCCAATTTCCCCCATCGGCTAACCTAACCGGATTACTAGATCAACCACTTCGTCGCTATTTAGTTACTTCTTCACGTTGCGAGCAGCTTCATCATAAGTTGCAATCAAGTATTATAAATTATGTTTTAATACTCAAAATATATTTCGATTTTCATTATAATGGATCTCGATAGCTTGATTTTGCTTGATAAACATCAGGGTTAAATTTAAGGTCAGGTACTATCAATATGAGGGTTATATTTAAATTTAGGGATTTTCTTTAATTTTCTTAAGCTTCTAGGTTACGTCTTACACTGGCTCGCCCAATACTCCCTTCTTTTTTCGTCTCGGAAATGGGGCAGCATGCTGAGCAGTGGGATCTTATCATCAAGGTATGATTTTTAACAACTTTCTAAAATTTGTGGACTATTTTAATGGTTTTGTTGGAAGATTTGAAGCTATATGTGATTTACAGAGTGCATCAGTGCATGAATCAATCAAAATCGTTAATTTCTAGCTTTATTATTGTTTTGTCTAAATTGGACATCTAAAAGGTTTGATGGTTTGATTGTGAGTTCTGGACATGTATGTTAGAATTATCTGTTGATACTGATTTACTTGTTTATATTTTTGCTTCCAGCGAATTTTATTTTGAATGGTTCCAGCTAATCTATACATTAGGGCCATCTATCTCATATATTATGGATGTTTCCGATTGAATTTAAGATGAGTAGGACTGGATTTATATAAGGTTTGCCTGCCAGCCCCTTTGACCCATATATATGTGATTGTGCGGTGGGGCCCTTGTAGTGAAAACAACCTTTTTAATGGCGGACAACTAAGGGAAACTGTATGCTTGTTCATTATCACATATGATTGAAAGATTAAAATCTAGTGTGTTGCTAAAGGTATTCAGCTTTCCTTTTCCTAATACAAAAAAAAATAAACGTAATAAAGTTTGTATGTTTTCCAATACCAAATTCATTTCATATGACAATGAATCACCGTGTAAAGTCGTTTTGCACGGCAAACAACCTTGACCAACATTGTATTTCACGGCCATCAACTACCGAACTAATATTGTTCGGTGGTTGATTGCTGTGGAAAATAGTGTTGGTCGACGGTTGTTCGTCTTACAAAAAAGAGTCGAAAATATTGTTTTTGGTAGCCTTTGAAAAATCTGGCGGTGGGAAGAGTATAGTGTAAAATTTGATGATATTTTTTTAGCAATGGTATCATGCACAAAATCTGTTTCACCTAATATCTATCACCAATAAGCCAACCATTTCACTTTAAGCTGTTAATTTTAATTATTATTAATGTTCTCTTATTAGGATGCAGCAAGTGAAATTGCTACAGAACTAGAAGGAAATCCAGATTTTATTATCGGAGACAACAACGATGGAATCCTGTTGCATCACTTTTAGCACACAGAGTAGGAATTACCCAGGTTAATTCATTGATATGGTGTTTCTTTTCACGATTAAGAAAACCAAGTTAACAGAATTATTAGAGATTACTTTTCAATTTTGGCAGTTGTTGAACTCGGATCTTGAACATTATTTTCAACATCAGTTAAGTTTATTTATATTATGCGATCCAACCTGTTCAATATCATGGAAGCTAATTGAAATTTTGTGGTCCATATACTGATCTTTTTTGATGTACCAATGAATTATCTACTGCTTTTTGAAAATGTAAAAGTCAGACTACAGTTGGACAGCATGAGAGCTATTCTCCTTTTACGCTTCCTGATCTATACTGCGTAGAGCATGTCATTGATGTTTCTGATCTATTTCCCATTTTCTGAAAAAGAGAGGAGGCTTACTTCCCTTCATAGCTCTATTGAGATTTTACTCTACGGCACAGAGCAAATCGATGAGTTCATGTGAGTAATTGGTTTTAGTTTGTTATATCCTACTTAATAATGTCATTTTCTTGCAAACCAATTCAGTATTTATGGTCCCTCCCTAGGGATTTTTGTCTGGTGCAAATCCTTATGACATACAATTTTCTCCATTGTTCTTAATCGGGTTTTTACGTCCTTTAGTTATTCTTCACGCAACATGATTATATGAATTATTCTTATTTTTTTTGAATAAATCTAGTTAACCTGGACTGCAGTTAACAATCTCTGTTTATAAATCAAGTTTAAGGAAATCAAAATAATCAAGTAACAAATGTCTGGGTGGTGTTGCTGGTCATCACTTTAGTCTCACACACTAAAGGTCCTCAGTTCAAACCTGGGCTTAGACATACCCTTTTTTTCCCCCTGGGTCAAATTTAGATTGGTCAGAGTCCAGATGAATCGACGGTGCTTGTTTTCGGTCATACGGTGGTAGATTGTTTGGAAAATTGATGTTAGCAGTCATGCTGTTTTAAAAAAAAAGTGGGCATGAAAAGGAAGAAAACTTTATTACTTTTGCTCATGCAAAATTCGCGATGGCAGCTTTATTTATAAAGTTTATTTCCCAACAGTAGGCTAGAAAATAGGTCAACGTTCATTATTACATATTCAAGCTATTACTCCATATTAATATTTCTATAGAATATGTCAATCTCAACAGTCCTTTTGTTAAACTGATATCATATCAATTCAATTGTGTGTGTGTATGTGTATGTGTGTGAGTGTGTGTGTGTATACATACATACATACATATATATATACATACATACATACATATATATATATATACATATATATATATATATATATATATATCTGAGTTTCAAAACTATTACTTCGACGATAGCCAGCAACAACCAAGCACTCCTCCCACACAGCATTCATCTAACCCATAGAGAAGCGACGAGTACTACGATTTATGCAACATTTACTATCATTATACGAACGACTAGATTAGAGGCAACAATTGGAGCGGCGATAAGTTTTGGAAGAAAATTATGCATACCTTCAACCTTAAGCATCTTGAAAATACTCAATCTTTGTCGGCGATTCAAGGTCGATTCAGCAAAATCAATCGTCAAGCTCAGTTTAATGAATCGCAGATTTATAAAATAAAGAAAGCGAATTCTAGTGGAATGGGAGGCGAAAAGCATTTGGTATATTTCATGTTATTATTAGTTTTTTGTATTTAATCCGATTATTAATTTATTCCTTTTCGATTTTCAGAAAAGAAGGGCGAATGAGGAATTCATAAAGCTTTTTCCAAAGGAAAACGGAGCTAAAAAACGCATTATTACCAATTTCTGAACTGTTATGAGTTGCTGATGAGCACACCGAAGTGGAACTCCGAAAATGCGAAGAACCTCCGAGACGTTCAAACAAAGGGGAAGGGGAAGAACAAAGCATCTAAATCGTCATATTCTTCTAGCTCGGGGGATTCATCTTGTAGGGAAAGTCAATTCGAGGGAGAAAATGAGTAGGATGCGCTCAACCAGAGACCGGATGAATGTTATAGACCAATGAGAGTCAAAACAACAAAGAGAAAGAATAAGGTTGATTTCGTGGTGGACGCTAAAGTGAATGCCGCTCTTGAAATTCACGAAAGAAGGCATCAAATAAAAGCAAGCTAGCACAGGAGAAGATCGATGTGATGCGTGAGTTTGCAGAAATTGAGCAACAAAAGCTGGATATTGAAAGGGAAGGTAAGAACGGATGATTATGGATAAAGATCTGACCGGGATGGTTGACATGCAAAAACAATATTGGATGGAGCGCAAACGACAAATAATTATATCCAATTTCCCTTAAAGTAGTTTGTTTTAATCTTAGAATTATTTAAGTCGTACTACTTTCGGTGTACTGTATCGTTTATTTAAATCTGCTGTATTTTGTTCTTAATTAATGTTGTATCATTCTTGTTTCCATATAGACAAAGTCGATAACCAAACAAAATAACATTTTGAAGGAAATGCAATACATATTAATAAGATAACTTAAATACTATTACAACGCAAACGTGTACATACATGACAAATCAAATATAAAATTGATCTAACAATCACCAAAGTAATTCCAAATGTGATTCATAAGACCTTTTTGTAGCCGGTTGTAAAGTTGCGTCGCGGTATGAAAGTTGACGTTCCACGTGAACGTTGAATGCTTGTTCTGTTATAAGAACATCATCTCGGAATACTTCTGGCATTTGCCCTGCACTATCATATTCGTAGTGACGTTGTTCTTTGTCCATATCACTTTCGTATTCAATAATCATATTATGCGTAATAATACATGCAAACATGATTTTGGACATTATTTCCCGAGACCAAAGTTGACATTGGTTACTAATCATTGCAAATATGGATTGTAGAACGCCAAAAGCTCTTTCTACATCTTTTCTTTGTCCCTCTTGCATCGCAGCAAACTTTGCTTGCTTTGCTGTTATTGGGTTTGGACATGTTTTCACAATGGTGCTCCATTTTGGATAAATCCCATCACCAAAATAATATCCGTGCTCGTAAGTGTTTTACCCAAGAGTAAACGACACTGGAGTTACTCAACCAAGTGTCAGATCATTAAATAAGTGTGACCTCTCAATAACATTTAAATCGTTGTTAGATCCAGGCATTCCAAAGAAAGCATGCCATATCCATAAATCGTATGAAGCAACGACTTCCAAGATAATAGTTGATTTTCTTTCTTTACCATTGTAGGCTCCTTGGTATGATTTGGGTCAGTTCTTCCATTCCCAATGCATAAAGTCGAGATTTCCATGCATTCCATGCCATCCTATGCTCTTATGCATTTCTCGAATCCACACCACATCATCCTCATTTGGAGATCTAAGGTACTCAGTGCCAAAAACGTCCACCACAGATAGACAGAATTTGTCTAGAGTTTCTAACGCGGTCGATTCGATATGCATCATCCAATGCATCTGCAAGGGTGCCTAAGCTAACAACCAATGCAAGCGACAAACAAATAATGCAGAGTGTAGTCAAATCAACTTTAGCAAGTGGCAGACAAATAATGCAGAGTATAGTCAAATCAACTTTAGCAAGTGGCGGACATTATTGATTTGTATAACGACGATTATGAATTGCCTATTTAACTGAAAATTCCATAGTTGAAGTGTACAAAAAATTCGATGGCAAATGAAAGTTGGACTCCATAGGATTATTTAGTACCAATCAAAGCGTATATAGAAGCCGATACAAGACATATGGAAGAGGAGATTGAGCAAGATTTCTGGGTTACTCTAAACGAAGCCTTTAATAATCATCTTGAATGTAGATTAATTCGACGGATTTTGGATACTCGTAGTACTTATGTCACGTTTACTAGAGCTTGTCAACGTTACAGAAGCGTTATATACACAGTGAAGGAAGATGACCTATTTCAGTTAACACGAGCTACGTATGATTCACGCTATCTTTGGGAGTATCATACTAATTTTGTTGGACATGTTGCATATGATCTATGGGTTAGCTATATTAAACAGTTCGAATAAAGTTTTATTTATTCCTGTTTAAGTTCTATGTATTTCCTTTCAATCGAATATATTCGGATTTAGTTCCATGTATTTTCTATAAGTTCAATGTTTGTTTTTTAAGTTCTACGCATTTTCTTTTAGTTCGTTAGTAAGTTGTATACACTTTCATTATCTACTGAGTACGTAATATAACAAACAACATTGAAAAAGACTGATACAGAAAGGACTGCCAACTTTGAAATAAACCGATATAGTGGTACCAAACTAATAATTGAAATGATGCAAACAAGATCTAAAACCAACACAAACTGGATGATTTAAAATCTATCTTTGATCACGTGATAACTGAACTGAACCAAGTGTCCTCCTGAGCGTTTCAATTTCTTGTTCAAGTTCAGTTGCATATACTACTGCACGATGAGGTAAATTATCATCCAACCTAGGGTTGTCAATTTCCAGCACAACCCAAAACACAACCCAAAGATTACACGGAAATTAGCAGGTTAACTTGACCTGGTTAAGTTGGGGGGTCATTTTCGGGTCAACCCGAATTTGACCCGTTTATAAACGGGTGGGTTTTGGGTTGACCCGCGAACCGGAATGTGACCCGTTTATAACCTGTTTATACTTATATGGGTTGACCCGACCCGATTATGACCCGTGAACCCGAATTTGACCTGTTTATAACCTGTTTATACTTATATGGGTTGACCCAACCCGATTATGACCCGTGAACCTGATTTTGACCCGTTTATAACTCGTTTACGATCCGTTTATAACCCATTTATACCTTATATGGGTTGACCCAACCCATTTATGACCTGACCTGACCCAGTTATAATTGGGTTACACAGGTCGGGTCGGGTCAACCCGTTTATAATCGGGTCGGGTTCGGGTTGAGCTATTTCTGACATGTTTAATAAACGGGTTGACCCAACCCATTTAAAATCAACTCGAACTTGACCCGACCCGAACCCGACCCGAACCCGACCCGAACCCGACCCGACCAATTGGCAGCCCTTGTCCAACCATTGCCATAGTCCACATCCATCACGAAAATTGTGGCATCTATAGTGGCGTCGACTTATGTCTAGTCCGTTTCTTATGATGGAATACAAAACATTAACTCCACAATTGCAGTATATTTCTCCAGAATCTACCTCTTGTTCTCGTTGAGGTTGTTGAGCCCGTATTTCAAGCCATTTTTGCCTTCTCCCATTACTGCTCTTCCGCTCCTCCCTCCGTCTTCTTCCATCCTCCAAAATCCTCTGCTCTTGCAAAGTTTTCTCATGCTTTCTCACATCTTCATAATGTCTTTCCTTCATTTCAACATACCATCCGGTTGGTTCTTCGGGGTAAGATGGATTAGGAGCGTTCTCATGACTTAAAGGACCCTCGTATGAGTATGATTCTGGCAAAGAAATATGGTTATAATCCACCATTTTTTGCTTAATAGGATGAGATGAATTTAGAACGACTTGCCAAGCAATAGAATATATAGTAGTAAGAAGATCTCCTATGGCAAAAACTATGCAACGTGGCTACAGTGTTCGAATAATACAGAATATTGTACCACTTTGTAATAGCATTGACATCAAAAGTACTGCAACGTGTCTAGAGTGCTAAGTCTAGCAAACATCAAAAGAAGTGCAACGTACAAACAGTGCTCGATATGATGTGACACTGCCAATAAAGCTATGCAATGTAAATGTGCTGTAAATAAAGCTATGCAAACATCAAAATTAGTTCAATGTGCAAACAGTGTTCGATATGACGTGACATTGTAAATAAAGTTATGCAATACAATACATGTCCTCAATACAATACAAGTCCTCAATGTAAATGTAAAAAAGCTGTATAACGTAATAAATAAACATGAATATATGTTCTCAATATAATACATAAGTGCATCAGTATATACAATCAACGGCAAAATAAATGTAACAGTACACAACATGATCATCCTAAGTCAACAGCATCGTCGTCGTCGTCATCCGCAGCGTCATCAACATGAGCAAGACCACCATGATCAAACTGAAATGCACCCAGTTGAGCCTGCAAATCATCAATCTGTGTCTGCATCACCCGTTGAGCCTAAAGACTGAGCGCCTGGGTATGAACGAGTGTTATATGCCAAATGGCGGCAATATATCGCCTATGCTCATCCAACTTACCTGCATACTGTAATTACATATAATATATCAATATACGTTTGATTAACTAATATTGTATAATTAAATATTAATACAATGAATTACCTCATAAGGTGGGTATAGTCCAGTAGTGGGGACACTAGCAATATCATGATCCGGGGGATAAATTATCGACTGCTCGATAAGAGTGCCGGTAAGATCGTACACTCCATAAGTGGCGTCTAGACCAAAGTCCATGGGCTGCTGAGAATACTGGGATGTAGTGGGATCAAAAGAAAATGGATGTGCCTGAACTCTACCGCTGGCAACGTATGGGCCTATATGATCGGAGTTCACTCCTCGAGCGTAGTCAGGTAACATGTATCGTCGAGGAGCAACTCTAACCCAGTAGTTGTCATAGTCCCCCTCCGCTAAGAAAAAAGTAGAAGCATCTACCCATCCAGTCTGTCTCAATCCCTGTATATATTGTGATCCAATGGTCCAACGTGTGCTGAATATGCCGTCGCAAGATAATGAATCTACAGGTATACGTAACTCTCCCATTGTCTGAAACCAGCATCGCTCCTCCAAATACCAAATAGGAAGAAACGCCGGTGGGAGTAAGATCATCCTTCGCATGCCCAAATGATACGAAATACAAAGTGGATGAGCATCATGCATCATGCCCGCATGTGTCATGGCAATCCAATATGCAGACTATGGTATCCGGAATATATTGTTCCTACATCTCATATCAATCTGCGAACGGGCCTCCATCAGGTCATGTCTAACCCCCATAGGCGCCCGAGAAATGAACTAAATACACTCTTATCGTCTCATGCGTGGAAAATATATCTTTGGAGCATGACCAACAATCTCAACAATATGTGGATGTATGTTCGCCGTGTACTCATAGTACTAATTAATACGGCAGAATGTACCAATACCCAAACATCTGTCTAACCTCCCCCAACGCAAAAGAATCAAGAGCGGTGTACAAATATTCGAGTATAGCAAAACCCTAGTCTATAGTGTGCAGCTGATCTAAATCGGCTACCGCTGCAAGGTAACCTAATCTAATGGTACTCTTTTGGTTCGAAAAGAAAGTCAAACCAAATAAGTATAGCAAAAATGCACTAAGCATGGTGTCACTCATAGCCTCGATGTCCATATGAGCTGCAATATACGCCTGTAGATATGTAAGGGGAACCGCCCTGGAGGCAACATGCCCCTCCTCAAACTGGGGTAGATAAATAGTGAAGACCTCGGGGCTCTCTAACGTATGGTTAAAAGGAAATGGTATCATGTCAGGGCCTTCGATCTCAATCTCAGTCAACATATAAAAGTCGACGGGGGTAATGCCGAGCTCAAAATCCGGAAAATGAAAAGTACGTGTCGTAGGCCACCACCTCTCAACTAGGGCTGCTATAAGTGGACGACCAAATGACTGTGGTGGCCTAATCTATAAGAAATGTGCAAAAGGACTAGTCTGTAGCCTATCTACTAAAACCTAGGGTAGTGTGTCATACTGCTGTGCTCTACACTTCGCCCAACTACCCTAATAGTTGACGTACTGTGACTAAAAAATTAAAAGGGTTGTTTAAGATTATTGTACAATTTAAATTCAAACAACTAAGTCAGACACTTTATAATATCACATATCTATCTAGTAAACATTATTTAATGGTTAGTTATCTATTAGTTAGAATTGTACCTCAACTGCATCCAATGCCGTGAAGATACAATGACTGTATCCCTTTGGCAGCTCGTGCAGAATCCGTAGTTGGAAAATCGTCGTATATGATGCTAGAGCAATGTCTGCTGGGCCTACAAGCTCCTCTGCCAGATGTCGAACGGTTCGTCTTGCAATTTTGGTTACACCTGGCGGCATTTCGACGTTTTTTATATAAAAAAGCAAATAAAACATGTGAAAAATGAGGGGGAAAGGGGCTGGGCGCCCCACTTATAGGCACCCAGCCACGGGTGCTGATTAAATCAGCACCCAACTGTTGGGCACCATCCTTAATATTAAGGGGGTAATATTCAGCGCTTGAATATTACCCCCCGAGCTTTTGGAGAAGTTCTATCGATCCCACCACTATACCCATATTATTAAAAAACATTATAAATAATGTCATCTAATAACACAAAACACAAAGAATATGACTTGTTAAGGACGATCAAATGTGAATATATGTTTAAACTAATACTGACTCGTCATACTTACCGTTTTACCGAATATCTAAAATTAATTTTGACGTGTACAGTTTCAATATAAAGTAATAATCATACTGGTTTCTCAAAATTAGAACAAGCATATATAATATAATAGTAGCAGATTATAGCGGAATAAAATACATCATACACAATACATACTGTGAATCTACAAACTATAGTACTAAATCCACATAATATTACTACAAGTAATATATTTTTTACAGCAAGAAATCATATAGTTTTAATAAAATAAGTTGCGGTTATCTGGATTGATTATTGAAAATAATCGTTCAAACGCTGCTCCTGAACATAGACGCTGTCTGAAGCGAGAAAATAAAAGGATCCCGCCTTTCTCATAAGTCATTCAACATCAAATCCCTCTCTCTCTCTCTCACAAATCCCTAATCCCAACATTCATTAAAAATTTAACTCTTCTGATCTTCATCACCGCCATCCTTGCGATTATCTATATCTTCTGTCGTTCTCTTCAACTCCGCCACCCTCAAGCACCGCAACCTCTCGCCACAACTCCGTCGTCAATCTCTTCAACACCACCGTCAATCTCTTCAACTTTGCCTTTCTTGTGCACAGCAACTTCCTGCAAGCTTTAGCGACCTCCAGTTTCCTCGAGCTTCAGAAATTCTCCAGCGCTCCATATCTCCAGAAGTCGTCGATCTTCATCGCCCATTCCACATATTCAAAAATCCATCGGCGTCAGTCTTCGAAGGTATAGTCATTTATTGAAGCCTCCTTATTCGGGTTCAAATTTCTTCAAATGGATATTCAAATATAGTTGATAATGGGTAAAAGAAGAAGGTTGTTCAGATTAGTAATTTTTTCAACAATACAATAATTTCTGCTCAAGACTAGAATACGTATAGCAAAGAGTGCAATATTAACAGTAGCATAAATTATATCAGTTCATTTTTGTTCCACAATATCACACATTTTCATCAAAAAAAGTGGACAATGTTGGTAATTGCCAAAACTGGCTCCGTTTGTTTAAAATGCTGAATTATGAATTTTGATTGCTGAACTCTGAAGTCTGAATGCCGATTGCTGAATGCTGAATTTTGAATAATCACTTACTTGTTTGTTTGCATTCGGTGTGCACAACAGAAAATAACATTCAGCATTCAAAACAAAAAATAAGCACTAAAAAAGTTCTGAATTACTTTTTCTGAATAGATGACTTTATTCAGAAAACAGAAAGAAAACAAACAACGTAAAAAGTTCTGATTTTTAAATCAGAACTTGGATTCCGAATTTTTTATTAAAAACAAACGCAGCCTTAGCCTCCATTGAATTGGCAGAAAGATTGTGGCAAGTTAGTGAAAATGTACAACTATATATAATTTGATGTAGATTTCTTACTCAAGCTTCTTTGTTCATCCACATATCATAAATGTAAATATCCAGGTTCAAAAATTTTCAACTAGGAAAGGTTTGAATGTCATGAGGAGTCCGATAAACTCGACCAAGCATAATTGGAAAAATACCATCTCATTGCTTGAAGAAAAATATAGGTAGTTCAAGAGTATGTGCAGTTTAATAAATATCTATGAACAAATATATTTCATTGAATAATGTCATTCTACATCAATGGATACTTTTATTATTATAATATACATATATATATATATATAATATAATATAATATATAAGAATAGAGAAAATAACATCCTTATAGCAACCTATCAAAATAGTGAAACCATCCTTGTAGCATGACTTTGATTCTTCAACATCCACGACAAAGTATGATATGATTTTTACCAATCATTTGCTTATTGATCCGAGCTTTTTTATTTAGTTATAGTTTCTGAATTTACTAAGTTTTATTTCATTACTACGATTTAGTAGTAATTTGTAAACTTAAGATTAGTCAAAGTATTGCTTATGTATTTAAGTTTAACATTATATCATCTAAATTGATTTTCCTTCATATAGTTTGGTTTGCGTGTTTACTTGGTTAATAAAATACTGTTAGTTTTCTAAGTTCAATTAGTTAACAACAATTTTCGCAGCATTGTTGTTAACCTGCATATAATATTGGGGGAATTAATTTAAAGGATAAAAATTTGTATATCTTTAGCCTCAAGGACACGACCTCAATATTTTAACCACAATAACAAACGATCCCCTAAAAATTAATCATAAGAACAAATATTCTTCTAAAATTATTCACAAAGACAAACATTCTTCCAAAACTGCTACCGAACTAAAAACTGATACCTAAAAACTGCTACCAATAACTACAAACTGATACCTTAAAAACTGCTATCAATAACTAAAAACTAATAGCTAAAGAAAGTTGTCCTTCAGGCTAAACTACTGTAGGTCTGTCCTTGAGGCTAAAACGCTGAGAAATTTTGTTCTTGACGATAATTTCCTGTATAGATATTACATAATAATAATAATTCTAATATGATATTATTTGAATGGTTTCCACGAATGTAACAATGAAAAAGGAATTTACAAGGAAAGTGGACATGTTCTACAGAATCATGTATTCACATGTGAGTCAGCAAATAGTTAGTTGAGCAAAAGTGTAAAATAATGCTCTACATCGCCCAATTTGTTGTATTTGGGATAGGTAGTGTTCATCATTCAATATAATTTGTAGAACTACCAGCGAAACATCTTCAAGTCATCATTTTGTAATCAATGCTTTGCTAATCAAACATTTCATGCACTTAGTTTTTAGTGCTCTTAATGTATTTTAAGATTTTTAAATATTCTCTTTAGTCGTTTTTATCAAATGAGCAACTTTTTTGTTGATTTCGGTTAACCATATGTTTCAGGTTCACTTTACAGAAAAATATTCAACTGCACGTAGAATCAACAATTGTAAAAGATTATTGGTAAATATATCCTGATGATCCACACTGCTGAAAATTTTATCAGGACAGGATATTGTCTTTTCTTCCACTGTAGTATTTGAAGAATTTATAGCTTTATTGATGGAATGTGCCTCTAATATTTTATGTCTATTGCATCATGTACATTTTAAAAGAACAATTTCAGTATATTACATTAATAATTATTCTTTTGTTTAGTCATTTTTACCTGTATATGATGATTTGTAGTATAAAACAGGTTAATGGTAATTTATTTATGGTATTTATGAACCATATTATAATTGAACCGTTGCAAGTTTATAACGGTAATATATTTATGAATCATTTTTATAATTGAGTGGTTACCTTGCACATATTTATGTTATATTATTATTGAACCGTTACAAAAGTTAATGGTACCACAATATTGTTTTAAATGAGAATAAATTAAAATCCATAAACATTCCATCAATTTAGCAACGTATACAATTTATATAATGCCTATTTAAATGATTAATAAAGTAAGAATAACAGACATTTTTCTTTTTCTTCTTTCTTCAACAAAATTAAACACCTTGAGCAGTATTTTAGAGTGCAAATCAGAATCAACTTTGTCAGTGCAAATGGGTTGATATTTTTTCAGATTAGAGAGGCCGTTTTATCCTAAAGACGACGGCGTTTGTTTTTTCAGAACTGCTTTGCACCTTCGAGCAGAATGCCGAAACGTCTTCAAGAGAGTGACAACGTATACGCCTCAGCCGAAGTTTCATTGTTCCCAACAAAAACCAACTCATTCTTATATAAATGAATGGTAAGTTTGTGGTTTTCATCTTATTTAAGTCATGTTGTATAAATATCAACCTATTTTTGTAAGTATTCTATGTATACTTTTCAAAATAATATTCCACGGTGGGATTGTTTGCCATGTTATATAGAAATTTGTTTTAGGAAAACAAGGTACGTTATATAGAAATATTTTCTATTTTAGGAAAATAATTTTAAATATTGAATCTAAATTAGTAATGTATAAGCGTATACACCATTTTGAATACTTGTAACATCATATAAGCTTTACTTTGCATATTTAAACATTTTTAGCATCATGTGGATAAATAGTAGCTTCATTGATTAAGAAATTAACAATTGTTATCTTGTTTTGGTCTCTTGGAACATACCCTAACAGTTGTCACACTGAAATGTCTCTTGGATCATAAAGAAATTAACAATTGTCACATTGAAGCTAACTTCCTAACTAGCTCAAATGAACAGGCTGAAATGTCCTAGAATGTATTGGAGTTCAATCTGAAGCAACAAGCTGAAAGAGAGGACAATACATATTGGCGCTGAACTGACCCATAGAAGGATCCCTGATCTGAAGCATCGATGCAAGTCTGAGAACGATTGTTGATACATGACTGAGGCACTTGAACTGGAACCAAACAGAGGACTGAAGGGCTGGTGCACTAAGCATTGAACAGAACTGAACTCTAAAGTGGAATGATGAGCTCTAAGCAGAAAGTGTCTGTAGTGCATTGCCAAAAAATATGTCTGAGCATGAATGGTGTGTTTGAATTGGAAAAATATGCTTGAGCATTGCCAAATACCATTGAATGAACAATACAGAACTGAGCATGGCCAAAAACTATGTGAGCGTTGCCATATGAAGCTGTGTCGAAGACTGACATGAAGCATGTAGAAAAGGCTGAGATTAGGCATATGCTGAGATGGGGGAGTGAGGCCGGGTACTTGAGGCAGGGGATGTATAGCTTGCTGTTAAGGCAAAATGCGAACGGATTGAAGCATATGAGCATTGTAGGCAGTTAGCATGAAGTATACTTGAGTCAGGTATAATATTGAATTTGGCAAAGTTATGAATAATCTATTATATATATTGCATGTGGAATAAGTGAGCATATAGAATAACATTGCACACTATTATAACCATATATGCTAATTGTTAGCATATTATATTTGTAAAAGTTCCTTCCTAATATCACTCCTTTTCTTCTTTTTTACATGTTCCTTCAATGGATATGATAAACGTGACTCTTTTCTGAAACCATTTTTAAACTCACACCCTCTTCTATAAAAAAGAACCTGAATACCTACAGAAAAATTAATATTGAAAGTTATCTCCCAATTTGAGTCATTGGATTTTATGGTTTTTAAGTTGTATTGCCTAAGTTAATTAATTGTGAATTTGACTAAATATTTATAATATTTATCAAATTTATGTTCAAACTATTGTTTAATATTGTGTCTCTAACTGGTTTTTGATTAAGATAGTGTCAAGTGATTTATTCTAATTAACAACTTATTTATTCTTAATTATTATCTGCACAAATTCAAGAAACAAACCTATGAAATGAATATTTCAAATTTAATACATAATTATGCCCATAAACAGTGGACTCTAATAACATATTGATGCAGCTAAACCCAAAGATGAAGTCCTGAGTCGTCCACGAGATAAAACTAACACGGCAGATATAAGTCGTCTACGACTTAAGGGCAATGTGATGAGTCGACCACGACTCATAGAGACAGGCATGAATCGTATGCGACTTAAGGAAGCGGTGATGAGTCGTCCACGACTCATAGAGACAGGCATGAGTCGTCTACGACTTAAGGAGGCGGTGATGAGTCGTCCACGACTCATCTGGAAGACCAAAGGGAAAGATGTGACGAGTTTACGACTTAACAAAGCAACTATAACTCGTCTACGACTTAACAGGGAGATGAGTCGCTCACGACTCAAGGGGAAGAATACACAAGTGATAAGTCGTCTACGACTCAAGGAAGGTGAGGAGATAAGCCATCCACGACTCAAGGGCGAGGCTGGTATAAGTCGTCCACGACCTATCAAAACTGGGTTAAGTCGTAGAGGCCTGGAGCTGTATAGTCTGATGCCGCTTTAATCCCTGCCGTAGATTCTCCTGACGAGTTAATCTGAACCGATTGTTTCTAAGTCGCATCTGTTATAAATCATAAGTCGTAGTGTGTTGTAATTTGATGAGTCGTAAACGACTTAAGATGAGTCGTCTGATTATGAATCGTTTACTTTTGAGTCGTGTTGTATGTTGATAAGTCGTTGAAGATTAGTATTGTAACGTTTTGTATAAGTCGTAACTCATGTTGTAATGTGATGAGTCGTATACGACTTATGATGAGTCGTAGAGCGTAGCTATGAGTCGGAAACGACTTAGGAGTTGGAGAAATTTCTGTTGTAAAATTGTTCGCCTATAAATAGGCCGTGAGTCTCATTTGTAAAGTTGTTGAATATTGAATAAAATTCTCTTTTGTTAGCTTTGTGCTTTCAATTTCAATTGGTAGTCGAGTGTATCTCCTATCTCCACTTACGTCATTCGAGTGCGCTCGAATCATCGTTTGCTGAAGCCGATTCACGGAATCTTGTGCGCAAGATCAACGTTGAAGAATCGTAGATCTCTTTCTCGGTATCTTCGGATCAACGAGTCAGAGATAGCTAGAGTTCGGTATCTTCGGATCAACGAGTTCGAGCATTTCAGTATCCATCAATCCACAGATTGCTACTTTCATCGATTGAAGATCGTTTTGAATTATCCGCTACGTCAGTTTGGTATCAGAGCTTGTTCTAACCAATCATAGTTAGATTGAGACTTGGAGCCTAATCATTTGAAGAATTTGAAGTTTGAAGAGAAGCCGAGTGCTTGAAGTGTTGAGTCGTGGCCGAGAAGAAGAAGTTGTTCGCATTTGTTTGAAGTTGGAAGATCGGATTTGTGTTGGAAGCCAAAACTTTGTCCATCGTGATCATCGCAATCTGCTACAAAGTGGAAGTTTTCGATCCGTTTCATTTTGGATCAAAATCCGGAAAGTGTTTGAATTTGAAGTGTTGAAGAATTTGTGAAGTTTTCAAGTATGCCGCCAAGAAGAGCTAATCGCCACCAAAACGTAGAAGCTTTGTATCGAAGAGAAGAAGCTGATGAGATGGAACAAAGAATCAATGAGAATTTTAGTGAAAAGCTTAACGAAGGAATTGGCCGGTTAGAGAGGCTTATGACGGAGATGAATCAAAATCGGAGAAGAGTTTCACCAGAATCTAACCATGGGGGTAGTCGAGTCTCGCCACATTCCAATCGAGACAGAAATGTTGAAAATGATCAAGGGCGTGGGAGGAACGTGAATAATCGTGAACGGAGGAATGACGATAGAAGGGATGAAGGTGGAAGGCATAATGGTAGTAGAGATGTTGGTGGTCAGAATCGACATCGTTATGCATCTGATTTTGAAGAGGAGTATGATGGTGGTAGTATTCAAGGAAGAGGTCAAGGAAGAAACTATTCTGAGTATGATCACAAGTGGGAATCGGGGATGAAGACAGAAATTCCTGAATTCAAAGGTGGTATGCAAGCGGAGGAGTTCCTAGATTGGGTAGCTAATGTTGAAGAGATTTTTGACTTTAAAGAAGTTCCAGAACATCGTAGAGTGAAGTTGGTTGCTACGAGGCTGAGGGGTAGAGCTTTGGCATGGTGGCAGCAGACCAAACTTACACGTGATCGGATGGGAAAGTCAAAAGTTGAATCTTGGGAGAAGATGAAGAAATTGATGAAAGCAACGTTCTTACCATACAATTATCAATCTTTGATGTATCAACGTTTGCAGAACTTGAGGCAGGGCACAAAGACAGTTAATGACTATGCTGATGAATTCTATCAACTTATTGCAAGGAACGATATTATGGAAACAGAAGAGCAGCTGACATCTAGGTTCATTGGGGGATTGAGAATGCAGATTCAAGATATGGTTAATATGTTCGATCCAAGATCTGTGGCAGAAGCACATCAGAAAGCGTTGGCTTGGGAAAAACAAGGGAGACGAGGAAGTGGTGTGTTTACTAATTCTAACAATCAAGCGAAGGGTGTTGGAGGAAGTTCTAATGTTTCTAAACCTATCAGTAGACCAGTGGTGAAGGAGGTTGAGAAGACAAGGGTTAACAATGGTTTCAAATGTTACAATTGTCAGGAATTGGGTCATAAAAGCAGTGAGTGTCCAAAGCCAAAGAAGAGAACCATGATTGCATAAGTTGACGATGAGGATGTTGATGGAGATTGTTCTAATCCAGTTGAGAAGGATGAGCAGGATATTGCATCAGGAGATGAAGGTTGTAATCTAATGCTAAGAAGATCGTGTTTAACACCGAAGCAGGAGGAAGCTAGTTGGTTGAGAAGTAATATTTTTCAGTCAACATGTACTATTCTGGGGAAGGTGTGTAAGTTTGTGATTGACGCAGGAAGCTGTGACAATATTATTTCAACCGAGGCTGTGACAAAGTTGAAATTGAAAACAGAGAAACATCCGAGTCCATACAAGTTAGCATGGTTGAGAAAAGGAGGAGAAGTGAAAGTGGATAGACGAGTTCGTGTTCCATTCTCTATTGGGAAGAAATACAAAGATGAAATATGGTGTGATGTAGTAGAGATGGATGTTTGCCACTTATTATTGGGAAGACCATGGCAATATGATCGAGCAGTACTACATGACGGTCGGACCAATAGCTACAGTTTTATGTTTAAAGGCACGAAGATTATCTTAGTTCCGAAGAAGAGATCACAAGAAGAAAGTAAGTCAGAAGAAATCGAAGAGCTGAAAACTTTATTATCTTTGAAGGAGTTTGTTAAGGAGGTTGAGGAAGAACCAGAAGTATTCTTGTTGATTGGACGAGAAAGCAGTGAAGAGGTTGAAATTCCAGAAGAAGTTAAACCAGTTTTGAAAGAATTTGACGATGTATTTCCAGAGGAGTTACCAACGGAGTTGCCACCGTTGAGGGATATACAACATCAGATAGATCTTGTTCCAGGTGCTGTGTTGCCACACAGACCACATTATCGAATGAGTCCGAAGGAACATGAAGAGTTGCGAAGGCAGGTAGAGGAATTGCTTGAGCAGGGGCGTGTGCAGGAGAGTTTAAGTCCTTGTGCTGTACCAGCTTTATTGGTACCCAAGAAGGATGGAACGTGGAGGATGTGCACTGACAGTCAAGCATTAAATAAGATTACGGTGAGATATAGATTTCCAATGCCGAGGTTGGATGACTTGTTAGATCAAATAAGCGGAGCTACTATCTTTTCAAAGATTGATTTGAAGAGCGGATATCATCAAATTCGTATCAGACCAGGAGATGAGTGGAAGACTGCTTTTAAAACCAGGGAGGGTCTATACGAATGGTTGGTCATGCCATTTGGTTTATCCAATGCACCGAGTACTTTTATGAGGGTGATGAATCAGATTTTTAGACCGTTCATTGGGAAATTTGTGGTGGTGTATTTCGATGATATTCTGATTTACAGTGGGAGTCCAGAGGAACATTTGAATCATCTTCGAGAAGTGCTGATGGTGTTACGACAAGAACAGTTTTATGCTGCAACGAAGAAATGCGTGTTCATGACGCATAGTGTTTTATTTTTGGGATATGTTGTCTCGAAGGAAGGTATACAGGTTGACCAAAGTAAAGTTGAAGCTATCAGAGAATGGCCTCAGCCCAAGACGATAACAGAAGTTCGTAGTTTTCATGGGTTGGCTTCATTCTATCGAAGGTTTATACCACACTTCAGTAGTGTGATGGCACCTGTTACTGATTGTATGAAGGGTAAACAATTTACATGGTCAGAGGAAGCAGGGAATGCTTTTGAGAAGATCAAGGAGTTGCTGACATCTGCACCAATTCTAGTATTACCAGATTTTCAGTTGGTGTTTGAACTACATACTGATGCATCCACGGTTGGGATTGGAGGGGTGTTGAGTCAGAAGGGGCGTCCTATTGCATATTTCAGTGAGAAGTTGTCAGGAGCGAAGATGCGATACAATACATATGATGTGGAGTTTTATGCTGTTGTACAATCTATTAAACACTGGAGACACTATCTATTTCAGAAGGAGTTTGTTCTGTATACTGATCATGAAGCATTGAAGCATTTGCAAGGGCAAGACAAGATTTCAGCTAGACATGCATCGTGGATCGCATATCTGCAACAGTTTACTTTTGTTGTTAAACACAAGTCAGGGGTGACAAATCGTGTGGCTGATGCTTTGAGTAGGAGGAGTCATTTGTTGACTACACTAAAGGTTGAAGTGACGGGGTTTGAAAAATTGCCAGATTTATTTACTAATGATCCTTACTTTGCAAAATTTGTTGAAAAAGTCAAGGAGGGAGAGACGGATGATTTTGTGATGGTAGATGGTTTTCTGTTCAAAGGAAATCGATTGTGCATACCAGAGGGTAGTCTGAGAATGATGATTATCAAGGAGTTACACGAAGAGGGACATGTTGGAAGAGACCGTACCTTACAGTTAATTTCACAATCCTACTTTTGGCCATCGATGAGGAAAGAAGTAGAGAGGTTTGTTGAGAGATGTCATATCTGTCAAGTTTCGAAAGGAACTACGACTAATGCGGGATTATATATGCCGTTACCAGTACCAACTAAACCATGGGTTGATGTGAGTATGGACTTCGTGTTGGGATTACCGAGGACACAGCGTGGTAACGATTCCATATATGTGGTGGTGGACAGATTTTCGAAGATGGCACATTTTATAGCCTGTAAGAAGACAGCGGATGCAGTTCGAGTGGCACAGTTATTCTTTAAAGAAATATATCGTTTACATGGTTTACCCGAATCTATTGTTTCTGACCGAGATACTCGATTTCTGAGTCACTTTTGGTTGAGTCTATGGAAGATGGTGGGAACGAAGTTGAAATTTAGTAGTGCATATCATCCTCAGACGGATGGACAAACTGAAGTTGTGAATAGATCGTTGGGAAATTTGTTGCGATGTCTTGTGCAGGACAATTTGAAGAGTTGGGATGTGTAGTTATGCCAGGCAGAATTTGCTCATAATCATGCTATGAATCGAAGTACTGGGTTCAGTCCATTTCAGATAGTATATTCGAGCTTACCGAAGGGACCGTTGGACTTAACGGTAGTGCCACAATCAAAGAAGACAATTAAGAAAGCTGCTGATTTTGTTGAAGGGCTGACGGAGTGTCATAAAATCGTTCAAGAACGATTGGAGAAAGCAAATGATAAATATAAACAATCTGCAGATTTGAAACGAAGGAATGTTGAATTTCATGAAGGTGATATGGTTTATGCAGTATTAACAAAAGATCGTTTTCCAGTGGGCGCATACAACAAGTTGAAAGCCAAGAAAATTGGTCCGGTGGAAGTTGTGAAACGAATCAATGAAAATGCTTATAAACTAAGGCTGCCAGATGATGTGTATACATCTGACGTATTCAATGTTAAGCATCTCGTAACATATCATGGGGATGAGTTTGTTGGGAATGAAGAGTGTGCAAATTCAAGGTCGAATTTCTCTCAACCTGGGGAGGATGATGCAGCTAAACCCAAAGATGAAGTCCTGAGTCGTCCACGAGATAAAACTAACACGGCAGATATAAGTCGTCTACGACTTAAGGGCAATGTGATGAGTCGACCACGACTCATAGAGACAGGCATGAATCGTATGCGACTTAAGGAAGCGGTGATGAGTCGTCCACGACTCATAGAGACAGGCATGAGTCGTCTACGACTTAAGGAGGTGGTGATGAGTCGTCCACGACTCATCTGGAAGACCAAAGGGAAAGATGTGACGAGTTTACGACTTAACGAAGCAACTATAACTCGTCTACGACTTAACAGGGAGATGAGTCGCTCACGACTCAAGGGGAAGAATACACAAGTGATAAGTCGTCTACGACTCAAGGAAGGTGAGGAGATAAGCCATCCACGACTCAAGGGCGAGGCTGGTATAAGTCGTCCACGACCTATCAAAACTGGGTTAAGTCGTAGAGGCCTGGAGTTGTATAGTCTGATGCCGCTTTAATCCCTGCCGTAGATTCTCCTGACGAGTTAATCTGAACCGATTGTTTCTAAGTCGCATCTGTTATAAATCATAAGTCGTAGTGTGTTGTAATTTGATAAGTCGTAAACGACTTAAGATGAGTCGTCTGATTATGAATCGTTTACTTTTGAGTCGTGTTGTATGTTGATAAGTCGTTGAAGATTAGTATTGTAACGTTTTGTATAAGTCGTAAGTCATGTTGTAATGTGATGAGTCGTATACGACTTATGATGAGTCGTAGAGCGTAGCTATGAGTCGGAAACGACTTAGGAGTTGGAGAAATTTCTGTTGTAAAATTGTTCGCCTATAAATAGGCCGTGAGTCTCATTTGTAAAGTTGTTGAATATTGAATAAAATTCTCTTTTGTTAGCTTTGTGCTTTCAATTTCAATTGGTAGTCGAGTGTATCTCCTATCTCCACTTACGTCATTCGAGTGCGCTCGAATCATCGTTTGCTGAAGCCGATTCACGGAATCTTGTGCGCAAGATCAACGTTGAAGAATCGTAGATCTCTTTCCCGGTATCTTCGGATCAACGAGTCAGAGATAGCTAGAGTTCGGTATCTTCGGATCAACGAGTTCGAGCATTTCAGTATCCATCAATCCACAGATTACTACTTTCATTGATTGAAGATCGTTTTGAATTATCCGCTGCGTCACATATGGTATAAGCTGTTTAAATTAATACAATTATACCTTGATCACAGACTCATTATGATTTTATGATGACGTGACCATTTCCAGTGAAATATTATACTCTCTTACATGCTTCAACCGGAGCTAATTTTTGAAACCAGCCTTTCTAAGGATCCATGAAGAATAATAGCAGTATTGCTGTGCTACAACAAATGCATCTTATAAGTAGTAGGAACCATGAAGGGAACCATGTTTTTAATAAAAATCAGGTTCGGATGAATTTTTTAATGGGGAAATAATTTTAAAGGACAAAGTAAAGTAAATAATTGTTCAAAAGGACACGCGCAAAAAACTTTTACCGTAAGGACAAAGCCTAAAGCCCAGATACAAATTAAAACAAAACAAAGAATTCTGCTCGTTCCTCCTTCTCGCTTTCACTCAGAAATCGACGAACTTTGTTTTAAAAATAAAATTAAATCAAAACAAATCGATTTCTCGTTCAATTGCTCAGAAGCAAAATCAATTTCCACAGTCTCCCCAAAACCAAAATCACTTTCCCAAAACCAAAATTACAATTTACAATTTCTTTGAGTCTGTGTTTGATGTCGCAGTTGTGGTTGGTGTTTTGCAGGAGGCGGTGAGGAGAAAATTTTGATTAGGTCGCGGTTTGGTCGAGGTTGAGGTCGCGAGTTGTTGGCGTTGATTGTGTTGGTCGAGGAAGGTGGATTGGAGTCAGACCATGGCAGATGAGTTGGGTTTTTGGGCAGTGAAGCCAGAGAAGCAATTTGTTGTATATGTAGAAAGGTTGAGCAACCTACTTGAAAAAAATGATTCATAACAAAATATTGAAAAATATTATCTTTCAATTTCAAAACAGTTAGTTCAGAAATAAACAGTTACTACAGGAAGAAAATTGATACCTACATAAAAAAAACTGATACCTACAGAAATAAAACTGATACCCACATAAAAGAAACTGATACCTACAAAAACAAAACTGATACCTACATAAAAGAAACTGGTACCTACAGAAACAAAACTGACATCTACGAAAACAAAAAAGATAACTACATAATAAAAAATAAAACAAAATATTTAGCAAATATATCTTAAAGTAATAGCTACAAACGCAAAAATTCATACACAAATCGATACTAAGTGTGGTAGTAAAACTGTTAAATATTTTAATTCAAAACATACTATATGCTTGTACCATTAAATTTGATGTTCTCTCAATTTCAAAAACAGTTAGTTCAGAAATAAACAGTTACTACAGGAAGAAAATTGATACCCACATAAAAGAAACTGATACCTACAGAAACAAAACCGATACCCACATAAGAGAAACTGATACCTACAAAAACAAAACTGATACCTACATAAAAGAAAAACTGTTAAATATTTTAATTCAAAACATACTATATGCTTGTACCATTAAATTTGATGTTTCACAATTAAATTTGATGGTTGTAAAGTAATGTAATTCTGTTGAAATTTGTACTTGTGAAGTAATGATGTTCTGTTTCAATTTGATACTTATGAAGTAATGATGTTATGTTCTTAAACAAAGCTGCTCTTAGTTGTAAAAACATACACCAGAACTAATACTGTAAAAACATTTAACTGATACTAAAACTGAATACATCCACTTACAATAAACTGAACACAAATTAATAACAAATTCCATTTATAACAAATTCCATTTATGACAAATTCCATGCTATACTGAATACAAATTAATAACAAAAGGTCCAATTACAATAAACCACCAAAACAAGTCACACATCCACTTATTAATCTGAACAAATTCAAAATGAAAAATCAAATCATATTCTCTTCGAAGCTTGACAATTCCATTTATTATAACCAAGCTGCTTTGCACTCGCCACATCTATTATGCTTGTTCTGAAAATATGAAAATCCTCCTTTAGACTTAGCTGATGGTCTACCTGCACCACATTATCACCAATGCCAAAAAAAAACAGTAGTAAAAACATGTTCAGTTTAGAACATTAGTTTTTTCATTTCAGAAAAATGATACCTAAGGTATACAAAACTGATACATAGTTACTGATAATTAAAAAAAATTTATACTAAGAAAAAATAAAAATGATACCAGAAAACTGATCCTAAGATATGATACTTTTCCACTCTATCACAAGCTTATATACAACCCAATCAATGATACTTTTCCAATCATCACAAGCTTATATCTCATTCTTCAAATCATACAAAAAACAATCAATAGATATCCAGTGCTAAAAGTGTTATTATTCAACACAAACAGACAAAGAAGACTGTTATCCCCACTGAAAATAAAAAATAAACATTAGTAAAAATATGTTCAATGTAGAACATTAATTATTCAATTTCACAAAACTGATACCTACCGTATACAAAACTGATACCTAGTTCCTGATAATAAACAAAATGATAAAAAGAAAAAAAGAAAAATGAAACCCAAAAACTGAACATAAAATATGATATTTTTCCACTCTATCACAACTTTATATACAACCCAAATAACTGTGTATCAAAACTTTGAAAAAAAACGAGATCACGGTAGAAATATGAAAAGAAAGAGGTCGACAAACGCGCATGAGAAAAATATAATAGATGAACTATAATTTTCAAAAGAATGAAATTGAAATGACCAAACAAGGTTGATCGATATTTTGATTGCGAGAGTAAATTGGATCGCGACAGAAAAATTTGATCGAAACGAAGAAGAAGAAGAGGAAGAAGCGCGTGAAAGTGAGCTGGAAGGAAAATACGTGCGTGTGTCCTTGTGAGAAAATAATTAGCGGGCTGTCCTTACGGTAAAAAAAGCCCTAAAAATTGTCCTTGAGGAAAATTTCCTGTTTTTTAAATTGGTTGTTGATGAAAACATAGTTTTAAGTATTCATATGTTCAAAATGTAAATGGCAACGTGTAATTTTGTAAGCAATTCCAACATAAAAATTAAAGAAATGCAAAAAAGGAAAACTTTTTAGACATATTGAAGTGGATGAAAGAAACTAAATCTCCTAAATACAATTGATAAACCAATTATAATCTTTTGTCAAAAACAACTAAAATATTTCATAGACACGTTATCAATATTTTCTTTACTGATGCACATTCTCATCTTGTTCACATCTTTGGACTTTCCTAGCTGTTGTATTTCTCCATTTTCATGTACGCTCCTGTACTAAGCCATTAACCGTTTACCAGTGTTCAACAATATAGCTGTGTAGCTGTATGGCATATGTTGGAGAAGAACATTATTTCAATTGCACTTGCTAATTAAGAAATAGAACCATGTATACTTATTATTATCCATACTAATTATAGAGGTAATTGATTGTATAGGAATCACTAGTTTATTCGTCATTTCACTCGTCATTACAGTTAAATAGATACCATTTCAAAAATTTCATATTCTACCAGATCTTCAGATCAATTGCATTCTGACGCATCCATGTCAAATTAACTTGAACTTGTCTGAATAAATTCATATTTTGTCCCCTCTACCGCTAATCTCTAATTGAATTTTTTTTCTTGTAGGCACATCGGACTTTTATGTCGCTAACATTTATGCTTAAAAATATGAAATATTGTATATGGTTAAATTTTATGTTGTATGAAATTGATGTAGCTTTGTTTATGTTTAATCTTTATAACTTCTTATAATATCAGATTATATCTGTTAGTGTTTTATAAATTGAGCAGTTTGGTTTTGAATATATTATTCATGGTTTTTATAGTTGTTTTAAAACCGCTACAGTAGTTGTAAAATGCAGCAAAAATGTTCAAATACCGCAGTGTTTCAAAAGAGCCGCAATACTAAAAGTAAAAAAACGCTGTAGAAAATCAAACCAAGGCACAATGAAAACGCTGCAACTATCAAAACATAAATGGCATAAAACCGCTGCAATAAAAAACCATTGCTTAAAATGTTGTAATTTTTTTTGCAACGTTTCAAAACTCAAAACTACTGTATATTACAGGTTCCTACTTGAAACATGCTGTTAGACTGCGTTCTTCAAAACGCTACTAATTGAGTTTGCATCGGTTAATAAACGCTGCGAAATTAATTTACTGCAGCATTTTGTAAAAGCATCGGTAGCCTTTTTTAACAACATTTTAGAAATCGCTACGGTATTTCTTGACTCTGTTGCAGCATGACCTTAGGCAACGTTCTTTGAAACTCTGCGAATGATTATGGCAGCATTTTTAAACACTGCAAAAGTTCTTTTTTGTTGTAGCATATACATCCAGGACAAGTCACTATCTCAAAATATATGTAACGACCTGAAATTTTCAATCCCGAAAATTCCAGATAATTATGGAAAAGAAGAAAGAGATAGAAGAAGAAGAACAGAAACATCAGCATCTCACATTCGCAGCGGATAAAATATAATAATAAATAAGTACAGTTTACAGAGAAAATAATATCTGCTGATTACATTTAATATACATCAGAGTTTCACACATATATAGTCACTGAATATATACAATAATCAAGTCTCAGAAATACAATAATATACTGCAGCGGAAATACTCTATACGTACTTGTCATCCAGCTCGACTCCTGAGCTCCAGAACGTCCTTACCTGAAATCTGTAATACTCGGTCTGACCCGAGCATTACACCAAAGTAACACCCGGGTCAGGCTGGAAACCAGCGTGAGTAAACCCAACTAACATGGAGTACCAAAACAATCAACTTTTATAAACCCGGGTAACTTATACGAATTTATCAAATTCACAATCAACCATAGACAACACTTAATCCAATTCACTTAAGACATTTCATTTTAGCCTACTAACTCCGCATATCAATTTATAAAATTCGAAGGGGTTTCGGGTATTTCCTAATACCCGACCCCGGCCTCTTCGAAAACTTATGTTGTCCTAACCCAAGTTATTCAAATGAAATACACAACATTTCATATTAGAGATATCTACTCATTCCAAAGCATCCCATACCAATTAATCATCCATGAACAAAATTGTTCACTCTCCCAATTTAATTCAATTGAATTTCTAACCACATTCACTCAGATTCCTTCATCTAATATATTAATTTCAAATCAATTAAATCAACCATCGCTTATTTATAGATCTTAATTTACCACCTGGATTCATTGTTCTTCAATTACATTCAAGTAATTATCTTTTAATTAGCTTCACAATATCAATTATTTTTAACCAAAATCAATAAATAATCTGAATTACCTCCTAAATTAATTAATTTCAGTTATCCTTAATTTCCCATATTAATTAATCCCTCATAAGCCGCTTTTTTTATGGATTAATCAATCTTATTTAATAAATCTTTGATTTCACCATTAATTATATAAATTAAGGGTTTCCAATTATATTTAATTTATACCAATCAAATTTAATTACATTACTTCAAACCACAATGTTAATTATTTCGATTAATTCCAAACTATAATTAATTATCTTTTATTTACTTCACTGAATAAATCAATTACTCCTTAATTAATCATCTTAATAAAATTTCACACAGTAATTTTATTTTACTTATTACATTGAGTAATTAACTAACAACCCGTCCAATGATTATTCTGAATTACTTACTCTCAATTTATTAAATTAAAACGTAATTAGTTTATCCAAACCCTTAATTATTAATTTAATTAACCTAAATCATTAATTTAATTGAATAACTTATTTATTCAATTTAATTACCCATTAATTTAATAAATCACTAATCATTAAAATGGAAACATTTTCTTATTTATGATTTGAGTTTAAACAATTTAAGCCCCAATACTTCAAGTCAAACAACAATTTCGAGAACCATTCAACAAACTAAGGTCACCAAATCATCAATTCTCAGCACACATCAAATCAGTTCAATCATTCAAACATTCATTTAAATTTGACTAGTGAAATTTAATAACAACTCCGCTGAGTGAGCTTTACTCACCTTTGATTTTGGTTTTGAAATCCACTTTAAATCTCGGCTTGGCTTCACGGTTTCGACCTTGTATAAACATTTTAAAATTTATAAATATTTTGATCTAATTGAAATTAATTGCCACTAATTTTCATTAACTAATAAATTTTATTTTGAACCAATAATCTTAATATAAACCGTACAACGTTGGAAATTCTTATAAATATTTGTTTTCTATTATCCTAACTGACTTATATCTATATATATTATTAATCCTATCTTGGAAAAATGAACTATGCAAAAGAAACTGTAGAGTCGCTTAATACCTTACTATAGAAGAAATTTCTGTTTTAAATATAAATTATTTTCTCTGCCCTAAATATGAATACATACATATATGTATTAAAATTAACAGAAGAGAGAAAGAACCCGTACCCAATGAAGAACAGACCCAGACATCTCCTCCAGAATAACACCACAATCAACTCCTTATCCACCCCTTGATCGCACGGCAACACACAGCTGCAGACTTCGCGTATCCACCGGTGCTGTAACGACCCGCCTTTTTGTACAGTTTAAGTCGATGATCAAACACACACGTCAACTCAAACCATTCAAAATGGAGGATTGTTAATTAGGGGTAAATAAGAAAAGAAAAGAAAAGAAATAAAGGAAATGAAACAACACAGAATCTCACAGCGGAAGGCTAAAGTATGATAATAAAATAACAGTTCATGAAGCTGTTAATTAAATGAATACATTTGAAATGAATACATTTGATTATTATTATACAACATTTATCATAGTTACATACACAGCAAATATCATACAACAATGCAGTGGAATGGAATAAATATAATAGTAGTAGATAATATACCAAATCTTCGTCTCCGTCCTCCAAGGAAATGATCTTCAACCTAAACTGAAATGCTCAGGCTGACCCGAGCGTAATGAAAAGACAAAACACTCGAGTCAGGACTAAAATATCCTTATGAAAGTTAAATCAATCGTAATAAATATGAGTGTAAACGGCGTCAGAGATGTTTACGGGGTTTGACATCTCCTATCCAGTGTCAACGTGCGTGCAATAACTCAAGAGATGTTACGGGATTTTCCATCTCTCAAGGATCCGTTAAACTATCTATATATACAATAAGATACGCTATATAGATAATGTCTAAAGTAAAGTAAAGGTATCAAAATAGTGTTAAGTCAACGCCCATTCGCCGCTTAACACATTTATATTCCCAAGAGCATATACAAGACCGTAGTTTCCCCAAAACCGGAAGTCACCAGAGGGCAATCCATATACTCAAGGTACAAACCATAACGTAGTGGTCGCGAATAGGATAATCAGTATGACAAGGTACATGAGGCGATACCAACTAGGATACTAGTAGTTGCATGATCCGGACTGATGTTGGGCATAGCAGCTACTACCCCAACACCGCGAAACAACACTCCCAAAATCGAGGGGTGCACCCAAATCGAATCACAAATGTAATAGATATGGTATCGAAGAAGTGTGTCCGCTAGAGGTGGCGAACCTCAATGGCCCGGCGCGGCTCCTGTTTTAGTCATGTCAGGGGTCATCCAATATCGTTCTCTTTCTTCAGTCAACGCTTTCACCAGACCATCCACTTCATTCTGGATCAACACTCCGCGTATAATAGTTATTAAAGTGGTTTTCGGTATCGACAGAGAGTATGTCCATATCCGATCCCGGTCTCTTCAATAACTACGTATTATTACACCGATGGCTCTTTTACATTTTAACTCGATTCATAATTGATATCAAAATATCATATTCGCTTCAAAAATCAAATCCATTTCAAATATCATCATATCTATTCAAAATGTAAGATTCCGTTTCAAAAATCATTTTTCGCCTCAATATCTCATTTCAATTTCAAAATCATTTCGAATTTCAATTTGGGTTGCAACTTCATTTAACCCAATTCGTATTTAAATTCGAGATTTAAATATAAACAATTCACCTTATTGACCAACTTGAAAATTTTAGAAAATAGTTTTAAGTAATTTAAAAGTAGTTTAAATAATTAAAATAGTTAAAATAGTTTAATAGAAAATATTTAAATAGTTTAATCGAAAATAATTTGAATATAAAAATGGTTTATATAGTAAAACATTTTGAAAATCAAAATAATTTCAATATTTAAAGAATATAGATTTTAAATCAATTATACTAAATATTCATTTAAACAAATTCCAAAGTCAAACCGGTCAACTTCCCAATTTCCTACCCAAATCAATTTCAATGTCCATTTCGATTTAATTGATTCAATTCCGATTTCAACTCGAATAAATTTTGATTCCATATAAATTTCGAATTCAATAAACCAAATTCCGTTCACTTTAAATTTCCAATTTCAAATTAATTTCCAATTCCAAATTAATTCCCAATCCCAAATGAATTTAAATTTCAATTCCAAATTAATTTAAATTCCAATTTCAATTCCAAATCCAATTTCAAAATATCGATTTAAACATTAAATCAAATTTTCTTTTAATAACAAATTTTTGAATCCAAGTTTCAATTCTAACTTCAATCCTGAAATATCATTTCATATAACTTTTCTTAGAAATATTCAAAGTTCGAATAAAAGTTAAATCTTTAAACAAATCAATTTTCGACATTCAATCATATTCAATTTTCAAATTTCAAAGTCTCAACTTAATTATTTAACAAAATTCCTTTAACCAAAATTCATTTCAACATTCCAAACTCAATTTTTCGATGAATTCAATTTCTATAAATCGATTTTTATTTATAACTTTTATATCAAAACATTTAAATAAATTTCAACGACGATTTCAAAAATTATTAATTTAGCCAAATTCAGTGTCCGTATATAATTTTCTATCCTATGGCCAAGTGATTATTTATTTCAATTAAATGTCAGGGATGAACATATGTCACTTAAATTATATCACAGTGTCATGTGTATGCATAACAGTATATATATAAGCAAATAAACATCCAAACATTCAAACATCAACCAATGACATCCATCACAATACATCATCCAATAGTCAATACAATTCATGGCAGTTTCATAGTTATCAATGTCAGGTAATTTAATCGCAACTCAATTTCAATTTCAATTTAACTGTCAATTTCATTTTTCAATGGTTGATTCAGATAACAAGCTATATGACAATTAATTTATATCTAACAATGACAAATAAAATCATAACACTTCATAATGTCAATTCAACTAGCATAAAGATATTCAGTACGTTGTGAGCGTTATAAAACACTCACCTTGATTTTACGATTTTAAATCAAATTGAACGGCGTTCGATTTAACTCAAAATTTTCTATAGCTCCAAATGATTCCAATCTAGTTGCATCGCGTAGAGCTCGTCCATACGATTCCAACGCAAAAAGTTTCGCGCGTTTTCGACCTCGTATGAAAAAGTTATGAATTTTAGAAGTTACACGATTTTATATTCATAAATTTACAACATAATTTAATTTTTCACAACCTAGATCAATCTAAGCCGTGAGATCCATCACCCTGCAATCCAGCCCGTCCCTTGCTTCTCCCCCAAACTCACGTTCGCATGCTCCAGGGAATCACGCACGAAGACAACCCAAAGCCGCCTCTCCTTCATGAATTTCGCACCCCACCACATCGACTTCTAGGACGATCAGAATACACCATATCGAAGGCCTCGGCGAGAGCTACCTTCAGCTATAATAGGGTGGAGCTCGGCCATCTCAGCTGCACGCAAAACGAGGACAAACACGGAACTTTAAATGCAAATTCCCGTTGATCCGATGCTCCGATTTTGATCATCTCCGTATGGATTTGAAGAGCTCGCCGAGATCTACAACTTTGCTTTTGGAATTTTTCGATTTCGTTGAACGGATTGAGAGATATTAAGGGAAGAAGATGGTGAAATTCTGGCCTTCGAATTTTCAAGTGGCGGCTGGCAATATTAGGGTTAGGGTTTTGCTAATGAAATGATAAAGGGGTCCTTTTATAGACATTTACCGAAAATCACTATTCACTCGATTTTCCGAACTCCGATTTACGCGCGGTGACCGGCGTTTCTAGGGTTTATCCCACGTTCCGGACACAATGGAATAGGTTTCGGAACCTAATTCGATCGTATGTGTGAGTTATGGCAATAAACGATCGATTTAAATTAAACCGATTTAAACCGATTTCGATGCGTTTTAATTCGTACCGGACAAACGGTAAATCCAAAAATTATGAAATTTGAAACCTTACAATAATATCCCATTACGGATCCGATGAAACTGGTTTCGTCGAAATCAGAGACTTTTTGAAAAAAATGACTATTTTTAACTCGACGATTTATAAATTAAAAATAACTCGATGCGTTTCGAGCTGCCACGGTCAAACCGTAATTCCGATTGATACGAAAATTGAAATCCGGTAATAACTAACTATTACGGACCCAATGGAACTTGTTTCGTTCAATTCTGAGACTGTTCAAAAATTAGCTATTTTACAATCGATAATTAAATATTAAAATATTCAATTTTCGCAAATTAACTCAAAAATTAATTTTAAAAGTTCTATAACATTCTTATAACTCCAATATGATAAGATAAAATTTTACAAATCATTTTCAATCATATTCAACTCGATTTTCAATTATTTCTGAAATTTAACTTATTAAATCATTGATTTAATTACCTAATTAAATCCAATATTCGAAAATAAATTATTTGACTGTTTAATTTCAATATAAAATTCCCAATTTTAAATTATTAAATTTTAAATCAAATTTCAGTTGTTCACAAATCCTATTTTTAAATTTCACAGTAATTAACAATCTTTTACAATGCAGTTTTCCATTATAAATCCAATATAAAAGATTATATTAGATTCAGCCTTCAATTATATTGTAATTCAAATTCAAGTTATTTAATTCCAAATGAATTCTTTTATTTCGATTTACACTTTCATTATTGAATCAACCATTTACTTATACATTATTATCAATGGTTTATAATTCATTTACTTTCATTTTCTTCAGCTATCATCTTATTTAAATTCACAGTAATATTAAATTACATTCATTTACGTTGATTTTCATATTATAACTTCAATATTAAATCTACCATTTTATTTATTTCATTGTTTACAATCAAATTCAATTCAATTTAATTACTTGTTACATTCAAATTTAAATCCTTACTTACGTTCAATTACAAGTTAACATCCGTATTTAATTTACAAATAAGTTATTTCAGAATTCAGTTTTGTATTTTAACTTGTAATTTACATTTAACAACACAAAATTTTATTTCCTTCGGATTTTTATCCAAAATTTTCATTTTAATTCGTATTTTTAAAGTGTTAAAAATACGGGTCGTTACATTCTCCCCCACTTAAAACTTTTCGTCCTCGAAAAGGAACGGAGAAGGAGAAACCATCATTTAGATATAATTCATTCAAATATTCGACTTATTTGCAAAATTTAGTTATAGGATTTTTTTCAATCTCAAAATTTTCTAACTTCCGGATTTTTAAAAAAATTCGGCAGCACCTCCTTTGCGCGGCTAGGACCGAAAAATTTCACAGTGGTAATAATTGCGTGATATACATCTCATTACAAGAATGAGGCATCCCAAAACATGGGGAACACAATAATATATCACAACATAAACCGTAATCCGAGAACGTACCTTTTGTTAAGCGTTTATTAGCATTTTAACTTACATTTTGCACTTAGCGTAGAAGCGAGCTTCACAAGCGAAGCGCAACCCCTTTGCTACCTACTAAAATGCTCAATAACCAAGTTAGAACCATGCATATAAAGACAGATCGATATACTTAGCATAAACAACATACGTATAACATGTTTAGCTTCAAAACCGAGATTCTAAATTCAGGACAGCAAACAAATACAAGTTTTTTAGTCACATAAACGTTGAAATCTTGTAAGGAAATCTAAATAAAAGTTATTGCATTTGTTTCAGGCTTTCCGGAATATCCAAAATCATCGAATTCGGACCATCCGTTCAAAAGTTACGGCCGTTTTACTTAGAGGATACGCCTCAGCCTGGGCAATGAATTGCGCAGGTCAGCGACGTTCTCTCACGTTTTTGACCCTCTAAATGACAGAAAAACACAAGACATTTAAAACAAAAGTTTTAGCTTAAGTTCTAAGCTTTCCAGAAAGGGCAAGATCGTCAAATTCCGATGAACCAGAAAAAAGTTATGGCGAAAATACTAAGGGTATATGCTACTGATTTTACTTATTTTTACACAGGACAGCGAGTAACATTCAAGTTTTTAACCTAGTAGATGAAGGAATTTCTCAAGACACTCTAAACAAAAGTCGTGCTACAGTTTCTAAGCTTTCCGAGAAGTCTAAGATCGTCGAATTCCGTCTGGCCATTTAAAAGTTATGGTTGTTTTCGTTTCAGCATATATTGGACAATTTTGAATTTTTCCAAAATTTGCTTTTATTTCTTTCAAAGTACAAACCATCAAACTTCAAATTTTCTAAAGAACAATCATAAACACAAAGTTGTTTATTTTCTGATTTATCCATGAAATAAGTTTACATTCGATTTGTTTCCGATTTATTCAAGTTTGTTTCATTCATAATTTAAATTCAAGTCAAATTGCTCAAATTTAATTTGAATTCAATTATATTTAATTTCACTTTGCTTCAAATTTGAATTTAATTATTTGAAAAAAAATTATTCCGTTTATTCAATTCCATTTACACTAATGAATTCTATTTAATCAATTATCATCCATCTAACAACCAATGCATATCAAACATTAACATCCATCCAAAATCTACACTAAATCAATTTTATATTTCCAAGTCAAAATTTTAATTTCATACACTTCCAAGTTTATTGACATTTAGTTTCATTCAAATTTAATTAGTTTCCATTTACTAATTTTAAATTTAATTAATTTTAAATTTAATTCATTTTACAACTTAAATTTCCTTTATATTTACAACTATCAATAGATCTTCATATTTTATTATTCGCAATCACACTTGTATATTATTCATTTACTTATCCTTATTAGCATTTTAAACTTTTTAAGTATTTGGTAAGTTATAGCTATGCAAATAGAATGTAGTTAAACAATATACAACTTCTTTTCATTCAATTTGAGTGTTATACCTATTAAATAAATTTCCAATCTATTATTTTCCAAATTAAGGGTTACTCCTACAATTTTAATAATTTTTTTTTTTGAACACTTAAATTCAATTTCACCTTTTTCAATTCATAAGTTTCTAACAATTCAAGATTTACTTTAGTTTAATAATTAAAATCATTCCTTATTAGAGAACTTAAGAATTTCAACACCGGATTCGATTAAACCCTTTTTTTTTTAAATAAATAAATATATATATATATATATACTAATATCTTTATATCTCAAATCATACTTTTAGAAAAAATTTAATCAGCATTGAAATATATATATATATATATATATATACTTATTTTCATTACATACTTTAGAAAATTTCAATTCAAGTTCTATTTAATCCAAAAGAGTACAGTTTCTAGTTTATTTCAATAGTTTAAAGTCATTAAATATTAAAGAACTTAAAAATTTCAACTCCGGTTTCATTTCAAATCAAGTTTGAAATAATATATACTTATATTAATATATATCAAGTCATACTATAGAGAATACAAAATAAAATTCAATTTTAATCAAAACAGGGTTTAGAAAAACTATTAAGTGATCTCCCCCACTTAGACTCTCGAAAATAAAGTCGATGATGCGTGCACTCATCACCGGAATCATTTTCTAGTGTCAAGAGGGGAGTATAACACTTACTTCATTTGAAAATCCTTTGAAAACAATTTCTAATCGAATATACTATCATATAATACTTATATTATACATTTCAAATTTTTGATAATAAATTTTCAAAACACCGGAATTTAAATTCTCCATCTTAATTTAAATTCATTTTTATTTTATTTTATTTACCATTTATATTCATTGTCAGTCATATTTACAAGTTTCATTCCTTAAAATCGTCTAATAGTCAATAGTTAGAAATATTGACTAATCAACAATAAATGATGATAATCTAATATTATCATCTCCTAACAACCAATACAATCAACATTTATAAATTTTCAAGATAAGTCTTTTATATATAGAATATAATCCAAAACAATATTATGTCAATCTATCCTATTCGAGTGTTTAGAAATTCCTATCGATGCCTTGGCGTCCCAAGTACCAACCAGAATTCATAAATACTCAACGGAACAAATTAACACAATATAAAATCATTTTTATATCAAAATTACAAATACGCTCTCTCATATACACTCAACTCATTCATATAGTTTACCTCTATTTCAATGAGTTATTCCCCACAAGAGCCAAGGTAATCTAAACCTGGCTCTGATACCAACTGTAACGACCCGCCTTTTTGTACAGTTTAAGTCGATGATCAAACACACACGTCAACTCAAACCATTCAAAATGGAGGATTGTTAATTAGGGGTAAATAAGAAAAGAAAAGAAAAGAAATAAAGGAAATGAAACAACACAGAATCTCACAGCGGAAGGCTAAAGTATGATAATAAAATAACAGTTCATGAAGCTGTTAATTAAATGAATACATTTGAAATGAATACATTTGATTATTATTATACAACATTTATCATAGTTACATACACAGCAAATATCATACAACAATGCAGTGGAATGGAATAAATATAATAGTAGTAGATAATATACCAAATCTTCGTCTCCGTCCTCCAAGGAAATGATCTTCAACCTAAACTGAAATGCTCAGGCTGACCCGAGCGTAATGAAAAGACAAAACACTCGAGTCAGGACTAAAATATCCTTATGAAAGTTAAATCAATCGTAATAAATATGAGTGTAAACGGCGTCAGAGATGTTTACGGGGTTTGACATCTCCTATCCAGTGTCAACGTGCGTGCAATAACTCAAGAGATGTTACGGGATTTTCCATCTCTCAAGGATCCGTTAAACTATCTATATATACAATAAGATACGCTATATAGATAATGTCTAAAGTAAAGTAAAGGTATCAAAATAGTGTTAAGTCAACGCCCATTCGCCGCTTAACACATTTATATTCCCAAGAGCATATACAAGACCGTAGTTTCCCCAAAACCGGAAGTCACCAGAGGGCAATCCATATACTCAAGGTACAAACCATAACGTAGTGGTCGCGAATAGGATAATCAGTATGACAAGGTACATGAGGCGATACCAACTAGGATACTAGTAGTTGCATGATCCGGACTGATGTTGGGCATAGCAGCTACTACCCCAACACCGCGAAACAACACTCCCAAAATCGAGGGGTGCACCCAAATCGAATCACAAATGTAATAGATATGGTATCGAAGAAGTGTGTCCGCTAGAGGTGGCGAACCTCAATGGCCCGGCGCGGCTCCTGTTTTAGTCATGTCAGGGGTCATCCAATATCGTTCTCTTTCTTCAGTCAACGCTTTCACCAGACCATCCACTTCATTCTGGATCAACACTCCGCGTATAATAGTTATTAAAGTGGTTTTCGGTATCGACAGAGAGTATGTCCATATCCGATCCCGGTCTCTTCAATAACTACGTATTATTACACCGATGGCTCTTTTACATTTTAACTCGATTCATAATTGATATCAAAATATCATATTCGCTTCAAAAATCAAATCCATTTCAAATATCATCATATCTATTCAAAATGTAAGATTCCGTTTCAAAAATCATTTTTCACCTCAATATCTCATTTCAATTTCAAAATCATTTCGAATTTCAATTTGGGTTGCAACTTCATTTAACCCAATTCGTATTTAAATTCGAGATTTAAATATAAACAATTCACCTTATTGACCAACTTGAAAATTTTAGAAAATAGTTTTAAGTAATTTAAAAGTAGTTTAAATAATTAAAATAGTTAAAATAGTTTAATAGAAAATATTTAAATAGTTTAATCGAAAATAATTTGAATATAAAAATGGTTTATATAGTAAAACATTTTGAAAATCAAAATAATTTCAATATTTAAAGAATATAGATTTTAAATCAATTATACTAAATATTCATTTAAACAAATTCCAAAGTCAAACCGGTCAACTTCCCAATTTCCTACCCAAATCAATTTCAATGTCCATTTCGATTTAATTGATTCAATTCCGATTTCAACTCGAATAAATTTTGATTCCATATAAATTTCGAATTCAATAAACCAAATTCCGTTCACTTTAAATTTCCAATTTCAAATTAATTTCCAATTCCAAATTAATTCCCAATCCCAAATGAATTTAAATTTCAATTCCAAATTAATTTAAATTCCAATTTCAATTCCAAATCCAATTTCAAAATATCGATTTAAACATTAAATCAAATTTTCTTTTAATAACAAATTTTTGAATCCAAGTTTCAATTCTAACTTCAATCCTGAAATATCATTTCATATAACTTTTCTTAGAAATATTCAAAGTTCGAATAAAAGTTAAATCTTTAAACAAATCAATTTTCGACATTCAATCATATTCAATTTTCAAATTTCAAAGTCTCAACTTAATTATTTAACAAAATTCCTTTAACCAAAATTCATTTCAACATTCCAAACTCAATTTTTCGATGAATTCAATTTCTATAAATCGATTTTTATTTATAACTTTTATATCAAAACATTTAAATAAATTTCAACGACGATTTCAAAAATTATTAATTTAGCCAAATTCAGTGTCCGTATATAATTTTCTATCCTATGGCCAAGTGATTATTTATTTCAATTAAATGTCAGGGATGAACATATGTCACTTAAATTATATCACAGTGTCATGTGTATGCATAACAGTATATATATAAGCAAATAAACATCCAAACATTCAAACATCAACCAATGACATCCATCACAATACATCATCCAATAGTCAATACAATTCATGGCAGTTTCATAGTTATCAATGTCAGGTAATTTAATCGCAACTCAATTTCAATTTCAATTTAACTGTCAATTTCATTTTTCAATGGTTGATTCAGATAACAAGCTATATGACAATTAATTTATATCTAACAATGACAAATAAAATCATAACACTTCATAATGTCAATTCAACTAGCATAAAGATATTCAGTACGTTGTGAGCGTTATAAAACACTCACCTTGATTTTACGATTTTAAATCAAATTGAACGGCGTTCGATTTAACTCAAAATTTTCTATAGCTCCAAATGATTCCAATCTAGTTGCATCGCGTAGAGCTCGTCCATACGATTCCAACGCAAAAAGTTTCGCGCGTTTTCGACCTCGTATGAAAAAGTTATGAATTTTAGAAGTTACACGATTTTATATTCATAAATTTACAACATAATTTAATTTTTCACAACCTAGATCAATCTAAGCCGTGAGATCCATCACCCTGCAATCCAGCCCGTCCCTTGCTTCTCCCCCAAACTCACGTTCGCATGCTCCAGGGAATCACGCACGAAGACAACCCAAAGCCGCCTCTCCTTCATGAATTTCGCACCCCACCACATCGACTTCTAGGACGATCAGAATACACCATATCGAAGGCCTCGGCGAGAGCTACCTTCAGCTATAATAGGGTGGAGCTCGGCCATCTCAGCTGCACGCAAAACGAGGACAAACACGGAACTTTAAATGCAAATTCCCGTTGATCCGATGCTCCGATTTTGATCATCTCCGTATGGATTTGAAGAGCTCGCCGAGATCTACAACTTTGCTTTTGGAATTTTTCGATTTCGTTGAACGGATTGAGAGATATTAAGGGAAGAAGATGGTGAAATTCTGGCCTTCGAATTTTCAAGTGGCGGCTGGCAATATTAGGGTTAGGGTTTTGCTAATGAAATGATAAAGGGGTCCTTTTATAGACATTTACCGAAAATCACTATTCACTCGATTTTCCGAACTCCGATTTACGCGCGGTGACCGGCGTTTCTAGGGTTTATCCCACGTTCCGGACACAATGGAATAGGTTTCGGAACCTAATTCGATCGTATGTGTGAGTTATGGCAATAAACGATCGATTTAAATTAAACCGATTTAAACCGATTTCGATGCGTTTTAATTCGTACCGGACAAACGGTAAATCCAAAAATTATGAAATTTGAAACCTTACAATAATATCCCATTACGGATCCGATGAAACTGGTTTCGTCGAAATCAGAGACTTTTTGAAAAAAATGACTATTTTTAACTCGACGATTTATAAATTAAAAATAACTCGATGCGTTTCGAGCTGCCACGGTCAAACCGTAATTCCGATTGATACGAAAATTGAAATCCGGTAATAACTAACTATTACGGACCCAATGGAACTTGTTTCGTTCAATTCTGAGACTGTTCAAAAATTAGCTATTTTACAATCGATAATTAAATATTAAAATATTCAATTTTCGCAAATTAACTCAAAAATTAATTTTAAAAGTTCTATAACATTCTTATAACTCCAATATGATAAGATAAAATTTTACAAATCATTTTCAATCATATTCAACTCGATTTTCAATTATTTCTGAAATTTAACTTATTAAATCATTGATTTAATTACCTAATTAAATCCAATATTCGAAAATAAATTATTTGACTGTTTAATTTCAATATAAAATTCCCAATTTTAAATTATTAAATTTTAAATCAAATTTCAGTTGTTCACAAATCCTATTTTTAAATTTCACAGTAATTAACAATCTTTTACAATGCAGTTTTCCATTATAAATCCAATATAAAAGATTATATTAGATTCAGCCTTCAATTATATTGTAATTCAAATTCAAGTTATTTAATTCCAAATGAATTCTTTTATTTCGATTTACACTTTCATTATTGAATCAACCATTTACTTATACATTATTATCAATGGTTTATAATTCATTTACTTTCATTTTCTTCAGCTATCATCTTATTTAAATTCACAGTAATATTAAATTACATTCATTTACGTTGATTTTCATATTATAACTTCAATATTAAATCTACCATTTTATTTATTTCATTGTTTACAATCAAATTCAATTCAATTTAATTACTTGTTACATTCAAATTTAAATCCTTACTTACGTTCAATTACAAGTTAACATCCGTATTTAATTTACAAATAAGTTATTTCAGAATTCAGTTTTGTATTTTAACTTGTAATTTACATTTAACAACACAAAATTTTATTTCCTTCGGATTTTTATCCAAAATTTTCATTTTAATTCGTATTTTTAAAGTGTTAAAAATACGGGTCGTTACAGGTGCCGTTCAACCATACCTCGAATCCATCAAAACAAATCCCCTCGACACACGCGAAGCCACCCACCTCCCCTGCGAACTCCACCGATGCCACAAAGTCGCCGCTCGAGGTCCCTAGATCGCGAAACCCCAAAGGAAACTCGATCGAAACTGAAGACGAGGAAAGCACAGCCTCGTCCTCGAATCGAATTCAATAATCATCTGAATCGCTTATTTGTTTAGAGAGAAGTTTCGATTTGGAATAGAGGAGAGTATACGAATTCGATTTGGAGGAGATACTGGGAAGAGGGTGTGATTTAGCAGAGAGGTAAGGGACTCGTGAACAAATACTGATTTCTCTTGGAATGCGTTCGGCCACTATTTTGATTTTTTTTCTTTCTCTTTTCTGAGATTTCATTTGTTTACGAACGAGTTTTGATTATGAACAAGAAGAGGAAGAAGTTGCGTAAGATTATAACCTGGGCTCTTGAATCGATATAGAACGGCGTATTGGAGAAGGCAAGGTCTTGTCTTAACAGATTAAAACATTATTTAATTAAAAATATCTCGAATTCAAATTAAAATTAACATTTAAATGTTTAAAATTGATTTATGTTTCCAGTTTAAATTGTTAGAAATTCCGGGTCGTCACATTCCTCCCCCCTTAAAAAAATTTCGTCCCCGAAATTACCAGTTAGGAAGAATGGTGTCATACCCGTTTACCTTTTCCCCAAAACCAACAGTTCAACACCTTACCAACTATCTTTCATAAAAGACCCATTATCATTCTTATTTACTTCTCAAACTCGCCCATAGTTTTAAGACAATACCACTTATACTCAATCATTCAAATTTCAATTTAAAACCAAATTTTGAATTATCAAAATTCTCTCAAAATTTTTCTAACTCCCTAAATTTCCGAGAAATTTTGCCAACGTCTCCTTTGTGCGGCTAGCTCGGTACAACTACAAAAAGCCTCTACGGGCTCCCAAAACCTCAAAAAGAAACAAAAGCCAAGTGGCTATATCAAAAACCCAATCCAATTCCATACGGATATTAATATACATACTTTTTTGTCGAGCCATTCAAATTTATCTTTTGGAATCAAATCCAATTTTCTTTTTCCTTTTAATACCTGCATATCTTACTTAGCAACAATATTCAATTGTAACTTTACAAACATTTTATACCTTTCCTTACAAGAGTTTTCATATCTACTTCTAATCAATTTGTTTCTCCCGTTTCCATATGATTTCAATTCGTCTTCAATTCTAAATATTGAATTTTATCCTCCATTAATATCTACTTCATATTAGTTTCATTTACTAATCTATTTAATTCTAATCTGTCATTAACATAATTTTTCCCAAAAATTTCAAAATTTTCTAACTCCCAAAATTTTCAGAAAATTTTGGCAGAATCTCCTTTGTACGGAGGAGCTTTTGCAATTTGACAAAAGATATAAATATACATCGACCCACACGGTCGGAAAAACAAAACAGTTCATATTTCCTATTTTTATTGCGTAGGCGTACCTTTATTTAGCATTTTAAGTAAGCAGCTTATATATTTTAGCATTTATCGCGTCCAAATCCAGTCAAACGGCCTTCCAGTACCTGTACTATCTCAATTTAAACATATAAGTACCATATACATATAAAGTTTATAACATATCCCTTACTTAAACAACTATAACACTTTAATACTAAAAGAAATGCATTCAAATTAATTCACACGAGCAATTTATACGTTTTCAAACCTAATTCAATTTGCTTACAACCAATCTATATACCATTTTTCCCAATTTAATTGTTTTACAACTCCATTTCTTATATTCCATTGATTTTTAATCCAACAAGCTCACATTCACTTCAAACGATTCAAAAATTAATCATATTCGCATCCACTAACTCATAGAATTTAATTAAATCTCGTTTATAACAAATGACACTCATTTTTACGCAAATTTATGATGTCCATGTGAATAAATAATTACTTAAGTGTTATAACCATTTTAAATTAATTCCGACTAAATTTATTTAATTCCATTCCATTTTAATTTATTCACAACCATTTTATTTAGCTCGACACATTCCCTGCTTGTGTACTACCAACCATTTCCAAATTAGTTTAATCCAAGCTTTTATTTAATGGCTTTACTCTTATTCGAATCCAAGTTTCCATAAATTTTAAACTTAAGTTAATTTATTACAATTTATTCCAACATCAACTCAAGTTTACTTCGATTCGATTCTCATTCAATCAAATCTCATTAATTTTAGTTAGCCCATCCATTTAAATTTTAATTACAATTCACCGTCTCAATTTAGTAAAATAATATCCAACACATACTTAACTCCTTTATACTTCAAATTATTATGCCACCGAACTTATGTTCAGTCTGACAAGCCAATCCCCATCACAACTTTGATTTAGTTTTTATTCTTCCAGACTTCATTCATTTATTATTTAATGCCATTAACTTATTTTATATTCCACTTTCTTAATTCATTTGCGAATTTATTTTATTTATACAAAACCATTCTCAATTTATTTCTACTTACCTGGGTTTTGTTTGCACCCCAACCATTTCTATTATTATTCACTTCCATTTCATATGACAACACTTCTCTTATATCCAATTTACTTGCAAATTTCATTAAATATTATTCAAATCACACTTGGATTCTATTTGCAATTCATCCCATCACTACTTCGATCCCATTCTATTTTTTTTTTACAACATCTCTTCTTATTTAATTCATTATCAAATTCAAATCGAATTCTATTCACAATTTGAATTCATTTCGAAACTCCATTACTATTTACAATCCATTTTATTTATCCGAATTAAATTTTATTAACATACTCCATCAATTAATTATTTAGTTAATTAACTTACTTCTAATCTTAAATCAATATTTGATGTTATTACAAATATCACTTCATTAAATTTTCCTGAGTTCAAAATTGTTCATAACTCCAGTTTAGATTTTCCTTTATTTTCCAACACTTTTATTTTAACATTTAGAAATGCTTTTAAATCCACCTCATACTATTAAAGAACTTTTTACAAAAATACTTTTTATAACCCGATATCTCAACCAGTCCATCCTTGTTCTCACAGAAATTCGGCCATACATTGATCAGGCGTAGGACTGAAAATCTATAAGTACTTAGCAGACTCATTTTCAACATCCAGTGAAATTAGTCGAAAAATAATTTTATTTGAAAGTATAGAAAGCAGTTTATTGAAAATATCTTTGGTGAGAATGCTCTGGAAATCATCACACCCATCCATGGTCACAGTTACATCCTGGGTTACGTTGCCATCGCAGCAAAAGTCCATGTAACTGATTACACCATAGAACCCACGACAGATCGCAGTTACATCCAGGGTTACGTTGCCACCACAGCAAAAGTCCATGTAACTGCAGGCTCTCAGCGGCCTCTCGATTATGTTGTCGAAATGAAACTTCTCTACTCCTACATAGGTCGCAGTCTACCGATGTAAAATCAAACATAGACTGTTGGCTCTCAGCGGCTTACGCGACTTTCGCTATGTTACCATAGTGTTGTAGTCTACCGATATAAAATCAAACGCAGACTGTTGGCTCTCAGCGACACACACGACTTCCGCTATGGTATACTACTCATAATCCTCAGGAACTAGTTTTGTCTGGACTCCTCACAAGATCAACTTTAGAACCTCCCCCTTAGAGGCTCAAGGCAGTACCACCCAGTGGCACTCTTGAGAAGTTCATTTAAGGGAGCGCATTTTTCCCCAGAGTCAATCTCAAAACACTTTATACTATACTCATATAGTAATTTCCAAATCATACACCTAGTATGAATTTCATATAAGGCTCCTTTACACAAATCGATTCCCAAAATCGATAAATTTCAAAATAGGCTTTTCCAAATCTCAATATTGATTTTTACCCAAAAATCAAAAGCCTTTCCAATCCATAGGTTCTCAAAACCTTTACTCAAAAATCATTTCTATTCAACACAATTTTGCCACTGAAATTTTAAAACTTATCCATTCTCAATCACAAATCCAATTAATTCAAATCAGATTCAATCTGAATGAATTCAATTCCAACTTCAAATTTAAACCATCTCGAATTATATAAATTCAAGTTAAAAGTTTAAATGTTGACTCAATTCTTTTACATCAAATCAACTTGTCTCTTATACTATTAAATTTTTGAACTCATTTCAAATTTATTTCCATTGAATTTTAATTTAGTTATACTTCTATTCTCACATAATTTAATTCAAATACAAGATTTCAGTTTGGTTGTATTGTAGCACTTCTTGATTTAATCCCATTGATTTGACAACCAATCACTTTATATTTATTAGAAGGAATTATTGCTTTATATATCAAAATATATCTTCATATAAAATCATTTAAAACCTTTATATAAGAAAATAACAAGTACGCTCTCATATAGATATATTCAACTCATTCTAGAGTACTACAGACTCTATTAAATGAGTAATTCCCACCAGAGCCAAGGTTCTCGCTTAACCTTTCAGCTCTGATACCAACTGTAACGACCTGAAATTTTAAATTCCGAAAATTCCAGATAGTTATGGAAAAGAAGAAAGAGATAGAAGAAGAAGAACAGAAACATCAGCATCTCACATTCGCAGCGGATAAAATATAATAATAAATAAGTACAGTTTACAGAGAAAATAATATATGCTGATTACATTTAATATACATCAGAGTTTCACATATATATAGTCACTTAATATATACAATAATCAAGTCTTAGAAATAAAATAATATACTGCAGCGGAAATACTCTATACGTACTTGCCATCCAGCTCGACTCCTGAGCTCCGGAACGTCCTTACCTAAAATCTGTAATACTCGGTCTGACCCGAGCATTACACCAAAGTAACACCCGGGTCAGGCTGGAAACCAGCGTGAGTAAACCCAACTAACATGGAGTACTAAAACAATCAACTTTTATAAACCTGGTTAACTTATACGAAATTATCAAATTCACAATCAACCATAGACAACACTTAATCCAATTCACTTAAGACATTTCATTTTAGCCTACTAACTCCGCATATCAATTTATAAAATTCAAAGGGGTTTCGGGTATTTCCTAATACTCGACCCCGGTCTCTTCGAAAACTTATGTTGTCCTAACCCAAGTTATTCAAATGAAATACACAACATTTCATATTAGAGATATCTACTCATTCCAAAGCATCCCATACCAATTAATCATCCATGAACAAAATTGTTCACTCTCCCAATTTAATTCAATTGAATTTCTAACCACATTCACTCAGATTCCTTCATCTAATATATTAATTTCAAATCAATTAAATCAACCATCGCTTATTTATAGATCTTAATTTACCACCTGGATTTATTGTTCTTCAATTACATTCAAGTAATTATCTTTTAATTAGCTTCACAATATCAATTCTTTTTAACCAAAATCAATAAATAATCTGAATTACCTCCTAAATTAATTAATTTCAGTTATCCTTAATTTCCCATATTAATTAATCCCTCATAAGCCGCTTTTTTTATGGATTAATCAATCTTATTTAATAAATCTTTGATTTCACCATTAATTATATAAATTAAGGGTTTCCAATTATATTTAATTTATACCAATCAAATTTAATTACATTACTTCAAACCACAATGTTAATTATTTCGATTAATTCCAAACTATAATTAATTATCTTTTATTTACTTCACTGAATAAATCAATTACTCCTTAATTAATCATCTTAATAAAATTTCACACAGTAATTTTATTTTACTTATTACATTGAGTAATTAACTAACAACCCGTCCAATGATTATTCTGAATTACTTACTCTCAATTTATTAAATTAAAACGTAATTAGTTTATCCAAACCCTTAATTATTAATTTAATTAACCTAAATCATTAATTTAATTGAATAACTTATTTATTCAATTTAATTACCCATTAATTTAATAAATCACTAATCATTAAAATGGAAACATTTTCTTATTTATGATTTGAGTTTAAACAATTTAAGCCCCAATACTTCAAGTCAAACAACAATTTCGAGAACCATTCAACAAACTAAGGTCACCAAATCATCAATTCTCAGCACACATCAAATCAGTTCAATCATTCAAACATTCATTTAAATTTGACTAGTGAAATTTAATAACAACTCCGTTAAGTGAGATTTACTCACCTTTGATTTTGGTTTTGAAATCCACTTCAAATCTCGGCTTGGCTTCACGGTTTCGACCTTGTATAAACATTTTAAAATTTATAAATATTTTGATCTAATTGAAATTAATTGCCACTAATTTTCATTAACTAATAAATTTTATTTTGAACCAATAATCTTTATATAAACCCTACAGCGTTGGAAATTCTTATAAATATTTGTTTTCTATTATCCTAACCGAGTTATATCTATATATATTATTAATCCTATCCTGGAATAATGAACTATGCAAAAGAAACTGTAGAGTCGCTTAATACCTTACTATAGAAGAAATTTTTGTTTTAAATATAAATTATTTTCTCTGCCCTAAATATGAATACATACATATATGTATTAAAATTAACAGAAGAGAGAAAGAACCCGTACCCAACGAAGAACAGACCCAGACATCTCCTCCAGAATAACACCACAATCAACTCCTTATCCACCCCTTGATCGCACGGCAACACACAGCTGCAGACTTCGCGTATCCACCGGTGCCGTTCAACCATACCTCGAATCCATCAAAACAAATCCCCTCGACACACGCGAAGCCACCCACCTCCCCTGCGAACTCCACCAATGCTACAAAGTCACCGCTCGAGGTCCCTAGATCGCGAAACCCCAAAGGAAACTCGATTGAAACTGAAGACGAGGAAAGCACAGCCTCGTCCTCGAATCGAATTCAATAATCATCTGAATCGCTTATTTGTTTAGAGAGAAGTTTCGATTTGGAATAGAGGAGAGTATACGAATTCGATTTGGAGGAGATACTGGGAAGAGGGTGTGATTTAGCAGAGAGGTAAGGGACTCATGAACAAATACTGATTTCTCTTGGAATGCGTTCGGCCACTATTTTGATTTTTTTTCTCTTTTCTGAGATTTCATTTGTTTACGAACGAATTTTGATTATGAACAAGAAGAGGAAGAAGTTGCGTAAGATTATAACCTGGGCTCTTGAATCGATATAGAACGGCTTATTAGAGAAGGCAAGGTCTTGTCTTAACAGATTAAAACATTATTTAATTAAAAATATCTCGAATTCAAATTAAAATTAACTTTTAAATGTTTAAAATCGATTTATTTTTCCAATTTAAATTGTTAGAAATTCCGAGTCGTCACAATATACATCCCATCATATACATACATACATACATACATACATATATATATATAGACACACACACACATGCACATACATACACACACATACATATACATACATACATACACACACATACTTAAATATACATACATATACATACATACATATACATACATACAGACACACACACACATCCTACAGAAGGTAAATTGAAAGTCAAAATGATCTATCTTCATGCTAGTACACTTACCTAAATGCCCGCACGTCCTGTAATCTGAAAAATCTCGGCCTGACCCGAGTATTATATAAATAATAAACGGATTAAACTATCTCTAAATATCCAAAAGGTGAGAACCAGATATAACACAAGGATATATGACATTATAATATAAATACAAATGTCAAAGATATAAACAAGTCACTAGAATAACTTAACTCGGAATCCATCTTAAGGCATAAGAACACTTAAATCACGAAACACTGATGGTCAAAAAGCTTAGAATATCAGAATAATTATTATTATCTTAAAATCGAAGAAAACCTAATACATATCGATCACAATGATCGTCCATACCAATCGCAATGTCCATACCGTGGAAAAATAAAATCGTAATCCATGTCGATCTGATACCAAGGATCGTCCATACCATGAAAAAGAAAATCCCAACCGATCTCAAGGATCGTCCATACTATGGAAAAGAAAATCCCAACCGATCTCAAGGATCGTCCATACCGATCAAGATAATCATAGAAAACATAACTCAAAGACCTTAGCAGATACAACTCCTACAGATCAAGATGGTCATAAAGAAATCCATGAGTATACCTCTTAAGGATCCATCAACCTGAAATCCAAACACCAAAAGAGAAAACACTCTAAAATGTCAAATACTATCACTTTTGTAATCACGAGAGCTTAACCTGAATGTCACATACCGTTTGGTGAAATTCAAGTATTTACTAAAGCTAGTAAATCTCACTCATTACGGATACAAGTGGAAAACCTGAACTATATATCTCTTAAGGATCTATTGGCTTGAAATCCGAACACCAAAAGAGAATACACCACTAAGTGTTAAATACTTTCCCTAAGGCAATCACAAGAATTTAACCAAAGCATCCCATACTACCTGATGAAATCCAAGTATTTTCTAATGGCTTAGTAAATTCAACTCAAACATTCTATTCAATGAGTTATAACATATTCAATGAATCGTTACTTGAGAACATTTAAACCAATCAAGAACACTAAGTTGATTATTAGTACTTCTCATATTATAGAATTAACTCAAAATCTCAAGGTCTATTCAAAATCATTAAATAAAAATGAACTACCAAATCCAAGATTTATCTCTAGATTTATTAAATAATAAGAAATCATATTTTTAGATAACAATAAAATAGTTTTTCAAGCAATATATACATACACACATACATACATACATACATACATACATACATACACACACACACACTACAACAAGTTTTATTTAAAACTTTTAAACTATCACTTTCCTTTATAAAACCTTTCATTCTAAAATATATATATTTTTAAAAAAAATTTAGAGTTATAACTAATCATTTTATTGCTTTAAAAGACTTCATTTCCATTAAGAGAGAGAGAGAGAGTGTGTGTGTGTTAAAACTCAATTTGATTTCATGAAGATTATGAAAATCAATTAAATTAAACTCAAGGCAATATTTTAGAATTTCAGATTGAAAGCATATTAAAGGAATCAAAACCATCACCAGAAAGTCACGATAGAAACTCCAAATCATGAAAAGTCAAGATGATAAACCTAGAGCAAAATAACTCTAGGTTACTGCCAAGTAGTCGATTGGTTACTACTACCAGTCGACTGGTACCAACCGACTGGTGGAGCTTACCAGCCGACTCCTAGAAGTCATTTCTGAAGCAATGTGCTCCATAACGAACTTTCAGTCATCGTTGGATTGATCCGGCGACCCTAAGCATTCTAATACAGTTTTAGCTCATTCCTATACCCTAGTAAATGAGCTAAATGAACTAGAGATGGCCAAAATCTAAATAGACGACATCCTCCTTTGTATTTCAAGCAATTCAAACAATTCAATTCATCACACATTCAATCATATACAATCAAAATAGAAATCATTTCAATAATTAAAGCACATGCAATCCTATTAGAGATAGTTGGTGAGAATCACTCACCTTTATAACCTCCCATAGCTTGCTAAACCTTACTTCTAGCCTTACTATTCTTCACCTCTCCTCCAAACTGAATATAACCCAAAAACGAAACTAAACCAGCAAGCAACACGATAAAAAATGAGATCAAAATCATACTTTTAGGGCCCTAGAAGGTAGAGATAGGATTTAGAATACTTAATCTATTTATCTTGGATTTTCTAAAGATTTTTTTGAATTAATTTTGAGGATTTTAGAGCTAGGTTTTAAGTTTTTGGGTTTTCTCTTAGAAGAAGTTTGAGAACAGAATTTTGTACGGTGCTTTTCTAATTTGGAGATAATGAGATGAGGTGTAGGTCTAAGGAGATCAAGGCAAAGATGACTAAGGCAAAAGCACCAATTTGGCTCAGCTCTTAATCATTTTATCTTCATTAATTCCACTAGATGGACTTAAAACACTAAACTAAAGCCCAAAAAATTTATCGCTGATCTCAAACTAAAAATTATTTTAATAAAAGTGAGAAGAATGGAATTTAAATTCTAATAAATTTCAAAAATCCTAAATTTAACAAATTAGATCTCTAAATTATTTTCTAACATTTAATACGTGTTAAAAATCAAACTCTTGAGAAAATAAACTAATTTCCTAATTTAAAATAAAAATTCATCCTTTAAATCAAAAATTTCCTTTTCTTTGAAAAATTTAAAATATTAACCAAAGCTAAATTTAATTCACAATTAAATCCATTAAATCCTCAAATGATTAATTTATTTATTAGCTAATTATTAACAAGGTTGTTACAAACTCTCCCTTTTAAAGAAATTATGTCCTTGCAATTTCCATTCACAAAAAACACTTATATAAACTTCAACAGTTTTCTAATAAATAATTTATGGTTTTATTAACAAACCAACAATCAAAGATCATCCATTAACTTAAGAAACATTCAATCATCAGCATACAATTTCTTTAAAATAATATTTAACTCACTTCAAAACTTTATTTCTCTTTAAATATTATATACAACACTTTCATAATTACTTATAATATGTTTTAAAACATTATAAATTAACAAGCGATTTCTTTGTTTACCCATATCCAACCATTTAATAAATATTACCCTAAGTGTACTTAAGTCAATACATTGTAAAATTTTACTTATCCTTAATTTTATTTAATCCTAAATATTATAATCTATTATTTGCAAATTATTAGGATTCTTACCCAAAAATAATTTTCCATAAAACCCACAATACTAAGGTTACTTCTTATAATTAAATTTTTTTATTTTTAACTCCAATTTCCTTAGTGAATAAAGGAGTTATTCAAATTTTTAACACTATTTCAAATAACCATTTTATTAAATTCCACATTTATTATTTGTAAAATAAGACTAAGTTTTACCTACTTCTTTATTACTTACCACTTTTCCTTCCATAAACATTTTACAATTTTATAAAATGATCCGACTTATCATTTCAAGAACTCTACACTATTTAACCAACCAATTTATTAAATTAAAAATTAAATTATCTCTCTGAGTAAATGATATTAAACCATGAATTATTGTGATTCACTTCGTCACTACAAAGTTGATCGCATAAGCCATCAACATTGTCTTGCCAAGTCTCTCCGCTTCACACAATTATTTTATGGATAAAATATTATTTCAAGTTGTTATCATCAGAAATTACTTCAACTTTGTCGAAACCTTAAAGAATACAGAGGAAGGATTCATGAAGAATAATAGCAATAACAAGACCTTTCGAAAGAGTCGAAGGGATGCTTCGATAAAATGTTGGATAAGCAATGGACTTTCGTAGAGGTCGAAAGGGAACGAGGCTACCCTTTTACTTTAGATAAACTCTTTCGAAATAGTTGGTTCCGCATGCATAAAGGAGATTCATATATGTTAAAAGCTCCTTTCGAAGGTATCAGATAACATGCTTCCGCATAAGCGCCAAACCTTTCGAAACAGTTGGTTTCGCCATTGTTTACCTTCCGCAGAAGAACATTTGGCCAAAGCGACCCCTTCGAAAGCATAGGTCAACCTTTCGAATTGTTTGAAACCATCCACGAATAAGAAGGAGATCTCGCATATGACCAATATTGCTTCCTCAAACACCAGAAGATAGAGGTTTCGCATTAATCAACGGGAATGATTTCAAAAGCTATCTTCCATAACTAAGCCTTCTGCCATGCTTCAAGTCATTCGAAGTCCCAAAAATAGCCCTTTCGATAATGTCGAAAGCTAACATCCTTTCCTACTTACATAGCACATCAACAATAAGGTGAAGGATGCTTTTATACCTTTCGGTGGAGTCGAAAGCATCCAAGTTCCATTCAAAAGCGGAGTTAAAAAGGCGCCTTGAATTCAACAGCGACGAAAGAATCTCAAGGCACCCTATCGACTAAGTCAAAAGGACCGATGCAAAAGGGTCCAATCTACGTCTATAAATGAGACCCTAGGATATGCTTTTGGGGAGATGAATTCATTCATTCTATTCTTGTACCTTTCTTAAATCTGTAAATCCAAAATCCTTAAATCAAATTGGAGATTTACTTTTTTGTAACACTTAAACCTCTTGTATTCATGAAGAATTATTAATAAAGCAAGTGCTTGGTGTTTTCAAATGCATAGAATCTGATTCAATGTTAATATATGGATTCAGTTATTGAGTGCTTGCATCAAAGCTTATCGAAGAGATACCTTTCGAAGGAATAAAACCCTGCTGACACAGTTAAAAACCTTAGACACTATTAGGCCACAACCTTAAATTATCTCAACCATTTCGAAAGGTGGCTTTGAAGAAGTATTAGATCAGCTTAACTAATAATTCAAAAGGTGGTTTTGAAAGGGTCCTTGATTACTGCAACCAATTGAAAAGGTGGTTTCGAAAGAGTCTTAATCACCCTAACCGATTCGAATGGTGGTTTCGAAGGAGTTTTAGATTACCTAAACTAATTCAAAAGGTGGATTTAAAAAGGTCACCCACACTTCTATTTTTACTTTGAGGTGTTGACAAGATTGACAATATTTCTCATTAACACAAGTCATCAAAAAATTATTATTTTTCATGTCAAAATGTCTTTGTTCGATGTTTAGGAACTCCTATCGATAATATGGCGTCCCGTATGTCGATCAAAATTCTTATACATTTTCTGGACAAGTCAACGCAATAAATAATCACAAGTTTTTCCTTAGTTATATTTATTTTATCATTAATAGCATCGATGCATCCAATATAAATAAATACAATCAAGCAATCAATTCCTAACAACCAATCAAACGTAACTAAATAGTCGCCTTCAGCAGAATAATTCTATTTCTAAAATTCCGTTGCGCAACTCTAATCGTTCTTGAATCATTTCAATTTTAAACTTATTTACTCAAATTTCCCAAATTCTCCATTAAAAGGAAATTCTCTCCAATTTATCTCCTTAAAATTTTTTAGAATTACTTTCCTAATAATCTAAAAATAAATTCCAACTTTAAAAGATTTTAACACATCACTTTCCAAAATTTTAATGTCATAAATTCCAACTTATCTAATTAAAATTCTAAATCAAAATACGTTCCAAATGATATCCGGATAATCATTTTATATTCCTATCCCTATATAGATAATTAATATAACTATCTACCACACACCCATGGGGACATGACTCTAAGTCATCTAGGCCTAAGGTCTATGATATTATATTCTATAATGTTTTGACTTTGCTTTGATGCTAGGCTGCAACAACCCCATCACTATACCCATATTATTAAAGAACATTATAAATAATATTGTTTAATAACATGGAGAATATGGTTTACTAAAGGTGACTAAATGTGAATATATCTTTAAACTAACACTGACATGTCATACTTACCGTTTGACTAAATATTTGGAACAAATTTTGACATGTACAGTCTCGGTCTAAAGTAATAAACACACGAGTTTCTCAAAATTTGTACAGTATAGCATACAAAACAATAGTCATATATTACAATGGAATAATATACATCATATACAATACATACTATGAGTCTACAAAATACAATACTAGATCCACATAATATACATCCAGGACAAATCACTATCTCAAAATATACATCCCATCATATACATACATACATACACATACATACATACATACATACATGCATCCTACAAAAGATAAACTGAAAAGTCAAAATGGTCTATCTTCATGCTAGCAGGCCTACCCAAAAGCCTGCACATCCTGTAACCTGAAAAGTCTCATCCTGACCCGAGTATTATATAAAATATTAAACGGGTCAGACTATCTTTAAATATTCAAAAGGTGAGGACCACATATAACACAATGATGTATGACATTATGATATCAATACAGATGTCAAAGATATAATCAAGTCACTGGAATAATTCAACTCGGAACCCATCTCAAGCACAAGAAAACTTAAATCACGAAACACTGAATAGTCACAAAGCCCAAATTTCCAGAATAATTATAATATCTCAAAATTAAAGTAAACCTAGTCCATACCGATCATATTGATCTTCCATACCAATTGCAATGATTGTACATACTATGGAAAAACAAAATCCTAATCCATACCGATCTAATGTGAAGGATCGTCCATACCGTGGAAAAGAAAATCCCAATCGATCTTAAGGATGGTCCATACTGATCAAGATGATCGAAGAAAACATAACTCAAAGACCTTAGTCGATACAACTCATACCGATCAAGATGATCATAAAAAAATCCATGAGTATACCTCTTAAGGATCTATCGGCCTGAAGTCTAAACACCAAAATAGAGCACAGTCTAAAGTGCCAATTACTATCACTTTAGTAATCACGACAGCTTAACCAAAATGTCCCATACCGTTTGGTGAAATTCAAGTATTTACTAAAAGCTAATAAATCTCACTTATTACAGATACAACTGGAAAACCTGGACTATATATCTCTTAAGGATCTATTGGCCTGAAATTTGAAAATCCAAAGAGAATATAACCCTAAAGTGTTAAATACTTTCCCAAAGGCAGTCACAAGAATTTAACCAAAGCATCCCATAATACTCGGTGAAATTCAAGTATTCGCTAATGGGTTAGTAAATTCCACTCAAACATTCTATTCAATGAGTTATACCATATTAGATGAAGCTTTACTTGAGAGCATTTAAACAAATTGATAACACTAAGTATATTATTAGTACTTCTCATATTATAGAATTAAGGCTCACAAAATTTTATCTCAAGGTCTATTTCAAATCCTTAAATAAAAATGAGCTACCAAATCCAACAATTATCTAAAGATTTATTAAATAATAAGAAATCATATTTTTGGAGAATTATAAAATAGTTTTGAAAGCAATATATATACACGCGCGCGCGCGTGCACGAACACATACTGTAATGACCCAGGGTTTTGCACTAGTTAATTATCGTCGTTAGGCGATAAAATTTTGCTTGGCTGTTTGATTTTGTATGGATGAACGTGATGATTTCTGACCTTTTCAAATTCGTATATTTCGTTGCTTGTTTAACTTGATACTCACGGCTTTGATTTCGACTTACTTGGCCACCACGGTGTTGATTTTTAACTGTTCGATTTCGTTGATCATTACGGGTTCGATTCTCTGGCGATTTTGGTTCCGTCAATTTCTCTTTGTGCTTGTTGATAGTGATAATCTTTGACTTCGGCACTGACTTGTTCATTCACGGCTTCGGCTTGATTTTGTTATAACTGCACATTATTTTTGACTTGCAGTTGTCTTTGAGCCTGTTTGCACTTCCATTGTTTATGTGATAATATTCACTGGTTCGTAGTTGGATTCATTCATTTTTCCTCTTGGCAAGCTCAAAACAAAACAAAACAACGAAAAAAATGGGCTGCTCGTTCTTGCTCCTCTTTGCTCTGAAATTAGGGCTTTTGGATAATTGAATTCGCCGATTGATTGTAAGTCGATACAATGGATTTTACTCTGATTTGCGTTGGCAATCGACCGTCTCTTCATTTTGCACACGGCTGCTCCTTCTCGATCGAAGGATTTGCGCTCTTCAAGATAAGGTGAGTGATTTTCACTCACATTCCCTAATTCAATCTTAAGTACTTCATGTATGGTTGTGATGATTTTCGACTTCTTCAATTTCGTATATTTGATGTTTCCTTGATTCACACGGCTTTGAACGATTTCGTGATTGCCACGGCTTTGGTTTGAAACTGTTCGATCTTTCCATTGTTTTTGCTATTGACTTGACATTGTTTGATGCTTGAGATTGACCCTTGTCTTTATGGCTTCGGCACTGTTACTGTACTTGTGCAATCTTGTGATCATCTGGCTTTGACTTGTTGTACTGTTCCATGGCTTCGGCATGATTGTTCATAGTTGATTTTTGTGAAAATATTGCTTGAATTCATCTTGGCCACTTGATTATGTTTGGATGTTGATGATTTTTCTGACTTTGTCACTTCGTATATTTTTATGTTATTTGATTCCCACGGCGTTGCTTTTGAAATCGCTGGATTCCTTGAATGCCACGGCTTCGATTCTGAACTGTTCGATCTTGTTGCTTAGGTCATCACGGCACTGACTTTGGTTTGAAATTGTTGCTTTGAATTCTCTGTTGACTTTTAAAACTTCTACCTCTGTCTTTGTTCGATTTTGGCCTTGACCACCTTGATGTTGTAACCAAACTTCGGCATGATTGTTCTGTAGCATACTCGACTTTGTTTATGTGATTTGGTTTTTGACATCACCTGACTTCGGTCATTTATGTTGTTCTGTGGTCTACCTGAACTCATGTAGTTTTGAATGTGATCATGTTCGTCTGCACTTGCATTATCCTCGACTTCCATATTGTTTTGAGCTAGTTCACATTGTACTGGTTCATCATCTTCATACTTCATGTGGTCTGGATTTAGTCTCATTCCTCTTGCTGTTCATTGGAGTCAGTGGTTTGCTGCTCCATGGCTTTGGCATTGATTGAGTTCACACTATATGTTTTAGTTGTTGAACTTGAACTGTATGGTGCACCACTTCATATGTGCAGTTGATTCATATGCTTGGACTTGACTGTGCTTTTGTGCCATACTGTACATATGTGCATTTGTATCCTTATGTATTACCTCTGTTGCATATTCATGTTAGCATTGGCTTTCATGTTCATATGTTACTCCATTGTCCATGTTTTAGTGATACTCTATGTTGGCTTGCATTTGAGTTGTAGCTACTGTCCACCATATATGTTTTGTCCTAAATAATAACATGGCTTCTTGCTGTGTTGATGAGTGTAGTCACTTGCTGGTTATTGATTTTGACCTCTGTGTCTTTGGCACTATCACTGCTAGTATGACTTCGACCTGCTTCTGATTATTTCACTTGTACCATTCGAATTGTGATATTGGTCTTGACTTTGTTTATATGCACTTGAGTCATCATGTATGCTTAGTTCTTGTGATCTTGAGTCGGGTTCATATATATGTTTGTCATTGCTACATTCCTGTCACTTCAAGTCTGAGTTGCTTCACCATTTGTACATTTGTGTCTGAACTTGGTTCTGGGCTTGTTGCCTTGATCATTTTGACTTCATGTGTATAGTTGCCTTTCACTTGAATCAGTTGTATTTGCTGCCTTCATGTACATGCCGAGTCTTCATTTGGTATGTCGGTCTGGGTTTGCACTTTGTTTAATTGAGTCATTTTCAGGTGTACGACTTGAACTTTGGTCGAGGCTGGAGTTGCACTGGCTTTATACATATTGCACTTTTATAAGCTGCTAATTTAATGTATAAAGTAATGACTGTACACACTTATATATAGTTGGTATATATATATATACATATTTATATGTATATGTATATAGCTATGTATGCGTGTGTTTTGATTTGAATTATTAACTGATTGGGTACACACTTATATTTAGTTGGTATATATATATATATACATATTTATATGTATATGTATATAGCTATGTATGCGTGTGTTTTGATTTGAATTATTAACTGATTGCGAACACACTTATATATAGTTGGTATATATATATACATATTTATATGTATATGTATATAGCTATATATGCGTGTGTGTTTTGTAGTGTTGATTGCCGCAACGCGCTTACTGAACTATACGCACTTAGTTGTGTGATTGAGTTTAGTTTAAATATTTGGAGTAGTGATGACGTCGTATTCTGCAGCGGCGAGGCAATGCACGTGAGCGTGTACTGCAGCCAATCGGAATTGACATTTTATTTGATAATTTCAATTGCTTGAATTGTTTCGTGTGGCCAATTTAATATATTTTGAATTCATATTTCGATTTGGTTTAATTTGATTATTTTGTTGTTATCTAATTATCTATTAAATAATTAGATTATGTTGTCTCTAATTATCTTCATCGATAATTCTTCTATTTATCTTTATTGATAATTAGATTTTTGAATTCGCTATTTATACTATTCCGCTGTTTTCTAATTATTTTCATTGATAATCCTTCTATTTACCTTTGTTGATGATTTGGCTTTGCTGATTCGCTGTTTAAATGTTGTTACGCGTTATATTTACCGTTATCTGATTTTCTCATTAGAGGATTGGATATGCGGGATTTATTGTGATTGTCGTCTATTTGTTATTTAATTATTATTGCTTCCATGCATTAATTACTGAGTTTGAATTAGACTGATCCGCGTACTATTTTCTTTTGAATTAATACTCGGGTCAGACCGAGTTATTACAGGCTGTTTATATCTCACTTTGGGATGCTGCTCGAGCTATGAAGTCTCTTCATATCATTTGGATTAGTCTATGTTATTTTATAGGATGACATGTATTCATGTATATTATTTATAATATTGTACTTGTGTATGTAATTTCCAGTGTCGACAGTTGTAGTCGTATCACATGTATAGTAACTGACTTCTGTTATATATGAGATCTTATATTATCTGTGTTCTTATTACATATGTTGTCCTAAACTATTATGAACCATCGTATTTGTTTTATACTGGAATTGAATATGTCGATGGGAGTAAATAAACAAAGAGATGAAAAAAAAATATACCACTCCGTTCGAGATAACCAATACTAGTGTAAGGCCTAACTACGGATGGCTGCTCCTATCCAGCCTTATTCTTCGTAATAACAGGCAGTATTTCCTTTTGATACTCTTTATTATTGTGAGCATAGAGGTGGGGCGTTACAATTGGTATCAGAGCAGGGGTTCATGGACATAATATAGAACAGAACTTAGATAGAACATGTGTTACAACTATTTGTTGATGTTTTTATTTGTGCCTTTGAGTCAAAACTAAAGTTTTGAAAATATGATGAATTTTTTTAAAATATCTTTATTTAAAAATAAAAGCGCAATTGTGTTTTGATGATTTGATTAATTTGTGTTCTGTTTATCAGAGTGCGCAGCGCAAACAGTGAGACTGCCTTCGCTGAGTACAGCTGATAACCCTTTTGATTTAAAAATCAAAGTATGAAAATGAAATTAATTTCATTGTGCTGTTTAACCAATGGTTAAAAAAATATAAAATTTCTAGATGGATTAGAAGTAAGAGTATTTATTGGAATTGAATTTTTTTGTAAATATAATATGATTGTTTATGGGTTGTTGCTTGGTTGTATATTTAAAGAATGTTCATGTTTTGAAAATGGACATTTCTGCAATCAAGTTTAAAATTCCTAAAAAGAATTTAAAAAGTGATTTGTACTTTAGTGTATCAATCGCCTGATGAGTAATTAAGAATTCTGGTCGATGCGTCTGATCAGCGTCATCGATAGGAGTTCCTAAACACTTGAGAGACAATGTGATACATATTTTGGTATGAATGTTAATTTTGTATTTGTTGTTTTTTAATTATCTTCAGTGATAATTTTTCTATCCATCTCAGTCGATAACTAGAAATCGCTGTTTGTGATTTTTGTGTTTTCTATCTAATTGATATTTAGATTTTGCTGATATTGTGTTGATGCTATTACTTAGATGTGTTATTTTTGTTTTCTTTGAAAATTTCAAATCCGATTTTAGGATTTGCACCGATTGCAGTTATGTAATTTTGTTGAGATTTTTGCTGGTTTTCTTTTATGCTAATTGCACATTTGATTAGATTTTTGCTGTTTTAAATTATCTTCATTGAAGATATAGTCGAGTGATTTCTTTGTTTATATTGTCATAAGATGTTGTTATTTTCTAATTATCTTCAGTGATAATTCTTCTATTTATCTTTGTCGATAATTAGTCGTTGCCGTTATGACTATTTTCGCTGTTTTGATGATTTCCACGTGATTCCATTCGTTTAAAATAAATGGTTTTCAGATTGTTTTGTGTTTTCAAAGGAACGAGGAATCGAATTAAATGTTTTAACAAAAGTGCGGACTATGAACCCTCATTTTTATTAATTCGATTAATTCTGGAATTGTTCATTTGACTACATCGAAATAACTTTTATAAAATACCCGTTTTTGCACTTTCATTCAACGAGAAAGAGAGATTAAATGTCGTAGCAAAAGTGCGGACTATGGACCCTCACTTTTACTTGTACGGTTAATTCCAGACTCGTTAATTGAATCATACACAGTGGAAAGTAGCTAGTGGTTAGTAAACCGTTCAGTGCGAACGTGTGGTATGGGACGCACTGTTAACATTATTCGGATTACTAACCAAAAGTTAGTGACACTTATGTTGGGCTTTCGAACCACTCTGCTGGACCTTCGGGTCATCTGATGGACCTTCTGGTCAATTACCAGTACTAGACCTTCGAGTCACTCTGCGGACCTTCGGGTCATCTGATGGGCGCCAAAAATTTTAGTACTTGGTAGGCTTCGGCCATATGAGATGCACGTGCGGCGTAGCTAAAATTCGCCATTTGCTTGGATCGATCCACTAATAGCTGTCTCTAATTATCTAATTGGTAATTAGATAGTGCTAATTCATTGTTTCTAATTATCTGCAGGTAATTAGATATTTGTTGATTTGAGTTCTAATTATCTTTGTTGATAATTAGATTATGCTGTTTTCTAATTATCGTATCGGTAATTAGATAATTGTTGATTTGAGTTCTAATTATCTTTGTTGATAATTAGATTATGCTGTTTTCTAATTATCGTATCGGTAATTAGATAATTGTTGATTTGAGTTCTAATTATCTTTGTTGATAATTAGATTATGTTGTTTTCTAATTATCGTATCGGTAATTAGATAATTGTTGATTTGAGTTCTAATTATCTTTGTTGATAATTAGATTATGCTGTTTTCTAATTATCGTATCGGTAATTAGATAATTGTTGATTTGAGTTCTAATTATCTTTGTTGATAGTTAGATTATGCTGTTTTCTAATTATCGTATCGGTAATTAGATATTTGTTGATTTGAGTTCTAATTATCTTTGTTGATAATTAGATTATGCTATTTTCTAATTATCGTATCGGTAATTAGATATTTGTTGATTTGAGTTCTAATTATCTTTGTTGATAATTAGATATTTGTTGTTTTCTAATTATCGTTTTTGATAATTAGATAATTGCTGATTTGTGTTCTAATTATCTTTGTCGATAATTAGATATTTGCTAATTTTGCTGATTATGAGATTTTCTAGCCTCTGATTGAATCTAGATTATGTTGGTTATATTGAATTGCTGTTTTCTAATTATCATCATTGATAATTCTTCTACTCAACTCTGTTGATAGTCAGAGTTTGCTGATTGTGAAGTTCGTTCTTTCTAATTATCTTGTTGATAATTAGGTATTTGCGGTTTTGTGAATTATAATTTTATCTTTTCTAATTATCTTTGTTGATAATTAGATTTTGTTGTTTTCTAATTATCGTATCGATAATTAGATATTTCTGTTTTGTGATTTTTGTATTCTAATTATCTAATTGATAATTACATATTGTTCTTAACTGTATTTATTCAGTTTTGCTGTTTTCTGATTTTCCATTTGATAATTGGATTTTTGTTGAAAATTTGTGAATTTCTTTTATGAAATTAAAAGATTTCTTTGGCGTTCGTATTCTTGACCTTAATTTTTCTAGCTTAACCAGTTTATGTTAGAAAAAAAATATTTGTTATGGACGACTTTAATTATGAAAATTGCGGGGACGCAATTTTTATAAGGAGGGGAGTCTGTAACGACCCAGGGTTTTGCACTAGTTAATTATCGTCGTTAGGCGATAAAATTTTGCTTGGATGTTTGATTTTGTATGGATGAACGTGATGATTTCTGACCTTTTCAAATTCGTATATTTCGTTGCTTGTTTAACTTGATACTCACAGCTTTGATTTCGACTTGCTTGGCCACCACGGTGTTGATTTTTAACCATTCGATTTCGTTGATCATTACGGCTTCGATTCTCTGGCGATTATGGTTCCGTTAATTTCTCTTTGTGCTTGTTGACAGTGATAATCTTTGACTTTGGCACTGACTTGTTCATGACGGCTGTGACGACCGCCCATGACCCCTGCACCGAATCTAGAGAAAGTGCGCTGTAAAGTGTGCCAGGCGACCATGGACGATTGTCAAGGTAATTTAAAAACAACAGAATCTATCGTATTGCTCACAGCGCATGGACAAAATACAATAGAACATATGTATAGTGAAGCTTTACAGAACAAAATGCCATCATATAAAACTCCATAATAGTTTAATACAAGCATCCAAATAGTCAATACATCAAGCCTCACTACATATCTCTCAGAGAATACAAAACAACGGAATATCCAGTACATATAAGAAGATAATATGCAACCCTCTAGCTCGTCTTCGATATCAGCATCGTGAGAAGAGAACAGCACCTGCCACCTGCTACCTAGTCTGCTCGTCCCAAAATGGACGAACAGCCCAAGGCAATAAGAATTAAAACATAAAGCCTTGAGTCAGACAACAGTCTTAGTGAGCAGTAAATTAACTAACAACGTACCAAAAGAGCATAAAGGAAAAGGAATAGGAATACAACCCTCCCACTCCAACCTCATTCTACAGTGATAGCCCCCAGACACACACTAAGCAGAAGCAAACATAGCAGAGCATACAATTTAAAGTAAAGCTACTATCACTCGAGTCAAGGGCGATGTTTTTCAAGTACCAAGGCCTAAATCAGATAAGCATCCAGAAAATACCGCTCTTGAGTCCGAATGATGATACAACCAAACATCCATGACTCTGGCTATCACTGTTATCATTGCTTCGATACCACCGTTAATTGAATGACCGGCACATTCTTTCAGCCGTCCGTCAAGGGCTAATGGAAACCCCGGTTCTAGACATAACTCCCGCACGTCGTCGCAACCCGTGCCTAGGACTATTGAATCTGCCCAGAGTACTCGACCATCAACAGTTAGTCGTTGGGACTATTGGATCTGCCCAAACGTACTCTTGCTTAAAGCATGCTAGAACCTTCAACAACGATGCTATCCAAACCTCCTAGTCATCCTCCTCGATGACTATTCTCATATCCATTCATTATCCTCAACTCGAATCATATCACCGAGTTATCAACATGCTTGGAATGATCCCGTCTGGATTAGACCAAGTCTTCATCACATGATGCCTCGCTTCATTACATCCTCGCAAAGCCTCATCTCAACATCACATCATCAAATCTATGCATAAGAGCTCCATCATCCCGCTACATATGCCACGAGCAGCTTTCCCCAATTCAAGAGCCTTTCCCTTAGCTTTTGAATCACCTTTGGTCTAAATCAAACCATCAATCATCTAAATCATAGCAATCAATCAAATCAAACATTAATCCAAACAATCAAGCATTCAAATATGATCTAAGTAGACAATTATAACAATAATGGCATTTTCGTAATTAAAGAGTTGAAAGTCCAATAAGCATGAAAACATGAACAATATCTCTACAAACTTGATGAATGAACTTGCATAGGTTAACATGTGATAAAATGGATGTAACATCATCATGAACAATGGATCTACATGGATCTACACTTAGGATGAAGAAAATGCATGGAAATCACTATTTTAACACCAAATCGAGCCAACAATCCGATATACTCCTTTGGATCCGTGTGAGAGATAATCACCACTCACCAAATCACCTAAACAACCACAAATCTACACGCTTCAGATCAGGACAGCGAAGGATCGAGCTTGATCTATCACGAATCCGCTTCAAACGAAGAAATCCCTCTTGAAAAGATGAAGATCTTCAATCTAAGCTCTTGGATCTTCAATTTGATCTTTGATTTGGATGGATGGAAGCAATAGATTAGAGTGGAGAAAAGAAGTGAAGAAGTGTAGAAGTCGAGCTCTCAAAATGGCAGCACTTCGTCGCTTCAAAATCCGGATCCCAAAAAGTGAGAAAAACCCTTCCTATTTATAGCTGAAATTTCACTAAGTCGTAACTCGGCTATCTCCTAAGTCGTCTCCGACCTAAGCCTCTCCGACCTAAGCCTCTCCGACCTAAGCCTCTCCGACCTAACAGATATGCGCGCGCCTCAACTCCTACGACCTAACACTTCTGCGCATACGACCTAACTATTAAGTCGACCTACGACTTAACCACTAACTCCTAAGTCATCTACGACTTAACACAAATTTCGACCTAACACTTAGACGAAACCCAGCGACCTAACAACTTAACAACCCACGCGACTTAACAGTGTTACGACTTAACTCCTCAGCGACCTAACACATGACGACCTAAAACAACACGCGACCTAACTACCTTAACCAACCATCCCCTACTCTGCTTAACTCTTAGGTCGCTAACAAGTAGATCGCTAACTCCTATAGGTCGCGAACTATTATAGGTCGCATCTCACTAGTTTCCTTAGGTCGCTGCCGACCTAAATATACTAACTTATTTCTTAGGTCGGTCAATCCCATAGGTCGTTCACTCTACTAAGTCGCTAACCCCACTAGGTCTGCCTACCCCTGGGTCGCCATATTCTTAAGTCGGTCAGTTCTTTAGGTCGTTGACTCGCCCTGCCGACCTAACACTTAACTAAATCCTAGGTTGCATAATTCTATAGGTCGCTCCAACTAACCCACGACCTAACACTAACTCGCCGAATTCCTTAACTCGGTCACGACTTAGCTCTTAGGTCGTTCACGACCTAGGACTTAGACAAATCTGCCTAAAAATCTGAAATGACTTGAAAATGCTAAAATTCCAGATTTTGACGAACTTTTCGATCCGTAAAAATACGGGTCGTTACATTCTCTCCCCCTTAGGAATTTCGCCCCGAAATTCCAAGCAAACAAAGCAATCACAGACTATTATGTACGCCTACCATCCATAGCAATCAACAAACCATGCATCCAATTCTAACTTAGCGTACAGAATTCTAAGACTTAGAACAAGTTACAATATCGCGAGATGACACGACACCTTAGGGCCATACCTCGAAGAGTTCAGGATGAGCTGCCTTCATCCTCTCTTCCACCTCCCACGTACAGTCGTTATCATCATCACTCCATTGTATCTTGAGCAACTTAACCACCTTCCTCCTAAGCTGTTTCGTGTCAGTTTCAACAACACGAAGCGGCTTACGAGGTCTTCTATCGACTGGATCAACTTCTAAGTCTTCACAGCTATCAGCAGAAACTACCGTACTCGAGTCGTGCACATACTTCCGTAGATATGATACATGAAAAACATTGTGCAACTCGACATCTTCTCTGGTAACTCCAATCTGTACGCGAGCTTTCCAATTCGCTCGATAATCGGGAATGGTCCAACAAATCTCGGAGTCAATTTTCCTTTCTTCCCGAATCGAATAACATTCTTCAGTGGAGAAATCTTCACAAAAACCATATCTCCTACGTCGAATTCCAAATCCTTACGACACTTATCGGCATAACTCTTCTGACGGTCTTGGGCTGCCTTCATTCGTTGCCGAATGATCTCTATACAATCTGAAGTCTGGCGAATCATCTCTGGCCCAAGTAACGGCTTTTCTCCAGTTTCTAACCAACATGTCGGAGAGTTACACGGTCTTCCATACAATGCCTCATACGGTGCCATACCAATGCTTGACTGGTAACTGTTGTTGTACGCAAACTCCACCAAATGAAGGTGATCTTCCCATGATCCTCCGAAGTCCAAAACACATGCTCTAAGAAGATCTTCCAAAACTCGGTTGACTCTCTCGGTCTGACCATCCGTTTGAGGGTGATAAGCTGTACTCAAACACAACTCGGTTCCCAAAACTTCCTGGAAGCTCTTCCAAAATCCACTAGTGAACAATGGGTCTCGATCGCTCACTATACTCTTCGGAATACCATGGAATCGAACTATCCACTTAACATACAACTCAGCCAACTTTGATGCAGTCCTAGTCGATCGAACAGGAATGAATCTTGCGCTCTTAGTCAGACGATCCACAATGACCCAAATCCCTTCATTTCCCATTCTGGTTCTAGGCAATCCATCGATAAAATCCATCGACACTTGTTCCCACTTCCATGTAGGAACTTCTAACGGCTGAAGCAATCCACTTGGCTTCTTCTGTTTAGCCTTACCCTTCTGCTGCTGCTGCTGCTTCCTCTTATTGTTTCCACCCTGTTGGGGTTTAGACTCCCCCTTGGTAACAGCAACAACAGGTCCTTCCTTAGGAAACAGACTCTCATGCCTAAGAGCTTTCTCCACAAGCTTCTCAAATGAATCATCCAAATGATCCACCAACTGTCTCCCAAGATAACTATCCAAACCGGTCACAAACTTCTCATTCTTCTGATAAGCAGATTCAATATATGACCGAGCATATTTGGACAAAGCTTCAAACTCAGAAACATACTCAAGAACAGATCTTCCACCTTGCTTGAGCTCCACAAACTTCTTGAACAGAACAAACTTCTGAGCTGTAGAAATGAACTTAGCTTCAAATCTGACTTGGAATTGCTCCCAAGTAATCTCTTCCTTCGGAGTAGTGATGGTAATAGAATTCCACCAATCAGAAGCTCTCCCTTGAAGCTGTCTCGATGCCAACTTCCTCTTAGTTGCATCCTCAATTCCCAAATCACCAAAGATCCTTCTACAAGCATCCATCCACCTCTGGACCTCAATAGTTGATTCTGTTCCCAAGAAAACCTTCCCTCTAAGAGCAGTATAGTCCTTGCACAACATAGCAAAATCCACTGGTTTCGGAGTCTGAACCTGAACTCCAACATCAACTGCCGCCCCCGGAACTGGTATCCTTCTCATGATCGAAGTCATCATAGCTTCGAACATGGCTGCATAATCAGCAGTCTCTTCAGTAGCACGGCCTTCCCTAGCAGCTGGTCTCCCTCTTCGACTCATTCTCAATATCTATAAAAAGGAATGATTAGAACATCTAGAGAAACAACTGCACAAAGGACTCAAACTCTACTAAGCTACTATATTATATATAGTAATCATCCATCAAAATACAATTACGTCTCTCATACGTAGCTACGACAGCGAGCGTTGGGTAAAATCGATTAACCAATGCTCTGATACCAAATGTGACGACCGCCCATGACCCCTGCACCGAATCTAGAGAAAGTGCGCGGTAAAGTGTGCCAGGCGACCATGGACGATTGTCAAGGTAATTTAAAAACAACAGAATCTATCGTATTGCTCATAGCGCATGGACAAAATACAATAGAACATATGTATAGTGAAGCTTTACAGAACAAAATGCCATCATATAAAACTCCATAATAGTTGAATACAAGCATCCAAATAGTCAATACATCAAGCCTCACTACATATCTCTCAGAGAATACAAAACAGCGGAATATCCGGTACATATAAGAAGATAATATGCAACCTCTAGCTCGTCTTCGATATCAGCATCGTGAGAAGAGAACAGCACCTGCCACCTGCTACCTAGTCTGCTCGTCCCAAAATGGACGAACAGCCCAAGGCAATAAGAATTAAAACATAAAGCCTTGAGTCAGACAACAGTCTTAGTGAGCAGTAAATTAACTAACAACATACCAAAAGAGCATAAAGGAAAAGGAATAGGAATACAACCCTCCCACTCCAACCTCATTCTACAGTGATAGCCCCCAGACACACACTAAGCAGAAGCAAACATAGCAGAGCATACAATTTAAAGTAAAGCTACTATCACTCGAGTCAAGGGCGATGTTTTCCAAGTACCAAGGCCTAAATCAGATAAGCACCCAGAAAATACCGCTCTTGAGTCCGAATGACGATACAACCAAACATCCATGACTCTGGCTATCACTGTTATCATTGCTTCGATACCACCGTTAATTGAATGACCGGCACATTCTTTCAGCCGTCCGTCAAGGGCTAATGGAAACCCCGGTTCTAGACATAACTCCCGCACGTCGTCGCAACCCGTGCCTAGGACTATCGAATCTGCCCAGAGTACTCGACCATCAACAGTTACTCGTTGGGACTATTGGATCTGCCCAAACGTACTCTTGCTTAGAGCATGCTAGAACCTTCAACAACAATGCTATCCAAACCTCCTAGTCATCCTCCTCGACGACTATTCTCATATCCATTCATTATCCTCAACTCGAATCATATCACCGAGTTATCAACATGCTTGGAATGATCCCGTCTGGATTAGACCAAGTCTTCATCACATGATGCCTTGCTTCATTACATCCTCGCAAAGCCTCATCTCAACATCACATCATCAAATCTATGCATAAGAGCTCCATCATCCCGCTACATATGCCACGAGCAGCTTTCCCCAATTCAAGAGCCTTTCCCTTAGCTTTTGAATCACCTTTGGTCTAAATCAAACCATCAATCATCTAAATCATAGCAATCAATCAAATCAAAGATTAATCCAAACAATCAAGCATTCAAATATGATCTAAGTAGACAATTATAACAATAATGGCATTTTCGTAATTAAAGAGTTGAAAGTCCAATAAGCATGAAAACATGAACAATATCTCTACAAACTTGATGAATGAACTTGCATAGGTTAACATGTGATAAAATGGATGTAACATCATCATGAACAATGGATCTACATGGATCTACACTTAGGATGAAGAAAATGCATGGAAATCACTATTTTAACACCAAATCGAGCCAACAATCTGATATACTCCTTTGGATCCGTGTGAGAGATAATCACCACTCACCAAATCACCTAAACAACCACAAATCTACACGATTCAGATCAGGACAGCGAAGGATCGAGCTTGATCTATCACGAATCCGCTTCAAACGAAGAAATCCCTCTTGAAAAGATGAAGATCTTCAATCTAAGCTCTTGGATCTTCAATTTGATCTTTGATTTGGATGGATGGAAGCACTAGATTAGAGTGGAGAAAAGAAGTGAAGAAGTGTAGAAGTCGAGCTCTCAAAATGGCAGCACTTCGTCGCTTCAAAATCCGGATCCCAAAAAGTGAGAAAAACCCTTCCTATTTATAGCTGAAATTTCACTAAGTCGTAACTCGGCTATCTCCTAAGTCGTCTCCGACCTAAGCCTCTCCGACCTAAGCCTCTCCGACCTAAGCCTCTCCGACCTAACAGATATGCGCGCGCCTCAACTCCTACAACCTAACACTTCTGCGCATACGACCTAACTATTAAGTCGACCTACGACTTAACCACTAACTCCTAAGTCATCTACGACTTAACACAAATTTCGACCTAACACTTAGACGAAACCCAGCGACCTAACAACTTAACAACCCACGCGACTTAACAGTGTTACGACTTAACTCCTCAGCGACCTAACACATGACGACCTAAAACAACACGCGACCTAACTACCTTAACCAGCCATCCCCTACTCTGCTTAACTCTTAGGTCGCTAACAAGTAGATCGCTAACTCCTATAGGTCACGAACTATTATAGGTCGCATCTCACTAGTTTCCTTAGGTCGCTGCCGACCTAAATATACTAACTTATTTCTTAGGTCGGTCAATCCCATAGGTCGCTCACTCTACTAAGTCGCTAACCCCACTAGGTCTACCTACCCCTGGGTCGCCATATTCTTAAGTCGGTCAGTTCTTTAGGTCGTTGACTCGCCCTGCCGACCTAACACTTAACTAAATCCTAGGTTGCATAATTCTATAGGTCGCTCCAACTAACCCACGACCTAACACTAACTCGCCGAATTCCTTAACTCGGTCATGACTTAGCTCTTAGGTCGTTCACGACCTAGGACTTAGACAAATCTGCCTAAAAATCTGAAATGACTTGAAAATGCTAAAATTCCAGATTTTGACGAACTTTTCGATCCGTAAAAATACGGGTCGTTACAACGGCTTCGGCTTGATTTTGTTATAACTGCACATTATTTTTGACTTGCAGTTGTCTTTGAGCCTGTTTGCACTTCCTTTGTTTATGTGATAATATTCACTGGTCCGTAGTTGACTTCATTCATTTTTCCTCTTGGCAAGCCCAAAACAAAACAAAACAACGAAAAAAATGGGCTGCTCGTTCTTGTTCCTCTTTGCTCTGAAATTAGGGCTTTTGGATAATTGAATTCGCCGATTGATTGTAAGTCGATACAATGGATTTTACTCTGATTTGCGTTAGCAATTGACCGTCTCTTCATTTTGCACATGGCTGCTCCTTCTCGATCGAAGGATTTGCGCTCTTCAAGATAAGGTGAGTGATTTTTCACTCACATCTCCTAATTCAATCTTAAGTATTTCCTGTATGGTTGTGATGATTTCCGACTTCTTCAATTTCGTATATTTGATGTTTCCTTGATTCGCACGGCTTTGAATGATTTCGTGATTACCACGACTTTGGTTTGAAACTGTTCGATCTTTCCATTGTTTTTGCTGTTGACTCAACATTGCTTTGATGCTAAAGATTGACCCTTGTCTTTGTGGCTTCGGCACTGTTACTGTACTTGTGAAATCTTGTGATCATCTTGCTTCGACTTGTTCTACTGTTCCATGGCTTCGGCATGATTGTTCATAGTTGATTTTTGTGAAAATATTGCTTGAATTCATCTTGGCCACTTGATTATGTTTGGATGTTGATGATTTTTCTGACTTTGTCACTTCATATATTTTTATGTTACTTGATTCCCACGGTGTTGCTTTTGAAATCGCTGGATTCCTTGAATGCCACGGCTTCGATTCTGAACTGTTCGATCTTGTTGCTTAGGTCATCACGGCACTGACTTTGGTTTGAAATTGTTGCTTTGAATTCTCTGTTGACTTTTGAAACTTCTACCTCTGTCTTTGTTCAATTTTGGCCTTGACCACCTTGATGTTGTAACCAAACTTCGGCATGATTGTTCTATAGCATACTCGACTTTGTTTATGCGATTTGGTTTTTGACATCACCTGATTTCGGTCATTTATGTTGTTCTCTGGTCTACCTAAACTCATGTAGTTTTGAATGTGATCATGTTCGTCTGCACTTGCATTATCCTCGACTTCCATATTGTTTCGAGCTAGTTCACATTGTACTGGTTCATCGTCTTCATACTTCATGTGGTCTGGATTTAGTCTCATTCCTCTTGCTGTTCATTGGAGTCAATGGTTTGCTGCTCCATGGCTTTGGCATTGATTGAGTTCACACTATATGTTTTAGTTGTTGAACTTGAACTGTATGGTGCACCACTTCATATGTGCAGTTGATTACATATGCTTGGACTTGACTGTTCTTTTGTGCCATACTGTACATATGTGCATTTGTATCCTTATGTATTACCTCTGTTGCATATTCATGTTAGCATTGGCTTTCATGTTCATATGTTACTCCATTGTCCATGTTTTAGTGATACTCTAAGTTGGCTTGCATTTGAGTTGTAGCTGCTGTCCACCATATATGTTTTTTCCTAAATAATAACATGGCTTCTTGCTGTGTTGATGAGTGTAGTCACTTGCTTGTTATTGATTTTGACCTCTGTGTCTTTGGCACTATCATTGCTAGTATGACTTCGACCTGCTTCTGGTCATTTCTATAACGACCTTGAATTTTGATATTGGAAATCAGAATATTTAATTGATTTTAAATATTTGAAAGTTAATTTAATTTGAAATTCAAATATTTGAATGAATTTGGTAATTAAATTATTGAATTTAATCGTTAAATCTGGGTAAAAATTTGAATCTTCAGTTTTAAGCTGATTAAAAATATTTTCAAGGCTTGTAAAATTCATATTGATTATACTGAAGATAATAGAAGCTTCAGAATTGAATTTGAAACTGTTTTGTTCAGTTTTGAATTTTTATCATTTAAATCTATATTTGAAAATAGCGTTCCGGGGCACAGACTCGGAATTCGATGAAACTAGTTCCATTGGATCCATAATATTGTATTTTTATCGGATTTCAATTTTCGTGATGTTTGGAGTGATCGTTTGGCCGTACGATAAGCAAACGAGCTGAAATTAAATCGAAAATTTAATATTATAACTGGTCCAAAAAGCTATCTTCTCCATACGATCGAATTTAGACTCGGAACCTTTTCTATTGTGTTCGGAATAGGCGTGTAACATTACGAACGCCTAGCGGCACGCCTCGATTGGAGATCGAGATTTTGGGATTCGTCTCCGTGACAATTTGAATTCAATTTAAATATATATATATTTATTCACATACAATAGTCGGCCTTCAGCTGAAATAATGTCACACCAGTGCTTTTTACACTTCATTTCAATCACTGTAGCAAACTGGTTGAAGCACGTAAACATCTCTTCCTGTCCCCTTCATTCTTTCTTTTAAAAATGCAGGCTCGTTCAAAAGAAAACAAAAATGGCCGTAGTTTCTTTTAAAATCTCGAGCCTCTCTTCAGTACTTATGAACAAACGAAAACATTTTTCGTTAAAAAAGGGCGACGGTTTTTTTTCCCTCTTCCAAACATCAAAACGAATGAAATCAAAATTCGAAAAAAAAAGAAATAAAATCACGAGCAGATAAGGATGAGGAGGCATGGGATTGCGTCTTCAACCGATCGAACAAATCGACCTCGTCCTCGTCTTCATCCGGTCGAGCATCGCAAACGAAGCTGTTCAAAGGGGAAGTCGATCGCGCTTCTAGGGTTTGGATTTCTAGGCGATTCAGCGGCAGTCGAAGTAGCAATTTCATCGGCAGTAGGCTCGAGGTCACGAGGTGGCGAGCGATGATGGGGCAGGAGCTCGATGTCAGAGCGAAATTTATTCGCGTGCGCGAGCAAGCATAGCTGGAGGTGAGTCTCGATCGAATCAAGGTCGAAGCGTTTGCATTTGCTCGGTGGCACGCAAACTCGAGCACGATGGAGGGTGCGAGGAGGGGATTTGCGAAGCTAGAGTTTCATTCAAGAATTCAAACTCGGCTGTAAGTATATTTTTACGAACTTTATTTATCAATATTTACAGAAAAAAAATATACAGTAAAGTATATATGCAGATTATTAATTTATATATATATATGAACAGAAATTATTATAGATTTGCAAGTTATAAGGATTTAAGTTAAATATTAGATTTAGGAATCTATATAGATTATTTTTACAAATATATATATATATATATATATGTGTGTGTGTGTGTATATGTATTTTCAAAAGGGAGATAAATTTGTTTAATTTACTTGTTTGATTATTTTAGAAATGGTTAAAGAGAGATTAGTTTAAAAAAGTAAAGTATCAGTTAAATTTAATTTTTATGGTAAGTGATTATTCAATTAGTTCAAATATTTTGTTCAATGAAATTTGTTTAGAAAATTAAATCACTAGTTTAAAATAAAACTTATTTAGTTGAATTTAAATTTTAAAATGGTGAATTGAATTGTTCGATTTATTTCGAATATTAATAAATTTATACAATGTTTTTACAAGGTCTATAAATCGAGAAAACAAGTCGAATTGGAAATGGACCGTAACATAAAAAGCAGGTGAGATCTTCTCACTCAAATTTAAAATTTGAATTGCAGTTATTGTTTGATTGATTGCCTAATAGTGATAGTATATATAGTAGTATATAGCAATATATATATATATATATTGGAATATATATATATTGGAGTTGTTGATTTCCCGCATTATATAGCGGATGAGACCCTATGCGCCGCATAATAGCGGATGATATTTTATAAATCCCATATACCGCGATAGTCCACCTCGAAGTGGAATTGGTATTGTGCTAACATCTGTGGATGCAGGGAAACAGGTTGGAAGGATCCAACTGGATTCCTCAAATTATATGAATTTGTTTCATATGTTGTATGAATTTGTTTCATATGCTGTGTGATAATTTATTTATAATCTGTGTATGATTATATCTGTGATTGAATTTGTTGAAGGCTATAATTTAGCCGAATGTATTTTTGGTATCGTTGGATACCAGAAATAAATAAAATTGGGTTTTTGAAATTAAAGTTGGAATTTTTTGTAAATTCCTTTTGAAAGAATTTGTTGAATTTAAAAGTTGTTTGAAAAAGATAAAGTTTTATTTTTGAAATCTTATCGAATTAATTCCAAAGTATGGTGAGAAGATTTTAATAAATGAATTTTGAGTAATATTATTTAAAAGTTGAAGAATTTATTGAAAATGGAATTTTAAATGATTTAGAAAGAATGAAGGAATTTATTTAAAAGGTAATAATTTTTAGAAATCAATTTGATAATTGATTAGTATTTGAAAATAAATCTCTGGGAAATTGATATAAAAATTTATTTGATGTTTGAATGAAAAATTGATTTTGTGTTGAAATCAATTTGGAAATCGATTTGTAAAAATGATTGGGTAATTGGAAATAAACTCAGAAATAAATTTGCAATGTTCTGTTCTATTGAAATTAAACCGAGAAATCAATTTGAAATTGATTTGTTGCTTGAAAGGAAATTAGAAATCAATTTGGAATTTATTTAATGTTGTAATGTAAATTTGAAATCAATTTGGAATATATTTTGGATTTTAAATAAAATTGAGAAATCAATTTGGAATTTGATTTTGGAGTTGAAAGTGAATATTTGAGAAATCGATTTGAAAATCGTATAAAAGAAATATTTGGAAATATATTCCGTGTAAGGAAATTTATTTGAAATTTATTTTCAAAAGTTGAAAGATGAAAATTGACTTGAAATTTGTTTTCAAAGTGTTGAAGTGTGGAAAAATATATATCTTGTGAAGATATTTTGAAAATAAATAATTTGGGAAAATTATTTAAATCTGATGATTGTTGTGAATGTTTTTGATAGTTAAATAACCGACTATCAATATTGCCTTTGAAATGGCACTTGAATTTGTTTTTAAAACAAACGCTTATTATTCGGTTTAGCCGGGAAAGGACCTTTGTGTTAGATAACCCATTTCGAATAATGATACGACGTATATGAATTGCAATTGAAGACCGGTGTGAAGACCGGGTATTTTCGAAAATGAAAGGACAACCTGTCGAATGTCTCTGCACCGAATTGCTCCGGTATAGAGATTTATATCACTCTTCTTGTGATGGGAAGTCCGGACGTGATTAGTGAATATCTGGATTGCAAGGGCTTCTTTGGAAGTGCCTTCGGTTCTGTTTAAACCCGGAACAGACTTGTATGGTTACATGTCTGACATTACACTTTGAGATATAAAGCTGATTTCTTTCAAATACATATCTGTTGGTGGCGGAGAATTTATTCTCTTAGCTTAACACCCTTCTCTGAGACGTACGAGCTCAGAGGTTATGTAGTTGAAGGTTATCAGTGATATACTCTAAATTTGGTAATGTGACATGTTGAGTGCTGCTGTGTGTTGATCATTTACTGATCATTTGTTGATCAAAGCATGGCTTTGTGAAAAAGCGTAGCTTTGTGGACGAGACTTCGTCAGACCTCACACCTCGAAAATGGTCGAAACAGGAATGATACGGCAAGGTTATGAGAGTCGCGCCCTTTAGGGTATGTCATTTCCTTCTGGAAAAGGGTGGTATCAGGTATGGAGCCCTGGTATTTAACCTATGTGGTTGCTCCAATCTCATTTACTCTGTGTGATTGTTGCTTTGTGATCGAGGCACCTCGGATAAAGGTCCCAAAGGACCGGGGGGTGGCATATTCGTGTAGTAGTTACCTAGTGACAGAGGTAACCCGGCCTTGTGTTGGGAGAGAGCAGGTTGTCTCTCGGGGCGTCCCGCCAGAGGCGTTCCTACGTGGCATAGGAAGTTCCTCAGCCTGACCATTTGTTGGAAATCCAAATCTCAATACGAACCTTGTACGGTTTTAGTTGTAGAACCTACCATTTACTTATGGTGGTCACCACTGGTTAGATGGTAGCTATAGTAGGCATACAATAATGGTTGTATGTTGGCTAAAATTAATATTATACTTTCGAAATGTTTTCTACACTGGACATTAATAATAATATCAACTGATCTTTCGTAGTAAGCATCTTTGACTATCATAAGGAGAAATCTCCTCCAATTCTACGATTGCATTATGTGTGTGGTGGGAGGCCTTATGGTAGTTTCATTTTCCAAAAGCATTGTGAATTAATTTTATTTTCTTTGTGAAAATAACTGTTTTACGATCTCACACCAGTCACCACGACTGACTCGGAGTTTAATGTTCCCTTTCTAAACTCTGGGTGCCCATAATTTTCCACATGGGCAGCCTAGAGTTATGTTATCAGGATATTCTGGATATTTTGGAGCTTTGGAGATGAGCTGGATGGCGAGACGTACTCTCGTACTTATTTATTTATTCTGTTGTGTATTCTGTATGAGGACAAGTTTGTATAACTTTCCATTGTTGTATTGAGTTGTATATTGACTCTGATTGATGTATGTATAAACTGATATAGTCTTTTGTTTTAAAGATTAGTCATTCATTTATTATATATTGTTCCGCTGCGAATGTGAGATTCTGATATTGTTTCTGTTTTTCTGTTCTTTATTTTCTTCTGTCTTCTTCTACCTCTTCTTTTAACCCTAATGGTTCAGTTTTTCGGCATTCGATGGCGTGGCATTTGATACAGTGGACGTATTAATGTCGACTTTCGAGCGTCGAAAAGTCGTGATCGTTACAATTTCACTTGTACCATTCAAATTGTGATATTGGTCTTGACTTTGTTTATATGCACTTGAGTCATCATGTATGCTTAGTTCTTGTGATCTTGAGTTTGGCTCATATATATGTTTGTCATTGCTACATTCTTGTCACTTCAAGTTTGAGTTGCTTCACCATGTGTACATTTGTGTGTGTACTTGGTTCTGGGCTTGTTGCCTTGATCATTTTGACTTCATGTGTATAGTTGCCTTTCACTTGAATCAGTTGTATTTGCTGCCTTCATGTATATGCCGAGTCTTCATTTGGTATGTTGGTCTGGGTTTGCACTTTGTTCAATTGAGTCGTTTTCAGGTGTACGACTTGAACTTTGGTCGAGGCTGGGGTTGCACTGGCTTTATACATATTGCACTTTTATAAGCTGCTACTTTAATGTATAAAGTAATGATTGCACACACTTATATATAGTTGGTATATATATACATATTTATATGTATATGTATATAGCTATGTATGCGTGTGTTTTGATTTGAATTATTAACTGATTAGGTACACACTTATATATAGTTGGTGTATATATATACCTATTTATATGTATATGTATATAGCTATGTATGCGTGTGTTTTGATTTGAATTATTAACTGATTGGGTACACACTTATATATAGTTGGTATATATACATACATACATATTTATATGTATATGTATTTAAAAGTTAATTTGTGAAAATTGAATATTTTAATATTTAATTGACGAGTGAAAATAGTCATTTTTCAAACAATCTTGGATTTAGACGAAACCAGTTTCATCGGATCCGTAATATGAAGTTATTGTAAGATTTCAAATTTCGTGTCAATCGGATTTACGGTTTGTCCGGGGCAAGCCAAAACGCATAGAAATCGTTTTGATCGATTCAATTTAAATTTGATCGTTTAATTCCGTAACTCGCACAAATGACCGAATTAGCTCCCGAAACACATTCCATTTTGTTTGGAATGCGGGTAAAACCTTAGAAATGCCAGCCGGCACGCTTCGTTTCGAGTTCAAAAAAAATCGGATGAATAGTGTTTGACAATTTTCTATAAAAGGGCTCCATATTTCTATTTTTCAACAAAACCCTTGTTTCAAGCTTCAGCCGCCACTCTTCTTTTGAATGGCCGATACTTTCCCATTTTCTTTCCTCAAAATCTTCCAATCCATCCACTTATAGCAAAAATCTTCAACTAAAAGATTGTGGAGGATAACGAGATCTTTCAATCCATATGGATTTGATGGGTTTTCGAGTATGGTACGAAGAGAATATGGCTCGCGTTCGTTCGTCGTTCGCACGCGTCAATCAAGGTAATGGCATAGCCGAGTTCGACGAAATTTTGGGCGTGGGTGGAGTTGGCTTTGGGGCATGTGGCGGTGGTCTTCGATCGACCTGAAAGCGATGGATGGTGGCGCGTTAATTCGATGAGAAAGGTGGCAATGGGTTCGGTTTGAACCTGTAACGCACATGGGAGAAGAAGGCTACGGCCTTGATTCGAATTTGTAGAAGTACCGGCCCGGATGATTCAAGTATAAATAAAAAAAAATTGTAAATTAATTTATAATTTAATTATAAATGTTTAAAATAACGTAACTTCTGCATATATTCTCAGAATTCGACGATTTTGGTGGCCCCAGGATCGCAGCGACGCGATCTACGCTGTAGTGTGAATTTGGAGACGAACGGAGCTAGCGAAATTTTGGGTTAAATCGATTGCGGTTGATTTAATTCAGAAATTTAAAAGGCTCGTCGGAAACTCAAGGTGAGAACTTCTCACTCAATCGAATTATATTTCGGTTTAAATTTTAAATAGTGTTAACGCTGAAAACTGAACGCTAACACCCTGGTGTGTGTGTAATGTTGTGGAAGCACCACCCGCTTTTGGCGGGAATTGAAATAAGCAACAAATTAGCAGAAAATAGTAAAAGACAGCAATTTTATAGTGGTTCGGCTTTAGATCAAGCCTACATCCACTTTGAATCTCTTTATTGCTGATTTCGGTTACAAGTTGATACAATATTCTCCAAAGTACAGTACACTTTGATTACAATGACACTCTAGATTAATAGCTCAAACTTTGATGATGAAACTTGTAGAATCCATGTCGGATGTGCAAAGGTTCTTTCGAAGCTTGTTGTAGTGTTCTTCGTGCTTTGAAAACTTTGAGTGTAGAGTCGGTTTGAAAATCAGCAGAGTATTGGCGCTTGAAGAGATTGATCCCAAAAGTCCTCTTCATGTTAAATGTAGCATTGTATTTATAGAGGAATCTGGACAAGAATTTTTGCCAAGTCCTAAGTCGTGGCCGACTTAAGATGAGTCGTAAGTCGTGGCCGACTTAGCAGGCAACAGTATCAGTCGTAGCATTGGATTTTAACTCGGTGACTTTAGGTCGTGGACGACTTAGGCTAAGTCGTGAGTCGCAGCTTAAGTGGTAAGTTTGTTCATTTCAGGTAATACCACAAGTCTTGACTTGCTGACGAGCTAGAAGGTCTCTGTGTTCAATGAGAAGCAGCGCTTTATTTGCTTAGGTCGTCCACGACACATACTAGGTCGTAAGTCGTAGGTAGCCTTAAGTCGTAGACTGCCCTAAGTCGCCAACTAGTTGAGTCGGCCAATATCTTTAAGTCGCCGAGGCCATTAAGCCGTTAACTTCCTATACCTTTAAGTCGTAGACTTCCTTAGGTCGTGAGGTACTCTGAGTCGCTAGGTCGTTTACACCTTAACTCGTTAGGTCGTCCAGACCTTAAGTCGTAGGCTCCTTTAAGTCCTTAAGTCGTAGGTCGTCCACTTCCTTAAGTCGTAGGCTCCTTTAAGTCCTTAAGTCGTAGGTCGTTCACTTCCTTGAGTCGTAGGCTCCTTTAAGTCGACCAGTCCTTAAGCCGTTTATTCTCTTAAGTCGTTAAGTCGTATAATCCTTAACTCGTTAAGTCGCATATCCTTCTTGAGTCGTGCAGTTCCTGAGTCGTAGAAAATTGAGGGTTAACATTTGCCCCTCGAAGTACACGCCTAAGTCGTAGGTCGTGTGCTTCGACTTATCTTAACTCGTGTGTGCCGATTCGAGTTCCACTGCTCCGAGATATAAAAGCTTGAGTCGTTCCTCCTACTTCCTTCTTCTCCTTTCCTATCTCCTAAGTCGCATCTACCATTAGCATTTCTCTGAGCTTCCTCAAGGCGATTTTTTCCTTATTTTAAGAACAACCAATCACCGATCCTTGATCCTTCATTGCGTAAGTGTTCCTGCTTCCTCCTCGATCCCTGATTATCATTAATTCGTTAATTCCTCTCCTTGTTCTTAATCCATCCCCGCATGCAACTCTTCGTTGCGAATCTCGCTATATCGATAGTCCGTGAACTCGATTCCGTTCGATTTAGCTTTAAACGATTGGGGCGATGAAGGTGATGGGTTGCATTGTTTTGGACTTAACCGATTAGAATGGTAGGGCTTTGGATTTACGGTGATCTCAAATTGGTTTTTTGGATGATTTAATAGTATGGAAAAAATGAAGGTTTTTGTTAATGGAGGGGGTAACGGGTTAACGGGTTAGGAGGATAAAGGGTTAGGAGTTAAGGAGAGAAGTCAGTTGGTCACACGGAGTGAGGTATTAGCCTGGTCGCGACTTAGCAACCTTGTACGACCTATGAACTCACTCGACTTAAGTCTTTACCGACTTATCCACTCACGACATAAGCCTTAAGTCATGGCCGGGTTAGGACTTAGGAAATTTACATCACTCTGGACTGAAGTCCTTTCCCTTCTTATCATGCCTTGCGACTTAAAGATTATCGACTCATAGGACAAACGTCTAGACAAGTATTGCCGACTTAAAGCATCAACGACCTGAAACTGAAGCGACCAAACTTAATTTGCCTCATAACCCTTAGGTCGTGGACGAGTTAGCCAGAGAACCAACGACTTAACTTAACCCGTAGGAGAGATTCTTAAGTCGTTGGCGAGTTAACTCTTGAGTCGTCGGCGACTTAGCACTTGTACTTTTAAGCTTTTCCTGAACTTTGAATTATTGTTTGAACTTTGAACTGTTAAACTCTGCTGCATTCTTTCATAGATCACTTTAACTTGCAAGCTAACAATCTGTTTAATACAACATTTACAAAGAATTGGGACGAATATACTGCCACTGACTGCCCACATCACATGACAGATTAGTTAATAACGGATAATCAACTTAAATGGATCGTGTGAACGAAGTGCTTTAAATCAACAAATTCAAGCAAAGTATTAAAACAACATTGAAATAGTCAACTATGACCGGTTTTCACTAATACTGTACCTGAACTTTAAATTAACAAGTCCTGAAATTTGGTAATCGATTAATTGTCGACTAGTTTAATTCCAATTATATTTACTGTTAACGGTAAAAAGTGAACGCTAACACCCGGTGTGTGTAATTGAATCGTGAAAGCACCACCCGTTGGTACGGGAACAGAATATAAGCTGAAAATAGCAGAAAAGCAGTAAATGAACAACAGGTTTATAGTGGTTCGGCCCGTAATTAAGCCTACGTCCACCTTACAATCTTTTATTGCCGATTCGGTTACAATTTGATACAATATCCTTCAAAATACAATACAACTTGATCATGAAACCACTCTTGACTAAAAGCTCAATCTTAGATGATGAAACTCGGCGAATCCGTGTTGGATGTAAGGAGTTCTTCTCGAAGATTGTTGTAGTGTCTCGAATGCTTGAAGATCTTTGATTGCTGAATGAGAGGAGACTTCGACAGCGTAACGGCGCTTGAAGAAATGAATGGCCCAAAAGTCCACTTCATGTTGGAAGTGGTGGGGTATTTATAGGAGCTGATTTGGACTCTGGAAATTTCCCTAAGTCCTAAGTCATCGCCGACTTAGTATAAGTCGCGGCCGACTTATGATAGGTCGCAGCCGGCTCATCAACACTGCCATAGTAGTTCGCCTCCTTTTTTGGTTTTATGCTTAAGTCCTAAGTCGTCGAAGACTTAAGGTAAGTCGGTGACGAGGTAAAGATGTAAGGTGTTCTGAGATTACATACGACTCAGTATAAGTCGTAGGTCGGCGACGACTTAAGAGATAGGTCGTAGGTCTTTAGGTCGCAACATTGCTAGATCGCAATGTCCCTTTAGCAGTTAGGTCGCAACATTGCTAGATCGCAATGTCCCTTTAGCAGTTAGGTCGCTAAGCAAGTTAAGTCGCTGAGTCCTAGGTCGTAGACATTTTAGGTCGCAGACTTCTTAACTCGCAGGCATTTTAACTCGTATATTATTAGGTCGAAGCAGAGTTAACTCGCAATCTTAAGTCGACCATTTGTTAAGTCGGTTGGCTTCTAGGTCGGCACATATCTTAAGTAGTTAGGTCGCAAGCTCCTTTAGGTCGCAAGCTGCTAGGTCATGAAGCTCTTGAGATAGTTGGGTCATAGACTCCCTTAGGTCGCAAGCTGCTAGGTCGCGAAGTTCCTAAGATAGTTGGATCGTAGACTCTCTTAAGTCGTAGCTCCCTATCCCGGTAGGTCGTAAGTCGTCCAAGCCGTGGATTCCTTTTCAGCAACTAAGTTATAAGTCGTTGAGTACGCAGGTTTTAGGTTTTTTAACTCGTAAGTCGTTGCTAAAAGGGAGTTAACATTTGCCCCTCGAAGTATACGTCTTAAGTCGTAAGTCGTGTGCTTCGATTTCCTTAGCTCGCTTCTTGATGAGTGCGCTAGATCGCGATCGACTTAAGATGAGTCGTAGGTCGCGAACGACTTAGTATAAGTCGTAAGTCGGATGTGTCGATTCGCCTTTCACTGTCCCAAGGCATAAATAGCTTAAGTCGTTCCTTTTCCTCCTTCACTTGTTCTTACCATCTTATTCTGCCATTTGCAAGCATTCGAGCTCTTCTAAGACGAATTCAAATACTCGATCGCCAGTTATCCCCATCGTTATATTGCGTAAGTGAACTCGATTATTCAATCCCCGACTATAACTGAATTATGAATCCCATTTTCGCCATCGACCCCCTTTTCTCATGCCGTACTTCTCTGCAATCCTTGTTTCAATCGATTATTGATGGATTCAAGATGATTTGTCTTAGCCTTGGACAGTCTTGTGTGAACAAGGCGATGGATTGCGGCGATTCAGTTTGACCGATTTGTGATTTGTGATGGAATATCATTACACTGGGTGTATGGTGATTTCGGGATGATTGAATGCGTTGAGGGGACAAGAGTTTTGGTTGAAGAAGAGGCTAATGGGTTAACGGGTTGACGGGTTAGGAGTTCGGCGAATTGATGTACTGGGGAGAATGAACGTCTTAACACCTTTGAACAGAAATCGCGACTTAATTTTTGACCTAGGACAGTAGGTCGTAGGTCGGTAACGACCTAGGACATTGCATTTTTGCATTCAGACTTGAAACTTTTCCTTGCAGTGCGACTTAAGGACTGATGACTTGACTTAACTCATAGCTTGCCCCTTAGGTCGTGGACGAGCTTAGCAGATGCGTTGTTTCAAACCGAGGCTTCATACCTCTGAGTGTTATGGCTGATGACTCGAACAATTAGACAACCAACGACTTAACTCTTAGGGAATCTTTCTTAGGTCGTCGCCGAGTTAGCACTTAAGGTTTAATCTTGCAAGCACATCTAAATGACTAGGTCGTGGATGAGATAGCCCTTAACTCGTAACTCGCGAACCCATCCGAACGACTTAATAACTTGAACTCTATGACTTCGAATTCTTGGACTTGAATGATCTGACTTAAGAGAACATGCCTTGAACATCTTGACTCGCCTAATACGATCTAAAAGTCCCAACTTATGACAGGTCGTTTAACGACTTAAGACTTAGATGATTTTGTACAGAAGTTGGCTGAACTCCCGAATTTGAACTGTGTTGTGTTACCTCTCACACTGTCTTGACTTTAATGCTAATAACCTGCTTAACACAACATTCACAGAATACTGGGACGAATATACTACCACTGACTGCCCACATCGAATGACAGATTAGTTGATAAAGAGAAAATTAAATTAAATGAACTGTATGAGTGAAATGCTACACAATAACCAACTCAAGTGAAGTATTAAAGCAAAATCGTAATGGTAAACTAAAACTGATTTGTCTACATTAACACTACACTTGAGTATTAACAAGTTCTGAAATCTCGTAATCGACTGATTGTCAGTTAGCTTAATTCCAGTTATACTTGTTTTTTCTTGTTCTCATTAGTTTTGCACAGCACTTCACACTTTTAGGAAACGTGCACCTTCACTTTTGAACATTCAGCTGATTGTGTAGAATGGCATCTCATCAAGAAGACTTGGAATCAACTGGAGAAGCTTTTCCAATTGCTACTCCGTTGAATGATCCCCCGGAAAGGACTCCTACCATCCTGAATCATAAAGTCTTCCGTCAACTATGCACCCAGTTTGGCATTGCTGAAGCTGACGCTTTGCTCCCTGGAGTGAATGACACTGCTGATAGGCCGCCCCACGGCTTTGTTGCAGTGAACCGCCAAATGTGCCTGAGTGGAGCGATTCCCCCGTTTAATGACTGTCTTCGAGAACTTCTCCTTCGGCTAACTATTTCTCCCTTTCAACTACACCCTAACGGATACTCCATCCTGCTGGGATTGTGTGTGCTTTTCAGGAGAACGTTGGACCGTTTTCCCAGTTTTGGAGAAATTTACTTCCTGTGCTCATTTACAAAGAACAAAGACCATCCCTCTATCACAGTTGTAAGGAGTGCCAGGAACCGTAAACTGATTATTGGTCTTCCTGAAAGCGTTCCTGGGTTTCTAAGCCAGTTTTTCTTTGTTCGCCGTCCCCCGGGATTTTACGCCATTTGGAGAGTGGGAAGTAAGACTATCTATCTTTTCCCTGCGTTTTCTAAAATTCTTTGAAGTCCAAATTGTTAAATGTTAACTTCTTTCTCTACTGTTTCAGCGCTCCCTCCCCCCTCTAGGGAAACTCGTCACAAAACTACCTTCGAGAGGCTTATGGCCGTGCCGGTTGAGGAGAGGAGTGTTCAATTTCTATTGAGAGATGAGTTCCTCCATGAATTTGGACTCTTACATCCTTCCCGTTCCACTCAGCCACATGAAGTCCCTGATTCTCCTGCTGAGGAGTCAGATGCCCCTGTTCCTGCTAAAGAATCTTTACCGTAAGAACTCACCGTTGAGACTTCATTGGTAAAGTGTTCTACTCCTACCGACATTGCTGGATCATCCAGTAAGTTAGCACTTGCCCCGGTTATTGAAGAGGAGGAAAATCTTCACACTCTTGAAAAGACGGCTGAGGTGGAAGTTGAAAAAGATAATTCTCCCATGCACCATGGCGATGATACTTTTGATAGTCTGAGCGACATCATGATAACCTCTCAGGAGCTCTTTAAAGATGATGTTTCTAAAGTGGTCCCTCCTGTTATCGAAGCAACTTCTTCTTTGCAACAAACCACAACGCCTTCCACACAACTTATTGCCATTCCTACACCCAAAAGTGGTTTGTAGTCTGACGCGCGTAGTTTGCACATCACACACACTTAGAATTTTGGCACTTATATGCACTTAGCTTCTTCAATTTGAGGATTTCTAAAACCGGTCTTTTTCTTCAATTTCAGGTTCTCTGATGGAGCGAAGCGGTTCTTACTTCAACAAATTCCAGCGTTACGGAAGCCGTGAGGCTTATGACTTTAGGAGTTATATCGGTGCCGTGAAGGAAACTGATGAGGAGAGGGCTGCCAGAAAGGCTCATGAGAGGCGAACTCATGAAGAGCGTCGTCGGAGAGAAGATGAGGAATACTACGGGAGTAGGGACGAGCGATGTGACTCTTCCCGCAGAAGCGACGATCCTTACAAGAGGAAATCCTACGATGACAAGGGGAAGAGTCATACTTCCGATGATTCCAGCAAACGGATCAGACTTGGCGAGAAAGATACATCTAATATCTCGGAAAAGACTACCGCTTCTATTCCTCCTAATACATCTTCCGGTTCTCCTGCCCTTAAGGAGTCTGACATCCAGACAATCATTAATAGGCCACAATACCAAGATGGAGATGGTCCTCCCACACTCCAGAGCCGATTTCCGAATTGGTGTCTAAAAGGAGTGCGTTTTGATCTGGATTTGGTCCCCATTGATGAGCAGGCGATGCTGAAAAATGTCGATGCTGTAAAGCTTGACATCGAAAGAATGTCTGGATGGCAGAAGCTGGTTGATGAACTTCAAAGGGTCAACCATATGAACCTTGAGGCGATGATGACCATGGAGAATGATAAATCTGAGTGGGACAAATGGCGTAAGCAGCATGACGCGGAGATGAAAAGCATTAGCGATGGTTATGGGAAGCTCGAAGCTGAAGTTGAAAGACTTAAAAATGAGCTTGCTACTTCTTCCACTTCTTATTCTCAGAAAGAAGAAATGCTTCAAAAACAAGTTCGAGACGCCCATGCTGCTCAGAGAGATATTGAGGTGAAACTCGAAGCAGAACAGCAGGTTACGAGAAAATACCGCGATGACGCTGTTCAGCTTCGAGAGAAAGTCAGCTCTCAAGACTTAGAAATTATAAGACTGCAATCTCAGCTACTGAAGGCTGAAAGAGAACGTGATGAAGCTCTTTCTGGTAAAGCTGCAGCCGAAGAATCCCATAAGGCAACCATAGCCACCATTGACGCGACTCTATTCGACTTTTATATGCATTGTGTCCTGGGGCGTGGGAGCCTTTCATTTTTGGGGCCAGAATATGAAGTCACCTTGGCGGAAGTATGGGAGGCAATCATTGACTTGTTTGGCGGTGCCGGTTACGCTGAAGCAGATCTTCGAGCTACCTACTTAGGTGAGAGCGACCGCGCTGCCCTTGCCAAAGGAAAAGAGCAGCTTATCCGAGTGCGGGCCGGGGCGACGGGAGAGAAGCTTCCTGAGAAAGAAATACCTCCTATTGCTCCCGCTTATACTTCGGCTTTAGCTTACGCGGATATTACTGGCTCTAGTTCTCATTCCACGCCTCCCGCTAAGGTTGACAAAGAAACTGTAACCACCCCTACAGAGGAAGAGGCAATGAAGGACTTCCAAGCTCGGGAATTTGAGATCGATCTCGCTAAACCAGCTTCTCCAGGTAACTTTGACGATTCACGGTCTTCTTTTTTTTCTCGGAGAACACTGATTTTGATTTCTTTTATTATGCAGTAGTCGTGCCGGAAACTGCACCAATTCTTCCTTCTTCAGCTGCCGTTCCTCCTCCTTCTCAAGTTATACCTCTTCCAGCTTCTCAACCAGGTTCACAGGAAGAACCAATAGCAGCCCTTCAAGGTTTGGACGAACCACCTGCTTCCGAAGAACAGAAGGCAGAAGGTCTGGAAGATAGCGAGAAGACCCCGGAGCGGTCTTTTGACTACGACACAAAGCTTTCTACATTTCTGGCTCCGGGGAGTGAGTCTTCTTCCAAGAAGAAGGGAAAGCGTGCAGTTTCGAAGAAAGGAAAGAAGAGTTCTTCTGCTGCCGGGGATGAAGCAGAGATCGATCCGGCTGAATCTCTTTCTCCTTCTTCTCCGATACGGCCTACGAAACTAATTACCAGGCCGGGTAAAGGCTCCAAGGGTGGGAAGAAGGAGAAATGAGTTTGATTTTGTCTTTTCTGCTTTTTGCATGCATTGACCGGAGATTGTGCGGATACCGGTCTCCGCTCCTTTTTGTAATCTGCACAATGTAAAAAGTTTCCATAGTATTGAATAAAATGACTATTTTACTTGTACAAATTCTTGTTTATGTAGGAATATATCTGTTTCTCATTTGAAGTGTAGAGTAAACGATTCTTTTTACTTGTACAAACTTTTGTTTGTGTTTCAAGAACGCATTTATTCCACATCTTCTTTATGTGATATCACAATGAACTTGTGGTGTGTCGCTTGTACATTACTTTTATTAACGTAACTGAATTGTACAATGTTGCCCCCATACCACAAGTGCATTGCAATATTTCTCACTTTTACAAGACTGATACTCTTATATTAGAGAATAACTATTCCATTTTTGAGGCAGGAATCATTCTGCTTTTAATAGAGTATATCCCGTTTTTTGGAGAAATTTTTACTCCCTCTTTCTGTCAGAAGAACACTTCGACTTTTGGGAACGACCACTTTTATTTGTTTAAAAATGAATTTTCCCGCACAGTGAAATGAACTTCTGAAGAAGGTTTTGATTTTTGTGCCCCAGTAAAGGGTTCATTTTTGGTACTTCAAACAAGGTGAAGTACGCCTCTGAAGAGGTCTTTTGGTCTATGAAGAGAAGCAATTTTGGTCTCCGAAGAGAAGCAGTTTTGGTCTCCGAAGAGAAGCAGTTTCGGTCTCCGAAGAGAAGCAGTTTTGGTCTCCGAAGAGAAGCAGTTTTGGTCTCCGAAGAGAAGCAATTTTTGGTCTCCGAAGAGAAGCAATTTTGGCATTTCAGCTCTGGTGAAGTGGGTCTCCGAAGAGAAGCATTTTGCACTTCTACACGGGTGAAATGTGCCTCCGAAAAGGGCTTTTTTGTATTTCATCACTGGTGAAGTGGGTCTCCGAAGAGAAGCATTTTGCACTTCTACACGGGTGAAATGTGCCTCCGAAAAGGGCTTTTGCCTCCGAAGATGGCTTGTGCCTCCGAAGAGGGCTTGTGCCTCCGAAGAGGGCTTGTGATTGCTTGGAAGTTACTTTCTCATGGTCGGAGGGGTCCACGGGACATGCGTAAGTTGCTTGATTGGATGTTCGTTTGTACAAACGATCGCAATCAATTAACAAGGTGCCCCTTCGGTGGTCCTACCAATCTTTTTGATTGAGGAAAGCACTCCCATTTATTGGCGTGCCTCGTTAGAGGGCTTTGGTTGGTGTGCCAGGAAGGTTGCGTCTTAGGGGCAAGTAGATCCACGGAATGGACACAAGCTGCCTGATCGGATGCATCACAATCAGTTAGCGAGGGTCTTATTCCTTCTGCTTGGGAAGGTATCCCTTTAGTGGATCTACCGGCTTTCCTGTTGAGAGGCATACCTCCCTTTGGCTGCTTCCATGTTTGCCCGCTCATGTTGTATCGTCATCTGCCAATCTACGATCCTTTATCATCGTTTCCAAGCGCGTCTTCCTTTCTTTTGCAAGTAAACTGCTTTATCCGAAGAAGTAGACTTCACTGTTGAATGACTCCACAGAGTAAACGCAAGTTATTTGGTTGGATGCCTTTTTATATCAACGATCGCAACCAGTTAACAAGGGCTTGACACAGTAGAGCCGTCAACTTTTTATGTGAAGTTCCTCTTGTATGGGATTTGAGTTTGGAATTTTTGTTGCTTGAAATTTGCTTTAATAAATGATTTGTAAGGCTCGCTTAGCTTTGCGATGGGTGAGCTTTGCTTTAATGACCTGCAATATTAGATCGACATTTTAGGAATACATTTAGAGTATTTACACATCGAAATATAACAGGCATTTTATAATAGAAAACACAGAATGCATAGTTTTTCATTATTGAGTTGCGCTAATTTCTCAGCGGTTTACAATGCAGAAGTTACACATCCATCATTATCTTTACAAATTCAAGCAATGCTGTTAAGTAAAAATGAATGCTAGTTATTGTTGTTTCAGAATCTCCAAGCTGGATTTCCATTTGTGCTTGATTCATAGCTTTTGGATTTTTATGCCAGAGAAAGCGAGAGATGCCCCAGCCGCAGTTTCGTGGGTAATTAGTAGTCGCCCCAACTTCTGCTTGCTGGGTATGGTCCTCCTGTGACAGCATTAATGACGAGCTTTCCTGAATCTTGCACTACAGTGTTGTCGAGAGAATCGGATTGATGGGTAGGACGTTGTTGATCTCGAGTGGATGAGGTTGGATCGACTCCGCTTCTTTTAACGTATTTTTGGAGTTTACCCTGCTCTAGCAATTCTTTAATCACATTCTTTAATTGGCGACATTGGTCAGCGTCATGGCCAGGTTGATTGTGAAATTGGCAGAATTTTCCATTACGCTTTGCACCTCTCGTCATCTCAGGTGGCTTAGGATACCTGACAACGTCCTTTGTTGCAAAAAAGATATTTCTTGGTGTATCAGTTAAAGGAGTAAAGTCCGAAGGATTAAAGCGGCGAGGTTTCTTTTCATTTCCCTGGCTCTTTCCTCCTTCACTCTCCCTTTTCTGACTTTCAGATTCCCTTTTCTTAGATGGGACATTGTTATTATCAGTTTGGGCAGCAACCACTTTCGATGTTGTAGAAAGGCTTTCAAGGCGAATGAACTCGTCGGCCTTTTTATAAAATTTATCAAGTGAGTTCGGTTCCTTCATCTTTAGCCATATTCCAAATTTACTCGATTTATCAATGGCTCGCATCAAATAAGTCAGGATCATGCGTGGCTCCGCATTTTCTACTTCGGCTAAAGCTATATTGAAACGGCTCAAGAAAGATTTGATTGATTCTCCGGGCGCTTGTTCAAGGTTAGAAAATGACATTATATCCTTAGCTTTTGAAGCATACAATCTGAACTGTTCTTTGAACTTTTGCGCTAAGTCGGAGAACTTATCTACACACCGAACTGGGAGCTTTGTAAACCAAAGTAAAGCCACACCTTCCAGGTATACTGGAAAGTACCGACACTTGATCTCGTCTGATGCTCTTGCACCGGTCATATGCCAATCGTACTTGTAGAGGAAATGATTAGGGTCACTGGTTCCCCTATAGGCTTGGATAGTAGGAGGTGCGAATTTCCTTGGAAACTCCGCTTTCAGGATCCTTTCAGTAAACGGAGTTCTGCTTGGTGCAAATCCCCAGTCGTTCTCATCCTCTTCCCTTAGCATGCTCTCTTTCATGATGCGGCTAACCATTTCAAACAGGTACTCTTTATTGTTCAAAGACACCTCCGGGCAAGCATCAGTTCTTCCCTCGGGAGTTTGCCCGGGCATATGTTCATGACAAGTTGGTTGCGGCATAGAACCATCAGCTTGGAAAGGTGGCATTTTAGGAAGAGTAGTTCGATGGTTTTCTGGTTGACGATTTGCCCCGAGCAGAGCAGTTAACCTATCCATCATCAAAGCGTTTTGAGTTTCAATTTGTTGGTATAATCCAGAAACTGCATCATCCAATTCAGCCCTGGTGACTCCAACGGTTGGAGTTGCTTGGTCTGTCATTGGGGAAGCGGAAGTCCCTTCGTGAGCATTTCCGGATCTGATAGGTCTACCTCTTCTTCCAGGAGCCATTATTTCGGATCTGGTTTTTAAAAGAGGTTCTTTTTATGAATCTTTGCGAAGCAACGGTGGATGATAGCCTGAGTTGGGTTCTCAGTGAAAGCACCAAAATGTTAACGGTAAAAAGTGAACGCTAACACCCGGTGTGTGTAATTGAATCGTGAAAGCACCACCCGTTGGTACGGGAACAGAATATAAGCTGAAAATAGCAGAAAAGCAGTAAATGAACAACATGTTTATAGTGGTTCGGCCCGTAATTAAGCCTACGTCCACCTTACAATCTTTTATTGCTGATTCGGTTACAATTTGATACAATATCCTTCAAAATACAATACAACTTGATCATGAAAGCACTCTTGACTAAAAGCTCAATCTTAGATGATGAAACTCGGCGAATCCGTGTTGGATGTAAGGAGTTCTTCTCGAAGATTGTTGTAGTGTCTCGAATGCTTGAAGATCTTTGATTGCTGAATGAGAGGAGACTTCGACAGCGTAACGACACTTGAAGAAATGAATGGCCCAAAAGTCCACTTCATGTTGGAAGTGGTGGGGTATTTATAGGAGCTGATTTGGACTCTGGAAATTTCCCTAAGTCCTAAGTCATCGCCGACTTAGTATAAGTCGCGGCCGACTTATGATAGGTCGCAGCCGGCTCATCAACACTGCCATAGTAGTTCGCCTCCTTTTTTGGTTTTATGCTTAAGTCCTAAGTCGTCTAAGACTTAAGGTAAGTCGGTGACGAGGTAAAGATGTAAGGTGTTCTGAGATTACATACGACTCAGTATAAGTCGTAGGTCGGCGACGACTTAAGAGATAGGTCGTAGGTCTTTAGGTCGCAACATTGCTAGATCGCAATGTCCCTTTAGCAGTTAGGTCGCAACATTGCTAGATCGCAATGTCCCTTTAGCAGTTAGGTCGCTAAGCAAGTTAAGTCGCTGAGTCCTAGGTTGTAGACATTTTAGGTCGCAGACTTCTTAACTCGCAGGCATTTTAACTCGTACATTATTAGGTCGAAGCAGAGTTAACTCGCAATCTTAAGTCGACCATTTGTTAAGTCGGTTGGCTTCTAGGTCGGCACATATCTTAAGTAGTTAGGTCGCAAGCTCCTTTAGGTCGCAAGCTGCTAGGTCACGAAGCTCTTGAGATAGTTGGGTCGTAGACTCCCTTAGGTCGCAAGCTGCTAGGTCGCGAAGTTCCTGAGATAGTTGGGTCGTAGACTCTCTTAAGTCGTAGCTCCCTATCCCGGTAGGTCGTAAGTCGTCCAAGCCGTGGATTCCTTTTCAGCAACTAAGTTGTAAGTCATTGAGTATGCAGGTTTTAGGTTTTTTAACTCGTAAGTCGTTGCTAAAAGGGAGTTAACATTTACTTGTTATCTTTATTAGTTCCGCACAACACTTTACACTTTTTAGGAAACGTGCACCTTCATATTTGAATATCCAGTTGCTTGTGTAGAATGACTTCTCACCAAGAAGATATAATAGTCCAGACTGAAGAGGCCACTTTTATTCCAGCTCCACTAGTCAATCCTTAAGAAAGAGCCTCTACCACTCTATCGTACAAAGTTTTTCGGCAGTTGTGTGCTCAGTTTTGCATCGCTGAAGCTGATGCCATTCTCCTTGAGAAAAGTAACACTGCTGATGTAGCGCCTTCTGGTTTTGTAGCGGTTAATCGACAAATGTTCCTGAGCGGGGCCATTCCTCCTTTCAACAACTTTTTCCAGCATCTTCTTCGTCGACTGAACATTTCCCCATTCCAACTACACCCCAATGGTTATGCCATTCTAATGGGGTTGTGTGTGCTATTCGGGAGAACTCTTGACCGACTTCCGAGCTTTGACGAGATTTGCTACTTATGCTCTTTCACTAGAACCAAAGATCACCCTTCTATCACTGTTGTAAGAAGTGCCAGAAATCGTAAATTGATTTTCGGCCTTCCCGACAGTGCTCACGGGTTCTTAACTCAATTCTTTTACGTTCGCTGTCCTCCGGGGTTTTATGCTGTGTGGAGGGAAGGAAGTAAGATTATTTATCTTTACTTCTTCTATTCTCTGAGTTTTGTGAAGTACAAATTTCCAAGTGTTAATTTCGCTTTTTCATTTCAGCGCTTCCTTCTCCTTCTAGAGATCCCAGCCACAAGCCAACTCTGGAGAGGCTTATGGCTGTACCAGCTGACGAGCGGGACGTGAAATTTTTGTTGAAAGACGAATTTCTCCACCAGTTTGGACTTCTTCACCCTTCTCGCTCCACTCAGCCTCATGAAGTCTCGGACTCTCCAACAAAGACTTCAGATGCCCCAGCTTTTGTTGAAGAACCTTTGTCGAAAGAACCTACCACTGAGGTTTCACTGGTGAAGTGTTCTACTTCTATTGACGTTGCGGGGCCGTCTGGCAAATTGACACTTGCCTCCGTTGTTGAAGAAAAAGAAGGAAAAGAATCTCCTTGCCATTCCGGAGAAGCGGCCGATGTGGAAGTTGAAAGGGAAAGTTCTGCTGGGCATATTGGCGATGACATTTTTGAGGGGTTAAGTGATTTGATGATAACCTCGCAGGAACTATTTAAAGACGATACTTCGAAAGTTATCTCCCCTGCCGTCGATGCTACTTCCTCTTCATAACAAGTCTCGACTCCTTCTACACAAGTCGTTGTTATTCCCACACCAAAGAGTGGTTTGTAGTTTGACGCGCTTAGTTCGCACATCACACACACTTAGGATTTTTACGATCAAATGCACTCATTTTCTTCACTTTGAAGATTTGTTAACACTTATCTCCTTTTCATTCTCAGATTCTTCAATGGGGCGAAGTGGCTCGTACTTCGAAAAATTCCAGCGTCATGGGAGTCATGAAAATTATGATTTTAGGCGCTATCTCACTGCCCCGAGGGAAATAGATGAAAAAAGAGCTGCTAGAAAATCTCATGAAAGGCGAGCCTATGAAGAGCGCCGTAGAAGAGAAGATGAACAGCACTATGGGAGTAGGGACGAGCGATACAACTCTTCCCGTAGAAGCGACGATTCTCACAAAAGGAAATTGCACGACGATAGGGGGAAGAGTCACATTGTCGATGATTCTAGCAAGCGGACCAAACTTAGCGAAAAGGACGCGTCTGCAATTTCGAAAAAGACCCCCGCTTCAATTCCTCATGATATCCCTTCTGATTCTCCTACTCTTCAGACATCTGACATTCAAACAATCATCAACAGGCCTCAATACCAAGTTGGTCAAGGTCCGCCAACTCTTCAAAGTCGGTTCCCGCAATGGTGCTTAAAGGGGGTGCGCTTTGACCTTGATTTAGTCCCGATTGATAAACCGGCTATGCTGCGTAACCTTGATGCCGTCAGACTTGATATTGAAAGGATGTCTGGATGGAAAAAACTTGTTGATGAGCTACAAAGGGTCAATCGTGCGAATCTCGAGGCCATGCTGACCATGGAGAATGATAAATCGGAATGGGATAAAATTTGCAAGCAGCATGATGCTGAAATGAAGAGCATCGCTGACGACTATGGGAGGCTTGAAGCCAAAGTCGAAAGACTTAAGAACGAACTTGCTACTTCTTCCACTTCTTATTCTCAAAAGGAAGAAATACTTCAACAACAGGTTCGAGATGCTCATGCTGCTCAGCGAGATGTTGAAGTGAAACTTGAAGTTGAGCAGCATGTTACCAAGAAATATCGCGATGACATCGCTCAACTTCGGGAGAAAGTTAGCTCCCAAGACTTAGAGATTACAAGGCTGCAGTCTCAGTTATTAAAAGCTGAAAGAGAGCGTGATGAAGCTCTCGCCGGCAAAGCTGCAGCTGAAGAATCCCATGATGCAACCAAAGCCACCATTGACACGACTTTATTCGACTTTTATGTCCACTACGTCTTGGGGCGTGGGAGCCTCTCATTTTTGGGACCAGAATATGAAGTCACATTAGCTGAAGTGTGGGAGGCGATTATTGATATGCTTGGTGGTGCCGGCTATGCCGAAGCAGATCTTAAAGCGACTTACTTAGATGAGAACGCCCGCGCCGAACTTGTTAAAGGAAAAGAACAGCTTGCCCGAATGTGAGCCGAAGCGATGGGAGAGAAGCATCTTGAGAAAGAAGTACTTCCTACTGCCCCTGTTCGTACTTCGATTTCAGCTGATGTGGATATCATTGGCTCTAGTTCTCACTCTTCGCCTCCTACCAAAGTTGACAAAGATATTGTTACCACTCCCACAGAGGAAGAGGCTATGGAAGACTTTGAGGCTCAGAAATTCGAGATTGATCTCGCAAAGCCGACTTCTCCAGGTAACTTTGATGTCAACCCAAACCAAGTAGATTGCTCATTTGATTTGGCCGAGATCGATGAATTTCTGACTTACTACTTAAGCCCTGATGAGCCACTATCTTATCTTTTTTCGGAGAATACTGATTTTAACTTCTTTTCTTCTATAGCGGAAGCACCGAAAGCTGCGCCAACTTCTCCTTCTTCAGCTGTCGTTCCTCCTTCTTCTCAAGTTACTCCTCTTCCATCTTCTCAACCAGGATCGCAAGAAGAGAAAATTGAAGCCCTCAAAGACTTGGACGATCCGGTTGTTTCGCAAGAGCCAAAAACTGGGGAACTTGAAGAAGGCGAGAAGACTCCGGAGCAATCCTACGACGACGACACGAAGCTTTCAGAGTTTTTTACTCCAGGCAGTGAGTCCTCTTCGAAAAAGAAAGGGAAGCGCGTAATTTCGAAGAAAGGCAAGAAAAGCTCTTCTGCTGCTGGAGAGGAAGCAAAAGTTGATCCGGTTGTGCCTCTTTCTCCTTCTTCTCCGACTCATCCACAACGGCCTCCGAAACTAATTATCAGGCCGGGTTAAAGCTCTAAAGGCGGGAAGAAGGAGAAATGAGCTTGATTTTGCCTTTTTTCGTTTTGCTTTTCTGCTCTTTGCATGTATTGACCAGAGATTGTGCGGATACTGGTCTCCACTTTTTTTTTGAATCCTGTATATGTAAAGAATTTTCCTAGTATTGAATAAAATAATCCTTTTACTTGAAAAAATTCTTGTGTATGTAAGAATGCATTTGATTCGCATCTTTAGTGTAGAATAAACGATTCTTTTTATTTGTACAAACTTTTTGTCTGTGCTTGAGAATGCATTTATTCCACATCTTCTCTGCGTGATATTGTAATGAACTTGTGGTATGTCGCTTGTATATTACTTTTACTACTGTAACTAAATTGTATAATATTTCCCCCATACCACAAGTGCATCGCGATATATTTTGCTTTGACAAGACTAATACTCTTATTTCGGAGAATAATTATTCCACTTTTACGGGAAGAATCATTCTGCGTCAATAGAGCGTATGTTGTTTTTTTAGAGAAGTTTTACGCTTCAACCTTCGGAGATGGTTACTTCATATTTTTGAGAAGTATAATCTCTTACACAGCAGAGCGGGCCACCGAAGAGGGCTTTATGTAGCGCTTCGGCTTTTAGGAAGAACTTTCTGAGATGAATAAGTTTATCTTCCTTTAAGAGTTGAATTGTGCCTCCAGAGAGGGCTTTTTGTTTGAGAATTCCATTTTGGGACATGCCTTCGAAGAGGGCTCCTCTGAAGAGTTGTGCCTCCGAAGAGGGCTTGTGCCTCCGAAGAGGGCTTGTGGTGCCTCGGGAGAGGGCTTTCGCATCCGAAGAGGGCGTGTGCCTCCGAAGAGGGCTTGTGCCTCCGAAGAGGGCTTTTGATTGTTTGGAAGTTACTTTCTCATGGTTGGATGGATCCACGGGGCGGACGCAAGTCGCTTGATTGGATGTCTGTTTGCACAAACGATCGCAATCAATTAACAAGGGCCCTATTCCTTCAGCTTAGGAAGGCGCCCCTCCGGTGGTTCCACCAATCGTTTTTGATTGAGAGAAGCACTTTCATTTTTTGGCGTGCCTTGTTAGAGGGCTTTGTTGGTCTTCGGGAAGGAGCATCAGTTGGTTGGTGTGCCAGGAAGGTTGCGTCTCAGGGGCGAGTGGATCCACGGGATGGACGCAAGCTGCCTGATCGGATGCATCACGATCAGTTAGCAAGGGCCCTGTTCCTTCTGCTTGGGAAGGTGTCCCTTCGGTGGTTCTACCGGCCCTTTTATTGAGAGGGATACCTCTTTTTGGCTGCTTCTGTGTTTGCTTGCCCATGTTCTCTCATCATCTGCTCATCAGCGATCCTTTATTATCGTTTCCAAGCGCATCTTCTTTCCTTTTGCAAGTAAATTTCCTTATTCGAAGAAGTGGACTTCACTGTTGAATGACTTCACGTGACAAACGCGAGTTACCTAGTTGGATGTCAGTTCATATCGACGATCACAACCAGTTAACGAGGGCTTGTCACAGTGGAGTCGCCAACTTTTTATGTGAAGTTCTTCTTGTATAGGATTTGAATCTGGAATTTTGGTTGCTTGGTATTTGCTTAATAAGTGATTGATAGGGCTCGCTTGGCCTTGTGACGGGTAAGCATTGTTTTAATGTCCTGCATTTTTGAATCGACATTTTAGCAATACATTTAAATCATTTACATATCGAAATAAAATAGGCATTAAACAATAGTAAAGAACACAAGATTTATAGTGGTTCAGCCAAGAATTGGGCCTACATCCACTTTATAGCTTTTATTAATTTGCACTGATTTACAATGTCTTACAATACAACTGATGCATCTATCATTATTTTACAATTTTGAGCAAAGCTTTTTTAAGTAAAATAAGGACGCAAATGGTTGCTGTTCCAGGATCTTGGAATTGGATCTCCTTCGACAGTTATGAGTTTGAAAGTGCCATCAAGAAGTTTATTGCCTATGACATACGGCCCTTCCCAATTTGGCCAAAACACTCCAGTTGCTGTCATGATCCTTTTCAAGACCATGTCTCCGACCTCAAAGCTGCGTTGGCGAACTTTTGAGTTGAAGTGCCTGGCTATTCTTTGCAGATAAGCTGAAACTCTGAGCCTAGCTTCTTCTCTTTTTTCATCAAGAAAATCAAGTGCTTCAAGTTGCAGTTTTTCGTTTTCAGCTTCGTTGAAATGAATTCTCCTGTGTGAAGGGACTTCTATTTCCACCGGAATCATTGCTTCTGATCTGTACGCCAATGAAAACGGAGTGTGCCCAGTCGCAGTCTTGTGAGTAGTTCTGTATGCCCATAGTGCTAGTGGGAGCTTATCGACCCAACCACCTTTTTCCTTTTCGAGTTGCTTTTTGATGGTTGACTTGGTAATTTTGTTCACTGCTTCCACTTGCCCGTTTTCCTGCGGATGGGCCACTGCTGAGAAGCTTTTTCGAATTCTGAACCGTTTGCAAAAGTCCTGGAATTCTTCACTTTCAAACTGAGTACCGTTGTCTGTGATTATCTTCTGCGGCACACCATACCTGCAAATGATATTTTTAGTTATGAAATTTATCATCTTTTTAGAGGTAATAGTAGCCAAGGGTTCAGCTTCAGCCCATTTAGTGAAATAATCAACAGCAACAATAGCATATTTGATTCCAGATTTAGCGATCGGTAAAGGTCCAATCAAATCCATTCCCCAAATGGCGAACGGCCATGGGCTGACCATTTGCGTGAGTTCGGTGGAAGGCGCTTTTGGGATTTTTGCAAATCTTTGGCACTTGTCGCACTTTTGGGACTAAATAGCAGCATCTCAATTAATGTCCGGCTAGAAATACCCATATCGGAGAACTTTCTTGGCTAGAGTTTGGCCACCTGAATGGTCCCCACATTCTCCTCCGTGAACCTCGGCTAGAATCGTTTTGGCTTCTTCCTTGGTTACACATCAGAGTAATGGCATTGAGAATCCCCGTCTGTACAATCGGCCGTCTTGAATTATATATCTTGACGCTTTCCTTAACAGCTTTCGGCGTTCTTTAGAACTTTCTGGCAGGGAACCATTGAGTAGATATTCTTTGATTGGAGTCATCCACGATTCATGCTCTTGAGAGGTAGTCATGATCCAATCAATATCCATCTCTTCAATGCTTGGAGTTGACAAAACTTCAACAGGGACTAATCCCAATAATTGAGCCTCTCCAGAACTTGAGTACTTTGCTAGAGAATCCGCCTTCATGTTTTCCATCCGAGGAATGTGACTTATCGTGTAATGATCAAAGTCTTCGAGAAGCTCACATGCCTTTGACAAGTACGCTGGCAGATTTCCACCTTTAGCTTGAAATTCTTTCTTTACCTGGCAAACAATAAGTTGGGAATCACTGAAAACTTGTAACATTTTGATGTTTAGTTCCTTGGCGATTTTTAAACCGGCAATAAGAGCTTCGTACTCCGCTTCATTGTTTGTCGAAGGAAATTCCAGTCTCAATGCAACACAATGATCGCCCTTCGGGGGTTTCAAGCACGACTCCTGCCCCTGAACAATAATCATTTCTTGCGCCGTCAACATACAACTTCCACTGGATTGGAATGTCATCAGTTGTTTCTTTTTCACTGTCACCTTTGTCAGTAGATTCCGTGATGAAATCCGCTAAAGCTTGTCCGTTGATTGCTCTTCGGGGATGGTAAGTGATATCATATTGGCTAAGTTCAATGTTCCATTTCAAAAGACGACCCGAATTTTCAGGACGAAACAGGACTTGCTTTAGAGGCTGATCAGTAAGGACTTTGATAGGATGTGCTTGAAAGTAGGGTCTCAACTTCCTGGAGGCAATTAACAAACAATAGGCAAGCTTTTATCTTTGAATAATTCACCTCTGCCCTAGTGAACCGTTTGCTGATGTAATAGACTGGATGTTGTATCTTCATATCTTCCCGTACAAGTGCTGCACTGAGAGCATGAGATGATATTGCTAAATAGATGAAAAGGTCTTCACCATCAGTAGGCTTGGAAAGAACTGGGGGCGTTTCCATATGACGAATTAGCTCATCAAAAGCAGTCTGACATTCGGGAGTCCATTCAAAATTTTTCTTTCCTTTCTTTAGAGCGTCAAAGAAGGGAATGCATTTGTCTGTGGCCTTGGAAATGAAACGACTCAGAGCAGCGACTTTCCCATTGAGGCTTTGCAGTTCTCTCTTTGTTTTAGGGGCTTTGACTTCTCTTAGAGCTGTGATTTGTGCAGGATTGGCCTCAATGCCCCTAGCGCTCACAATGAAACCCAAGAATTTTCCGGACTCTACCCCGAATGAACATTTCAATGGATTGAGCTTCATTCCGTACCTTCGAAGAATTGCAAACATTTCCGCCAAGTGGTCCATGTGATCTACTGCTTTCTTCGACTTTACTAACATATCATCAATATAAACTTCCATAGTTCTACCAATCTGTGGTTTGAACATAGCATTGACGAGTCTTTGGTAGGTTGCGCCAGCATTCTTTAGTCCAAAAGGCATAACTTTGTAGCAGTAGAGACCCACATCTATGATAAAGCTTGTGTCTTCTTGATCTGGCTCATGCATCATAATCTGATTGTATCCAGAGTAAGCATCCATACAAGATAACAACTCATGCCCAGCTGTCCCGTCCACCAACTGATCGATTCTGGGTAGCGGGAAGTAGTCTTTGGGACAAGCTTTGTTTAGATCTGAAAAGTCGATGCATACCCTCCACTTTCCATTTGCCTTCTTAACTTGTACTGGATTTGAAACCCAATTTGGATAAGTGGATTCTCTGATGAAACCATTCTCCATGAGCCGATCAACTTCTTCCTTTAGCGCTGCTGACCTTTCTGGACCTTGGGTTCTTCTTTTCTGTTTCACTGGTGTGAATTTTGGATCGATATTCAGAGCATGTACAGCAATTTCCGGAGAGATCCCACACATATCAGCGTGACACCAAGCGAACACATCCAGATTTGCTTTTAAAAATGATATCAACGTGTTTTGAACTGTTATGCTTAGTTGTGAACCCACATTGAGTACTTTGATCGGGTCTTTCGAGTCAACAGGTATCGGTACCGTTATTTCCACAGGTACCACTCTATCCTCCCCTGTACTGGCTTTTCTGGGGTCAATTTCTTTCCTTGCATTGCTGTGTTCACCAGTACAGGGGCCACCCCGTAATTACTACAAGGTCGGTTCCTTGATGCGGAGCGGAGCTGCCGCATCTTTTCCCATTTCTCTTTTCCTAGCCTCCCGGAGCTCTACAAGATAACATTCTCGCCCTGCGTTCTGGTCTCCCTTAATGACAGCAACCCCATTATCAGTGGGAAATTTCATTGTCAAGCACCACGGGGCGAGGATGGCCTTGAAAGCAGCAAGAGTAGGCCGACCCAAGAAAGCATTATAGGCGGAGAATCCATCAACAATTACAAAAGTTTGCTTACGAACCACCTTCTTATGCCCATCTCCTAATTCAACAAACAAGTCCACCGTTCCAATTGGCTGTTTCGGCTCCCCTGTAAATCCGGCAATCTTCTGAGATGAAGCCTGTACGTCTGCCATTGGAATTTTCATTTGGTCAAATGTCATTTTAAAGAGTATGTTGCACGAGGCACCGCTGTCAACCAGTACTCTCCTTACAATAGCCGGCCCAATACCAACAGAAATAACCAAAGGGTCCTCAGTAGGAGCCTCCACACCAGCAGAATCCCTGGTTCTGAATATGATATCGTCATGAAAAGTCTTTTGCTGCTTCAGAGGTGCAGCATCTTCCAAGACCAAGACACTTTCCTCAGCTAGGGCGTACTTTAAAGCTCTGGCGTACCTTTCCATCTCACCCCAACTCCTGCCAGTCGGATGGGGTCCTCCTGTGATCACATTGATAACAGGTCTTTCTGTTTCTTGTGCAGCAGGCCTCTCTCCTGAACCAAATGAATGAGCAGGAAGTTGCTGCCCCTGGTTAGATGAAGACAGGTCTTTTCTATTCCTTTTAACATACTGCTGCAACTTATTTTCTCTTAATAATTCTTCAATCAAGCTCTTCAAGTGGCGGCACTCGTTGGTATCATGGCCTGGTTGGTTATGAAATTGGCAAAATCTTCCGCTCTGAGCAGCATTTTTCCCGACTTTTACTGCTGGTGGCTTCGGATACTCAACAGCATCTTTTGTGGCGATGAAAATATTCTCCGGTGTATCAGTTAGAGGGGTAAGATCTGAGGGTTTGAAAAAGCAGGGTTTCTTGAGATCCTTCAGCTTCTTTCCACCATTATTCTCCCTCTTCTGATTCCCAGATTCTTTTTTGTTCTGAGCAGTCACATTATTTTCCACCTCTGTCGATGCAACTTTAGCTGTCGCGGGGAGATTTTCTAGGCGCATGAACTCATCAGCCTTTTTGTAGAATTTTTCGAGTGAATTCGGTTCTTTCATTTTCAACCATTTTCCAAATTTGCTCGACTTGTCAATAGCCCGTATTAAGTAGGTTAAAACCATTCGCGGTTCTGCGTTATCAACTTCAGCTAGGGCTATATTGAAGCGATTCAAGAAGGATTTGATGGGTTCTCCAGGGTTCTGCTCGAGGCTTGAAAGAGACATTATATCCTTTGCTTTTGAAGCATACAATCTGAATTGTTCCTTGAATTTCCAAGTTAGATCGGAAAACTGGTCAACAGATCGTACGGGAAGCTTGGTGAACCATAGCAGCGCCACTCCTTCCAAGTACACCGGGAAATACCGGCACTTAATCTCATCAGTTGCTCTGGCGCCAGTCATGTGCCAATCATATTTGTACAGGAATTGATTCGGGTCACTTGTTCCTCGGTAAGCAGGGATGGTAGGAGGAACGAATTTTCTGGGAAACTCAGCTTTTAGAATCCTCTCAGTAAATGGAGTTTTACTCGGAGCAAATCCCCAATCGCTCTCGTCTTCATTTCTCTGCATGCTTTCTTCCATTATTTGCTGAATCATGCTGGAGAGATATTCCTCATTGTTTAATGACTTTGCGGAGTATACTTCAGCCATTTTTTGGAAGTTTGTCCGGGCAAATGCTCGCGGAGAACTGGCGATGGCCTAGATCCTTCAGCTGGGAGAGGTGCCCCTTCAGCAGCACCTGATCCCCCTTGAGGAATATTTCTTCCTTCGGAATTGTGAATAGCATCAGCAAAGTTTTCTTCGTTATTTACTGGCCTTTGATTAGCCCCGAGCAAAGCGTTCAACTTTTCCATCATTAGATTATTCTGAGTTTCAATTTGCTGGTACAGCCCAGATACAGCAGCATCTAGTTCCTCTCGCGTCACTCCGACGCTCGGAGCTACTTGACTTGGAGAAAGAGAAGTGGCCGTGTTGTCGCGAATATCATCAGATCTGATAGACTTGCGTTTTCTTCCAGGAGCCATTATGTCAGATAATCTTCTGGTCTTGAAAGAAACTTTTTCAACGAACTTTTGTGAAGCAATGGTGAATACAGTCCTGAGTTGGGTTCTCAGTGAAAGCACCAAAATGTTAACGCTGAAAACTGAACGCTAACACCCTGGTGTGTGTGTGTAATGTTGTGAAAGCACCACCCGCTTTTGGCGGGAATTGAAATAAGCAACAAATTAGCAGAAAATAGTAAAAGACAACAATTTTATAGTGGTTCGGCTTTAGATCAAGCCTACGTCCACTTTGAATCTCTTTATTGCTGATTTCGGTTACAAGTTGATACAATATTCTCCAAAGTACAGTACACTTTGATTACAATGACACTCTAGATTAATAGCTCAAACTTTGATGATGAAACTTGTAGAATCCATGTCGGATGTGCAAAGGTTCTTTCGAAGCTTGTTGTAGTGTTCTTCGTGCTTTGAAAACTTTGAGTGTAGAGTCGGTTTGAAAATCAGCAGAGTATTGGCGCTTGAAGAGATTGATCCCAAAATTCCTCTTCGTGTTGAATGTAGCATTGTATTTATAGAGGAATCTGGACAATAATTTTTGCCAAGTCCTAAGTCGTGGCCGACTTAAGATGAGTCGTAAGTCGTGGCCGACTTAGCATGCAACAGTATTAGTCATAGCATTGGATTTTAACTCGGTGACTTTAGGTCGTGGACGACTTAGGCTAAGTCGTGAGTCGCAGCTTAAGTGGTAAGTTTGTTCATTTCAGGTAATACCACAAGTCTTGACTCGCTGACGAGCTAGAAGGTCTCTGTGTTCAATGAGAAGCAGCGCTTTATTTGCTTAGGTCGTCCACGACACATACTAGGTCGTAAGTCGTAGGTAGCCTTAAGTCGTAGACTGCCCTAAGTCGCCAACTGGTTGAGTCGGCCAATATCTTTAAGTCGCCGAGGCCATTAAGCCGTTAACTTCCTATACCTTTAAGTCGTAGACTTCCTTAGGTCGTGAGGTACTCTGAGTCGCTAGGTCGTTTACACCTTAACTCGTTAGGTCGTCCAGACCTTAAGTCGTAGGCTCCTTTAAGTCCTTAAGTCGTAGGTCGTCCACTTCCTTAAGTCGTAGGCTCCTTTAAGTCCTTAAGTCGTAGGTCGTTCACTTCCTTGAGTCGTAGGCTCCTTTAAGTCGACCAGTCCTTAAGCCGTTTATTCTCTTAAGTCGTTAAGTCGTATAATCCTTAACTCGTTAAGTCGCATATCCTTCTTGAGTCGTGCAGTTCTTGAGTCGTAGAAAATTGAGGGTTAACAAATAGTTAGATTTAAAATTGTTAATAGTGTTGATTGTGTGTTTGGATAATTGTTTGATGATTGGTTGAATTGGAATAGACCCTATACGCCGTATATTAAGCGGAGGTTATTTGTGATGCCCCACCTCTATACCCACGCTAACCAAGAACACTACGGTGTAGTGCTGTTAATTAGCACGGAGAATAAGGCTGTTGAGGAGCGACCATCCATGTAACTTCTTTGTGCGAGCACCGATATGTCAGATAGAATAGGATGCATATCTTTTAAGGAGGAAATCCGACATACCGATACAAACACAAAGCTATCACACGGTGGCTATATATAATCTTCGGAAACAAATATAGAAATAAACGTAACATAAATCAGTCACAGACAATTCATATCACAGAGGCGGAAATAGATATGAATAAATATACAACACATGAAAGTGTACATCAGAGTAGTGGTCAGAAAAATCCACAATAATACAAAAGAATAGCATCACGTGCTATACAAAAGAATAAGTACACAACATAGAGTCTATATCTCAAATGTGTACATCCAAAAACAACTACTAAACTAGAGTAGTTAGCCAAAAGTCAGAATAGTCCTGAAGAGAAGTCAAGCAGAAGCACCTGTAACATCTCGGTCTGACCCGAGTATTATTTATAAGAAAATAATAAACGGATCAGTCTAGCTATAAATATCAGATAAAGTGATATAGAATAAGAGATATGACAAAAACGTATCATAACCATAATAGCGTACTGTGATAAGTACGTAATTGAAAATCAACAAGAGATTAATCAATACCACAAGAATCTTCTCAAAGATTAAAAAGAATGTCATACTCTTTATTTAATTCACCAAGCCACAATAAATGACATACATATTAATGCCAATTGTAAAAGTTGGTGAAACATTAAATTCAGAAATCAACACACGAAATCTAGAAATCACAAAAAGGGGAAAGTCCGAGCATACGGACGAGAAGCTATCTCATGGAAGCTATCCATTAAATTTTCCGAACACACGGATGGCCCGAAGGCAAGTCCGAACACACAGACGAGAAAGGCAAGTCCGAACACACGGACGAGAAAGGCAAGTCCGAACACACGGACGAGAAAGGCAAGTCCGAACACACGGACGAGAAAGGCAAGTCCGAACACACGGACGAGAAAGGCAAGTCCGAACACACGGACGAGAAAGGCAAGTCCGAACACACGGACGAGAGACATCGCACATTGCTAGTCTAAATCATAAAAATGATCGTCATCGATCATAAAGAAGTGTCGATTACACTAAGCTAGTAAAGATAAGAGTTTAGCTTCATGTCCCATAACCACTTGCTTAACTCAAATATTTACGAACAGATTGTAGATCTGCACTAGGAAATTGTCACAAGAGTTTCAATATGTGTGAATCGAAATCACACCAATGAGGTATAGACTAACCTTGAAGATAAAGAGATATGTGTGAATCGAAATCACACAAATGGTGTCTAGTCTAACCTCGCAAACAAAGAGACATCGCTCAATCGCTAGTCTAAATCACAAGAATGATCATCATGATCATAAGGAAGTGTCAATTACACTAAGCTAGTGAATATAAGAGTTTAGCTTCATGTCCCATAACCACTTGCTTAACTCAAATATTTACGAACAAACTGTAGATTTCCACTAGAAAATTGTCACAAGAGAGTTTCAATCGAACAAGTCCAAAAATTAACCGACGAAGTAAACGCAAGCGTTTCATACCACTTGTTTTGCTAAGCCGTTTAATTATATTTTCTCATACGAATGAGGTAAAGGTTTGTATATACTATTAGATTGGAAAACAGTTTTATAAACGAGTTTGATATTGAAAATAGAGTTGAAATCGTTTTGATGAAAGAGTTTAGATATTTACTACTAGTATAGAAACCTTTATATTTTTAAAGTGACAAGTCATAGAAGTGATTGTAGAAACAATCAATTATAAAAGTTCACATTCGAAGACGTGAATAAAATCCAAAGAAATCAATTCTCAAAACCATCAAAGTAAGAAGTTCGGTTAAATGGCTTTTGGATAAGATTGCTTACGCAGAGTTGTACGGGGTTCGACCTAAGTTTAAAAAGGTGGGCGTCTTAACAAAATGGCCGATAATAAATGATCACAACAAAAAGGAAACCAACACAAATCGACCTAAGTGAAGGCAAGCGACCTCGTGAAGCCAAACGACCTAAGAGGAAGACGGGTCGAGCGACATTCTCAAAAATCCCAAGAAGAAGTCATCAATGAAGAAAATAAATGATAACGACGAATCGGATAACCTTGAATCGATAGAAATTGGAATCTCGAGATAAATAGGCAAAAGCAAGCAAAGTAGAGTCGCTCACAGGCACCAGACGTCTGAGGTAAATGCTCAGACGTCTGCAGGAAGTTTCGGGAACTTCCTGAAACAGACCCCAGACGTCTGAGCATATCTGCAGACGTCTGGTAAGGAGCTGAAGTTGTTTTTCAGCCCAGTAGGAGAGCAAACTCTCCCACATTTTTCACCCGATCGAGCAATGGACTACGGGGCTTTTGTCGATCGATACGACGGCCCTATAGGCACTCCGATTCATCACCAAAGACATGTTCACAAATCAAAGCAAGGAGATGCAAAGTTTGAATTAAAAGCATCAAAAATTGAAATGTTCGCCAAAGCAATTCAAACCAAAAGCAATTGAACATGTAATAGTGTTAGGAATTCATACCCAACATCAAAGATGGTTATAGTCATAGATGTGAGATAAAAATCTCACCTTTGAACCCAAACGAATGAAGAAGATGCTATGGAGCAATGGCAAGAGCAACTACTCTTATTCCAACTCAACAAGCTTGAATTCAAAGCTTAAAAAGAAGAACATTCCCAAAGTTAGGGTTAGGAATTTCTGAAATTGGAAGGAGAAAGAGTTGGAGAAGGAGAAGGAGATGCTTACCAATGGGTTCTCTTTGAATTTGGAGCTAGAACTTGATTTGCAAATGGAAACTAGGGCTTGGGAATTCTAATTTCCCATCTCTCCCACCATTGTTGCTCTAGAACTGAAATGAGGAGGAAGTGAGAGTGAGTGGAGAGGAGAGGAGAGGTTCAGATTTGGGGGTTAAGTTGGCAAAGGGGCTGAACCCAAAACCAAACCCAAAGTGAAAATGGTCAAATTTTGACTAGCTCCAAACATATCGAAGCTTACACTCAAAAAGATCGCAAACGACATTTTGAACTCAATGGAGGTGGTCTCGAGTCCTAATTCAACTGTTTGCAAAAATTAGCTTTTCGGACCAAAATCCGACGAACGATGAAATATTTAAATAAAAAAAATATTTAAATATAAAATCGATAAATATGCGGGTTGTTACATTATTTATTAAAAATATATACCGCGATAATTCCACTGTGAAGTGGAATTGGTATTATATATGTATTTGGAGTTGATTTCCCGCATTATATAGCGGATGAGACCCTGTTGCGCCGCATAATAGCGGATAGTATTTTATAAATCCCGTATACCACGATATTCCACCTCGAAGTGGAATTGATATTGTGCTAACATCTATGGATGCAGGGAAATAGGTTGGAGGGATCCAACTAGATTCCTCAAATAATTGAATTTGTTTCAATATCGTGTGTGATTAATTATAATCTGTGTGTGATTATATTTGTGAATTGGAATTGTTGAAGGCTAAAATTTAGCCGAATGTATTTTTAGTATCGCTGGATACCAGAAATAAATAAAATTGGATTTTTGAATTTAAAATTGGAAATTTTGAGAAAATTCCTTTTGAAAGAATTAGGTGAATTTAAAAGAAGGAATTACAGTATTAAAATTGATTTTTGTAATCCTATCGAATAAATTCCAAAATAGGGCAAAGGATTTTAATAAAAGGGATTTTTAATAATATTATTTTTAAGTTGAGAATTTATTTAAAATTTGGATTTTTAAATAGATTTGAAGAGATAAAGGAATTTATTTTAAAAAGGAAATAATTTGGAAATTCGTTGAAAATTGATTTGGTGTCTTGAAATAAATTTGAAAATGTTTTGGTAATTAATTGATTTTAATTTACCATAACTAGTAAAATTGATTTATTGAAATTTATCTGATTTAAATCAATCAGATAATTTAAATTAATCCTATTTATGGATGTTTGGATTATATTGGATGTTGAATTGTTTGGCATCTCTGTTGTGTGATGCTTTGTGATATATCCTGTTCTGTGTTGTGATTTGTGATCTATTTATCTATGATATGAATATCTGTGATCTGTGAATGAAAGATAAGCGTTATAATTTATACCGCTTATCAAATATATTGTTATATTTTATCTGTGATGGTTGAATGTTGTTGCACTATTGTGTTAACCCCGTGGACTACACAATACACACACAAATGTGGATTTCACGTGGAAATCGGTTAAGTCATAGATTTTTATCAATTTTGAAAAATTGAATTTTTGAATCCAAAATAGTTTTGGAATTGGAAGCTTTTGAAAATGAATTTAAAAAATAAGAGTTATTTTAAATAACTTAATAAAATTGGAATTTAAATCATTTGATTTAAATTTTGAATTCAATACTTGAAATTGAATTCAATGATTTGGGAATTTTGGTTTAAAGGATAATACAAGTTATAAAAGGTGTTTATATGGATTTTTAACCATTTAAAATATGGTTTTGGAAAATTTAAATTTAAATTCAAGTTTTATATTTGGATGGCTTTAACCTGTGTAATTGTAACCAGTTTTTCCCAAAAACAAAAACTATCTGTTTTTCAAATAATAATAGCTTTCATAAAGTGAAAAGATTTCCAATTTGTATCGAAACATTTCAAGTTGAAATGAAATTGTGAATAGTTTGGAAAAACTATGAATTAACCTTTGTGAAGATGATTAAGCTTTATCTTGAAATTAAAGAAGATTTTAAAAGGTGTATCTTTTATATTATAAAAGACTTGAATTGTGAATAGTTTCGAAAGCTATAAGTTAAATCTTGATTTAAAGATTTAATGGGATAATCCAATTGAAATGGAAATTGATTTGGAAATCTGTGAATGAATCTTTGTGAAACTGGGTAAACTTTGTGAAGTAAATCTTTTTGTTTAAAGATTTAAAATGGTAATTTGTTTAAACCATTTAAAGGAAAGGATTTGGTAATAAGTTGTGACTTAATTGAAATCCCTATATCCATATGTTTTAAATATTGTGCTCACTATTCGGGTTAGCCGGGAAAAGACCTTTGTGTCATATAACCCATTCCGATTTAGTGATACGATGATATGGATCGTATTGAAGACCGATGGTGAAGACCGGGTATTTGTGAAAATGATAGGATGACCTATCGATTGTCTCTGCACCATTAGCTACGGTATAGAGATTTCCTTTGTGATGGGAAGTTCAATCGGGATTGTGAATACCCGGATTGCAAGGGCTTCTTCGGAAGTGCCTTCGGTTCTGTTCGAACCCGGAACAGACTTGTATGGTTACATGTCTGACATACATTTTGAGATATAAAACTGATTTCTTTCAAATACATTTCTGTTGGTGGCGGAGAATTTATTCTCTTAGCTTAACACCCTTCTCTGAGACGTACGAGCTCAGAGGTTATGTAGTTGAAGGTTATCAGTGATATACTCCCAATTAGGTAGTGTGGCATGCTGAGTGTTGCTATGTGATGATTATTTATTGATCATTTGTTGATCAAAGCATGGCTTTGTGAAAAAGGGTAGCTTTATGGACGAGACCTCTTCGGACCTCACAACCTGGAAATGGTCAAAACAGGAATGATGCGGCAAGGTTATGAGGGTCGCTCCCTTTAGGGTATGTCATTTCCTTCTGGAAAAAGGGTGGTATCAGGTATGGAGCCCTGGTATTTAACCTATGTGGTTACTCCAATCTCATTTACTGTGTGATTGTTGTTTTAATCGAGGCGCCTCGGATAAGGGTCCCAAAGGACCGGGGGGGTGGCATATTCGTGTAGTAGTTATCTAGTGTAAGAGGTAACCCGGCCTTGTGTTGGCAGAGAGCTAGTTAGTTCTCGGGATGTCCCTCCAGAGGAGATCCCATGTGGCATAGGAAGTTCCTTAGCCTGACCATTTGTTGGCAATCCATCTTCCAATACGAACCTTGTACGGTATTAGTTGTAGAACCTGCCATTTACTTATGGTGGTCACCACTGTTTAGATGGTAGCTATAGTAGGCATAGTTCGAAATGTCTATGTTGGCTAAGATTAATATTATACTTTCGAAATGTTTTTCCTCACTATGCACTAATAATAATAATATCGAATGATTTTTCATAGTAAGCATCTTTGACTATCATAAGGAGAAATCTCCTTCAATTCTTCGTTTGCATTGTGTGTGTGGCGGGAGGCCTTATGGTAGTTTCATTTTCCAAAAGCATTGCGGATATTTTCCACTTCCTTTGTTGTTGTTGTTTTAAAGATAAATAACTGCTTTAAGTTCTCACACCAGTCACCATGACTGACCTGGAGTTTATTGTTTCCTTCCTAAACTCTGGGTGCCCACTAATTTTCACACGGGCAGTCTAGAGTCAGGTTATCAGGTCATTCTAGATTCAGGAGATACTGTGGAGCTTCAATGGCGAGCTGGATGGCGAGGCGTATCACTTGTATATGATATTATTATTCTGCTGTGTATTCTGTATGAGGACAAGTTTATATAACTGTCCATTGATGTATTGTTGTTGTAAACTCTAATGATGTAATGTATAAACTGATATAGTTCTTTGATTTAAAGATTATTCATTTATCTATTATATGTTGTTCCGCTGCGATATGTGAGATTCTGATATTGTTTCTGTTGTTCTTTCTTTCTTTTTCTTCTGTCTTCTTCTACCTCTTCTTTTTAACCATAACAATTCGGTTTTCCGGCATTCGTTTGCTCGACAGTTGATACAGTGGACGTATTAATATCTATATATATGCCTATGTATGACTTGTCTGAAATTAAGGCAGAAGAGAACATTGATTTATAATGAATAAGTGAAATTTTTATTTGAATAATAGGTGTAGAAATGCACATAAGTATGCACATGTTTTCTGCAAATAAAAGGTTAAAGTTAAATTAACACCCATAGTTGTATAAATGTATATATATATCCAGATATTATTTGAGCAGAAAATTAATAAAGGAATCACTAAAACAGTAAGAACCAAAGTGCAAGAAAGCAAATGTGCATAGGCAGAAAATAGAAAGTCACACCATTATCATGTTTGAGGTAAGTATAATAAAAATACTTAAAGTTATCACTTTCTGAAAAGAAAGGAAAATAGGCACAATTTAGTCTTGTTTTAAAATATTGGCCGGGACATTAAGGGTTAGGAGGGAAGGAATATGCAATGCCAAATGCATGATTCTGGTCTGGGCTAAAATAGGGATTTTGCATCACCCAAAACCCTAGACAGAACCCTTATTTAAACCAAGAGCCCAATCAGAAAACTGCTCTCTCACTAATTAATTAACCTAAGGAAGAAGAGGAAGATAAGGCTAAAGATTTGAGGGGTTTTCTGGTTTAAGCTTGTGTAAGCATTTAGGTGAGTATCCTCACTCATATACATGGCATTAAGACCTGGGATTAGGCAGCCAAGCTTTTATATGTTATATTTTGCATGTTTTGATTTACAAACTATGTTGGCTGCTGATGGTTTCATGAATGTTTGATGAGATATGATCTGCTATGCTGGATGTATAACTTTGTTGTTCTATTTTCATCTCTGTATATTATACCAAAACCTTAAGGAACATATATCAGAGTATTTGTAACTAGTTTGAATAATGGCTTAAGACAAAGAATGAAAAGATAAAGAAAACTATGAGCTGCATATACATTGGTATGGTGCTGAGGCTTGAAATAATTGGTTAAGGGTGCAATGGAGTTTTTCTCTATAAGTGCTGAGCCCTAAACTAAACAGAAATTTACAAGCCTAAAAACTATGTTTAAACAAGATTGAAAATCTGGCTAAATATAGTTGCTTGCAAAATCAAAATAAACCCAATAGAGCCATGCATTTATTCTCAGTTGCAAACATTCTGCTATATGCTTGAATAGGGTGTTTATATGCTAAATAATGTGAGATTGAATGACTGGGGTGTTATACCTCTAGAAAGTAACCTTTAACTTGCTTGCAATATTATGTCTGCAAGGTAACTAGTATGCTTCATGAGTACAGGTGGTATGTACACCTAGCTATCATTGATAGAATGAACATAAATACACTTAGTGATATAACTAAGGATTTTGTGCCAAGAAGGCTGCTGGAATGCTTGTCCTATTTGAAGTAGACAAGTTGGCACATGGCTTGTTTAAGTCCTGAGATCTTTGTGCCATAATGTTAATTAGTTCATGGCAATGTGTCCCTTTGATTCCTTATAGCAGATGAGGCCAGGAATTTATAAAGAAAAGAAAAGGCAACCTAGTAGTTCCAGATAAAAAGTTGTTTTATTGCATATGTTTGCTCTTATGTATTGTACATGATAATACCTGACAAGTATGCAAAGTATATTTATGCTGTATCCTTAGCTTAATATCATGGATATGTTAGAAATGCTCACACCAGATCATAGATCTGACCCTTATTGCTCATGGCACATGGGGGTGTCTCATTTATAATGAGGCAGCCACTAATGCTTTTGCAGGTTATGATGGAGCTAAGTAAGCAAGATTAAAAAGATATGGAATAGAGGATGCTAAGATAATTAGAAATAAAAGCTAAAATGTGTTAATTCATGCATGTATTCCCTGATTAATATGGCTATCTAAATGTATTAAGTAGGAAGAACTTGTAAGAGACATGTGCTATGTTGTTTCTGGTTAATTCTGATTTGGTATGTACTAAGGATATTGATGTTAAACTGATTTGAAAACCTATTTGCTAGAGTTGTTTTGATTTAGAGGAAAAACCTGGATTTTATAAGCATAATCATTTTATGATGATTTCAGTTAATCCTGAGTTACTTTCAAAAAGAATATAGATATACAGAAAATAATATTGGGGAAAACCCAGAAAAGAATTAAACTGCTATATCTTCAATTTATGATATTGACATAAGTCCAGATGCAAGAAAAAGTGTTTATACCCTGAAGATGTATTTTTTTAAAAGAGAAGTATGATTAGGAAGAATGATATATATCTGATCACAAAATGTCTGATTCATACAAATATATATACATGCTTTTGGAAAGGAAAGGTATCAATGTTTTGTGTATAATCTGGGTTGTAAAAATGCAAACAAAAGAATGGCCAGAGTAACCACATGGTTAGGCCATAGGTCAGGCCTAATGTTTCACTTCAGATCAATGAAGCAAGGGAACATTTGAGCTCAGTTTTCTGGAAAATGAACAAAGACACTGACATGTACATGTATATCTGTGTACATGTTGATATTGGGCAAAAATATAGATGTAAATTCTTAAAACAGTTGAAAGAATGGGTTTTAAAAATAGTTATGCAAGAAGAATTGTTTTGTATGTTAGGTTATAGGCAAAAATTAAATATATATGTATAATTATAGGTAGGTATCAGATTTTAGCCATACAGGAGAAAATAAAAAGAAAAACAAAAATTGTGTTTGAACCGACCAGCATAGTACTCGAACTAGTGACCTTGCATGAATAAGTTAGGCGCATTTCCATTACGCCTAGATGTTGCTTGTGTTCACTTAGGATCCACTTTCTTTTAACCTGAGTTTGATAATATTCAGACTTTAAGACAATCATCTATATTATAAGCTTGCTTTCCACTGATTATTGCTTGGTTATTTCTTAATTATAATAATAGTCTAAGATATATATTTCCAGTGGACACTATAGTCAAAAATCAGGATACAATAAGTTTTAATTTAAAAAGGGAATTTATCACATTTTTGCAAATTTAAAAAGGATTTCTACTTATTATCATGCTCTGATTCAAGTAGAATATAACATAGATATCTTCATATATGTATGTTAAAAATGATTTAGAATTAAAACAATATTTCTATATTGTGAAAGATCCTGGATATATTTTTGTTTATTAGAGAAAGAAAATGACCCTGGGAGATATATTTGTAATAGATGATATATCTATATATCATCTCTAAAAAAAAAAATCACTAATAAAATTAGGGTGTAAATAGGAGGGTCTTTACACGGAGCTAGCGAAATTTTGGGTTAAATCGATTGCGGTCGATTTAATTCAGAAATTTAAAACGCTTGTCGGAAACTCAAGGTGAGAACTTCTCACTCAATCGAATTGTGTTTCGATTTAAATTTTAAATAGTTAGATTTAAAATTGTTGATAGTGTTGATTGTGTGTTTGGATAATTGTTTGATGATTGGTTGAATTGGAATAGACCCTATACGTCGTATATTAAGCGGAGGTTATTTATTAAAAACATATACCGTGATAATTCCACTATGAAGTGAAATTGGTATTATATATGTATTTGGAGTTGATTTCCCGCATTATATAGCGGATGAGACCCTATTGCGCCGCATAATAGCGGATAGTATTTTATAAATCCCATATACCGCAATATTCCACCTCAAAGTGGAATTGGTATTGTGCTAACATCTGTGGATGTAGGGAAACAGGTTAGAGGGATCCAACTGGATTCCTCAAATAATTGAATTTGTTTCAATATCATGTGTGATTAATTATAATCTGTGTGTGATTATATTTGTGAATTGGAATTGTTGAAGGCTAAAATTTAGCCGAATGTATTTTTGGTATCGCTGGATACCAGAAATAAATAAAATTGGATTTTTGAATTTAAAATTGGAAATTTTGAGAAAATTCCTTTTGAAAGAATTAGGTGAATTTAAAAGAAGGAATTACAGTATTAAAATTGATTTTTGTAATCTTATCGAATAAATTCCAAAATAGGGCAAAGGATTTTAATAAAAGGGATTTTTAATAATATTATTTATAAGTTGAGAATTTATTTAAAATTTGGATTTTTAAATAGATTTGAAGTGATAAAGGAATTTATTTTAAAAAGGAAATAATTTGGAAATTCGTTGAAAATTAATTTGGTGTCTTGAAATAAATTTGAAAATGTTTTGGTAATTAATTGATTTTAATTTACCATAACTAGTAAAATTGATTTATTGAAATTTATCTGATTTAAATCAATCAGATAATTTAAATTAAGGGTACTTTTGGCACAGGTCCTTATTAAGTTTCAAAATTCACGAAAAGTCCTTCACTAAATTTCAGTGTAAATTAGGTCCCTGTTTTTTATTCACGATTATTGCAGAGCATGATGCAACATTTCATAAAAGTTGCTGACATTTCCGCAACATTTCTGTACACTGTGAACATCGTGTATGAAAGTTGCTGAAATATCAACACTTATTTATAAAAGTTGCTGATATTTCAGCAACATTTATGTACACTGTGAACACAGTTTATGAAAGTTGCTGAAATATCAGCACTTATTTATAAAAGTTGCTGACATTTCAGCAATAATTTTTTTTTGTTTTTACAATAAAACTTTGATACAAATAGTTGCTGAAATATCAGCACTTATTTATAAAAGTTGCTGACATTTCAGCAATAATTTTTCTTCGTTTTCAGAAAACAGGGACCCGTTTTACAATGAAACTTTGACAAGGACCCGCTTTACAATATGAAAGTATGATAGGGATGCTTCCCTAATTTCCACTTAAATTAATCCTATTTATGGATGTTTGGATTATATTGGATGTTGAATTGTTTGACATATCTGTTGTGTGATGCTTTGTGATATATCATGTTCTGTGTTGTGATTTGTGATCTATTTATCTATGATATGAATATCTGTGATCTGTGAATGAAAGATAAGCGTTATAATTTATACCGCTTATCAAATATATTGTTATATTTAATCTGTGATGGTTGAATGTTGTTGCACTATTGTGTTAAACCCGTGGACTACACAATACACACACAAATGTGGATTTCATGTGGAAATCGGTTAAGTCACAGATTTTTATCAATTTTGAAAAATTGAATTTTTGAATCCAAAATAGTTTTGGAATTGGAAGCTTTTGAAAATGAATTTCAAAAATAAGAGTTATTTTAAATAACTTAATAAAATTGGAATTTAAATCATTTGATTTAAATTTTGAATTCAATACTTGAAATTGAATTCAATGATTTGGGAATTTTGGTTTAAAGGATAGTACAAGTTATAAAAGGTGTTTATATGGATTTTTAACCATTTAAAATATGGTTTTGGAAAATTTAAATTTAAATTCAAGTTTTATACTTGGATGGCTTTAACCTGTGTAATTGTAACCAGTTTTTCCCAAAAACAAAAACTATCTGTTTTTCAAATAATAATAGCTTTCATAAAGTGAAAAGATTTCCAATTTGTATCGAAACATTTCAAGTTGAAATGAAATTGTGAATAGTTTGGAAAAACTATGAATTAACCTTTGTGAAGATGATTAAGCTTTATCTTGAAATTAAAGAAGATTTTAAAAGGTGTATCTTTTATATTATAAAAGACTTGAATTGTGAATAGTTTTGAAAGCTATAAGTTAAATCTTGATTTAAAGATTTAATGGGATAATCCAATTGAAATGGAAATTGATTTGGAAATCTGTGAATGAATCTTTGTGAAACTGGGTAAACTTTGTGAAGTAAATCTTTTTGTTTAAAGATTTAAAATGGTAATTTGTTTAAACCATTTAAAGGAAAGGATTTGGGTTATAAGTTGTGACTTAATTGAAATCCCTATATCCATATGTTTTAAATATTGTGCTCACTATTCGGGTTAGCCGGGAAAAGACCTTTGTGTCATATAACCCATTACGAATTAGTGATACGACGATATGGATCGTATTGAAGACCGGTGGTGAAGACCGGGTATTTGTGAAAACAATAGGATGACCTATCGATTGTCTCTACACCGTTAGCTACAGTATAGAGATTTCCTTTGTGATGGGAAGTTCGATCGGGATTGTGAATACCCGGATTGCAAGGGCTTCTTCGGAAGTGCCTTCGGTTCTGTTCGAACCCGGAACAGACTTGTATGGTTACATGTCTGACATTACATTTTGAGATATAAAGCTAATTTCTTTCAAATACATTTCTGTTGGTGGCGGAGAATTTATTCTCTTAGCTTAACACCCTTCTCTGAGACGTACGAGCTCAGAGGTTATGTAGTTGAAGGTTATCAGTGATATACTCCCAATTTGGTAGTGTGGCATGCTGAGTGTTGCTGTGTGATGATTATTTATTGATCATTTGTTGATCAAAGCGTGGCTTTGTGAAAAAGCGTAGCTTTATGGACGAGACCTCTTTGGACCTCACAACCCGGAAATGGTCAAAACAGGAATGATGCGGCAAGGTTATGAGGGTCGCTCCCTTTAGGGTATGTCATTTCCTTCTGGAAAAGGGTGGTATCAGGTATGGAGCCCTGGTATTTAACCTATGTGGTTACTCCAATCTCATTTACTGTGTGATTGTTGTTTTGATCGAGGCGCCTCGGATAAAGGTCCCAAAGGACCGGGGGTGGCATATTCGTGTAGTAGTTACCTAGTGTAAGAGGTAACCCGGCCTTGTGTTGGCAGAGAGCTAGTTAGTTCTCGGGACGTCCCGCTAGAGGCGATCCCATGTGGCATAGGAAGTTCCTTAGCTTGACCATTTGTTGGCAATCCATCTTCCAATACGAACCTTGTACGGTATTAGTTGTAGAACATGCCATTTACTTATGGTGGTCACCACTGTTTAGATGGTAGCTATAGTAGGCATAGTTCGAAATGTCTATGCTGGCTAAGATTAATATTATACTTTTGAAATTTTTTTCCTCACTATGCCCTAATAATAATAATATCGAATGATTTTGCGTAGTAAGCATCTTTGACTATCATAAGGAGAAATCTCCTCCAATTATGCATTTGCATTGTGTGTGTGGCGGGAGGCCTTATGGTAGTTTCATTTTCCAAAAGCATTGCGGATATTTTCCACTTCCTTTGTTGTTGTTGTTTTAAAGATAAATAACTATTTTAAGTTCTCACACAAGTCACCATGACTGACCTGGAGTTTATTGTTTCCTTCCTAAACTCTAGGTGCCCACCAATTTACACACGGGCAGTCTAGAGTCAGGTTATCAGGTCATTCTGGATTCAGGAGATGCTGTGGAGCTTCAGTGGTGAGCTGGATGGCGAGGCGTATCACTTGTATATGATATTATTATTCCGCTGTGTATTCTGTATGAGGACAAGTTTATATAACTGTCCATTGATGTATTGTTGTTGTAAACTCTGATGATGTAATGTATAAACTGATATAGTTCTTTGATTTAAAGATTATTCATTTATCTATTATATGTTGTTCCGCTGCGATATGTGAGATTCTGATATTGTTTCTGTTGTTCTTTCTTTCTTTTTCTTCTGTCTTCTTCTACCTCTTCTTTTTAACCATAACAATTCGGTTTTCCGGCATTCGTTTGCTCGACAGTTGATACAGTGGACGTATTAATGTCGATTTTCGGAAGTCGAAAAATCCGGAGCGTTACATATCTTTTGGTGTAGTCTGTGTTATTTTATAGGATGACATGTATTCATGTATATTATTTATAATATTGTACTTGTGTATGTAACTTCCAGTGTCGACAGTTGTAGTCGTATCACATGTATAGTAATTGACTTCAGTTATATATTAGATTTTATATTATCTATGTTCTTATTACATATGTTGTCCTGAACTATTATGAACCATCGTAGTTTGTTTTATATTGGAATTGAATACGTCGATGGGAGTAAATAAACAAAGAGATGAAAAAAAAATATACCACTCCTTTCGAGATAACCAATACTAGTGTAAGGCCTAACTACGTATGCCTGCTCCTATCCAGCCTTATTCTTCGTAATAACAGACAATATTTCCTTTTGATACTCTTTGTTATTGTGAGCATAGAGGTGAGGCGTTACACATACATATTCCAACAAGTTTTATTTAAAACTTTTAAACTATCACTTTCCTTTATAAAACATTTCATTCTAAAATACACTTGTTTTTAAACAAGATTTAGAGTTATCACTAATCACTTTATTGCTTCAAAATACTTCCTTTCCTTTGAAAGCGCGCACGCGCACACACACACACACACATATATATATATGTATATATATATATATGTATGTATGTATGTATACATAAACATACACACACATACATACATATACATATACATACATACATACATACATACATACATACATACATACATACATACATATATATATATATATCTGTGTGTGTGTGTGTGTGTTTATACATATGTACATACATACATACATACATACATACATACATATGTGTGTGCGTGTGGAAACACAAGTTGATTTCATGAAGATTATGAAAATCAATTAAATTAAACTCAAGGCAATATTCTAGAATCTTAGGTTAAAAGCGTATTAAGGGAATCAAAACCATCAGTAGAAAGTCACGATAGAAACCCCAAATCATCACAAGTCAAGACGATAAACCTTAAGCGAAATAACTCCAAAGTACTGCCCAATAGTCGACTGGTTACTATCACCAGTCGACCGGTGGAGCTTAACAGTCGACTCATGGAAGTCTTTTCTGGAGTAATCTGCTCCATGATGAACTTCCATTCATCACAGAATCATTTTAGGCAACCCTAAGCACTCTAATACAGTTTTAACTCATTCTTATAACCTAGTTAATGACCTGAACAAACTGAAGATGACCAAAATCCGAATGGACGGCATGTCCTTTGTATTTCAAGCAATTCAAACAATTCAATTCGAGATAGTTGGTGAGGATCACTCACCTTTATAACCTCTTATAACTTGCTAAACCTTGCTTCTAACCTTACTATGCTTCACCTCTCCTCCAAACTGCATATAACCCAAAAATAAAACAAAACCAGCAAGCAACATATCACTCACCTTTATAACCTCTTATAACTTGCTAAACCTTGCTTCTAACCTTACTATGCTTCACCTCTCCTCCAAACTGCATATAACCCAAAAATAAAACAAAACCAGCAAGCAACATAATCAAAAACGAGATCAAAATCATACTTTTAGGGGTCTAGAAGGTAGAGAGAGGGTTTAGAATACTTACTCTATTTATCTTGGATTTTCTAAGGATTTTTCTGAATTGATTTTAAGGATTTTAGAGCTAGGTTTTTAAGTTTTTGGGTTTTCTCTTTGAAGAAGTTTGAGAACAGAATTTTGTATGCTACTTTTCTAATTTGGAGATGATGAGATGAGGTGTAGGTCTAAGGAGAACAAGGTAAAGATGACTGTAACAACCCTATTTTCAAAGACGTAATATTGGATAAATTTAATTATAGTAAAAGTATTAGAATATGATTTTGGATAATTTGTATTTTGGAAATTGGATTTTTATTTAATTGAAGTCTATTTAATAATAGATTTTGTTTTAACAAATTGAATTAATTAGTAAAATAACTTTTAGAAGATATATTAAACTAGATTAAGTGTTATTGTTAAATATAAAATATTTTAAAGTGTAAATAATTTTGTGTAATTGAAATAGATGAAATGAAGTTTTATTTGATATAAAATCAAATCAAAAAATTGATAAAGATGAATAAATATACTTATATCAGTTCAATGAATAATTAAATAGAGTGAAACGATATTGAATTGAATTGTCTAGTTATTAAATTACATTTCGTAGTATGAAGTGTAATCAGTTTCAAATTAAAATCTAGGTATGATTTTAACAAACAAAAAGAGAACAAATAGAAATGAAAACAGAACATTTTATTTTATTAATTTTGGGCTTAAATGTTTTCAACGCCCAAAACATTTAAACACTTACCCACTCGATTACCAAATCCAATCCCATGTACCTCTTTTCCTCTCCTTTTTTCCTAATCCACAAATCATTTGAAATTGAACAAAAGAAGACATATATATAGACCTGTGCAGTTAATGTCCCGCTATAACCCTGTTATATCTCATAGTGGATTTCTACCGCTATGATTTTTCAATATAGCCCATATATAGCCTTTCCGCTTTAAGCCCCGCTATTATCGCTATATCCCGTTATTCTTGCTATATTATGCTATTTCCGCTATATCTTCTTTAAAAGAAATGAATTGAAAAGTGACATTTATACATTATAAAAATTATGAAATTAATTTATTTAATTGAATTTTTAATACATTTTCAGGAATGAAAGTACTCTAATATTCTACTAAATTCAATTATGTTATATAATAGTTTTACATTTATATATAGTATATTCGCACATATTTTTATTTAAAATTATTTATGTATTAATTATAACTCAATTGAATGTTAAATTTTCATTTAATTACCATTTATATATTTGTAAAAACATTAAGTACGAGTTTTATATGCTATATTAGAGTTATCCGCTATATCTCGCTATACCCTCGTTGTGACGCCCCACTCCGAGACCCACATTAGCAAAGAGTATTACGAGGTAACATCGTCTACTAATGCGGAAAATAGAGCTGGTTAGGAGCGACCATCTATAGCCTTGTCTTAATTATCTATCGAATACGCCGACAATGCCACTTCTTACTTAAATGGATCGACATGTCCAATAAATACTTAATACAAAGCCATAGGTGGCTGAGGATCTATCAGAATAAAATATAACAACTCAAATGTAATACACATCACAGAACAGTAAATCATCACATACATTTTCACATATATAGATACATTACAGAGTTTACAAAATGATACTCGACAAGTGGTAAAGCAAACCACAATATGCAGACGAGTCAAAAGAATACATATCAAAGTTACAGACAAACAGGTTGTACACAAAAAGCTATGACAAAAAGGAGCTAGCGGAATAGTCCATGCGGAAGAAAAATAGGCTAAGTCCAAAGTACCTAACCTGAAACATCTCGGTATGACCCGAGTATAAAATACACGGGTCAGTCTAGCTAAACAAATCAGTTAGATAACTAAATGATAATGAACATACTAGATCATAAAGTACCACAATTATCTCCAAAGGAGATAACCAAATCATCTAACATAAGATGAATCAAAACAAGTCGCATATCATCGGCAATTCAAATAAACAAAGGATATCATATCCCAAAACAAGGAACAATATTACTCCCATTTAGGAGATATTCCAAAACCCGCCATATCGGCAATCATAAGCATTAGTGGAAACATATCCAAAAATCAATGCAACATAGCAATGAATAGAGCCCACATAGGCAATATAAATTTCCACGGGGTAGTCGCACTCATATCGCGTGGTTCCTTGTAACCATCGTCGAAAGGCGCTACTTAAGGGAAATACAATAATAAAACATCAGAAAGTCGCACATGCTAAGACCAGAGTCTTTATGCCAAGTACTATTGATTTAGTGGTATCATACGCCCAGGGGCGATACACACTAAGGCTCTACCCTCACATAGGAGCAGTTGTCCACATAGACAAAGCCAATATAATACTCCCACATAGGAGTAATTGTCCACATAGACAATCAATGACCCACATAGGTCCAGTACTGGTCGCCGAAGCTAATGTGTCATAAACTCTTGGAGAGGAACCCGAAAAATGTTAACGTGAGTCCTATACCCCACGTTCGCACTAAACGGTTTACTAACCGTTAGTCAATTTCACACTCAAAGCAGTACAAAGTTCACCTCATCTCATCGGTAAACTAGACCCAAAGGTCAAAACGGTCAAACGAATAGATTAGGAATTAACTTAAAAAATGAACGCACGTGTTCATAGCACGCGTTTTATCTAATCATTTAATTCTCCAACCTCTTCGCTTGGAGTGCAAAAGTTGTGTGTGTGTATTGAATAGAAATTATAAATTGGAGAAACGAGACAATTTGAAAAGATCATTTTATAAAACCCGTGTACGAAGTCAAAAAGGAATCACCAATGTCAAAATGCGATACCAACAGATTGGAACGGCACAAATCGATCAAAATTGTAAATCAAAGCAAATAACAAACTGGACAGAGACAAGCAGGTCAGTCGACTGGACCAGTTGGTTAGTCGACTGGCCCAGAGCCTGGAAACATTTTGTTTCCAGGTCAGTCGACTGACCCAGAGTGTCAGTCGACTGACACAGGGGTACGCAGATTTCTGCCCCAGAGTCAGTCGACTGACACAGAGGGTCAGTCAACTGATAGAAACCCAGGCAAAATCCTGGGTCTGGTTCAGTCGACTGACCTACTGGTTCAGTCGACTGAACCTGCTACCAAAGCAGAATCAGCCTAGCCCCTTTTGGGGCAAATCCGAAAACCCGGAATGGGAGCAACGAGCGAGCGACCACGACCAAGGACTTACGTCATGCGACAACCCAGGCTTGTATGGCCCTCCGAAACACTCCGCTAACGTGTTCAAACATCAAAGATTGGATTTTTCACTAAAATTGGATTAAAACAACAAATTGGAAAATTCACCAAATCGATCCAAATCGAACACAAATGAACATGAATTGATGTTAGGAATTCTTACCCAACGACAACAAAAAGCTATAAGCTTAGATGTGAGTTCAAAATTCTCACCTTTAATCCCAATAACACAAGAGAGAGGCCACAAGCAAAGCTAGAACAATCACTCTTCAATTTCAACCCAAGGATCTTCAATCTAAAGCTCAAAATGAAACATTTCCTAAGTTAGGGTTTAGGAATTTTCTGAAATCAAAGAGGAATTGAGATGGAGAAGATGAAGATGGAGCTTACCTAAGCTTCTCCAAGAGTTTGGAGCAAGAATTTGGAGTTTGCTATTCAATCTATGGCTTGGAATTTCTAATTCCTCTTCTCTTCCACTATTTCCAGTTTAGCTAGAATAAAGGAAATGAAATGAGGAAGAATGGATGAAGAGAGGGGCTGAGTTAGAGTATATGATGAGTTGGGTCAAACCCAAACCCAAAAGCCCAATAGAAATTAGCAAAATTCAACTTACTCCAAACATATCGAAGCTTATACTCAAAAAAGTCGCAAACGCCATTTTGGACTCAATGGAAGTGGTCCCGAGTCCTAATTCGACCGTTTGTAAAATATGCGGGTTGTTAAAGATCTCCGCTCCTTAACAAAATTGCGTCCACGCAATTCCTAGAGAAGAATTCGCAACAACTACATATTTACTACTCCCAAAAAAAAAGAAAATAAGCTTGAGATAAAAGATATTCTCACCATTTCTAAGCAAAGATAGAAAACCCAGATAGGATCGCTCGATAAACTCTCTGGTTTCCCAAGTACAATCATTGGGATTAGCGGACCATTGAACTTTAATGAGTGGCACGTCCTTGTTTCGAAGGTGTCTCACCTCCGTGGAAAGTACGCGAATAGGCTGTTGTACAGTAGATAAATCTAGTGAGATCTCAAGCCCTTGCAAATCAGGGGAATCGATAACAGAATCCGATTCTCGAAGACACTTCCGAAGCTGAGAGACGTGAAACACGTTGTGAACTCCGGATAGATGAGCTGGAAGTGAAACTCTATAAGCCACAGGGCCAATACGTTCAGTAATAGGAAATGGTCCTGCAAAGCGAGGAGTCAATTTCCCCGTCACACTGAAGCGCATAACCCCTTTTAAAGGAGAAACACGAATAAAGACGAGATCACCAATCGAGAACTCGAGAGGCTTCCTACGGTTATCCGCGTAGGATTTTTGGCGGCTTTGTGCATCTTTCATTCTCTAACGAATAAGGACAATCTTCTCAGAAGAACCATAAACAAAATTCGGGCCTAGAATAAGCTTCTCCCCAGATTCCAACCAACAAGAAGGTGATCGACATGGCTTTCCGTATAAGGCTTCGAAAGGAGCCATACCGATACTAGACTGAAAACTATTGTTGTAGGAGAACTCCACAAGGGGTAGATGATCCTCCCAACTACCTCCGAAATCAAGAATACAAACACGGAGAAGATCCTCTAAGATACGATTCACCCGCTCAGTCTGTCCATCAGACTGTGGATGATAAGCTGTGCTAAAATTAAGCTTTGTTCCCAAAGCTTGCTGAAGACTCTACCAGAAATGACTGGTGAATAAAGGGTCACAGTCACTCACAATCGAACTAGGAACACCGTGAAGTCTCACGATTTCCTTGATAAATAACTTAGCCAAAAGAGAAGCAGTCCTATTAGATTTAATAGGAATAAAATGAGCTGACTTGGTGAGGCGATCAACAATAACCCAAATGCTAGTATGGCCCGATCTCGTACGAGGTAGGCCATCAATGAACAATGGAATCTCAAGAGGCTGAAGGAGACTAGAAGGGCGCTGATGTTCGGCTTTAATACATTGACAAGTCATGCAATTACTCACATAACTTGCCACATCGCGCTTTATGCCTTCCCAATAATAAAGGCGATGCATATCGGCATACATCTTACTACTACCAAGATGAATAGTATACTTAGACCGATGACAATCATCAAGAATGTCATGCCTAAGTGCAGAATCAGAAGGCATAACAAGACAGTTCTTCTTGCGAAGACACCCATGAAGATCAATGCTAAAATCCCACAACGCCTCATCACGGGGTTCAGTCTCATAAAGCTGAATAAGATGCACAAGATCAGGATCATGCCGCTGAGCTTCGGCAATACGATCCAATAGAGAGGGTCGAGCTTCCAAACTGAATAATACTATCGGAGAATCAGAGGATGAAGCTCGACCACGAATATCACAAAAAGATAGAGTCTCAAGAATATCCCATTCGGCAAGCATCAGAGAAACGACAGCCGAATGTCTGCGACTGAGCGCATCAGCAACACGATTACCCTTACCAGGGGTATATTGGATATCAAAGTCATAGGAGGCAAGAAACTCGAGCCAACGCTGTTGCCTCATATTGAGTTCCTTCTGAGTGAAGAGATATTTCCAGGACTTATGATTGGTATAGAGAATGAAGCGCTCGCCTAACAAATAGTGTCGCCAAATCTTCAAGGCGAAGACGATGGCGACTAACTCAAGATCATGAGTGGCATAGCGAACTTCATTTGGACGCAGTTGCCTAGAAGCATAAGAAACTACCCGATCCTTCTGCATAATCACGACACCGAGACCACTACCACAAGCATCGGTGTAGACAACAAGATCATGATTCCCCTCGGAAACTACAAGAATAGAAGCATTAGTGAGAATTTCCTTTAATGTCTGAAAGGAAGCTTCACACTTGTCGGACCAAATGTAACGAATGCCTTTCCGAGTAAGGCTGGTGAGAGGAAGCACAACACGGGAAAAATCCTTAATGAACCGACGGTAGTAACCCGCCAATCCAAGGAAACTACGAATCTCATGAACATTCTCAGGCCTCTTCCAATTCTGGATACCTTCGATCTTTGAGGGATCGACAGAGATGTCGTCGGAAGATACAACATGGCCTAAGAACTTAACCTTATTCTCCCAAAAATGGCACTTGGAGAATTTGGCTTTAAGCTGATGGTGATGAAGAGTACTCAAGACAATTCTCAAGTGATTAGCATGCTTGGCTTCAGATTTAGAAAAAACAAGAATGTCGTCAATGAACACAAGGACGAACTTATCGAGATATTCCCGGAATACTCGATTCATAAGATCAACAAAGAAAGCCGGAGCGTTCGTCAAACCGAACAGCATAACGAGCCACTTGAAAGAACCATATCGAGTGCGTAAAGCTATAAGGGGTATGCTATCTTCCACGACTCGGAGCTGATGAAAACCAGTGGCAAGGTCGAGCTGAGAGAAAACCTTAGCGCCACTCAATAGATCGAACATATCATCGATCCTCGGCAAAGGATACCTATTCTTGATGGTCAACTCGTTAAGCTTGCGATAGTCGATGTAGAGCCTAAGAGTTCCATCGGACTTCTTCACGAAGACGACCGAGGTACCCCATGTGAAAAACTGGATTGAATCAACTGCTTGGACTCAAGCTCTAAAAGCTGCTTCTTGAGTTCCTCATTTTCTTTTCTAGACATCCTCGTGGGAGGACAGCCAACTGGCTTCGCGCCTGGAACGAGATCGATGCGGAACTCGATCGCACGCTTGGGTGGCAAACCCAAAACCGGCTCAAAAACATCAGAGAAGTCACAAATAATAGGAATACTAGATATATCATCATCATCTCGGGAGTCAAGAGAATATAAAGCCATTTCGGAATTATCCACATTCCGAAGAACAAGTGAAAGCTGAGTAGACGAATCTGGATGTCAAACATATAAAATTCTTTCAGAACAAATAATCCTGTTATCGTATCTCACTAGCCAGTCCATACCCAAAATCATATCAAAATCCAAATAAGAAATAACGTGAAGATTCGCATGAAAAGAAAAGCCACATAAAACAATCTCAACATCATCACAAAGCATGCTAAGGGTTGCGGATCCCCCAATAGGATTCGCAATCCTCAATGAAGTAATCATACAAGAAACATCCAAAGCTAAATCATCGACGAGCTCTTTTTGTACGAAAGAATGCGAAGCACCCGTATCGAAAAGAACTCGAATGCTAAGGTCATGAAATAAAATAGAACCTTCCAAACTAGATGGAGATATACCTCCTGGCTGAGAAGGACCTCCAGAAGCCTTAGCAACATAAAGCTTGCCAGACTTAGCACTAGCAGGAGCAGTAGGGAAAGTCAAAACACGGTGACCTTCCTTCTTGCAAAAATGACAGAAGAGAGGCTTAGGACAAGCTCGAATCATATGATCAGGAGAACCACAATTGAAACACTTCCGAATGGAAGGTGTTCCAGCAGATTGAGAGTTAGAACCGGATTTAACTGCCTTCTTCTTCTTAGAAGGGAGAAATCCCTGCTTATTAAATGGAAACTTCTTCTTATTGGGGTTCTTGCAAACCTCAACATCATCACCACTATCACACTCCTTCTCGATGGCCTCGAGATGAAGTGCCGAATCAGCCAACTCCTCAAAGGAAAGCTTAAGATAGAGCATTAAAGACTTCTTAAGATATTTCTTAAGACCGGAGACAAACTTCATATTCTTCTTATACGAAGTGCTAATGAATTCAAGACCATACTTAGATAAGGCCTCGAAAGATGCAACATAATCAGAAACGGAAGACTTCCCTTGCTTCAACTCAAGGAAGCGACGGGCTAATAAAACTTTCTCAGATTCAGGAACGAATTTGAGTTCGAAGCGTTCTCGGAACTAGGTCCAAGAAAGAACAGACTCATCAAGTTCGGATATAAGAAGCTCGTACCAATCAAGGGCACGCTCTTGCAATAAGCTAGAAGTTACAAGAACTCGATCAAGGTCAGAAAGATCCATGCGAGAAAAGATACGTTCGCATCTGCGAATCCAAGCTTGGACTTCAAGAATGGACTCGGAGCCTTTGAATGGCTTTCCACCAAGATGAGCAAAATCACTGCACATGCGTGCAAAGGAAGTGTAAAGATCCTGAACTCGGCCTTCGAAAATCGGCACCCGTACTTCACTTGTACTCAAATGTCGTAGATCCAAACGCCGAATCTGGCTCCCCGGAGCTTATAACACAGTAAGTATAACAACACAGCGGAATAAAGAAATGAATGATATCATATACAACTCTAATAAATACAATATCCAGAATGATATACAACAATGATATCAATATGATACAACAATACCAGAGATATGATACAATGCTACAGCGGAAATAACAGAAATGATAACTCCAAATGATCCGGAAAGGAGAATGAGTCCAACAACTCCAACATCAACTCGAACCACCATCACGATGCACAAAGATAAGCAAGTGTAGTCATCCACTCCGATGAATTGAACTAGCTCCAGATAACCTACTAAACCTGAATATCTGAAAAACCCAACTCTAGACTGCCCGTGTGGAAAATTGTGGGCACCCAGAGTTTAGGAGAGGAACAATAAACTCCGAGTCAGTCGTGGGACTGGTGTGAGCAACAAAAACAGTTTATCTTTAAAACAAACAACAATAGAATTTTTAAACATTGAAATCCGTAATACTTTTGGAAAATGAAACTACCATAAGACCTCCCGCCACACACATAATGCAAACGCAGAATTGGAGGAGATTTCTTCTTATGATAGTCAAACATGCTTACTATGCAAAATCATTGGATTATTATTATTAGTGCATAGTGTAGGAAAACATTTTGAAAGTATAATATTAATATTAGCCAACATACAACCATTATTGTATACTATAGCTACCATCTAAACAGTGGTGACCACCATAAGTAAATGGCAGGTTCTACAACTAAAACCGTACAGGGTTCATATTGGAAATTGGATTTCCAACAAATGGTCAGGCTAAGGAACTTCCTATGCCAGATGGGTACTCCTCTGGCGGGACGTCCCAAGAAACCAACCTGGCTCTTTGCCAACACAAGGCCGGGTTACCTCTGTAACTAGGTAACTACTACACGAATATGCCACCCCCCGGTCCTTTGGGACCTTTATCCGAGCGCTCGATAACCAACATCACACAGTATTAAATATAGTGTGTCCACATGAGTAAGTATCTGGGCTCCATACCATGATACCACCCTTTTCCAGAAGGAAATGACATACCCTAAAGGTCGCGACCCTCATAACCTTGCCACATCATTCCTGTTTCGACCATTTTCGGTTTGTGAGGTTCGATAAGGTCTCGTCCACAAAGCTACGCTTTTTCACAAAGCCACGCTTTGATCACAATTGATCAATAAATGATCAACACACAGCAACACTCAGCATGCCACATTACCAAATTGGGAGTATATTGCTGATAACCATCAACTACATAACCTCTGAGCTTGTACGTCTCAGAGAAGGGTGTTAAGCTAAGAGAATAAATTCTCCGCCACCAACAGAAATGTATTTGAAAGAAATCTGCTTTATATCTCAAAGTGTAATGTCAGACATGTAACCATACAAGTCTGTTCCAGGTTCGAACAAAATCGAAGGCACTTCCGAAGAAGCCCTTGCAATCTAGGTATTCACAATCCCGATCGGATTTCCCATCACTTAGGAAATCTCTATACCGGCACGACTCAGTGCAGAGACAATCGATAGGTTATCCTATCGTTCTCGCAAATACCCAGTCTTCACCACCGGTCTTTAAATGCTATTCATATACGACGTATCATTATTCGGAATGGGTTATATGACACAAAGGTCCTCTCTTGGCTAAACCGAATAATGAGCGTAATATTTAAAAACATATGGATAATGGAATTTCAGTTAAGTCACAACTGATTATCTAAAACTTTTCTTTCAAATGGTTTAAACACATTACCATTTTACCATTTTAATCTTTTAAACAAAAAGATTCAATTCACAAAGTTCACCCAGTTTCACAAAGATTCATTCACAGATTTTCCAAATCAATTTCCACTTCAATTGGATTAACTCATTTAAATCTTTAAATCAAAGATTTAATTCATAGCTTTCAAAACACATTTCCAAAGATTTATTCATAATTTGGAAAACCATCTTTACTTTAAACTTGAAATTCTTTTAACACAAATTGGAAATTCATTTCTTATATAAGAGCTTTTATCAGTTGAAAACAATTAGTTTTCCAAATCTTTGAATTCAATTTCAAATATCGAATTCAAATTTAAATCAAATTAATAAGATACCAAGTTTATTAAATTATTTAAAATAACTTTTACATTTGAAACTCATTTGCAAATCTCTTAAATTTCAATTTCCAAAACTATGTGGATTCAAGAATTCAATCTTTAAAATTGTCAAAAATCTACGACTTAACTGATTTCCACGTGAAATCCATATTTGTGTGTGTATGGTGTAGTCTAGGGGTTTCACACAGTAGTGCAACATCATTCAATCATCAAAGATTAGAATATAGAAATATAGTTGATAAGCGGTATAAATTATAACGCTTATCTGTTATTCACAAATCACAGATATACAAGTTACAGATAATAATTTACATTCATCCCAAATAAATGAACTACAGTATAGATTACACACAAATCAGAATATATCACAAAGCATCACAGATCATAATATCAAGCAATTCAATTATCCAGTCAAGTCCAAACATTCACAAGTGAATTTATTAATCAACTGATTTATTTAAATCAGATGTATCAATTATTAATTCGGGTTAATTATCATAAGTTAATTTCAAATTATTTGAAATAAATTCTCTTCCAAATTTATTAGTTAACCCTTAATTATTAACTAATCATTTTAATCAATGAATCAATTAATCTTTGATTTTTAAATTAATCTTAATTAATCACCATTATTAATTAATCCTTTAATTTATTAACAAATAATTAACTCAAATTTCAAATCATCATTTAATTAATTACATTCAGTAATTATCTATTAATTACTTCTCTAAGTAATTAAACTTTTCAAAATTATCAAATGATTATTCTAAATTAATTAACTTAAGAAATTTAATTTGAACAGATTCGATTAACTCAATAAATTACATCGAATATTTAATTTCACAATTATTGTCATTAAGTAATTATACTTAATAGTTTCACAATTGATTATTATTAATTTAATCAATCTAAATTTATTGTTAAAATTTATCACATTAATTAATTGTTCAAATAATCTTAGTTAATGATTTTATTAACTATTAAATTTCTTTAATCACCTTTTAGAGAAAATTTCTCATATTCATCATTTTTGAAATAAATTAATTAACCATTAAGAATTCATTTATTAATGAATTTTAAATCATAAATCTTCATTTTTAAAGTAACACATTCCTATTTATGATTTAATGATTATTACCATATATTAAAACATTGTTTCAAGTTTTCCTTTTTATCTCCAATTTAGATTTAAAATTTAAAATAAATCCTTATTTACTTTTTTTAATAAAGTTTAAAGCAAATTTTCTTAACATTTTAAATTTACATGTTAAAAAAAAATAATTGGTCATAAACAAAATTTTAAAAAGTTTAAAATCACTTTTCTTTTTAAATTTAACACTTTAAAGTTTACCTTAACACTTAAGTTACAAACTTTAAATTAATTTCAAAATCTGGAAATCTGGTTTAAAATAAATCTTCAGGTTTTAAACTTATTTTTTCTTTTCAACTTGTTTAAATTTCCATTTATAAATTCAATTCTATTTTAAATTCAAATTCTCCATACCTTTAATTTCTTTTATTTTAAATAAACAAATTGAATTTAAAACTTTATTTATCGTCAAAACTAAATTCTATTTCAAACTAGAATCTTTATTTACAGTTTTGTTTTAAACTCAGTTTTAAAAACCTTGTTTTCAAATTTAAATTTAGTTTCAAATTCTCAAAACAGAAAACAGAGTTCAGGTTTGAAAACCTGGAACAATCTTTTTCACCCAAGGTTCCCTTTCTTTGCTTCGAGTAAATTACTCGATTTACCCGAGTACGACACAAGGGAAACAATAGTTTTTCCCAAGCAAACACTCAACCACCCAGACACCAGAACTTGTGCACATGCACATCGCCGTTGACCAGATTCCGGCATCGCCACTACATCGAGCAAGTCGACGATCATCTCAAGATCATGCTCCGACCACCCTAACTACGTCACCGCCTCGAGATTGAAATTCGAGCAAAAATTCAAAACCTGGAACAACAACAGGACTTCACTCGAAACCTGTCATCGCCTCAAACTCGCTGCCTCGGCCACCGGAGGACCTGAAACTCCGGTCAGCACTTCATCGACGCCTCCTCCACCATTCCCCCAAACCACGGTGAACTCGGTCGCTTGAGGACAACGCACGAATCGTAAATCTCTGACCTCTCAAAACTAGGTCACCAGACTTTAAAATCTTCCCGCCGCCGCCTCGATCGACTACACGCCATTGCCTCATTTTTCCTGGAGCCACCATAGGCTCGTCCTCCCCCATGTTGAACTCCGACCACGATATTGCCTCCGATCACCCAAACTTGCCCAAAAACCAATTTCCGTTCATCATCGAACTGCACTTAAACCACACCACTAAAAAACATCATTTTAGTTTTAAAAAACATAGTTTGGTTCAGGGATTCAATTCACATTCTTAAATCGATATTTTATGAAACTCGAAATTTCCAGAAAACAAAGTTTCAGTGTAAAAATTTGATCTTTCATTTTATATACATATATACTTCATGAAGCCATTTTTAGATTGTAGCTCATGCTTAAACACAATTGTTTTGTTTTGAAACCAAAGCCCGATGTTGATTAGAAAACAAGAAATAGAGTTTTCTTGTTATTTGATACTCTGTAAACAACCAGAGAAGATGCACAAATACACACACACACACACATACATACACACAGCACTTTCAATATATACTCAAGTTTAATATCATTAGTTGTTACTCACCTTGAACATCTTGTTTTCCAAAAGTCTTGAAGTTGAAATCTTTTTAACTTTGCAAAGTTGAAAACTGGTTTTGAAGTTGATACTCGAACTCTTCTTCTTCTTGATCTCAGGCTAATATAATTTGTTTTGATTGTTTAAACTGAAGTTTGTTTGTTTATATTGAATCATGTTTAAGTTTTTTTTTCTTTCAGATGCAAATGGACGAACTGATGTGGAGATTGATATATGGAATGAAGTATACATGGTATACATTTTTTTATGCAAGTTGATATGAGTTTATAGGTGATAATGTTGGTATGTACAATTTGCTTTGCTTGTTGACTATGCAGTCTTGTTTGATGGATGCAAATCTTATTTTTGGTGGCTGATAAAAATGTTGTGATGGCTTCATTTATTGCCTTGTACAATTACACTTATTTTATTTGATTTGTACATATATATATTCATTTGTTTCTTTCTTTTTATTTGCTCACAAACTTATGCAGGCTGATACACTTGCTTTTGTGTGCTTGCATTAATTAACTTGGCTTGTTTGATAAGCCTTCATAGATATTTATGTTTTTATTTGTTCAACTTGACTATATTTATATATTCTTCTTTTATTTGAATACTTGAATATATTTTAGTGTTTGTATTTTCTTTGTTTTTATTACTTAAGAATATGAGTGAACTTCTATTTTTATTTTATTTTTCTTTTATTTCAACTTAAATATTTATTTCTAGAAGTTTATAAGTTCATTTCATATTTAAATACGTTATTATAATTTAACTAAGGTATTTATTTTATTTTATAATTTATAATGAATTTCTATATTTAATATAGATTGTTTAATTTATTTAATTTGTTTACTATATAAATTTTCTATAAATTTATCTTATGTATTTTTATATTTATTTCTACCCCAATCATTTATTTTCATATTTAATACTAATTATTTTTATATTTATTTTGTAATATAAGTGAATCTCTAGATTTCAATTTGTTATTAGATTTTTATCCAATATTTACTTTATACTTTTATATCATATATATTTTCAGTTTTATTTTTAAACCATTTTATTTACAATTTAAATTCAAATCAAATATATACATATATATACAATATTTAGATTTTAATTGATTTAACATAGAATTTATTTGAATTCGGGGAAACTCGCTTCAATTTATCAATTAATTTCACAATTTTTATTCAAAAATTCAATAAATTATCAATTTAACTTTAATTAAAATCCAGGGTCGTTATAGGCAGACTTGCGCGGAGGAGATGCACGAATAGGAGCTGGAGGCTTAGTGCTCCTAAATAACTCCAAGAACTGATCGGTAGACATATAAACGTCGTCCGAATGCGAGCCGTTGGATTGCCCAGCATCCGAGCATCGTCCTCGGCATCTTCCGGCCATTAGCTGAAAGACAAGATAAGAAAAGGATTTTAAAAAGCCAGATATCATTAATTCAATTATGGAATACTATGGAATAAAAATGCATTCCTAGACGTATTCCCAAAATTCTATCTACCCCAAAGGCACGGTGATTCAAAGATTCGTAACATTCATACAACAATTTAATGTACCGTAATATGTGTCTCTATTCTATGTTTATCATATTCTGTTCTGAACTCAGCTCTGATACCAAGCTGTGACGCCCCACTCCGAGAACCACATTAGCAAAGAGTATTAGGAGGTAACACCGTCTGCTAATGCGGAGAATAGAGCTGGTTAGGAGCGACCCTCTATAGCCTTGTCTTAATTATCTATTGAATACGCCGACAATGCCACTTCTTACTTAAATGGATCGACATGTCCAATAAATACTTCATACAAAGCCATAGGTGGCTGAGGATCTATCAGAATAAAATATAACAATTCAAATGTAATACACATCACAGAACAGTAAATCATCACATACATTTTCACATATACAGATACATTACAGAGTTTACAAAATGATACTCGATAAGTGGTAAAGCAAACCACAATATGCAGACGAGTCAAAAGAATACATATCAGAGTTAGAGACAAACATGACTACACAAAAAGCTATGACAAAAAGGAGCTAGCGGAATAGTCCATGCGGGAGCAAAATAGGCTAAGTCCAAAGTACCTAACCTAAAACATCTCGGTCTGACCCGAGTATAAAATACACGGGTCAGTCTAGCTAAACAAATCAGTTAGATAACTAAATGATAATGAACATACAAGATCAAAAAGTACCACAATTATCTCCAAAGGAGATAACCAAATCATCTAACATAAGATGAATCAAAACAACCCGCATATCATCGGCAATTCAAATAAACAAAGGATAACATATCCCAAAACAAGGAACAATATTACTCCCACTTAGGAGATATTCCAAAACCCGCCATATCGGCAATCATAAGCATTAGTGGAAACATATCCAAGAATCAATGCAACATAGCAAAGAATAGTGCCCACATAGGCAATATAAATTTCCACGGGGTAGTCGCACTCATATCGCGTAATTCCATGTAACCATCGCCGAAAGGCGCTACTCAAGGGAAATATAATAATAAAACATCGGAAAGTTACACGTGCTAAGACCAGAGTCTTTATGCCAAGTACTGTTGATTTAGTGGTATCATATGCCCAGGGGCGATACACACTAAGGCTCTACCCCCACATAGGAGCAGTTGTCCACATAGACAAAGCCAATATAATACTCCCACATAGGAGTAATTGTCCACATAGACAATCAATGACCCACATAGGTCCAGTACTGGCCGCCGAAGCTAATGTGTCATAAACTCTTGGAGAGGAACCTTAATGGTCGAATTAGGCCATCAATGAACAAAGGAATCTCAAGAGGCTGAAGGAGACTAGAAGGGCGCTGATGTTCGGCTTTAATACATTGACAAGTCATGCAATTACTCACATAACTTGCCACATCGCGCTTTATGCCTTCCCAATAATAAAGGCGATGCATATCGGCATACATCTTACTACTACCAGGATGAATAGTATACTTAGACCGATGACAGTCATCAAGAATGTCATGCCTAAGTGCAAAATCAGAAGGCATAACAAGACGGTTCTTCTTGCGAAGACACCCATGAAGATCAATGCTAAAATCCCGCAACGCCTCATCACGGGGTTCAGTCTCATAAAGCTGAATAAGATGCACAAGATCAGGATCATGCCGCTAAGCTTCGGCAAAACGATCCAATAGAGAGGGTCGAGCTTCCAAACTGAATAATACTATCGGAGAATTAGAGGATGAAGCTCGATCACGAATATCACAAAAAGATAGAGTCTCAAGAATATCCCATTCGGCAAGCATCAGAGAAACGACAGCCGAATGTCTGCGACTGAGCGCATCAGCAACACGATTACCCTTACCAGGGGTATATTGGATATCAAAGTCATAGGAGGCAAGAAACTCGAGCCAACGCTGTTGCCTCATTTTGAGTTCCTTCTGAGTGAAGAGATATTTCCAGGACTTATGATTGGTATAGAGAATGAAGCGCTCGCCTAACAAATAGTGTCGCCAAATCTTCAAGGCGAAGACGATGGCGACTAACTCAAGATCATGAGTGGCATAGCGAACTTCATTTGGACGCAGTTGCCTAGAAGCATAAGAAACTACCCGATCCTTCTGCATAATCACGACACCGAGACCACTACCACAAGCATCGGTGTAGACAACAAGATCATGATTCCCCTCGGGAACTACAAGAATAGGAGCATTAGTGAGAATTTCCTTTAATGTCTGAAAGGAAGCTTCACACTTGTCGGATCAAATGTAACGAATGCCTTTCCGAGTAAGTCTGGTGAGAGGAAGCACAACACGGGAAAAATCCTTAATGAACCGACGGTAGTAACCCGCCAATCCAAGGAAACTACGAATCTCATGAACATTCTCAGGCATCTTCCAATTCTGGATACCTTCGATCTTTGAGGGATCGACAGAGATGTCGTCGGAAGATACAACATGGCCTAAGAACTTAACCTTATTCTCCCAAAAATGGCACTTGGAGAATTTGGCTTTAAGCTGATGGTGACGAAGAGTACTCAAGACAATTCTCAAGTGATTAGCATGCTTGGCTTCAGATTTAGAAAAAACAAGAATGTCGTCAATGAACACAAGGACGAACTTATCGAGATATTCCCGGAATACTCGATTCATAAGATCAACAAAGAAAGCCGGAGCGTTCGTCAAACCGAACAGCATAACGAGCCACTCGAAAGAACCATATCGAGTGCGTAAAGCTATAAGGTGTATGCTATCTTCCAAGACTCGGAGCTGATGAAAACCAGTGGCAAGGTCGAGCTGAGAGAAAATCTTAGCGCCACTCAATAGATCGAACATATCATCGATCCTCGGCAAAGGATACCTATTCTTGATGGTCAACTCGTTAAGCTTGCGATAGTCGATGCAGAGCCTAAGAGTTCCATCGGACTTCTTCACGAAGACGACCGCGGTACCCCACGGTGAAAAACTGGATTGAATCAACTGCTTGGACTCAAGCTCTAAAAGCTGCTTCTTGAGTTCCTCATTTTCTTTTCTAGACATCCTCGTGGGAGGACGGTCAACTGGCTTCGCGCCTGGAACGAGATCGATGCGGAACTCGATCGCCCGCTTGGGTGGCAAACCCGAAACCGGCTCAAAAACATCAAAGAAGTAACAAACAATAGGAATATGAGATATATCATCATCATCTCGTGAGTCAAGAGAATATAAAGCCATTTCAGAATTATCCACATTCCGAAGAACAAGTGATAGCTGAGTAGACGAATCTAGATGTCAAACATATAAAATTCTTTCAGAACAAATAATCCTGTTATCGTATCTCACTAGCCAGTCCATACCCAAAATCATATCAAAATCCAAATAAGAAATAACGTGCAGATTCGCATGAAAAGAAAAGCCACATAAAACAATCTCAACATCATCACAAAGCATGCTAAGGGTTGCGGATCCCCCAATAGGATTTGCAATCCTCAATGAAGTAATCATACAAGAAACATCCAAAGCCAAATCATCGACGAGCTCTTTTTGTACGAAAGAATGCGAAGCACCCGTATCGAAAAGAACTCGAATGCTACGGTCATGAAATAAAATAGAACCTTCCAAAATAGATGGAGATATACCTCCTGGCTGAGAAGGACCTCCAGAAGCCTTAGCAACATAAAGCTTGCCAGACTTAGCACTAGCAGGAGCAGTAGGGAAAGTCAAAACACGGTGACCTTCCTTCTTGCAAAAATGACAGAAGAGAGGCTTAGGACAAGCTCGAATCATATGATCAGGAGAACCACAATTGAAACACTTCCGAATGGAAGGTGTTCCAGCAGATTGAGAGTTAGAACCGGATTTAACTGCCTTCTTCTTCTTAGAAGGGAGAAATCCCTGCTTATTAAATGGAAACTTCTTCTTATTGGGGTTCTTGAAAACCTCAACATCATCACCACTATCACACTCCTTCTCGATGGCCTCGAGATGAAGTGCTGAATCAGCCAACTCCTCAAAGGAAAGCTTAAGCTAGAGCATTAAAGACTTCTTAAGATATTTCTTAAGACCGGAGACAAACTTCATATTCTTCTTATACGAAGTGCTAATGAATTCAAGACCATACTTAGATAAGGCCTCGAAAGATGCAACATAATCAGAAACGGAAGACTTCCCTTGCTTCAACTCAAGGAAGCGACGGGCTAATAAAACTTTCTCAGATTCAGGAACGAATTTGAGTTCGAAGCGTTCCCGGAACTAGGTCCAAGAAAGAACAGACTCATCAAGTTCGGATATAAGAAGCTCGTACCAATCAAGGGCACGCTCTTGCAATAAGCTAGAAGTTACAAGAACTCGATCAAGGTCAGAAAGATCCATGCGAGAAAAGATACGTTCGCATCTGCGAATCCAAGCTTGGACTTCAAGAATGGACTCGGAGCCTTTGAATGGCTTTCCACCAAGATGAGCAAAATCACTGCACATGCGTGCAAAGGCAGTGTAAAGATCCTGAACTCGGCCTTCGAAAATCGGCACCCGTACTTCACTTGTACTCAAATGTCGTAGATCCAAACGCCGAATCTGGCTCCCCGGAGCTTATAACACAGTAAGTATAACAACACATCGGAATAAAGAAATGAATGATATCATATACAACTCTAATAAATACAATATCCAGAATGATATACAACAATGATATCAATATGATACAACAATACCAGAGATATGATACAATGCTACAGCGAAAATAACAGAAATGATAACTCCAAATGATCCGAAAAGGAGAATGAGTCCAACAACTCCAACATCAACTCGAACCACCATCACGATGCACAAAGATAAGCAAGTGTAGTCATTCACTCCGATGAATTGAACTAGCTCCAGATAACCTACTAAACCTGAATATCTGAAAAACCCAACTGTAGACTGCCCGTGTGGAAAATTGTGGGCACCCAGAGTTTAGGAGAGGAACAATAAACTCCGAGTCAGTCGTGGGACTGGTGTGAGCAACAAAAACAGTTTATCTTTAAAACAAACAACAATAGAATTTTTAAACATTGAAATCCGCAATACTTTTGGAAAATGAAACTACCATAAGACCTCCCGCCACACACATAATGCAAACGCAGAATTGGAGGAGATTTCTTCTTATGATAGTCAAACATGCTTACTACGCAAAATCATTGGATTATTATTATTAGTGCATAGTGTAGGAAAACATTTTGAAAGTATAATATTAATCTTAGCCAACATACAACCATTATTGTATGCCTACTATAGCTACCATCTAAACAGTGGTGACCACCATAAGTAAATGGCAGGTTCTACAACTAAAACCGTACAGGGTTCGTATTGGAAATTGGATTTCCAACAAATGGTCAGGCTAAGGAACTTCCTATGCCAGATGGGTACTCCTCTGGCGGGACGTCCCAAGAAACCAACCTTGCTCTCTGCCAACACAAGGCCGGGTTACCTCTGTAACTAGGTAACTACTACACAAAAATGCCACCCCCCGGTCCTTTGGGACCTTTATCCGAGCGCTCGATAACCAACATCACATAGTATTAAATATAGTGTGTCCACATGAGTAAGTATCTAGGCTCCATACCATGATACCACCCTTTTCCAGAAGGAAATGACATACCCTAAAGGTCGCGACCCTCATAAGCTTGCCACATCATTCCTGTTTCGACCATTTTCGGTTTGTGAGGTTCGATAAGGTCTCGTCCACAAAGCTACGCTTTTTCACAAAGCCACGCTTTGATCACAATTGATCAATAAATGATCAACACACAGCAACACTCAGCATGCCACATTACCAAATTGGGAGTATATTGCTGATAACCTTCAACTACATAACCTCTGAGCTCGTACGTCTCAGAGAAGGGTGTTAAGCTAAGAGAATAAATTCTCCGCCACCAACAGAAATGTATTTGAAAGAAATCTGCTTTATATCTCAAAGTGTAATGTCAGACATGTAACCATACAAGTCTGTTCCGGGTTTGAACAAAATCGAAGGCACTTCCGAAGAAGCCCTTGCAATCCAGGTATTCACAATCCCGATCGGATTTCCCATCACTTAGGAAATCTCTATACCGGCGCGACTCAGTGCAGAGACAATCGATAGGTTATCCTATCGTTCTTGCAAATACCCAGTCTTCACCACCGGTCTTTAAATGCTATTCATATACGACGTATCATTATTCGGAATGGGTTATATGACACAAAGGTCCTCTCTTGGCTAAACCGAATAATGAGCGTAATATTTAAAAACATATGGATAATGGAATTTCAGTTAAGTCACAACTGATTATCTAAAACTTTTCTTTCAAATGGTTTAAACACATTACCATTTTACCATTTTAATCTTTTAAACAAAAAGATTCAATTCACAAAGTTCACCCAGTTTCACAAAGATTCATTCACAGATTTTCCAAATCAATTTCCACTTCAATTGGATTAACTCATTTAAATCTTTAAATCAAAGATTTAATTCATAGCTTTCAAAACACATTTCCAAAGATTTATTCGTAATTTGGAAAACCATCTTTACTTTAAACTTGAAATTCTTTTAACACAAATTGGAAATTCATTTCTTATATAAGAGCTTTTATCAGTTGAAAACAATTAGTTTTCCAAATCTTTGAATTCAATTTCAAATATCGAATTCAAATTTAAATCAAATTATTAAGATACCAAGTTTATTAAATTATTTAAAATAACTTTTACATTTGAAACTCATTTGCAAATCTCTTAAATTTCAATTTCCAAAACTATGTGGATTCAAGAATTCAATCTTTAAAATTGTCAAAAATCTACGACTTAACTGATTTCCACGTGAAATCCATATTTGTGTGTGTATGGTGTAGTCTAGGGGTTTCACACAGTAGTGCAACATCATTCAATCATCAAAGATCAGAATATAGAAATATAGTTGATAAGCGGTATAAATTATAACGCTTATCTGTTATTCACAAATCACAGATATACAAGTTACAGATAATAATTTACATTCATCCCAAATAAATGAACTACAGTATAGATTACACACAAATCAGAATATATCACAAAGCATCACAGATCATAATATCAAGCAATTCAATTATCCAGTCAAGTCCAAACATTCACAAGTGAATTTATTAATCAACTGATTTATTTAAATCAGATGTATCGATTATTAATTCGGGTTAATTATCATAAGTTAATTTCAAATTATTTGAAATAAATTCTCTTCCAAATTTATTAGTTAACCCTTAATTATTAACTAATCATTTTAATCAATGAATCAATTAATCTTTGATTTTTAAATTAATCTTAATTAATCACCATTATTAATTAATCCTTTAATTTATTAACAAATAATTAACTCAAATTTCAAATCATCATTTAATTAATTACATTCAGTAATTATCTATTAATTACTTCTCTAAGTAATTAAACTTTTCAAAATTATCAAATGATTATTCTAAATTAATTAACTTAAGAAATTTAATTTGAACAGATTCGATTAACTCAATAAATTACATCGAATATTTAATTTCACAATTATTGTCATTAAGTAATTATACTTAATAGTTTCACAATTGATTATTATTAATTTAATCAATCTAAATTTATTGTTAAAATTTATCACATTAATTAATTGTTCAAATAATCTTAGTTAATGATTTTATTAACTATTAAATTTCTTTAATCACCTTTTAGAGAAAATTTCTCATATTCATCATTTTTGAAATAAATTAATTAACCATTAAGAATTCATTTATTAATGAATTTTAAATCATAAATCTTCATTTTTAAAGTAACACATTCCTATTTATGATTTAATGATTATTACCATATATTAAAACATTGTTTCAAGTTTTCCTTTTTATCTCCAATTTAGATTTAAAATTTAAAATAAATCCTTATTTACTTTTTTTAATAAAGTTTAAAGCAAATTTTCTTAACATTTTAAATTTACATGTTAAAAAAAATAATTGGTCATAAAGGAAATTTTAAAAAGTTTAAAATCACTTTTCTTTTTAAATTTAACACTTTAAAGTTTACCTTAACACTTAAGTTACAAACTTTAAATTAATTTCAAAATCTGGAAATCTGGTTTAAAATAAATCTTCAGGTTTTAAACTTTTTTTTTCTTTTCAACTTGTTTAAATTTCCATTTATAAATTCAATTCTATTTTAAATTCAAATTCTCCATACCTTTAATTTCTTTTATTTTAAATAAACAAATTGAATTTAAAACTTTATTTATCTTCAAAACTAAATTCTATTTCAAACTGGAATCTTTATTTACAGTTTTGTTTTAAACTCAGTTTTAAAAACCTTGTTTTCAAATTTAAATTTAGTTTCAAATTCTCAAAACAGAAAACAGAGTTCAGGTTTGAATACCTGGAACAATCTTTTTCACTCGAGGTTCCCTTTCTTTGCTTCGAGTAAATTACTCGATTTACCCGAGTACGACACAAGGGAAACAATAGTTTTTCCCAAGCAAACACTCAACCACCCAGACACCAGAACTTGTGCACGTGCACATCACCGTTGACCAGATTCCGGCATCGCCACTACTTCGAGCAAGTCGACGATCATCTCCAGATCAAGCTCCGACCACCCTAACTACGTCACCGCCTCGAGATTGAAATTCGAGCAAAAATTCAAAACCTGGAACAACAACAGGACTTCACTCGAAACCTGTCATCGCCTCAAACTCGCTGCCTCGGCCACCGGTGGACCTGAAACTCCGGTCAGCACTTCATCGACGCCTCCTCCACCATTCCCCCAAACCACGGCGAACTCGGTCGCTTGAGGACAATGCACGAATCGTAAATCTCTGACCTCTCAAAACTAGGTCACCAGACTTTAAAATCTTCCCGTCGCCGCCTCGATCGACTACACGCCATCGCCTCATTTTTCCTGGAGCCACCATAGGCTCGTCCTCCCCCACGTTGAACTCCGACCACGATATTGCCTCCGATCACCCAAACTAGCCCAAAAACCAATTTCCGTTCATCATCGAACAGCACTTAAACCACACCACTAAAAAACATCATTTTAGTTTTAGAAAACATAGTTTGGTTCAAGGATTCAATTCACATTCTTAAATCGATATTTTATGAAACTCGAAATTTCCAGAAAACAAAGTTTCAGTGTAAAAATTTGATCTTTCATTTTATATACATATATACTTCATGAAGCCATTTTTAGATTGTAGCTCATGCTTAAACACAATTGTTTTGTTTTGAAACCAAAGCCCGATGTTGATTAGAAAACAAGAAATAGAGTTTTCCTGTTATTCGATACTCTGTAAACAACCAGAGAAGATGCACAAATATACACACACACAGCACTTTCAATATATACTCGAGTTTAAAATCATTAGTTGTTACTCACCTTGAACATCTTGTTTTCCAGAAGTCTTGAAGTTGAAATCTTTTTAACTTTGCAAAGTTGAAAACTGGTTTTGAAGTTGATACTCGAACTCTTCTTCTTCTTGATCTCAGGCTAATATAATTTGTTTTGATTGTTTAAACTGAAGTTTGTTTGTTTATATTGAATCATGTTTAAGTTTTTTTTCTTTCAGATGCAAATGGACGAACTGATGTGGAGATTGATATATGGAATGAAGTATACATGGTATACATTTTTTTATGCAAGTTGATATGAGTTTATAGGTGATAATGTTGGTATGTACAATTTGCTTTGCTTGTTGACTATGCAGTCTTGTTTGATGGATGCAAATCTTATTTTTGGTGGCTGATAAAAATGTTGTGATGGCTTCATTTATTGCCTTGTACAATTACACTTATTTTATTTGATTTGTACATATATATATTCATTTGTTTCTTTCTTTTTATTTGCTCACAAACTTATGCAGGCTGATACACTTGCTTTTGTGTGCTTGCATTAATTAACTTGGCTTGTTTGATAAGCCTTCATAGATATTTATGTTTTTATTTGTTCAACTTGACTATATTTATATATTCTTCTTTTATTTGAATACTTGAATATATTTTAGTGTTTGTATTTTCTTTGTTTTTATTACTTAAGAATATGAGTGAACTTCTATTTTTATTTTATTTTTCTTTTATTTCAACTTAAATATTTATTTCTAGAAGTTTATAAGTTCATTTCATATTTTCATATTTAAATACGTTATTATAATTTAACTAAGGTATTTATTTTATTTTATAATTTATAATGAATTTCTATATTTAATATAGATTGTTTAATTTATTTAATTTGTTTACTATATAAATTTTCTATAAATTTATCTTATGTATTTTTATATTTATTTCTACCCCAATCATTTATTTTCATATTTAATACTAATTATTTTTATATTTATTTTGTAATATAAGTGAATCTCTAGATTTCAATTTGTTATTAGATTTTTATCCAATATTTACTTTATACTTTTATATCATATATATTTTCATTTTTATTTTTAAACCATTTTATTTACAATTTAAATTCAAATCAAATATATACATATATATACAATATTTAGATTTTAATTGATTTAACATAGAATTTATTTGAATTCGGGGAAACTCGCTTCAATTTATCAATTAATTTCACAATTATTATTCAAAAATTCAATAAATTATCAATTTAACTTTAATTAAAATCCAGGGTCGTTACAGGCAGACTTGCACGGAGGAGATGCACGAATAGGAACTGGAGGCTTAGTGCTCCAAAATAACTCCAAGAACTGATCAGTAGGCATATAAACGTCGTCCGAATGCGAGCCGTTGGATTGCCCAGCATCCGAGCATCGTCCTCGGCCTCTCCCGGCCATTAGCTGAAAGACAAGATAAGAAAAGGATATTAAAAAGCCAGATATCATTAATTCAATTATGGAATACTATGGAATAAAAATGCATTCCTAGACATATTCCCAAAATTCTATCTACCCCAAAGGCACGGTGATTCAAAGATTCGTAACATTCATACAACAATTTAATGTACCGTAATATGTGTCTCTATTCTATGTTTATCATATTCTGTTCTGAACTCAGCTCTGATACCAAGCTGTGACGCCCCACTCCGAGAACCACATTAGCAAAGAGTATTAGGAGGTAACACCGTCTGCTAATGCGGAGAATAGAGCTGGTTAGGAGCGACCATCTATAGCCTTGTCTTAATTATCTATTGAATACGCCGACAATGCCACTTCTTACTTAAATGGATCGACATGTCCAATAAATACTTAATACAAAGCCATAGGTGGCTGAGGATCTATCAGAATAAAATATAACAACTCAAATGTAATACACATCACAGAACAGTAAATCATCACATACATTTTCAAATATACAGATACATTACAGAGTTTACAAAATGATACTCGATAAGTGGTAAAGCAAACCACAATATGCAGACGAGTCAAAAGAATACATATCAGAGTTAGAGACAAACAGGACTACACAAAAAGCTATGACAAAAAGGAGCTAGCGGAATAGTCCATGCGGGAGCAAAATAGGCTAAGTCCAAAGTACCTAACCTGAAACATCTCGGTCTGACCCGAGTATAAAATACACGGGTCAGTCTAGCTAAACAAATCAGTTAGATAACTAAATGATAATGAACATACAAGATCAAAAAGTACCACAATTATCTCCAAAGGAGATAACCAAATCATCTAACATAAGATGAATCAAAACAACCCGCATATCATCGGCAATTCAAATAAACAAAGGATAACATATCCCAAAACAAGGAACAATATTACTCCCACTTAGGAGATATTCCAAAACCCGCCATATCGGCAATCATAAGCATTAGTGGAAACATATCCAAGAATCAATGCAACATAGCAAAGAATAGTGCCCACATAGGCAATATAAATTTCCACGGGGTAGTCGCACTCATATCGCATAATTCCATGTAACCATCGCCGAAAGGCGCTACTCAAGGGAAATATAATAATAAAACATCGGAAAGTTGCACGTGCTAAGACCAGAGTCTTTATGCCAAGTACTGTTGATTTAGTGGTATCATATGCCCAGGGGCGATACACACTAAGGCTCTACCCCCACATAGGAGCAGTTGTCCACATAGACAAAGCCAATATAATACTCCCACATAGGAGTAATTGTCCACATAGACAATCAATGACCCACATAGGTCCAGTACTGGCCGCCGAAGCTAATGTGTCATAAACTCTTGGAGAGGAACCCGAAAAATGTTAACGTGAGTCTCATACCCTACGTTCGCACTAAACGGTTTACTAACCGTTAGTCAATTTCACACTCAAAGCAGTACAAAGTTCACCTCGTCTCATCGGTAAACCAGACCCAAAGGTCAAAACGGTCAAACAAATAGATTAGGAATTAACTAAAAAGATGAACGCACGTGTTCATAGCACGCGTTTTATCTAATCATTTAATTCTCCTCCCTCTTCGCTCGGAGTGCAAAAGTTGTGTGTGTGTGTTTTGAATAGAAATTATAAATTGGAGAAACGAGACAATTTGAAAAGATCATTTTATAAAACCCGTGTACGAAGTCAAAAAGGAATCATCAATGTCAAAATGCGATAACAACATATTGGAATGGCACAAATCGATCAAAATTGGAAATCAAAGCAAATAACAAACTGGACAGAGACAAGCAGGTCAGTCGACTGGACCAGGTGGTCAGTCGATTGGCCCAGAGCCTGGAAACATTTTGTTTCCAGGTCAGTCGACTGACCCAGAGTGTCAGTCGACTGACACAGGGGTATGCAGATATCTGCCCCAGAGTCAGTCGACTGACACAGAGGGTCAGTCGACTGATACAGACCCATGCAAAATCCTGGGTCTGGTTCAGTCGACCGACCTACTGGTTCAATCGACTGAACCTGCTACCAGAGCAGAATCAGCCTAGCCCCTTTTGGGGCAATATCCGAAAACCCGGAACGGGAGCAACGAGCGAGCGACCACGGCCAAGGACTTACGTCACGCAACAACCCAGGCTTATATGGCCCTCTGAAACACTCCGCTAACATGTGCAGACATCAAAGATTGGATTTTTCACTAAAATTGGATTCCAAAACAACAAATTGGACAATTCACCAAATCGATCCAAATCGAACACAAATGAACATGAATTGATGTTAGGAATTCTTAGCCAATGACAACAAAAAGCTATAAGCTTATATGTGAGTTCAAAAATCTCACCTTTAATCCCAAAAACACAAGAGAGAGGCCACAAGCAAAGCTAGAACAATCACTCTTCAATTTCAACCCAAGGATCTTCAATCTAAAGCTCAAAATGAAACATTTCCTAAGTTAGGGTTTAGGAATTTTCTTAAATCAAAGAGGAATTAAGATGGAGAAGATGAAGATGGAGCTTACTTAAGCTTCTCCAAGAGTTTGGAGCAAGAATTTGGAGTTTTCTATTCAATCTAGAGCTTGGAATTTCTAATTCCTCTTCTCTTCCATCATTTTCAGTTTAGCTAAAGTAAAGGAAATGAAATGAGGAAGAATGGATGAAGAGAGGGGCTAAGTTAGAGTCGCAAAAAATCACAAATGCCATTTTGGACTCAATGGAAGTGGTCTCGAGTCCTAATTCGACCGTTTGCAAGAAGTAGCTTTTCGAACTCAAATCCGACTAACGACGCTATATTTAAATATAAAATCGTAAAATATGCGGGTTGTTACACTCGCTGTATCCCCGCTATGACTTTTTGCACCTTCGCCGCATTGAATCTTCCGAGCACTTTAACCGCACAGATATAGACACACACACACACATGCACGAACGCGAGCGTTGGAAGGCAGCTAGGCCTGCCTTGTCATCAATCGCCTATGAAATAAGAAGGCCATGCACACGATAGGAGGCCGAGGCGATCTGGTGGGTTGCATGACGGAGGAAGCGTTGGCGTACATACTTGGACGTGGGCCGCGCAGCGATGCAAAGGATGTAGTTCGCGATAGCGAAGCAAAGCATGGCTAACCTTCAAGTGATAATGGTGGGCGGGTGCATACCTGACTCATGAGGGAGTTGAAGTTGACTAGTGTATCAGGTGTAGATAGCGAGTTAAGGCAACAAATGAGAAATGCGAGTTAATCAATTTAACTCGCACATCTATATCAACAAATAATTATATCACACTTACATGCCTTGTTAACTTAGGAATTTAAATAATTTTTGGTTGCGAATGATTGATGTTGTTGAAATAAAATTGCATGTTATAGTTCAAGTAGTTTGGTGTTCAAATTAGTTGATTTGTGCATTTGAAATATTGGATTTGAATCGATTATTTATTATGAAATAATATGTATGTGAAAACCATCAAAATGCAATTGATTTTTGTAACTAGATCGTATTATGGTTATACATTGTTTGAGTGATCGAAGTTGTTTGAAAGCAACTCAGATCACTAAATAACTCCATATTATGGAATGATATTTTATAGAGTAATGATGGCTCTAGAAGTTGAATTTTGTTGTTTGAATTGTTTAAATGTTTTAAAGATTCTCAAAATGAGATTTTATCTATTTTGATCCTTATTGGAATTTAATTTATAGAATATCGATAAATTATATTATAATCTTAACTTATTTCTTATTTCAAAATTTCTATTTAAAGCTTTTAAAAATAAGTAATATCTATTTATAATTATTTTTTCCAATTTACCATTTATAAGTATATAGTTTGGAAATGTTTTAGAGGTAAAAGATAAGGTATGATATTATTTTAGAAAGTGGTTATGGGAGAAATAAATTCAATTTCAAGTAATTATAGTTACAAAAAACTCTTTAAATGATTTTAGAAAGAGTTCAAAAGCCTTTGGAAATTTCATACTTATATTTTGAAATAAATTATTCGTTTATAGAAATAATTGTAAGGTTTAATTATCTTAAGAACTCTTTTACTTTATTTATTATGGACTTGAGATTTTAATGAGATTTCATGCTTTTCTATGAAACGAAGAATTTTAATAAAAGATTGAGCTGTCAGATTGGTATGAGACATTTCGTACAATTCCTTTACTTATTATTATAATTTGTTAAATAAAATTTGAGTGGAAATTATTACCATTTAGAAAATACTTGAATTTACTATCTGGTATGGGACAGATAGTTAAATTCTTGTGATTACTTGAGTGATAGTAATTATCATTTAGGGTTGTATTATCTTTGGGTGTTCGGATTTTAGGTTGATAGATCCCTGAGAGACGATGACTCATTTTTCATCGACCTAAGAGTCGATATTAGAGTAGAGCTTGAAGAAACTACTTGAGGAGGTTTTATCGACCTTGTCACTCAGGGAGATACTTCTTAGATAGGTGTTAGTGACCTTGTCGTTTAGGGAGAAACTTCTTAGTGAGATGTTAACGACCTAGCCATGGCCGACGAAACTACTTAGAGAGGAGTTAGCAACCTTGTCATTCAGGACGAAACTTCTTAAGGAGGTGTTAGCGACCTTGTAGGGCCGACGAAACTGCTTGAGGAGGTGTTAGTGACCTTGTTAAGGCTATCATAATCTTTTGCGGACCCAAGATTATGATTATTTATTAGTGATGATTATTTCTTCAGAGATCTTTGGATGGATATTTAGTATCATTTGGCTCTAGAGAACTTCAATTTTTTTCACCTTATTTTTTATGATAGTCCATTGGAGACTTGATATGAATTTATAAAATGGTGATTTTGTTTGATAGGCCTTATTATGGTTAACTAGTTTTTAGGCACAATTTGAGATGACTTATTTTATGGTTAAGTCATAAATGGATTTTTAATTGATATGCCTTAATATGATTACTTTTTAAAGCATGTTTTTATTATGGCTTATTTACTATTAAGTCATGTACTTATGATATCAGTATCTCACCTCTTTATTAGATATAGTCTGACCCGTTTATTTTAAAAATACTTGGGTCAGGCCGAGACTCTATAGGTATAAAGACTCGTTGACCTTTGGATTTTATGCTAGCAATGGAGTAGACTATTTTGGCTATTTTAGTTTACTTCATCATTTTATATTATTTAGTAGTCACTATGTACCTGATATAGTACTTTGGATGTGATGTATATATTATATGGGTCTAACACTGATATTTATAGAATAACATTTTATTATATATATGATGATGTATATGATTCCACCGTGACCTGTGACTCTGATTTTGATTTATCTATATTATACACTGTTCTGAATATTTATAATCGGGATGTTTAGTAATTTGTATTAATACTGTACACGTTAAAATTTTCAGTTCAAATCCTCAAAATGTAATAAAGACATGTCAGTGTTAGTATAAAGGTATATTAACATTCGATCGCTCTTAACCAGCCATATTCTCCATGTTATTTGATGACATTACTTGTAATGTTCTTTAATAATACAGATATAGTAGTGGGGTAGTTATAGCTTGATATCAGAGCAGTGTTCGAAACATTACAGAATATAATTGACATCGAATCAAGATCTAAACCTAAACAGACTTAGAGTTTCGTCCCTTAGGTGTGCAGAGTAGAATTAGAATTTATATTCTTATTAGGAATATAAAATGATTACTGGGTAATCAACTGGACGTATTTGAAATTTTTTTGAATTTCTATATGAAGTATTATTATGAAAATGATACTAAAATTGGGAGCTCACTTTTGTTAAATAGTGAGATTTTTTTGATAGTATAAATTAGACCTTAGATGGCTTAGAATTGAATATTGTTATGTCCTGATATGTTAGTGATCAGAGTGCGCAACGGAAGCTGGAAGATTGCTTTCTACTGAAGGCGATTGTTTGTTTGTTTGATTAAAATATATGTTGTTGCATTAATGTTATTTTTGTTTAAGCTTAGTTTAAAATGTGGAATTGAATAAGAAGTTCATTCATAATATTTATAAAACCATTTGAATCTGGATGAACCCAATTATTAATAAAAGCCAGCGGTTTCTCCAAAATAGAACCGCTGGGGAATAATAAAAATGTTTAAGTAATTAATAGTTATAATATATAGTATGATAAATTATATAAATCTAATTAAATTTGGAATTGGAAAATATACTTGATAAATAAAATAGAGTATAATAAAATTTGAATGGTTGCTTGCTGTTGTGAATAATTGAATATGATGTGATGTATTATTTTGAATACAAATAATTGATAATGGATGTGTTAAATACGTAACATCATAAGTTATTTTTTTTTGAAATGGTAATTAGCACAAAACACATGTCAATATATGTTTTAATCACGCTACACAAGTTTCGAACTTGTGACCTCTCGCACCAAAGCCGAATCACTTAACCATTGGGACAATGGTGCTTGTCGGAGTTAATATTATCTAGAGTGATAGAAAAATATTAATGGTTTATTCCGTGTTAATTGGTCTGTAGAATGGTTTATGAATTCTGGTTGATATGAGTAGCTAACGTATCGATAGGGATTTCTAAACGCTTAAGTGAGGCAGAATCGACACAATATTTTGGAAATGTAGCAAGAAATGTTTTACTTAAAATTTATATTGTTTATAGAGCAGTTTGTTAACTTAGTTATTATTTCCTAAATTTAACTATTTTCAAACAATATACGCAGCCATGGGATTAGTGTGAAGTTAAGTAATGGCAAATCATTATTGATATAAAATTCTAGATAATCAACATTGCAGCCAATTGGCAAGATGAATTGCTAAAAACTTGTGGCACGATAACGTTGTATATTTATTTATAAATTAAATTTGTGAATTATATATAAAATGATACACTTGTTAAAGGTGGATTTAAAAGCATTTTCTAAGGATGTATCTATAGAAAAAATAGATTCTTTTGAATTACAATAAATGAATAAAAGTGAAAATTTCTAACAAGGAAAAATATATATAAAGAATAAAAGCTTTGAAGTGTATTTAAAAGAAATAAACACATTAGAAAATAAAATTGTAATGGGAGAATAACTATATATATAAGCATATGTAAAGAGAAATTTTGTTTTTGACTTTATAAGTTGGGTTGTTAAAGTGAATTTGAATTCTTGCAAATCTTAATTTTCAGAAATAAGATTTAAAAAATTAAATGGATTGGTTGGTAGGAGTTAAATGTCATAATGTTAAGTTAGTAAACAACTTAATGAATACAATATTAAGTATGTATCTATCAGTGCCTATGTGAAACTTGAACAAAGTGAATGTAACGATCCTGGATTTTTACTAAGTTTAAATTGATAATTAATTTAATTTTTGAATAAAAATTTGTGAAATTTATTGGTAAATCGATTTGAGTTTCTCCAAATTCAAATAAAATATGTGTTGAATCATTTGAATTTAAATCTTGTATATATGTGTGAATATATATATGTATATGTGCATATATGAGTGGATTTGAATTTATATGTATATATATATATTGGATTTGAATTTAAATTTTTAAGTTAGAAATAGAAATACAAATATATAAGATAAATTATAAATTATAAAACAAAATAATAAACACATAGATAAATTCTAATATCATGTTAATTTGAACTTCATTTATATTACAAAGCATAAGACAAAAAAAATATAGTGTACACTTATAAAGGAAAATATATATGTAATAGCTTGCAAAAGAAGATACTAGTATATATATATATATATATATATATATATTCAACTATGTACAAGCAAATGAAGATAAGTATGTAAGTATAAAACCAGACAACAAAATATAAATATCTATGTACAAATAAGGATAAGTATGTAAACAAGATCAAATTGGATAAGTATGAAAGTATATATGAAAGTACTTGTAAAACAAGACAAGCATAATTAATGTTGGCACACATTTTATCATTTCAGCCTCCATAGCTAATAAAAATATCTGTTCAAAATATTTAATAAATCTATACAGTACAATAAAAATCTTGTATCGGTAAAGAAATACAAACCTATTCACGCACTATCTTTATATATATATATCAATTTCATTTATCTCAGTTCGTCCATTGCAACTGAGTAATATTTGCAGCCACCGACTTCTGCATAGTGAATAAAAAGAAAAACATCTCTGTCCTATATTGTACAAAAATAAATAATATCACCTGTAAACTCATTTTATATATCAGCCTTCTCATCTCAGTTTCGTCCATCAAAGCTGAGAAAAATCTGAAGTAAATATCATTTCAAACTTAAACAATAATTCAACCAAAACAACACTCCAGCTCAACTCAAATCAGAGAATTAAAGAGAAAGATTTCAACTTGCAAATTTTCACAAGCCTGTTTCAACATAGCAAACTCTGTTCATTCTGGAATCAGGTGAGTAACATCACATTTTTAAAACTTAACTATGGTTATGGTTGCATGCTAGTTTTCTGTGATAAATATTGTATTGTGTATGTTTATCTTCTGTGTATATGAATGGATATATGAGTGTAGACTATTGTTTTATGCTACTACAGTTTTTTTAGATTCCCAGGTTCATAATTTAGTCAAAAATCATTATCTCATTATCTAATCTAAGTTAGGATATAAGTTTCAAACAAAATCTGTTTGATTTATCAATAATTAAAGTTTAAAAATTTGTTTCAGTTAAAACAAATTTGTGTTGTCTTTGGAAGTACTAAACATCACAGTAAATTTAAAATAAGTTAAAAATCAATTACCCTGATTCTTTGATTCAGGAATCTAAATCAAATACTGAAACTAAAACTTGATTTTTAAAACTAGAATCACGATTTTTAGTAGTGGGATTTAAGTGCATTTTTGGTTTAACCAGAAATTGGAATTTAAGGGAATTCTGATGATCTCGTTAGTCTGGGAGGTCGTGATTCTTTCTGGAGGAAGAAGAGTTGTCAGTGACTAAGGGAAAAATGGTAGAAGTAATGACAGATCACACTGGCGGCGGTGGCGACCGATTTAAGCTTTTAAACCTAGATTTCGTATGCTCTGGAATTTTTGATCATCGCGATACTCTAGTTGATCGAGTTCAATGGAATTTTGGAAGATGGAAGCTTGGATGTTGACGAAGGCTTGGCTGGAGGTGCTGATGCTCCGGTGGTCGGAGAGACGAGGTTGAGGGTTTTTTTCCGGGTTGGTCTGTTTTCCCAGTTCGAGCAGTAATACTCGATTTTTGATTTCGAGTTAAGGATGGAATTTTGGGTGGTCGGAGTTTGGTTAGTGGAGGGTCGTCGACTTGCTCGATTATCTAGAGTCGACTGGAGGAGTGCGGCGGTGCCGTACACGTGCACAGTGGAGTTTGTCTGGTGATCTGGGTGGAAGCAGAGTGAACTCGAGAAATTCTCGAGTAATTCAGCATTTTACTCGAAGTTCTCCAGTATAGGACTCGAAGCAAGCATTGCCATGGCTCGGGTCAAATATTGTTCAGGTCTTAAAACAGAAACCTGTTCTATTTTGAAAATTTTAAATTTAATTTTAAAATTTTAAATCAAGGATTAAACTAAGTTATAAAATCAAAAGTTTAGATATGAATTCAAGTTAGATTGAAACTTAGTTTGGGACTAAATAAAGTTTTTATGATTCAAAACTTGTTTAATAATTTTAAAGTGTTTAAGTCAAATTAAAAGATTTGACTTTAAAAATGGAATTTGAATTGTAAAGAAAAAAAATATTTAAGCAAAGTAATTAAAGAATTGTTATTAGTTAATGAAGTTCATTAACTAAGATTATTTAAATAATTAATTAATGTGATTAATTTTAACAATAAATTAGATTTCTTAATTTAATAATAATCATTTGTGGAATGGTTAAGTATAATTACTTTATGGAAGTAATTACATAATTAATTTTTAGTACAATTAATTGAGTGTAATTGAATTAGTTTAAGTTAATTACTTAGGAATAATTAATTTAAGATAATCACTTGATGATTTAATAAATGTAATTACTTAATGTAATCAATGAAGTGTAATTACTTACTGAAGTAATTAAGGGTAATTACTGGAAATAATTAGTGGAAGATGATTTAATAATGGAAGTAATTTGGATTCAATTACTTTGTGTAAGGGATTAATTAAAGATAATTAATTAAGGAGTAATTAATTTATTTAATGAGTAATTATGAGTAGTTAATTACTGGATAAGATTAATCAAGGGTGATTAATAAATGTGGTCTAATTAAAGATTAATTACTTAATGTAATTAATTCAAATAGAATAATTAATTAATTAATGTAATTTATTAAGAATAAATAATTAAGGGTTAATTACTTTAAATAATAATTAATTAATGTGGTTAATTAATTAGGGTAATTAATTTAAGAATAATTAATTAAAGGTTAATTAGTTAAAGTTATTATGAAATGATTATTAATTAAAGGGTAATTAATTATTGTAATTAATTAAGAATAATAAGTTAAGGGTTGATTATTAATTAAAGGGTAATTAATGATTAATTAAAGAATAATTAATTAAATGTTTGTAATTAATTAATTATTAATTATCCCTGACTAGGAATTATCCATAGGCAAATGATCTGGTTTAGATTAATCAGATATCTTAATTGGTTTCACTTATGGATGACTGTATTCTATTGAATGCTGTGAATTGTTTGATATTCTCTACTGTGTGATGCTTTGTGATGTAAATTTGTTTTAATTCAAGCTGTGATGAATGTAATTTATTTTATCTGTGATGAATGTATATTATTTATCTGTGAATTGGTAAAGGGAAGATAAGTGTTAACTCCCTTTTAGCAACGACTTACGAGTTAAAAAGCTTAAAGCCTGTGTACTCAACGACTCACGACTTAGTTGCTAAGAAGGAATCTACGGCTTGAACGACTTACGACCTACCGGATTAGGGAGTCTACGACCCAACAATACCGAGCTATGAAATGCTCTGAGTTAAGAAGACTCTCCGACTTAACTACTCAACGAGTTAAAGTCTCTACAACTTAAGAAGGTTTCGGCCTAACATGCTACGACTCATCAGGTTAACTCTTCTATGACTTAAGAGACTCAGTGACTTAACTTGCCTAGCGACCTAACTACCTGGAAGGCCTTAAGTCGTCTACGACTCATGGTTGTTATAAGTCGTCTACGACTCATGGTTTGCTATAAGTCGTCTACGACTCATGTTTTGCTATAAGTCGTCTACAACTCATGGTTGCTATAAGTCGTCTACGACTCATGATTTGCTATAAGTGGCCCGCAACTTAAGAGCTTCATGACTCAACAAAGACAAGCTTCTTACGACTCATGGTCTTACGAGATAAGAGGTGTACGACTCATAGTCCTGCGAGATAAGAAGTGAACAACTTAAGTTATGTGGCGACTTAGTGATTAAAAAGAATCAACGGCCTAACTGCTAAAGGCTCTACGACTCATGAGGTTCTACGACTCATGAGGTCTTACGACTCATGAGGTTTTACGACTCATGAGGTCTTACGACTCATCAGTCTCACGACTCATCAGGTTCAACGAGTCAAGAAGACCTACGACTCAAGGTCCTAACGACTCAACGAGTTAAGCTATCTACAACTTAAAGAAAGGGGGTTCCGACTTAACGACTCAGCGAGTTAAGGTCTTACGAGTTAAGGTCTGATAAGTCGGCTACGAATTAATACTTGTCAAAGACAGCCACAGGATGGGCCCATAACAACTATTCCTTAACTCGTCACCGACTTAACCCTATTCCTTAACTCATCACCGACCTAACCCTATTCCTTAACTCGTCACCGATCTACCCTAAGTCGGCTACGACTTAAAAACTTAGAGAAATTTCTTGAGTCCAGATCAGCTCCTATAAATACCCCATCACTTCCAACATCAAGGGGACTTTTGGCAATTCATTTCTCCAAGCGCCGTTACGCTGCCGAAGCCTCCTCTCATTCAGCAATCAAAGATCCTCAAGCATTCGAGACACTACAACAATCTTCGAGAAGAGCTCCTAACATCCTACATGGATTCGTCGAGTTTCATCATCAAAGATTGAGCTAGTAGTCAAGAGTGCTTTCATGATCAAGTTGTATTGTATTTTGAAGGATATTGTATCAAATTGTAACCGAATCAGCAATAAAAGACTATAAAGTGGACGTAGGCTCAATTACTGGCCGAACCACTATAAATCTGTTGTTCATTTACTGCTTTTCTACTATTTTCAGCTCATATTCTGTTCCCGTACCAACGGGTGGTGCTTTCACAATTCTATTACACACACCGGGTGTTAGCGTTCACTTTTTAACGTTAACATTTTGGTGCTTTCACTGAGAATTGAACTCAGGCGATCATCCACCGTTGCTTCGCAAAGATTCATAAAAAGAACCTTTTCTGAAAACCAGATCCGAAATAATGGCTCCTGGAAGGAGAGGTAGACCTATCAGATCCGGAAATGCTCACGAAGGGACTTCCGCTTCCCCAATAACAGACCAAGCAACTCCAACCGTTGGAGTCACCAGGGCTGAATTGGATGACGCAGTTTCTGGATTATACCAACAAATTGAAACTCAAAATGCTTTGATGATGGATAGAATAACTGCCCTGCTCGGGGCGAATCGTCAACCAGAAAACCATCAAATCACCCTTCCTGAAATGCCACCTTTCCAAGCTGATGGTTCTATGCTGCAACCAACTTGTCATGAACATATACCGGGGCAAACTTCCGAGGGAAGAACTGGTGTTTGCCCGGAGGTGTCTTTGAACAATAAAGAGTACCTGTCTGAAATGGTTGGCCGCATCATGAAAGAGAGCATGCAAAGGGAAGAAGATGAGGCTGACTGGGGATTCGCGCCAAGCAGAACTCCGTTTACCAAAAGGATCCTGAGAGCGGAGTTTCCAAGGAAATTTGCACCTCCTACTATCCAAGCCTATAGGGGAACCACTGACCCTAATCATTTCCTATACAAATACGATTGGCATATGACCGGTGCAAGAGCATCAGATGAGATCAAGTGTCGATACTTTCCGGTATACCTCGAAGGCGTGGCTTTACTTTGGTTCACAAAGCTTCCAGTTCGGTCTATAGATAAGTTCTCCGACTTAACGCAAAAGTTTAAAGAGCAGTTCAGATTGTATGCTTCAAAAGCTAAGGATATAATGTCACTGTCTAACCTGGAACAAGCGCCCGGAGAATCAATCAAATCTTTCTTGAGCCGTTTCAATATAGCTTTAGCCGAAGTAGAAAATGCGGAACCACGCATGATCCTGACTTATTTGATGCGAGCCATTGATAAATCGAGTAAATTTGGAATATGGCTAAAGATGAAGGAACCGAACTCACTTGATAAATTTTATAAAAAGGCCGACGAGTTCATTCGCCTTGAAAGCCTTTCTACGACGTCGAAGGTTGTTGCTGCCCAAACTAATAATAACGGTGTCCCATCTAAGAAAAGAGAATCTGAAAGTCAGAAAAGGGAGAGTGAAGGAGGAAAGAGCCAGGGAAATGAAAAGAAACCTCGCCGCTTTAATCCTTCGGATTATACTCCTTTAACTGATACACCAAGAAATATCTTTTTGGCAACAAAAGACGTTGTCCAGTATCCTAAGCCACCTGAAATGACGAAAGGTGCAAAGAGTAATGGAAAATTCTGCCAATTTCACAATCAACCTGGCCATGACACTGACCAATGTCGCCAGTTAAAGAAAGTGATTGAAGAATTGCTGGAACAAGGTAAACTCCAACAATACGTTAAGAGGAGCGGAGTCAATCCAACCTCATCCGCTCGGGGTCAACAACACCCTACCTATCAATCCGATTCTCACAACAACACTGCAGTGCAAGATTCAGAAAAGCTTGTCATTAATGCTATCATAGGGGGACCATACCCAGCAAGCAGAAGTTGGGATGACTATTAATTACCCACAAAACTGCGACTGGGGCATCTCTCACTTTCTCTGGCATAAAAATCCAAAAGCTATGAATCAAGCACAAATGGAAATCCAGCTTGGAGATTCTGAAACAACAATAACTAGCATTCATTTTTTACTTAACAGCATTGCTTGAATTTGTAAAGATAATGATGGATGTGTAACTTCTGCATTGTAAACCGCTGAGAAATCAGCGTGACTCAATAATGAAAAACTATGCATTCTGTGTTTTCTATTATAAAATGCCTGTTATATTTCGATGTGTAAATACTCTAAATGTATTGCTAAAATGTCGATCTAATACTGCAGGTCATTAAAGCAAAGCCCACCCATCGCAAAGCTAAGCGATCCTTACAAATCATTTATTAAAGCAAATTTCAAGCAACAAAAATTCCAAACTCAAATCCCATACAAGAGGAACTTCACATAAAAAGTTGACGGCTCCACCGTGTCAAGCCCTCGTTAACTGGTTGCAATCGTTGATATAAAAAGGCATCCAACCAAATAACTTGCGTTTACTCTGTGGAGTCATTCAACAGTGAAGTTTACTTCTTCGGATAAAGCAACTTACTTGCGAAAGAAAGGAAGACGCGCTTGGAAACGATGATAAAGGATCGCAGATTGGCGGATGATGATACAACATGAGCGGGCAAACGTGGAAACAGCCAAAGGGATGTATGCCTCTCAACAGGAAAGCAGGTAGATCCACTAAAGGGATACCTTCCCAAGCAGAAGGAATAAGACCCTCGCTAATTGATTGTGATGCATCCGATCAGGCAGCTTGTGTCCATCCCATGGATCCACTTGCCCCTAAGACGCAACCTTCCTGGCACACCAACCAAAGCCCTCTAACGAGGCACGCCAATAAATGGGAGTGCTTTACTCAATCAAAAAGATCGGTAGGACCACCGAAGGGGCACCTCGTTAATTAATTGCGATCGTTTGTACAAACAAACATCCAATCAAGCAACTTGCGCCTGTCCCGTGGACCCCTTCGACCATGAGAAAGTAACTTCCAAGCAATCACAAGCCCTCTTCGGAGGCACAAGCCCTCTTCGGAGGCACAAGCCCTCTTCGGAGGCACAAGCCCTCTTCGGAGGCACAAGCCCTCTTCGGAGGCACAAGCCATCTTCGGAGGCACAAGCCCTCTTCGGAGGCACAAGCCATCTTCGGAGGCAAAAGCCCTTTTCGGAGGCACATTTCACCTGTGAAGAAGTGCAAAATGCTTCTCTTCGGAGACCCACTTCACCAGAGCTGAAATGCCAAAACTGCTTCTCTTCGGAGACCAAAATTGCTTCTCTTCAGAGACCAAAAGACCTCTTCAGAGACGTACTTCACCTTGCTTGAAGTACCAAAAATAAACCCTTTACTAGGGCATAAAATCAAGACCTTCTTCAGAAGCTCATTTCATTGTACAGGAAAATTCACTTTCAAACAAGTAAAAGTGATCATTCCCAGAAGTCGAAATGTTCTTCAGGAAGAAAAAGAAAATAAAAATTTCTCCAAAGACAAGATATACTCTATTAAAAAGCAGAATAATTCTTCCCTGAAAAAGTGGAAAGTTATTCTCTAAAATAAGAGTATCGGTCTTGTGAAAGCAAGAAATATTACAATATACTTGTGGTATGGGGGCAGCATTATACAATTCAGTTACAGCAATAAAAGTAATATACAAGCGACATACCACAAGTTCATTGCAATATCACGTAATAAAGATGTGGAGTAAATGCGTTCTTGAAACACAGACAAAAAGTTTGTACAAATAGAAAGAATCGTTTACTCTACACTTCAAATGAAAAACAGATGTATTCCTACATACACAAGGATTTGTACAAGAAAAATATCTATTTATTTCAACACTATGAGAAATTTTTTACATTGTACAGGTTACAAAAAGAAGCGGAGACCGGTATCCGCACAATCCCCGGTCAATACAAAAAGCAGAAAAGACAAAATCAAACTCATTTCCCCTTCTTCCCACCCTTGGAGCTTTTACCCGGCCTGGTAATTAGCTTCGTAGGCCGTATCGGAGAAGAAGGAGAAAGAGACTCAGCCGGATCAATCTCTGCTTCATCCCCAGCAGCAGAAGAACTCTTCTTTCCTTTCTTCGAAACCGTACGCTTCCCCTTCTTCTTGGAAGAAGACTCGCTCCCCGGAGCAAGAAATGTAGAAAGCTTTGTGTCGTAGTCAAAAGACCGCTCCGGGGTCTTCTCGTTATCTTCCAGACCTTCTGCCTTCTGTTCTTCGGAAGCAGGTGGTTCGTATAAACCTTGAAGGGCTGCTATGGGTTCTTCCTGTGAACCTGGTTGAGAAGCTGGAAGAGATATAACTTGAGAAGGAGGAGGAACGACAGCTGAAGAAGGAAGAATTGGTGCAGTTTCCGGCACGACTGCTGCATAATAAAAGAAATCAAAATCAGTATTCTCCGAGAAAAAAGAAGACCGTGAATCGTCAAAGTTACCTGGAGAAGCCGGTTTAGCGAGATCAATCTCAAATTCCCGAGCTTGGAAGTCCTTCATTGCCTCTTCCTCTGTAGGGGTGGTTACAGTTTCTTTGTCAACCTTAGCGGGAGGCGTGGAATGAGAACTAGAGCCAGTAATATCCGCGTAAGCTAAAGCCGAAGTATAAGCAGGAGCAATAGGAGGTGTTTCTTTCTCAGGAAGCTTCTCTCCCGTCGCCTCGGCCCGCACTCGGATAAGCTGCTCTTTTCCTTTGGCAAGGGCAGCGCGATCGCTCTCACTTAAGTAGGTAGCTTGAAGATCTGTTTCAGAATATCCGGCACCACCAAATAAGTCAATGATTGCCTCCCATACTTCCGCTAAGGTGACTTCATATTCTGGTCCCAAAAATGAAAGGCTCCCACGCCCCAGGACACAATGCATATAAAAGTCGAACAGAGTCGCGTCAACGGTGGCTATGGTCGCCTTATGGGATTCTTCGGCTGCAGCTTTATCAGAGAAAACTTCATCACGTTCTCTTTCAGCCTTCAGTAGCTGAGATTGCAGTCTTATAATTTCTAAATCTTGAGAGCTGACTTTCTCTCGAAGCTGAACAGCATCATCGCGGTATTTTCTCGTAACCTGCTGTTCTGCTTCGAGTTTCACCTCAATATCTCTCTGAGCTGCATGGGCGTCTCGAACTTGTTTCTGAAGCATTTCTTCTTTCTGAGAATAAGAAGTGGAAGAAGTAGCAAGCTCTTTTTTAAGTCTTTCAACTTCAGCTTCGAGCTTCCCATAACCATCGCTAATGCTTTTCATCTCCGCGTCATGCTGCTTACGCCATTTGTCCCACTCGAACTTATCATTCTCCATGGTCATCATCGCCTCAAGGTTCATATGGTTGACCCTTTGAAGTTCATCAACCAGCTTCTGCCATCCAGACATTCTTTCGATGTCAAGCTTCACAGCATCGACATTTTTCAGCATCGCCTGCTTATCAATGGGGATCAAATCCAAATCAAAACGCACTCCTTTCAGACACCAATTCGGAAATCGGCTCTGGAGTGTGGGAGGACCATCTCCAGCTTGGTACTGTGGCCTATTAATAATGGTCTGGATGTCAGACTCCTTAAGGGAAGGAGAACCGGAAGATGTATTAGGAGGAACAGAAGCGGTAGTCTTTTCCGAGATGTTAGATGTGTCTTTCTCACCAAGTCTGGTACGTTTACTGGAATCATCAGAAGTGTGACTCTTCCCCTTATCGTCGTAAGATTTCCTTTTATAAGGATCGTCGCTTCTGCAGGAAGAGTCACGTCGCTCGTCCCTACTCCCATAGTATTCCTCATCTTCTCTCCGGCGACGCTCTTCATGAGCTCGCCTCTCATGAGCCTTTCTGGCAGCCCTCTCCTCATCAGTTTCTTTCACGGCACTGATATAACTCCTAAAGTCATAAGCCTCACGGCTTCCATAGCGCTGGAATTTGTTGTAGTAAGAGCCTCTTCGCCCCATCAGAGAACCTGAAATTGAAGAAAAAGACCAGTTTTAGAAATCCTCAAGTTGAAGAAGCTAAGTGCATATAAGTGCCAAAATTCTAAGTGTATGTGATGTGCAAACTACGCGCATCAGACTACAAACCACTTTTGGGTGTAGAAATGGCAATAAGTTGTGTGGAAGGCGTTGTGGTTTGTTGCAAAGAAGAAGTTGCTTCGACAACAGGAGGGACCACTTTAGAAACATCATCTTTAAAGAGCTCCTGAGAGGTTATCATGATGTCGCTCAGACTGTCGAAAGAATCATCGCCATGGTGCATGGGAGAATTATCTTTTTCAACTTCCACCTCAGCCGTCTTTTCAAGAGTGTGAAGATTTTCCTCCTCTTCAACAACCGGGGCAAGTGCTAACTTACTGGACGATCCAGCAATGTCGGTATGAGTAGAACACTTTACCAATGAAGTCTCAGCAGTAAGTTCTTGCGGTAAAAGTTCTTTAGCAGGAACAGGGGCATCTGACTCTTCAGCAGGAGAATCAGGGACTTCATGTGGCTGAGTGGAACGGGAAGGATGTAAGAGTCCAAATTCGTGGAGGAACTCATCTCTCAATAGAAATTGAACACTCCTCTCCTCGACCGGCACGGCCATAAGCCTCTCGAAGGTAGTTTTGTGACGAGTTTCCCTAGAGGGGGAGGGAGCGCTGAAACAGTAGAGAAAGAAGTTAGCATTTGACAATTTGGACTTCAAAGAATTTAGAAAAAACACAGGGAAAAGATAGATAATCGTACTTCCCACTCTCCAAATGGCGTAAAATCCCGGGGGACAACGAACAAAGAAAAACTGGCTCAGAAACCCAGGAACGCTTTCGGGAAGACCAATAATCAGTTTACGATTCCTGGCACTCCTTACAACTGTGATAGAGGGATGGTCTTTGGTCTTTGTGAATGAGCATAGAAAGCAAATTTCTCCAAAACTGGGAAAACGGTCCAGCATTCTCCTAAAAAGCACACACAGTCCCAGCAGGATGGCGTAACCATTAGGATGAAGTTGAAAAGGGGAGATAGATAATCGAAGGAGAAGTTCTCGGAGACAGTCATTAAACGGGGGAATCGCTCCACTCAAGCACATTTGGCGGTTCACTGCGATAAAGCCGTGGGGCGGCCTGTCAGCAGTGTCATTTACTCCAGGGAGCAAAGCGTCAGATTCAGCGATGCCAAACTGGGTGCATAGTTGACGGAAGACTTTATGACTCAGAGTGGTAGGAGTCCTTTCCGGGGGATCATTCAACGGAGTAGCGATTGGAAAAGCTTCTCCAGTTGGTTCCAAGTCTTCTTGATGAGATGCCATTCTACACAATCAGCTGAATGTTCAAAAGTGAAGGTGCACATTTCCTAAAAGTGTGAAGTGCTGTGCAAAACTAATGAAAACAAGAAAACACAAGTATAACTGGAATTAAACTAACTAACAATCAGTCGATTACGAGATTTCAGAACTTGTTGATACTCAAGTGTAGTGTTAATGCAGACAAATCAGTTTTAATTTACCATTACGATTTTGCTTTAATACTTCACTTGAGTTGGTTACTGTGTAGCATTTCACTCATACAGTTCATTTAATTTAATTTTCTCTTTATCAACTAATCTGTCATTCGATGTGGGCAGTCAGTGGCAGTATATTCGTCCCAGTATTCTGTGAATGTCGTGTTAAGCAGGTCATTAGCATTAAAGTCAAGACAGTGTGAGAGGTAACACAACACAGTTCAAATTCAAGAGTTCAGCCAGCTTCTGTGCAAAATCATCTAAGTCTTAAGTCGTTAAACGACCTATCATAAGTCGGAGATTTTAGGTCGTGTTAGGCGAGTCAAGATGTTCAAGGCATGTTCTCTTAAGTCAGGTCATTCAAGTCCAAGAATTCGAAGTCATAAAGTTCAAGTTATTAAGTCGTTCGGATGGGTTCGCGAGTTACGAGTTAAGGGCTATCTCATCCACGACCTAGTCATTCAGATGTGCTTGCAAGATTAAACCTTAAGTGCTAACTCGGCGACGACCTAAGAAAAATTCCCTATGAGTTAAGTCGTTGGTTGTCTAATTGTTCGAGTCATCAGCCATAACACTCAGAGATATGAAGCCTCGGTTTGAAACAACGCATCTGCTAACTCGTCCACGACCTAAGGGGTAAGCTATGAGTTAAGTCAAGTCGTCAGTCCTTAAGTCGCACTGCAAGGAAAAAGTTTCAAGTCTGAATACAAAAACGCAATGTCCTAGGTCGTTACCGACCTACGACCTACGACCTACTTAAGGTCGTCAAAAATTAAGTCGCGATTTCTGTTCAAAGGTGTTAAGCCGTTCATTCTCCCCAGTACATCAATTCGGCGAACTCCTAACCCGTTAACCCATTAGCCTCTCCTTCAACCAAAACTATTGTCCCCTCAACGCATTCAATCACCCCGAAATCACCATACACCTAGTGTAATGATATTCCATCACAAATCACAAATCAGTCAAACTGAATCGCCGCAATCCATCGTCTTGTTCTAACCGACTACCCAAAACCAGGACAAGCCGTCTCAAACCCATCAGTAATCAATTGAAACGAGGATTGCATAGAAGTACGGCATGAGAAAAGGGGGGTCGATGGTGAAAATGGGATTCGTAATTGGGTGATAATCGAGGAATGAATAGCAATCGAATCCACTTACGCAATACGAAATCGAAGATGTCTGGCGGTCGAGTAATTGAGTTTGTTTGAGAAGAACTTGAATGCTTGCAAATGACGGAATGAAACAGGTGAAGGAGAAGAAGGAACGAGCTAAGCTATTTATGCCCTGGGACAGTGAAAGATGAATCGACACATCCGGCTTACGACTTATACTAAGTCGTTCATGACCTACGACTCATCTTAAGTCGATCGAGATCTAGCACACTCATCAAGAAGCGAGCAAAGGAAATCGAAGCACACGACTTACGACTTAAGACGTATACTTCGAGGGGCAAATGTTAACTCCCTTTTAGCAACGACTTATGAGTTAAAAAGCTTAAAGCCTGTGTACTCAACGACTCACGACTTAGTTGCTAAGAAGGAATCTACGGCTTGAACGACTTACGACCTACCGGATTAGGGAGTCTACGACCCAACAATACCGAGCTATGAAATGCTCCGAGTTAAGAAGACTCTCCGACTTAACTACTCAACGAGTTAAAGTCTCTACGACTTAAGAAGGTTTCGGCCTAACATGCTACGACTCATCAGGTTAACTCTTCTGTGACTTAAGAGACTCAGTGACTTAACTTGCCTAGCGACCTAACTACCTGGAAGGCCTTAAGTCGTCTACGACTCATGGTTGCTATAATTCGTCTACGACTCATGGTTTGCTATAAGTCGTCTACGACTCATGTTTTGCTATAAGTCGTCTACGACTCATGGTTGCTATAAGTCGTCTACGACTCATGATTTGCTATAAGTGGCCCGCAACTTAAGAGCTTCATGACTCAACAAAGACAAGCTTCTTACGACTCATGGTCTTACGAGATAAGAGGTGTACGACTCATAGTCCTGCGAGATAAGAAGTGAACAACTTAAGTTATGTGGCGACTTAGTGATTAAAAAGAATCAACGGCCTAACTGCTAAAGGCTCTACGACTCATGAGGTTCTACGACTCATGAGGTCTTACGACTCATGAGGTTTTACGACTCATGAGGTCTTACGACTCATCAGTCTCACGACTCATCAGGTTCAACGAGTCAAGAAGACCTACGACTCAAGGTCCTAACGACTCAACGAGTTAAGCTATCTACAACTTAAAGAAAGGGGGTTCCGACTTAACGACTCAGCGAGTTAAGGTCTTACGAGTTAAGGTCTGATAAGTCGGCTACGAATTAATACTTGTCAAAGACAGCCACAGGATGGGCCCATAACAACTATTCCTTAACTCGTCACCGACTTAACCCTATTCCTTAACTCATCACCGACCTAACCCTATTCCTTAACTCGTCACCGATCTACCCTAAGTCGGCTACGACTTAAAAACTTAGAGAAATTTCCTGAGTCCAGATCAGCTCCTATAAATACCCCATCACTTCCAACATCAATGGGACTTTTGGCAATTCATTTCTCCAAGCGCCGTTACGCTGCCGAAGCCTCCTCTCATTCAGCAATCAAAGATCCTCAAGCATTCGAGACACTACAACAATCTTCGAGAAGAGCTCCTAACATCCTACATGGATTCGTCGAGTTTCATCATCAAAGATTGAGCTAGTAGTCAAGAGTGCATTTATGATCAAGTTGTATTGTATTTTGAAGGATATTGTATCAAATTGTAACCGAATCAGCAATAAAAGACTATAAAGTGGACGTAGGCTCAATTACGGGCCGAACCACTATAAATCTGTTGTTCATTTACTGCTTTTTCTGCTATTTTCAGCTTATAATCTGTTCCCGTACCAACGGGTGGTGCTTTCACAATTCTATTACACACACCGGGTGTTAGCATTCACTTTTTACCGTTAACAATAAGCGTTATAGGAATATATCGCTTATCGATATTGATATGCTTAAATCCGTGATGATGTGATGATTTGTAATGTTGCACTACTGTGTAAAACCCCTGGACCACACTTTTACACACACAAATATGGATTTCACGAGGAAATCGATTAAGTCATAGATTTTTGAAAATGATTTTAAATTAAATTTGAATTCCAATGGTTTGGAAATGGAATTGGGTTAATGTGAAAAGCTTTTGAAAAGGAGTTTTGAGAATAAAGTTATTTTGGATAATTTCATAAAGTTTTGAAATTTAAAATGGTTGAATCTTGTTTTGAAATTGAAGAGGATTTTAAATGGTGTATCTTTTATATATAAAAGATTTGAAATGAAAAATGGTTTTCCAAGTTATGAGTGAATTCTTTTTGAAAGTTATGAGTTAAATCTTTGATTTAAAGATTAAATGAGTTAATCCAATTGAAATGGAAATCGATTTGAAAATCTATGAATAGATCTTTGTGAAACTGGGTGAACTTTGTGAGATGAATCTTTTTGTGTAAAAGATTAAGATGGTAATTTGTTTAAACCATTTGAAGAAAAGTTTTGGGTAATAAGTTGTGACTTAACTGAAATCCCAATATCTATATGTTTTCAAATATTATGCTCACTATTCGGTTTAGCCAGGAGAGGACTTTGTGTCATATAACCCATTCCGAATAGTGATACGACGTGAATAGATATCATTTGAAGACCGGTGTTGAAGACCGGGTGTTTGCGAGAACGATAGGATAACCTATCGATTGTCTCTGCACTGAGTAGCTACGGTATAGAGACTCCATATGTGATGGGGAGTCCAATCGGGATTGTGAATACCCGGATTACAAGGGCTTCTTTGGAAGTGCCTTCGGTTCTGTTCGAACCTGGAACAGACTTGTATGGTTGTATGTCTGACATTACACTTTGAGATATAAAGCAGATTTCTTTCAAATACATTTCTATTTGGTGGCGGAGATTTATTCTCTTAGCTTAACACCCTTCTCTGAGACGTATGAGCTCAGAGGTTATGTAGTTGAAGGTTATCAATGATATACTCCTAATTTGGTAGTGTGGCATGCTAAGTGTTGCTGTGTGTTGCTGATCATTTGTGATCAAAGCATGGCTTTTGTGAAAAGCGTAGCTTTGTGGACGAGACCTCATCAAGCCTCACAAACCGGTAATGGTCGAAATAGAAAAAATGCGGCAAGGTTTTAGGGGTAGCTCCCCTAGGGTATGTCCATTCCTTCTGGAAGAGGGTGGTATCATGGTATGGAGCCCAGATACTTACTCATGTGGACACTGTAGTATATTTATTACTGTGTGATGTTGTTGGTGTAGAGGTACCTTGGATAAAGGTCGCAAATGACCGGGGGTGGCATATCTCAGGTTTACTACCCGGGAAGGGGGTAACCGGCCTTGTGTTGGTAGAGAGCCAGGTAGGTTCTCGGGGCGTCCCTCCAGAGGCGTACCCATGTGGCATAGGAAGTTCCTTAGCCTGACCATTTGTTGGAAAATCCAAAGAAACAATACGAGCCTTGCACAGTTTTAGATGTAGAACCTGCCATTTAAAATGGTAGCTATAGTAGGCATAGTATAATGGTACCTATGCTGGCTAAGATTAATATATATTTTCGAAATGTTTCCTACACTATGCATTAGTGATAATATCAAAGAGTTTTCTCGTATTAAGCATGTTTGACTATCATAAGGAGAAATCTCCCCCATTTGTGCGATTGCATTGTGTGTGTGCCGGGAGGCCTTATGGTAGTTTCATTTTCCAAAAAGCATTGCGGATTTCAATGTTTAAAAATTCTTTTGTTGTTTGTTTTAAAGATAAACTGTTTCTGTTACTCATACCAGTCCCATGACTGACCTGGAGTTTATTGCTCCCTTCCTAAACTCTATGTGATGACCCTGAACTCGGCCTTCGAAAATCGGCACCCGTACTTCACTTGTACTCAAAATGCCGTAGATTCAAACGCCGAATCTGGTTCACCGGAGCTTATAACATAGTAAGTATAACAACACAGCGGAAGAAAGAAATAGATGATATCATATACAACTCCAATAAATACAATATCTAGAATAATACAACAATGATATCAATATGATACAACAATAATGTCAGAGATATGATAAAATGCTATAGCGGAAATAACAACAATGGAAGAGATCACTCCAAATGATCTACAAAGAGAATGACCCCAACAACTCCAACATCAAGCTTGAAACACCAACACGATGCACCAAGATAAGCAGGTGCAGTCATCAACTCCGATGAAGTGAACTAGCTCCAGATAATCCACTAAACCTGAATATCTGAGAAACCCAACTCTAGACTGCCCATGTGGAAATGGTGGGCACCCAGAGTTTAGGAAGGGAACAATAAACTCCAGGTCAGTCATGGGACTGGTGTGAGCAACAAAAACAGTTTATCTTTAAACAAACAACAAAGGAATATTAAACATTGAAATCCGCAATGCTTTTGGAAAATGAAACTACCATAAGACCTCCCACCACACACACAATGCAAACGCAGACTTGGAGGGGATTGCTTCTTATGTTAGTCAAATATGCTTACTACGCAAAGAAAACTCTTTTGATATTATTATTAGTGCATAGTGTACAAAATCATTTCGAAAGTATAATATTAATCTTAGCCAGCATAGGTACCATTATATTATGCCTGCTATAGCTGCCGCCTGAGGAGATAGGTTATACAACTGCAATCGTAAAGGGCTCGTATTGTTTCTTTGGATTTCCCACAAATGGCCAGGCTAAGGAACTTCTTATGCCACATGGGTATGCCTCTGGCGGGACATCCCGAGAACTACCTAGCTCTCTGCCAACACAAGGCCGGGTTACCTCTGTAACTAGGTAACTACTACACGAATATGCCATCCCCTGGTCCTTTGGGACCTTTATCCGAGGTACCTCGATAACCAACATCACACGGTAATAAATATAGTGTGTCCACATGAGTAAGTATCTGGGCTCCATACCATGATACCACCCTTTTCCAGAAGGAAATAACATACCCTAAAGGGCGCGACCCTCATAACCTTGCCCCATCATTCCTGTTTCGACCATTTTCGGTCTGTGAGGTTCGATGAGGTCTCGTCCACAAAGCTACGCTTTTTTCACAAAGCCAAGCTTTGATCAATAAATGATCAACACACAGCAACACTCAGCATGCCACATTACCTAATTGGGAGTATATCGCTGATAACCTTCAACTACATAACCTCTGAGCTCGTACGTCTCAAAGAAGGGTGTTAAGCTAAGAGAATAAATTCTCCGCCACCAAAAGAAATGTATTTGAAAGAAATCTACTTTATATCTCAAAGTGTAATGTCAGACATGTAACCATACAAGTCTGTTCCGGGTTCGAACAGAACCGAAGGCACTTCCGAAGAAGCCCTTGCAATCCGGGTATTCACAATTCCGATCGAACTTCCCATCACTTAGGGGATCTCTATACCGGGAGCTACCCAGTGCAGAGACAATCAATAGGTTATTCTATCGTTTTCACAAATACCCGGTCTTCAACACCGGTCTTTAATTGCTAGCCATATACGACTTATCACTTATTCGGAATGGGTTGTATGACACAAAGGTCCTCTCCTGGCTAAACCGAATAGGGAGCACAATATTTTAAAACATATGGATATGGGATTTCAGTTAAGTCACAACTTATTACCCAAAACTTCTCTTCAAATGGTTTAAACATATTACCGTTTTAATCTGTTACAAAAAGATTCATTTCACAAAGCTCACCCAGTTTCACAAAGATTTATTCATAGATTTTCCAAATCAATTTCCATTTCAATTGGATTAACTCGTCAAATCTTTAAAACAAAGATTTAACTGATAGCTTTCAAAACAATTCCATTTTGACCTTTTATACAAAAGATACACCTTCCCAATTTCAAAACAGAGTTTAACAACCTTTCACAAAGATTCATTCATAATTCGGAAAACCATTTCCGATTCAAACTTGAAATTCCCTCAATTAAATTGGAATTTCATTTCTTATATGAAAGCTTTTATCATTTGAAAACAATAGTTTTCATTTCGGAAAATCTGGTTCATTTATACGAGTAAAGTTTCTGGGTTAAATTCAAATTCTCAAAACCATACTTTTGAAATGGTTTAAATTCATATAAACACATTTATAACATTTTTTACCATAATTTCCAATCATGGAATTCAATTCCAAATTTGAATTCAAATTCAAATTATTTAAATTGAAAACTTTACCAAGTTATTCAAAATAATTTTATTCTTAAAAACTCCTTTTCAAAAACTTTAACATTTAACCCAAATCCATTTCCAAAATCAATTGAAATTAAAATTTCAATTTCAAAAATATTAAATTTAAATCATCTGCGACTTAACCGATTTCCACGTGAAATCCATATTTGTGTGTGTGTAAAGGTGTGGTCCAGGGGTTTCACACAGTGGTGCAACATCATTCAATCATCATAGATCAGAATACAGAAATATAGTCAATAAGCGGTATAACTATATCGCTTATCTTTTATTCCCAGATCATAGATATACAAATTACAGATAATATATTACATTCATCCTAGATCAGTACAGATCACAACACAAATAAGGATATATCACAAAGCATCACATATCAGGGAATATCAAACGATTCAATCATTCAATAAAATCCAAACATCCATAAGTAGGATCAATTAATATCTGATTATAATCAATTTATTCCAGATTAATTACTTATGAATAACTACAAATCTTGGTTAATTAATCATTAATTAATGATAAACTATTTTAATTAATTGACCTTTAATCATTTATTAATTAACCTTTAATCATTTATTAATTAACCTTAAATTAATTAATTATCCTCAAATTAATTACCTTAATTAATAAATCATATTAATTAATTAACCTTTAAACCAATTGCATAATTAATTAACCCCTCCATTGCTTTCATTAAGTAATTAATAATTTACAATTGATTATCTTAATTAATTAATCTAATTAATTATCAAAATTAATCACATTAATTTAATTACTTAATAATTCCTAGTTAATTATCTTCATTAATTAATAACATTTCTTTAATTACTTTCTTAAGAAATTTTAGATTAATTCATTATTAATAATTTCTAATTACAAATTAATCTAAATTATTTATTTATAAATTAAATAAATCATTCTTTAATTACCTTATTAATTTAAATCATTTTATTACCTTAATTATCTCTAAGATAATTAATTTCTTTATTAATGATTTCATTAACATTTAAGTGTATTTTAAACATTGCACTTTAAATTTAAATTCAAATTCCATTTTTGAATTTAAGATTCAAAAACGTTTACCAAATTTAAATATCCACTTATAAACCTATATAAGAAAGTTCTAACTAAATTACTTAAATTTTTATTTAAAATTTAAGCTTTAAAATACATTAAATTTAAAATTTAAAATTCAAGTTAAAACAATTTATTTAACTTTTCACTCAAAATCCTTTTTATAAAAGAATTTAATCAAAATCCAATTCAAACATTTATTTGAAAACAAATTACTTTAGAAAGTTATTTGATTTAAACTTGGCCTTAAACTTTGATTTAAAACTTTTGATTTAAACCTGCTTTTAAAACCTTGATTTTAAATTCTTGATTTAAAATCCCAATTCATTTTAAAACCTTAAGATTCAAAAGTTATTCAAAACTGAACTTAACTTTTGACTTTAAACCACTGTTTAAATTATGTTTCAGATTTTAAAATAAAATTCAAAGTCTCGAAAACTGTCAGGTTTTAAAATTAAACCAAAAAACCCACTTTGAATATTTTAAAACTTTTAAGATTCAAAGCCATTTGAATCTATACTTCATACTAGATTTAAACTTGTTTAAATCTATCATCACAACTTTTAAATTCATGTAAATTTGGTTTAAATTTAAAATTACAGACAGGTTTTGTAAAACCTGCAACAAAACAAAATCAACCCGAGGCCACTGCTATTTGCTTCGAGTCCAACGCTACCTCACTTCGAGTAAACACCCGAGAACAAACCCTGCTCGTCCAAGACAAACCAAACGTCCAGATTCAAGTGTTCGTGCATGTGCACAGTGCCGCCGACCACCTCAGATCATCACCAACGATCTCCTCGCGTCAACAACCACCCAAACACCCAAATACGATCATCAGATCGTCTTCCAACTCGCGAAATCGAATTCGAGTTTCTAAACCCAAACCTGGAAACAACAAAAAAAACCACAACCATACCTGTCAACACCTCGTTCTCGCCACCTCGACCATCAGAATTTGTGCAACTCCGGCCACGACCTCGCCTACGACCAAATTTCCATTCCCCAGAATCTCATAACACTTGATCATCCCTACAAGCCGTGGCGATCGAATCACTCCACCTAGTCAAATCTAGGGTTCCAGAAGAATTCTCACAACAGCAACTTCCATGGTGATTTGCATCACCATCCACCATTTTTCATAGATGCTACGATCACCCCTCCATCATCAGGAAGGACCACGAGCCCTCCGATCAACTTGATCGCCAGAAAAACCAAATATTCCCATCCCAGTTCAAACCCAAACTGCTACTTCAATGCTTAACTAAAAATAATAATTCTTGTTTCAAAAATCAAGTTTTATTGTTAGCTTTTAATTCATATACCTGAATTTATAAATTGACAGGTTCGAATTTTTGACAAAATTTGAGTGGTGCTCAAGTTTTCTTGATTTCCAGAAACAAGATGAAGTTGTTTTAGCTCAAATTGATTTTTAAACTTTAATATATACCATAACAAACAAATCTTATTTTGATCTCAAGTTAAATCAGCAAGTAGAACAAATAGAAAAGATTTTTGAAATAAAGAATCTTGTGTTTAGAAGTTAAAACAGAGAACATATATGAGTATCTGCCTGAACCCAAATTCTCCCATCATTCAAATTCAACCAGAGAGTTCATATGTACACCAACAGATATTCATAGATGTAAAGGCAACAAATTCATACAAAAAAATATGAAAATATATGTTACTCACAGATTTCCAGAAGAAGAACAGAGAGCAAGCCAATAAATTTGAAATTCTGGAAATTTGTTTTTGATTTAAATCTACATAGGATCATGATCTTTGTTTGATGCTTTTAAGTTAAATTTTGTTTAGGTTTGAGATGGAATGACTTCAGATTTGCTTAGCTTCTGGTGGACGAACTAATAAAATGAAGAAGTTGATATAAAACAGGTTACAGAGTGCTGTTATTGGTACAAGGTAATATTATTTTGTACAAGTGATACTTGGTTTGGTCAGAGATATTTCATTTCTTTGGAGGCTGAAAGCAAATTTGAATAGATGGCATTTAATGCTTTGGTACCTTATCATGTTTACAATGCTATTTCTTTTATTTTGCATGTACAATCTTGCATGTATTTTATTTGTTTGACTTATTTCTTTGTTTCGGCTCTTCATTTATTTATATCCTTTTTATGTTTGGATGTGAGCTGAAATGATATGGTGATGGCTTGTATTACTTGTTGTTGTACAAATTTATATATATTTATCTACTTGCTATATCTTCCTTTGCAAGCTATATTTTATTTCCTTCATTCTTTTACAAGTGTTTCATGCTTATGTGTATATACTTAAATTTATTTGTTCTTATGTTTATTTGTTTCATTACTTTATAATGTAAATGAACTTCTATTTTATTTTACTTTTATTTTTCTTTAGGTAATATTTCTAAATAAATTTTCTATTTTAATTGTTGTTGTTAGATTTTAGTCAATGTGTTTACTTCATTTTTATATGTGTATATTTCTATTTTTTATCTATTTATTTCCATAATTTATCCTTTATTCATTTCTATTTCTAGCTCAAATATTATTATTATTTTTATTTAATATTTATTGTCTTATATTTATTTTCATTTATTTCTATTTTTAACTTAACCATCAATTCTAAAATTAATATTATTTATTCTCATACTTGTGTTCAATGTTTATATTGTTATAATTTATTTTCAAACCATTTATATTTAAGATTTTAAATTCAAATTCAATGTATATATATACATATACAAATTAACTCATATATCACATATACATTCATATATACACATATATACACAATATACAATATTTTTAAATTTAAATTGATTTAATATATTGTTATCCCACTTTTTGGCAAAGCTGAGATACCCAAAAATTAACTGAAATCAATATTAACCAACCATGAATATTAAATATGCATTGCAGGATGATCATGGATATCGATGAATTTTGTCCGAGCTCGGATTGGGCTGTAATTGACAAGACATGACTTGCCAAGCCGTGAGAGCCAGCGTTTCAGATTTCAGGTCAATCGGAGTTCGCATGAATGAGATATGATCGATTCAAGTTAGGTACAAGGTGGTGTTCGAATCCATCAGAAAACCAAGGTGACGACCTGTTCGAATCGATCAGATTCGTATCCATCAGAGAGGCATCGTCAAGTTCGAATCCATTGGAGCTTGGCAACTTCGAATCGATCATCTTCGAATCGATCAGGTACGGGTCAGACCGCGGTCGTGGAGTTCGAATCCATCTGTTCGTATCCCTCACCACACCTTGGTTCATACCCTTGGGCTTCGTATCGATCAGAATGGTCCAGGCCTTCGTATCCATGAACTTCGTATCGATTGACTGATGATTAGTTCGAATCGATAAACGAGGCATTCGTTCGAATCCATCAGGAAGCGTTAGCTCGTATCCATCGCAAACAGTATCCATTGAATGGGTCTTCCTCGATACGAGCTAAGCTGCTAATCTCGATACAAACTATACGTTGAAAGTTGATACAAAGCATGCGAAGTTGACTGATTCAAATTAGATAACAATGCCCGATACAAGCAAGGCGAAATCCATGAATGCAAATCGGTCAATACGCCACTAAAACCGGATTGACCAGGAAAACCCGCTCCATATCACTCCACGTCATTGCACGCGCACGTGCTTCGATCGAGTCGAAGAAGGGGATACGAAACATGGATTCGAACTCAGCAGACCACGGAAAACATAGCCTTGAATCGATCATAACTCCTAAACCATAGATCCAAATGCAACGAAATTTTCAGAGTAGCTTCCATGCAAGGTAAAGAGCAATCCTGCCAAGTTTCAGCTCGATTGGAGCATTTCTTGATCGATACGAAATTGATTCGAATCGATCACAGATTGAGTTGAAACTTGGTGGGACCGGTCGCGTGGACCCCCTCACGTGCCAGAAGAAGTCTCCTGAAGTTTGGGCGAGATCTGAGCCTCCTACGCCTATAAATAAAGCCCCAGAATCAACAGAAAAGGGGGATCTTTGAGCGATTCAACGTCCAGACTCTGCCGGATTCAACTCTACTCCTTTCCATTGCTGTTATATTCAGATCCATTCATTATACTTGCTGTAATCATCTGTAATCGGTGAAGAACATCAATAAAAGATAAAAATCCTTGAAGTGGACGTAGGCCGGAGATAGCCGAACCACTATAAATTGCATGTCACTGTTCAATATTTCTGGATCATTGTTTGTTGCTTGCTTAGATCTGATATTTGTGTCTGAATATTGCTGATTTGTATTCACACACTGGTGCTTTCACAACACTTGGGGTTTGTGACCATTTTTGGTGCAAACACTTTGGTGCTTTCACTGAGAAGGACTAGCACCCGCTACACCAGATTCGAAGTTCAGATTTGAAAACTCGAAGATTTGAAGACAATGACTCGACAAACAAGTAGAAGACAAAGAGCTGAGAGAAGCCATCAAGGAGGAAGTCAAGAGGCATCCTCTGGTGCTGGAGAAGAGCCGGCTTCGATCTACATCACTAGAGACGAAATGGAGACCATGACCAATCTGATGCACGAAAGAATGATGAAAAGTCAACAAGAGATGCTGCAGAATTTCTTTGAACAGATGAGAGCTGCAGGGACGCAGAGCCTAGGACCAGCTACAGCGGCTATGAATGTGGAACAGGGAGCTGGGACTGCGGAACTTGATGAGGAACAGAATGCAGATCCAGTGGACAATCGACAAGGACTCGGGGGCAGACCCACGGGATCCGACACTGGAAGGCCGACAGACGGAGCTCAACAAGCTAGGGCCAATGCTGATACTAACGGGCCACACGAAGAGTACATACCAGAATACCCTTCAAGACCAAGAGGGCAACCCCAGGATGGAGATGAAAAGATGGCTGGACTAGTGCGACGACTCATGAGAGGAGGATTGTCTATCGGAGGATTGGAGGAAGTCAGTCGGAGTCCGTTCACTCCAAATATCAGGAATGCAAGGAACCCTCCAAAGTTCAAACTGCCGACGCTGAACCCGTATGACGGAAAGTCAGACCCGACCATGCACGTTACCAGATACATCAGGCATATGGAAGTGCTGGGGGCATCCGAGGAAGTGATGGCACGATGCTTCCCTTTATTTCTATCAGATTTGGCTGCGCTTTGGTTCAGACAACTAGAGACTGGATCAATCAGGACATGGGGTGAGCTAGTGGAATGCTTCATGAGACAGTTTAGGGTCCATGTGACGCGACCCAAGAGTGTGATGACTTTAGCCTCGATAAAGCAAAGGACCGGAGAGTCCATAAAAGATTTTCTATTGCGATTCAATGCAACGGTGGCTTCTGTAGATCGCCCGGATCCATCAATGATTTTGATGGCGGCAGTAGCAGGAATTGCAGAAGGCACCGAATTCAAAGATTCTCTGACCAGAGATCCACCGCAAGATCTAGGGGAATTCTATCATGAAGCTGAAAAATTCATTCGACTAGAGGAATCCCGAGCCGAGAGGCAGGAAATAAACACTACACGAAGCGAAGGAACCGCAGGAGGACAATCTGGAGTAGACAAAGGCAAGAGAAAGCAGGACGATGCACAGGACGGTCCTGATAAACGGAAGAAATTCCGGGAACCCAGATTCAGGCAATTCACAGATTTGACGGCAAGCCTGGAAAGGATTTACACTGAAACTCGGGGGCAACTCCCCTATCGAAAACCACCCAGGAGAGATCCCACGGAGCGGGAACGCAGGACTGGAAAATACTGCCTATTCCATGAGCTGGATGGACACACTACCGATGAATGCCGCCACCTAAGGGATGAGGTGGAAGAACATGCCAGGAATGGTAAACTGCCACAATATGTCAGAGAACGGGCAGCAGCGGTAAGGCCTGAACAACTACCGCCTCCAACTAACAGAAACGATCCTGGATCGGGATCACGACTCATCATCAACTGATTAAGATGGCAAGGGCCAAGTTCGAGATCTGGACTTCGGCCGAATAATTTCATTAGATTTGCTTTCAAAATAAAACGGCTATTCCACTCACTCATGTACGGGAACCAGAGAGACCCCTAGGCATGCTCTGAGATGGTATAGACCGTTCAGCCCGGAGAGGCATTGTTTACTTTTTCCCTGATGTTTGAGATTGAACATCTAGGGTCTGAATTTAATAAATAAACTTGAATTTCCTGAATAAGCCTTTGACCAGAGAGTTAAAGGACGAATATTACGTATTAATACAAAATTATGATCGCTTTATGACCCTACCCGGAGAGACGGGGTCCGGAGTGCAAAAAGTGAGTTGCTTCGCCGGAGAGCGACAGGATCGACTCGCTTAAGCGTTGTTTCCCCTTCACCGAAGTGTGACAGGATGGGATCCAGCAAGGGCCCGGAAAGGCTATGATCGGCCGACGATTTAGGCCAAGATATCGCTTAATGTTCAAATACACTGAACCGGAGTGCAAGAAGTGGATCGCTTCGCCGGAGAGCGACAGGATCGACCCACTTAACGTTGTTTCCCCTTCACCGGAGAGTGACAGGATGGGATCCAGCAGGAGCCCGGAGAGGCTAGGATCGGCCCAGAACGGCCAAGACATCGCTTCACGTCCTAACTGGGGCCAGAGTGCAAGGAGTAGAAAGCAATGCCGGAGTGCAAGAGGATCTTCCTATTCAACCGCTAAGTCTAGAATGGGCTTCGCAAGGGTCCGGAGCGATCGACAACAGTCCGGAGAGACTGTAGAATTTCATTCTTAACTTCCACTGGCAGAAATTGATAATGCTTCGGCTTCGAACAGCCATGAACTCGATTGAAAATATCATAAGATTCGAATGAAACCCGAGCTTACTACATTCGAATTGAGGCTAATCAAAACACACCTTTTACCAAAAGGCATGTTTTGGGGGGCAAAATGTTATCCCACTTTTTGGCAAAGCTGAGATACCCAAAAATTAACTGAAATCAATATTAACCAACCATGAATATTAAATATGCATTGCAGGATGATCATGGATATCGATGAATTTTGTCCGAGCTCGGATTGGGCTGTAATTGACAAGACATGACTTGCCAAGCCGTGAGAGCCAGCGTTTCAGATTTCAGGTCAATCGGAGTTCGCATGAATGAGATATGATCGATTCAAGTTAGGTACAAGGTGGTGTTCGAATCCATCAGAAAACCAAGGTGACGACCTGTTCGAATCGATCAGATTCGTATCCATCAGAGAGGCATCGTCAAGTTCGAATCCATTGGAGCTTGGCAACTTCGAATCGATCATCTTCGAATCGATCAGGTACGGGTCAGACCGCGGTCGTGGAGTTCGAATCCATCTGTTCGTATCCCTCACCACACCTTGGTTCATACCCTTGGGCTTCGTATCGATCAGAATGGTCCAGGCCTTCGTATCCATGAACTTCGTATCGATTGACTGATGATTAGTTCGAATCGATAAACGAGGCATTCGTTCGAATCCATCAGGAAGCGTTAGCTCGTATCCATCGCAAACAGTATCCATTGAATGGGTCTTCCTCGATACGAGCTAAGCTGCTAATCTCGATACAAACTATACGTTGAAAGTTGATACAAAGCATGCGAAGTTGACTGATTCAAATTAGATAACAATGCCCGATACAAGCAAGGCGAAATCCATGAATGCAAATCGGTCAATACGCCACTAAAACCGGATTGACCAGGAAAACCCGCTCCATATCACTCCACGTCATTGCACGCGCACGTGCTTCGATCGAGTCGAAGAAGGGGATACGAAACATGGATTCGAACTCAGCAGACCACGGAAAACATAGCCTTGAATCGATCATAACTCCTAAACCATAGATCCAAATGCAACGAAATTTTCAGAGTAGCTTCCATGCAAGGTAAAGAGCAATCCTGCCAAGTTTCAGCTCGATTGGAGCATTTCTTGATCGATACGAAATTGATTCGAATCGATCACAGATTGAGTTGAAACTTGGTGGGACCGGTCGCGTGGACCCCCTCACGTGCCAGAAGAAGTCTCCTGAAGTTTGGGCGAGATCTGAGCCTCCTACGCCTATAAATAAAGCCCCAGAATCAACAGAAAAGGGGGATCTTTGAGCGATTCAACGTCCAGACTCTGCCGGATTCAACTCTACTCCTTTCCATTGCTGTTATATTCAGATCCATTCATTATACTTGCTGTAATCATCTGTAATCGGTGAAGAACATCAATAAAAGATAAAAATCCTTGAAGTGGACGTAGGCCGGAGATAGCCGAACCACTATAAATTGCGTGTCACTGTTCAATATTTCTGGATCATTGTTTGTTGCTTGCTTAGATCTGATATTTGTGTCTGAATATTGCTGATTTGTATTCACACACTGGTGCTTTCACAACACTTGGGGTTTGTGACCATTTTTGGTGCAAACATATATTTTTATTTGGATTCGGGGAAACTCGCTTCAATTTATCGATTTATTTCACAAATTTTATTCAAAAATTCAATAAATTATCAATTTAAATTTATATAAAATTCGGGGTCGTTACACTCTGGGTGCCCACAATTTTCCACACGGGTAGTCTAGAGTTGGGTTTTTCAGATAGTCAGGTTTAGCAGATTATCGGGAGTTGGTTCAGTTTCTGGAGTTCATGGACTACACTTGCTTATCTTTGTGCATCGTGATGATGGTTCGAGCTTGATGTTGGAGTTGTTGGACTCATTCTTTTTAAAGATCATTTGGAGTGTCACTTCTATTGTTTCCGCTGTAGCATTATTTGTCTTTGATATTCTTGTATCATATAGATATCATTGTTGTATATCATTTTGGATATGGTATTCATTGGAGTTGTATATGATATTATCCATTTCTTTCTTCCGCTGTGTTATTATACTTACTGTGTTATAAGCTCTGGCGAGCTGGATTCTGCATTTGAATCTGCGACATTCGAGTACAAGTGAAGTACGTGTGCCGATTTTCGAAGGCCGAGTCAGGATCGTTATAGTGAAGCTTGTGGACTGCAATGTAATGTTAAGTTAGTAAACATAATGTACCACAATCGGGATAAGGCTATTTTTTTATAAGCTCAGGTATAGCAGAAATACCTCGGTGAGTGTTAAGCAATGTCGACGTAAATCTTGAAACTTGAAACTATGTGATAAAATATTTTTGATCAAAGTAACCGTGATCAATCTGTCTTTTATAAGTAAAAAGGATACTTATTTTCTGTTTGAGTTATTAATGTTCATTTGAATAGTAATTCTCCTTTCACATTAATTTTTTAGCATCTTGAAATTTACTTAAGCTTTCTCCATAATCTGCAAAAATTCTAGGTAACTATATAATATTAAACTTGTGCACGTGCTCAAATAGTAAGCTACTATTGTTGAATCTTAAAAGTTTCAATTTATGCTTAAATTAGCTAAGTTCTATTTTTATTTTAAAAAGACATCCCCTTCATACTATATAGTACTTTTGCAAGTTTTAAAGTGCTTTTAATATTTGTTCCTTCTAAAGAAGGTAACAAAATGAAGAGCCATTGCTAGTTTTAGACTTTTATCATTTTTACGTACATTTTAGAATAAGAAATGGTTACATTGAAGTTTGTTCACATACTACCAACTAGATGAATGTACTTACTATTAATCTGGGAACTATGCAAAGACTTGTAACAGTCAAACTAAGAATGTGGTTGTAGTGGAATAGTTCAATGTATCAATGATGCTTTTATTGGTAAAGTGGCAGCTGATGTCAATTATTGTTAAAGTAGATGTCCGTAGTTTGTTCATGTTTTTATTTGTATCTGAAACTTTGAATTATATTTTTTACAAATTTTAAAGTTATTTATTGGAAAAAAATTGCTTTAAATAACAATGCAACAAATATAGCTTATTGCAATGTTTGTTTCACAACGTTTTTGTAGAAAACGTTGTAAATATTCATGTTTTACAATGTTTTCTAAAAAAATTGTAAAACACATCCTTTTTACAGTGTTCTTAAAGAAAAGGTTGTACAACATGACCTTTTACAACGTTATCTCCAAAAATGTTGTAAAAAACTATCTTTTTACAACTTTTTCATGAGGTTTGTTAACTCCTCTTTTAAAAGCGACCTAGCGACCTAACTTCACAAGCAACCTAGCGATCTAATGACTTAACGAGCTAAAGGTTCTGGAGATCATAGCGGGTTAACGACCTAAAGCTCCAGCGACCTAACGACCTAAATGTATAAGCGACCTAACGACCTAAAAGTATGAGCGACCTAACGAACTAAACAGATGACGACTTAGCAACTAGCACAAGCCAGAACGAGCTAGCGACCTAAAGGATGCAGCGACCTAGCGACCTAAAAGATCCAGCAACCTAGCGAGTTATCGCAAAATAAAGCCGCTTGCTTATAGGCCGCTCCCAACTTTAAGTCGCCAACCATTTTCTCTAGGTCGCTCATGACCTAAACAAACCAAGACAACTTTTTATGCCGCTTCTCCCCTAGGTCGTTCACGACCTATGACCTACCAATGTGTTCAAGTGATCAAGTGCACCCCTGTTAAGCCGTAAACCGTGCCCACTAGGTCGCCCACTACCCTAGGTCGCTCACGACCTACGGCCTACCCCTAGGTCGCTCACGACCTACAACCTAACTCCAGTTTCTCCCTATAAATACCCCACCAACTCCAACTGAAAGGGGACTTTGGACTCATTTTTGGAACGCCTATACTCTGCTGTTTTCTCAACTCATCCGACACTTCAAACACAAAAGACGCTTCAACGAACTTCAAGAGGAGATCTAACACATTCAACATGAATTCGAAAGATTCTTCTACATCGGAGTTCTAGCTACTTGTCTAAGTGGTGTTGTAATCGAAGATTGTTGCAAAAGTTGTAATTGAATCAGCAATAAAGGAGATTAAAGTGGACGTATGCTAGATATTAAGTCGAACCACTATAAAACTGTTGTCTTTTTACTGCTTTTTGTTATTTCTCTGCTTATCTTTTGTTCCCATACCAACGGGTGGTGCTTTCACTTTTTCATCACATACACCGGGGTGTTAGCGTTCAACTTTTAGCGTTAACATTTTTGGTGCTTTCACTGGGAACATCGAACTCAGGAGTGTTCTCACCATTGCTTCGCAAAGATTTGTTGAAAGATTCTCCTTAAAAACCAGAAGTCTATCTGAAATCATGGCTCCTGGAAGAAAGAGTAGATCTACTAGATCCGGAGATGTTAACGACAGGGCTGCTTCCTCTCCAGCGCCAAATCAGGCGACTCCTGCTGTTGGAGTCACAAGAGCTGAACTTGATGATGTTGTGTCTGGGTTATACCAACAAATGGAAGCTCAAAATGCTTTGATGATGGATAGGTTAAACGCTCTGCTTGGGATGAACCGACAACTAGAAAAAAATGAACCAACCTTTGCTGAAGAAACTCATGATTCCCAAGATAAAGATATTCCTCAAAGAGCAGCAGGCACCACCGAAGGGGCACCTCCCTAAGTTGGAGGATCAAGGCCGCAGCCGCCTCTTCGCGAACATTTGTTCAGACAAACTTCCGAAAAAGTGCCTGACGTCTGCCCGGCAAGGCCTCTGAACGATGAAGAATATCTATCAGGCATGGTTCGCCAAATCATGAAAGAAAGTATGCAACGGAATGAAGATGAAAATGACTAGGGATTTGTTCCAAGCAAGACTCCGTTTACCGAAAGAATCCTAAAAGCTGAATTTCCAAGGAAATTTGTTCCCCCTACTATCCCAGCTTATCGAGGGACAAGCGACCCTAATCAATTCTTGTACAAATATGACTGGCATATGACTGGTGCCAGGGCAACAGATGAAATTAAATGCAGATATTTTCCTGTCTATTTGGAGGGAGTGGCTCTACTCTGGTTTACAAAGCTACCGGTCCGATCTGTGGATCAATTCTCTGACTTGACTCGTAAATTCAAGGATTAGTTTAGGTTGTACGCTACAAAGGCCGAGGATATAATGTCACTGTCTAGCCTCGAACAAGCTTCCGACGAATCTATCAAATCATTCTTGAATCGCTTTAACATAGCCTTGGCCGAAGTAGATAATGCTGAGCCTCGAATGATTCTAACTTACTTGATGCGAGCCATCGATAAAACAAGTGAGTTCGGAAAATGGTTGAAAATGAAGGAACCAAATTCACTAGAGAAGTTTTACAAGAAGGCTGACGAATTTATGCGTTTGGAAAATCTTTCTGCACCAGCAAAGGTGGTTGTGGCTGAAATTGAAAACAACCATGTGACTGAAACTTCTAACAAGAAAGAATCTGGTGGTCAGAAAAGGGAAAATAACAGTGGGAAAAAGCAGAAGGATATGAAGAAACCTCGCCGTTTTTCGGGTTTTACTCCTTTAACCGAGACTCCAGAGAACATTTTCTTCGCAACCAAGGATGTTATCGAGTACCCTGAGCCACCTAAGATGAAGCTTGGAAAAAAATTTGTACCTAATGGAAGATTCTGTCGATTTCATAATCAGCCTGGCCATTATACTAATGAGTGTCGCCATTTGAAGAATTTAATTGAAGAGCTGCTACGACAGAATAAACTACAACAGTATATCAAGAGAAACAGAAGTGATCCTGCCTCATCTACTCAGGGGCAACAACTTCCTGCTCGTCAATCTGGCTCGGGTGAAAAGGCTGTGGTGCAGGAATCTGAAAGGCCTGTTATTAATGTAATCACGGGGGGTCCTCACCCAGCAGGCAGAAGTTGGGGAGAAATGGAGCGGTATGCTCATGCTCTGAGACATGCCCCGAAAGAAGAAACTGTTTTTGTTTTGGAAGATGTTGTGCCTTCAAAACAGCAAAGAACTTGTCACGATGACATCGTATTTAGAGCTAGAGATTCTATGGGAGTCGAGGCTCCGACCATGGATCCATTGGTAATAACCGCCGGTATCGGACCAGCTATTATGAGAAGAGTGCTTGTCGATTGCGGCGCTTCTTATAATATCCTCTTCAAAAAGACTTTTGATCAAATGAAGATTCCGATGGCTGATATTAAAGCTTCTTCGCAAAAGATTGTTGGGTTCACTGGGGAACCGAAACAACCTATCGGAACCGTCGACTTATTTGTTGAACTTGGTGAAGGGGAAAGAAAAGTGGCCCGTAAGCAAACTTTTGTTATTTTTGATGAATTTTCTGCTTATAATGCCTTCTTGGGACGACCAACTCTTGCTGCATTCAAAGCTATTCTCGCCCCATGGTGCCTGACTATGAAATTCCCCACTGATAACGGCGTTGGTGTTTTGAAGGGAGACCAGGATGTTGGGCGGGAGTGTTATCTCATAAAGTTGCGAGAGGCGATGAAAAGAGAAATGGGAAAGGGTGCGGCAGCTCCGGTCCGCATCAAAGAACCCACCTTGTAGCAAATACGGGGTGGACCCTGCACTGGTGAGCATAGTGGTGCACGAAAAGAAATTGATCCCAGAAAGACCAGTGCAAGGGAGAATAGAGTGGTGCCGGTAGAAGTAACGGTGTCAATACCTATTGACCAGAAGGATCCAAACAAGGTGCTAAATGTAGGTTCACAACTCAGTGTGACAGTTCAGAATATGCTAGTATCATTCTTGAAAGCAAACCTGGATGTATTCGCTTGGAGTCATGTTGACATGTGTGGGATATCTCCAGAAATCGCAGTACATGCCTTAAATATTGATCCAAAATTCACACCCGTAAAGCAGAAAAGAAGAACCCAAGGTCCTGAAAGGTTAACAGCATTGAAAGAAGAAGTAGATCGGCTCATGGAAAATGGCTTCATCAGAGAATCCACTTATCCAAATTGGGTTTCTAATCCAGTGTTGGTTAAAAAAGCAAATGGAAAGTGGAGAGTATGCATCGATTTTTCAGAATTGAACAAAGCATGTCCCAAAGACTGTTTCCCGTTGCCCAGAATCGATCAGTTGGTGGATGGAACAGCCGGGCACAAATTATTGTCTTTTATGGATGCTTACTCAGGATACAATCAAATCATGATGCATGAGCCAGATCAGGAGGACACGAGCTTCATCACTGATGTTGGTCTTTACTGCTATAAAGTCATGCCCTTCGGATTAAAGAACGTAGGGGCAACCTATCAGAGACTCGTTAATGCCATGTTCAAGCCTCAAATTGGCAAGACTATGGAAGTATACGTTGATGATATGTTAGTGAAATCAAAGAAGGCAGTAAACCACATGGACCATCTGGCAGAAATGTTCGCGATCCTCCGAAAGTATGGAATGAAATTGAATCCTCTGAAATGTTCATTCGGGGTTGAGTCCGGAAAATTCTTAGGTTTCATCGTGAGTGCTAGGGGCATTGAAGCTAATCCTGCTCAGATCACTGCCTTAAGAGAAGTCAAACCTCCTAGAACAAAGAAGGAATTGCAAAGCCTCAACGGGAAAGTCGCTGCTTTGAGTCGATTTATTTCCAAGGCTACAGATAAATGTATTCCCTTCTTTGATGCTCTGAAAAAAGGGAAAAAGAATTTCGAATGGACTCCTGAGTGTCAAAAAGCTTTTGATGAGCTAATTCATCATATGGAAACGCCTCCAGTACTTTCCAAGCCCAACAATGGTGAAGATATATTCATGTACTTAGCAGTTTCATCTCATGCTCTCAGTGCAGCGTTGGTACGAGAAGACGCAAAAGTTCAACGTCCAGTTTATTACATCAGCAAAAGATTCACTGGGGCAGAGATGAATTATTCAAAGATAGAAAAGCTCGCCTATTGTCTATTGATCGCGTCCAGAAAGTTGAGGCCATACTTCCAGGCTCATCCTATTAAAGTCCTCACTGATCAACCTCTAAAGCAAGTCTTATTCCGCCCTGAAACTTCGGGTCGTCTTCTGAAGTGGAATAATGAACTCAGTCAATACGATATCACCTATCATCCCCGAAGAGCAATCAATGGACAAGCCTTAGTAGATTTCATTGCGGAATGCATAGATAAAGGTGGCAGTGAGGAACAAGCAACTGAAGATATCCCGATCCGATGGAAATTATATGTTGATGGTGCAAGAAATGACTATTGTTCCGGAGCTGGGGTTGTGCTTGAAACCCCCAAAGGGCGGTTATTGTGTTATGCATTGAGATTGGAATTTCCTTCAATAAATAATGAAGCCGAATATGAAGCTCTTATTGCCGGTCTGAGGATTGCTAAAGAGCTGAGCATCAAAGTATTGCAGATCTTCAGTGATTCCCAACTAATTGTATGCCAAGTCAAGAAAGAGTTTCAAACTAAAGGAGGAAATCTGCCTGCTTACTTATCAAAAGCCTGTGAACTTCTCGATGATTTTGATCATTATACAATCAACCATATACCCCGGGAAGAAAACATGAAGGCAGATTCTCTCGCAAAATACTCAAGCTCTGGCCAAGCTCAATTATTGGGATTGGTCCCTGTTGAAGTCTTGACAGCTCCGAGTATTGACGAGATGGATGTTGATTGGATCATGGCTGTATCTCAAGAACAGGAGTCATGGAAGACCCCAATCAAGGAATATCTACTCAACGGCTCCTTGCTAGAAAACTCAAAAGAACGCCAAAAGTTGTTAAGAAAATCCCCAAGATATGTAATTCAAGGTGACCATTTGTACAGACGAGGATTCTTGATGCCATTACTCCGATGTGTAACTAAAGAAGAGGCTAAGTCAATTTTGGCTGAAGTGCACGGAGGAGGGTGTGGAGATCATTCAGGTGGTCAAACTCTTGTAAAGAAAGTTCTCCGTTATGGGTATTTTTGGCCGGACATTAATCGAGATGCTGCTAGCTACTCCCGAAAGTGTGACAGATGCCAGAGATTTGCAAAAATCCCAAGAGCACCTTCCACCGTGCTAACACAGATGGTCAATCCATGGTCATTCGCCATTTGGGGAATAGATCTTATTGGGCTTATGCCGATTGCTAGATCCGGAATCAAATATGCAATTGTTGCTGTTGATTATTTCACTAAATGGGCTGAAGCTGAACCATTGGCTACTATTACCTCTAAAAAGATGATAAATTTTGTGACTAAAAATATCATTTGCAGGTATGGTGTGCCTCAGAAGATAATAACAGACAATGGTACTCAATTCGAAAGCGAAGAATTCTAGGAATTTTGCAAGCGATTCGATCCGAAAAAGCTTCTCAGCAGTGGCTCATCCGCAGGCAAACGGGCAAGTGGAAGCAGTGAACAAAATCATCAAATCAACCATCAAAAAGCAACTGGAAAAAGGAAAAGGTGGTTGGGTTGATAAGCTGCCACTAGCACTATGGGCATATAGGACCACCCACAAAACTGCGACTGGGCACACTCCATTCTCATTAGCATATAGATCAGAAGCAATGATTTCAGTGGAAATAGAGGTCCCCTCACACAGGAGAATTCATTTCAACCAAGCTGAAAATGATAAGCTGCAACTTGAAGCACTTGACTTGCTTGATGAAAGAAGGAAAGAAGCTGAACTCAGAGTTGTAGCTCAACAGCAAAGAATAGCCATGCACTTCAATTCTAAAGTTCGCTAACGCAGCTTTGAATCTGGGGATCTAGTCTTGAAAAGGATCATGACAGCAATAGGGGTGTTTTGGCCAAACTGGGAAGGGCCGTTTGTCATAGGCAAAAAAATTCTCGATGACACATTCAAACTCACAACTGTAGAAGGAGATCCAATCCCAAGAGCCTGGAACAGCAATCACTTGTGTCCATATTTTACTTAGAAGCAATGCTCTAATTTGTAAAATGATTATGAATGTATCATACTTGTATTGTAAGCCATTGTAAAAATAGTGCGAAGTGATAATAAGAACTATAAAGTGGATGTAGGCCCAATTCTTGGCCGAACCACTATAAATCTTGTGTCTTTTACTGCTTTAAAATGCCTATCTTATTTCGATGTGCAAATATTTTAAATGTGTTGCTAAAATATCGATTTAATATTGCAGGCAATCAAAGCAAAAATTACCTATCCAACACGTCACAAATCCAAGCGATTCCCATATATCACTCAACAAGCAAATGTCAAGCCACAAAAATTCTAGGCTCAATTCCTACAAACGGTTGGTGACTCCACAAAAGGGGCACCTTCCCAAAAGGAAGGCACCAGGCTCTTGCTAACTGATTGTGATCGTTTGTACAAACATACATCCGGTTAAGTGGCTTGCGTTTGCTTGTGGATTCACTCGACCATGAAATACACTTTTCTGGAAAAATCAAATAGCTTATCAAAGAAAAGAATATAAGCTTGAGAATGATAACGAGGAATCGCTCTGCGATAGTTGATGCAAAGACCTCTTCGTAGGCAAAAAACTGCTTCGAAGGCACAAGCCCTCTTCGGAGGCACACAAACAAAGACCTCTTCGTAGGCAAAAAACTGCTTCGGAGGCACAAGCCCTCTTCGGAGGCACACAAACAAAGACCTCTTCGTGGGAAAAAAACTGCTTCGGAGGCACAGAAACAAAGACCTCTTCGTAGGCAAAAAACTGCTTCGGAGGCACAAGCCCTCTTCGGAGGCACACAAACAAAGACCTCTTCGTAGGCAAAAAACTGCTTCGGAGGCACACAAACAAAGACCTCTTCGTAGGCAAAAAACTGCTTCGGAGGCACAAGCCCTCTTCGGTGGCACACAAACAAAGACCTCTTCGTAAGCAAAAAACTACTTCGGAGGCACAAACCTTCTTCGGAAGCACTAAACAAGTGAAGCCCTTTAATGAGGCACATCCAAAAACTTCGTCAATGGAACCACTAAAGGGGCGCCTTCTCAAAAAGAATGTTCCAGGCCGCAGCTGAATACTTATGATTATTTGTACAAACAAATATCCGATAAAACAGCTGGCGTCTGTCCTGTGGGCCCATTCAACGATGAAATATAATTTTCTGGCAAATAGATCAAAGTTTCCTTCGAAAGCTCACTTCACTGCGTAGGGGAGTCCACTTTTCAAAAAACAACAAGTGACCATCTCCGAAGGTTGAAGTATATAAAAAAAAAGAGAAAGAAAACTTCTCTAATACAAGGCATACTCTACTAAAAGCAGAATAATATTTCCTCAAAACGGAAGAATTATTCTCTAAAATAGGAGTACAAGTCTTTTCAGAATATTGCAATGAGCCGTGGTATGGGGGCATATAGCTATATTAATAAAAACAACGCTCAAACATCATACCACGAGCTCACTGCAGTATCATATAAAGTAAATAAAGAAACTTGTGCAAAAACAAGGAATAAATGCATTCACACATATACTGACAAGAAATTGTACAAGTAAAAAGAATCATTTTATTCCATACTATAAAATTTTTGTACATGTACAGATTCCAAAAGACGGGGGCCGGCACCCGTACAATCTCCTATCAATACAAACTTCTATGTACAAGCAAAAAAGCAAAACAAGAAGCGTAAAGTCAAGCTCATTACTCCTTCTTCCTGCCACCTTTAGAGCTCTTGCCCGGCTTGATGATTAATTTCTGAAGCCGGCGTGGACGGGTCGGGGAAGAAGGAGAAGGAGGTGTAGCTGGATCTGCTTCCACTTTTTCTTCACCAGCAGAAGCGCTTTTCTTCTTCTTCTTTGAAACTGTGCGTTTCCCTTTCTTCTTTGAAGAAGACTCACTTCCCAGAGTAATCAATGCAGAAAGCTTTGTGTCATCGTCATAAGGTTGCTTCGGGGTCTTCTCACCCTCCTCAAGTTCTTCCGCCTTCTGTTCTTGCGAAGCAGCCGGATCGTTCAAGTCTTGAAGAGCTTATATTTTTTCTTCCTGTGACCCCGGTTGGGAAGCAGAAGGAGGAGTAACTTGAGAAGATGGAGGAACAACAGCTGGAGGAGGAGAAGTATGTATAGCACTTGGTATTTCCGCTACAGAAGAAGAAAAGTCAAATTCAGTATTCCTCGTAAAGAGAGGAGATGGTGGCTCATCGAGACTTAAATAATAAGCGAGAAATTCATTAAGCTCAGTTGAAGCAAACAAGTAATCCGCTTGACCTGGTTCAACGTTGAAGTTACCTGGAGGAGTCGGCTTTATAATGTCAACCTCATAGGCTTGTGCTTCGGCGCTTTCTTCGCCTTCGTCTCCGCCCTGTGCAGTTGTAATCTCGGTTTTGGCTTTAGCAGGAGGCGGAGAATGGGGACTGGAGCCTATGATATCAACGTCGGTCGAAATCGAAGTATGGACAGGGGCAGTTAAAGCTTCTTCCTTCCCTGGACGCTCCTCTTCCATCGATCCGGCTAGCACTTTAGCGAGTTGCTCCTTTCCTCTGGCAAGAGCGGCACGAGTTTCATCATCAAAATAATGTGCCTCAAGGTCTGCTTCATCATAGCCAGCATCTCCGAGCATATCAATTGCGGCCTCCCACACTTCAGCCAAGGTGATCTCATATTTCGGGCCCAAGAATGAGAGGCTTCCGCGCCCCAAAACACTATGGAGATAAAACTCAAATAAACTAGAGCTGACGTTGGCTTTTGTTGCTTCATGCGACTGTTTAGCTGCTTCTTTTCCAGCAATAGCCTCATCACGCTCTTTTTCAGTTTTTGACAGTTGAGCTCGCAACCGCATAATTTCCAAATCATGGGAACTTGCCTTCTCCGTTGCTGGGCAATGTCCGTGCGATAGATTTCTGTCATCTTCTATTCAGCTTCAAGTTGAGCATCGGCATATCGTTGAGCAGCGTGGGCATCCCGCACTTGTTTTTGAAGCACTTCCTCCTTTTGAGTGTAGGAAGTGGATGAGGCAGCAAGCTCATTTTTGAGTTTTTCAACTTCAGCCTAAAGTCTCTTATTATCATCGGCGATGCTCTTCATTTCTGCATCGTGCTGGTCGAGAACTTTCTGCCACTCGGATTTATCATTTTCCATAGTCAGCATGCCTTCAAGATTCGCACGATTAACTCTCTGAAGCTCGTCGACAAGTTTTTGCCATCCGGACATTCTTTCGATATCAAGTCGGACGGCATCAAGATTCCTTAACATGGCTTGTTTGTCGATGGGAACCAAGTCAAGATCGAAGCGCACTCCCTTCAAGCACCACTGCGGGAACCGACTTTGAAGAGTAGCCGGACCTTGTTCAACTCGGTATTGAGGCCTACTAATGATCGTCTGAATATTAGCTTTTTCGAGAGCGGGAGAACCAGAAGGGATGTCTATAGAAATTGAAGCAGCAGGCTTTTTAGAAATTGCAGATGCATCGCTAAGCTTGGCCCGCTTACTTGGATCTTCAGTGACATGACTCTTCCCTTTAACATCATGTGATTTTCTTTTAGGGGAATCATCACCTCTTTGAGAAGAATCATGACGTTCATCTCTTCTTTCATATCGCTCCTCGTAGGCCCTCCTTTCTTGAGCCTTCCTAGCAGCTCTTTCTTCGTCAGTTTCCCTAGGGCAGGGAGATAGCGCCTGGGATCATAACTGTCTCGCCTTCCATGGTGCTGGAAATCGTCATAGTACGAGCTACTGTGCCCCATCGGAGAATCTGAAAATGAAAAAGATACGAAACTTCCAAATCTTCAAAGTAAAGAAGCTAAGTGCATATAATCGCAAAAAAATCCTAAGTGTGTGTGATGTGCAAACTACGCGCGTCAAACTGCAAACCACTCTTCGGTTGGGGAGTGACGACGACTTTTGCAGCGGGCATCGATTCTGGGGCTGATAGAGTTTGTTGCAAGACAGATGTCGCCTCAACTGTAGGAGAAATAACCTTAGAGGCGTCATCTTTGAAAAGCTCCCGTGAAGTCACCATCAGGTCGCTCAGTCCCTCAAAAATGTCTTCATCAGCTGCCTTCCCGGAGTGTTGAGGAGCTTCTTCTTCTTCTTCTTCTGTAACCGGGGGAAGCGTAAACTTGTCAGATGACCCCGCAACGTCAACGGGAATAGAACATTTCACCAATAAAGCCTCTGCAATAGTTTCTTTCGGTGCAAGTTCCTTTGCAGAAACCGGGGCATCTGATGTTTCTGCTTGGGAACCGGGGCATCATGAAGTTGAGTAGATCGAGAAGGAAGTAAAAGCCCAAATTGGTGTAGAAACTCGTCTTTCAACAAAAACTTGATGCTTCTCTCCTCAGCCGCCACGACACTTAATGTTTCGAAGGTTGGCTTGTGGCTGGGATCTCTAAGCGGAGGAGGAAGTGCTACAAAAGTAAAGAATGAAGTTCAGTACTTGACAATTCGAGTTTCAAGAAATTCAGAAAAATGAAGTGAGCGGAAATAGGCAATCTTACTTCTTATTCTCCAGATGGCATAGAACCCTGGGGGGCAACGAACATAGAAGAATTGACTTAAAATCAGTTTACGGTTTCTCGCACCTCTCACAAGAATAATTGAAGGATGATCTTTGTTCTTTGCGAAAGTGCACAAATAGTAGACTTCTTCGAAGCTCGGAAGACGGTCAAGTGTCCTCCTGAATAACACACACAACCCTATCAAGATGGCGTAGCCATTGGGGTGTAGTTGGAAAGGAGAGATGGTTAATCGGAGAAGGAGCGTTCGAAGAAAGTCATTAAAAGGAGGAATAGCTCCGTTCAAGCACATCTGTCGGTTAACTGCAATGAAGCCGTGAGGTGGCCTATCAGCGGTATCATTTATCCCGGGAAGCCGAGCGTCTGCTTCAGCAATGCCGAACTGAATGCACAACTGACTAAAAACTCTATGGTTCAAAGTGGTCGAAGCTCTTTTCGGAGGATCATTCAACGGGTTAGCAATTGGAAAAGCCTCTTCAGCTTGCCCTATTTCTTCTTGTTGAGAAGTCATTGTACACAAGGAACTGGATATTCGAATATGAAGGTGCACGTTTCCTAAAAGTGTGAAGTGTTGTGCAAAACTAGTAAAATGACAAGCAAATATAACTAGAATCAAATTAGTTGACATTAGTCGATTATAGAGTTTCAGGGCTTGTTATTTTAAGTTCAAGTACAGTGTTGATGCAAGCAGATCAGCTTTAGTTGATTATTTTAGCCTTGCTTTAATACTTCACTTGAATTTGTTGATTCACAGCATTTCATTCACAAAGTTCATATAGGTTGATTATTCTTTATCGGCTAATCTGTCATTTGATATGGGCAGTCAATGGCAGTATATTCGCCCTAGTTTTCTGCAAATGTTGTGTTTAACAGGTTGTTAGCTTAAAAGTTATTATAATCTGTAAGAAAAAAGTTCAAACAGTTCAAGTTCAAATAGTTCAATCAAGTGCTTTCAAAATTTTACAAGTGTTCCAGTTTTGTTCATCTCCTAGGTCGTCCAAATTGTGCTCAAGCGACCTAGCATAGGTCGGGTTTCTGTTAAGTCGTCTTGCGTGGAATTCATATGCTATTCTGGCAAGTTAAGACACAACAAGGTCACGAGTTACATAATTCGAACTCTCTTAAGTCACATTGTTCAAGACAAAGCAGTGTAAATCTGACTAAGTCCTAGGTCGCCTGAATACAAGCGCGACCTAAGAAGTTAAGTCGCGAGTGGTTTAAGTCGCAGGATGATAAGTCGGCCAAGTTTCTTAGGTCGCGAAGGTTTCTAAGTCGCTCAGATTCACTAAATCGCTAACTTCTTCTCCACTAAACAGCTCGCTATCTCGTTAACTAATAACCCGATAACCCGTTATCACCTAAGCAACGAAATCCACCATATTCTCAGCAAGACCATTTATCTATCCACACCATTAAATCGCCCAACGCGGATTCAAATCATCTCCTATCCATCATAGATCTAGCGCGCTGCTATGCTTTCGCGAATCGCAATGGCAACATAGCTAATGGTGATCGAAACCGATCGCAACATGACTCAAAATTGAAGCACGGCATACGAAGTTGGTCTGGGGTCTGAAGATTGGAATTCGTGGTTCGACGGTGATCGTGGGATGGATAAAGATCAAGTTTACTTACGCAAGGATGAATCGTCGACTAATTAACTCGAATTCGCCTTTGAAATCACGAAGTTTCGTTAATGGCAGAGCGGGATATCGAAGCAGTTAAGTAAGGAAGAAGCAGCGAGCTAGCAGTTTATATGGGGCAAAGAGAGAAAGGCGAATGGGCACGCGAGTTAGCACATGTTTTAGGTCGCTCACGGCCTAGCAAAATTAGATCGAAGCACACGACCTATGACATAGGCCTATACTTCGAGGGGCAAGTGTTAACTCCTCTTTTAAAAGCGACCTAGCGACCTAACTTCACAAGTGACCTAGCGATCTAATGACTTAACGAGCTAAAGGTTCTGGAGATCATAGCGGGTTAACGACCTAAAGCTCCAGCGACCTAATGACCTAAATGTATAAGCGACCTAACGACCTAAAAGTATGAGCGACCTAACGAACTAAACAGATGACGACTTAGCAACTAGCACAAGCCAGAACGAGCTAGCGACCTAAAGGATGCAGCGACCTAGCGACCTAAAAGATACAGCGACCTAGCGAGTTATCGCAAAATAAAGCCGCTTGCTTATAGGCCGCTCCCAACTTTAAGTCGCCAACCATTTTCCCTAGGTCGCTCATGACCTAAACAAACCAAGACAACTTCTTATGCCGCTTCTCCCCTAGGTCATTCACGACCTATGACCTACCAATGTGTTCAAGTGATCAAGTGCAACCCTGTTAAGCCGTAAACCGTGCCCACTAGGTCGCCCACGACCTACGACCTACCCCTAGGTCGCTCACGACCTACGACCTAACTCCAGTTTCTCCCTATAAATACCCCACCAACTCCAACTGAAAGAGGACTTTGGACTCACTTTTGGAACGCCTATACTCTGCTGTTTTCTCAACTCATCCGACACTTCAAACACAAAAGACGCTTCAACGAACTTCAAGAGGAGATCTAACACATTCAACATGAATTCGAAAGATTCTTCTACATTGGAGTTCTAGCTACTTGTCTAAGTGGTGTTGTAATCGAAGATTGTTGTAAAAGTTGTAATTGAATCAGCAATAAAGGAGATTAAAGTAGACGTAGGCTAGATATTAAGCCGAACCACTATAAAACTGTTGTCTTTTTACTGCTTTCTGTTATTTCTCTACTTATCTTTTGTTCCCGTACCAACGGGTGGTGCTTTCACTTTTTCATCACATACATCGGGGTGTTAGCATTCAACTTTTAGCGTTAACAAGGTTGTCATAGTACTCTTTCAACAACAGTTCTAAAATGTTGTACAAACGTTATGTTTTACAACTAGATATTAATTAACCACACCTTTTAAAAGTAGGTTTACTCATAGGTTTACATTAATTTTTTTAATATGTTTAGCATTGCTTAAAATATTATAATAATTAATAATTTATAATTAATAACAAATATTTAGTGCTTACTTAAATAATTTGTAAATGGTAGTTTATAATTAATAATCTATAAATGAAAAATTAAATAGGTATTTATTTACAATTTATAACCAATGATTATTAATAAATAATTTGTAATTACTAATTATTATCTATAATCAATAATTATTTTTTATATATAATATTTTATTATAATTAATAATTAGTAAAGTATAGTTAATATTTATTAATTAAAATTAATAATTAATCAATATAATTATTAATTAATATTAAGTAAATAATGCTGATTAATTAATATTAAATAATTAATAAATAATATTCAATTATAATAAAGAAGTAATAAGCAATAATTAATAATTAATAACTAATAAATAAGAACTAATAATCAATTATCAATAACCAACAATCTGTACATAATAAATAGTATTTATAATTAATATTCAATTATATTTAACTAATAATAAGCAACAATTGATAAGTAATAATTAATAAATAAGAAGCAACATTTAATAATTAAATTTCAATAATTAATAATTACTATTAAATAATTTATATTAAATAATTAATAATTAAGACTAATATTTAATAACTAATAATTAATAAGTAATTAATATTTAATAGTTAAAAAGTAATATATATACATATATTATTTAGTATTTGATATTTAATGACTATAATTAATAATTATATTAATATTTCAAAAATTTAAAATTTTATAAAACGAATTTAAAAATAGTCATAAAATTTAAAAGCAATATTTTGAAATTTTCATAAAATCAAATAGAAAAAAAATCAAATTTTTTTATAAAATATATTCAAAACATCAGAAAATTTGAAAATTTAAAAAAAAATTCAAAATTCGAAAGATATATACATTATATTGCAAATTTTAACCCCCATTTTGCTTTGGTTTTGCATCGATTGCATTGCAAAATGTACTTTCTTTTCATACGTATACAAGTTTATGTTGGTCTGAAAATTAAAATTTTGAAGCCAAAACAAAAAAATTGGCTCCAAGGCAAAATTATTTGGCTCCAAAGAAAAAATTTTAAGCTCCAACCATAAAATTTTTGCTGCAATAAAATGATCTACGATGATATAACATTTTTCCTCACCACCATCTCGAAGCTTTAAATCCAAATGGAAAAGCAAAATTGAACAGCAATCCTAATCAAAAAATATAAAAGGCCCACTGCTTAGCACCATTGAATGTGAACCCTAAATCAACATCAAACTCGAATGATTCCCAAGCCGCGCTGCCTTGACGAGATCTGAAGCTTTGATGCCAACGATCTGAGCTGAACACCGTGTTGCCTTGATAAGATATGAAGCTTTGATTTTTATGGAAGTGTAAAGCCAACAAAATCTATTAGGATGATGTTTATAAACTAAAATTGAGGGAGGCCTTAATATTAGAAAGATTGAGGACATTGCAAAAGCTGTGGCTGTCAAATTTGTTTGGAATTTTATTCAAAAAGAATCAATCTGGGCTAAATGGATGCATAATAAATATTGCAAGAACATAAACTTTTGGACTGCTGCAATGAATAATAATGCATCTTATACATGGAAAACACTGTTAAAAGCCAAACAATGGTGTAAAGGTGTTATTGACAGAAAAATAGTGAATGGTGAACCTGTGTAGTTAATGCCCCACTATTACTCCGCTATAACCCCGCTATATCTATAAGCGGATTTCTACCGCTACAATTTTTCCATATAGCCCCAAATATAGCCTTTCCGCTTTAAGTCCCGCTATATTCCGTTATTCCCACTATATTCCGCTATTTCCGCTATATTTTTTTAAAAGAAATGAATCGTAAAATGACATTTATACGTTATAAAAATTATGAAATTAATTTATTTAATTGAATTTTTAATATATTTTCATAATTGAAAATACTTTAATATTCTACTAAATTCAATTATGTTTTATAACAGTTTTACAGTTATTTACAGTATATTCGCACATGTTTTTATTTAAAATTATTTATGTATTAATTATAATTCAATTAAATGTTAATTTTTCATTAAATTACCATTTATATATTTGTAAAAACATTAAGCATGAGTTTTATACGCTATTTTAGAGTCATCCGCTATATCCCGCTATATCCTCGTTGTATCTCCGCTATGACTTTTTGCACCTCCGCCGCATTGAATCCGCCAAGCGCTTTAACTGCACAGTGATGAACATACTGATATATGGTCAGACCCATGGATTAAAGGGTATTCACTGGTGGATAAATACGGGTGGAACACTATGATAGTCTCTGGTGGAAACAATTGAAAGGTCGCTACTCTCTTTTTGGAAATGAATGGAAGAATCACATGGAGAGTGTGCCTACTCAAATTCAAAACACAGTGCACAATATAAAAATTCATGACCAAAGGCAAGAAGATTTATGGCACTGGATCCCTAGTGATGGTCAGTTCATTACAAAATCAGCATGGAAGCATATCAGAAACAAGCACCCTAAAGTTAACTGGGCAAAAATTATTTGGGATAAGATCTGTGCACCTAAAATGTCTCTTTGTGCTCTTTTGGCTAAATTAAACAGAATAAACACAAAAGATAGGATCGACAGTTGGCATAATGCAATTAACCAGTTGTGTGTGCTCTAACCAAAATGAAGATAGAGATCATCTATTTTTCAACTGTTCATATTCTAGACAAATAATTGAAGAAATAATGCACAAGCTTCGGAAACACATTTGAAATCAATCAAATACTTGAAATAATGTGTCAAAATCAGGGAAGTAATCGATTACTTAACCATTTTAAGAACATTGCTTTCACTACCCTAATTTGTTACATCTGGTGCGAGAGGAACTCACGGGTTTTCAAAGGCATAGAGCTACCAGTTCAAGTTCGAATTAAGCTTATAATCCAAGATTGTAAGTTACTAATGCAAAATAAACTGGACACGGAGAAGATAAATAGAGAAATGGAACTTATCTTGTATAACTTTGGAATGAAAGTTGATCCGATTCTGGACTTTCATCCTCCTTGAACTCGTAACTGATTCTCTCTCTCGGATGACTAATGGTGTCTTGTCTTCCTGCTTTGAGATTTTTGAGCCTTTTGCCATTATTGAGTTCTTCTCGGTGGTTTTTTATTAGATCCGAAGCTAGTAAAGGCATCTGACTTTCTCTCTCCAGAAGCTCGCTTATTGATGAATTAAATTGCTGTGGAGATCTTTTTTTATTTTGTCTTAGTTTCGGTTTGTCACGCGTTGTGGCTTGTGATATTTTTGTTCTTTTAATTTTGTTTTTTTAGGTCCTTAGCCCCAATTGTCGTATGGATGGTTTTGAGTGCGTCTAATTTTGTTTTACTCCGCCATCTATTTGACAACTTGGTTTTCGGCTAACTGTTCTTTGTACTGTTTATATATGGACATGATATGTACTCTTTTTCCTTGCAAGGTACTCATTTAGGTTAGAGGATTGTAAGCTTTTAATGAGGCATATCATGGAAATATATGCATTTTATTTTAGTAATAAAGTACCTTTTTCCAAAAAAAGATCTAAAGCTTTGATGCTATCGATCTGAGCTGAACACCGCGCTGCCTTGACGAGATCTGTAGCTTTGACACTGTCAATCTGAGCTGACTGTTTGAGTGGAATAGTTGCTATGTTCTAACAAGAACTCTTTTCGTTGTTGAGATCTAAAGATGCCCACACCTACATGGACTGCTTTAAGAAATACTGCTTCAACATAGAACTGATAATACTTTGCGGTAGTGGTGAAAAATGTAAATTGTGACTCTGATGCGTTGGTGTGTTTGAGATCTATAGTTCCTAGAGATTGATGCTTCTACCCATAAGAGATCTTGCATCGCCCAAAAACTTTGAGCTTTTACCTTGCTATCTTGATCTTTGCAGATAATGTCAGAAGACTTTGTTGTAGTTGAATCATAGCCTTGAGTTCTTGGCTAAAGGTAGTGAAGAGTGCCATTTCGAGGTTAGTTAAAAGCCTTTATCTTGAGTAGGATGTACACTTGAGTTTGTTGATTACTCATATTATAGTGAAAGTTGCTATGGCCTCTGTAATTATTGTTTTGCTTTTGAAGATGAATTGACGATAAAGCCTATGTATTATTTGTCGATGCTCACTAGGTTTTAGCATTTGAGGATAACTTATATATGCTAACTACTAACCATGTTCATCTTCTTCTTCCTATGTTTCTTCCTTTTCTGATACCAAAGAAGAGGAAGAAGAGATTGAAGAAGTTACTGACACTTCTTAGCTTTGTTTATATATCATATGCTTATATGTAAACTATCATCTTAACATACATGTGTAACATAGCTGATGTACTTGGGCTTATTGTCAGTATCTCTTAATCTCCATTTCTAGATTCTTATTTCCATTGATCCTGCTCTAGCTAGCAAATTTACCAGAGTATACTTGGTAAGTGTTAATTGTACTTACTATAGTTTCAGTATTCAACATATATGAAAAGTTAGAATTTTGTTACATGTACAAATATTGGTTGGCCATGCAACTATCAAGTAGTTTGGATGAGAAATTTATGCTTGTTTAAAGAAAGATCTCATTTGTTGTCCAAAACAGTACGTATCTAACTATACTATGTAGTTTATTTTTAAAATTGCATTTCGCTTGTTATATAGCTCAATATCTTCAACCATATCAATAGAAACCAAGTAAAAAAACATATGGAAATTGACATAGATGTCTTACATCAGTAGTCGCACTTGTATTCTTTGATTATGAAAGGCAAGGCTAATGCAGCTTGTTAACATGTAATACTGAAAATTTTAAATATGAAAAGTAATAGATTATATGTGAGAATGAAACAATGGCCTTATATGGACTAAATCTAAATAGATTGTCAACTTTAATAAAAATAGGATTAACATGAAGAACAAAAATAATTATTCTTAAAGAAACTAAGTTAGCCGAAGTCATATGAGTAATATACACATATCGGTAGATTGCCTTACATTAAACATCTGTTCGGCTTTCTCCTAGACTACTTGAGTAGAGTACTTATGCATTTTTTTACCGTTTTCTTCATTGTCTACTAGACACCCCAAAACTTGATGATGTACATTGTGACGCCCCACATCTATACTCACACTAGCCAAGGACACTACGGGGTAATGCCGTCGACCAGCACAAAGAATAAGGCTGTTGAGGAGTGACCATCTGTGTAACTACTTTGTGCGAGTACCGATATGTTAGATAATATGACTTGCATTTCATTTCAAGAGGAAATCCGACATATCAGATACAAACTCAAAGCTAGTACACAGTGGCTACGTGGGCTTCGGAAACAAATATAGAAATACACATAACACAAATCAGTCACAGATATTCATATCACAAAGGCGAAAACAGATATTAATATAACACATAAAAGTGTACATCAAAATAGTGGTCATACTAGATCCACTACATCACAAAAGAACAGGTACAAGTGCTAAGCAAAAGAATATGTATACATCAAGGAGTCTCTAACTCAAATGTATAAAAGCAAAAACTACTAAGCTAAAGTAGTTAGCCAAAAGTCAGAAGCTAGCCCCTACTAAGAAGTCAAGTGGAAGCACCTGTAACACCTCGGTTTGACCCGAGTATTATATAAGAAGAAAAATAATAAATGGATCAGTCTAGCTATAAATATCATATAAAATGAGATAGGATAAGAGATATAACAGAAATGTATGATAACAATAAGGCTATACTATGACAAGTATATATTTGATAACAACGAAAACCATACAATATCTCAAATCTACTCAAACACCCAAAAAGAATATCATATTCTTTAACTTTTTCACCAAACCCCAAATATTGACAAAACATATCAATGCCAATCGAAAAAATTGATGAAACACAAATTCTAGAAATCATCAATCAGAAATTCAGAAAACACAAAGGGGGAGGCCATTCACAAACGAAAGCATGAAAACTCACCAACACGTGTATCACAAACGGAACGCTATTCCATGGTCGCTAACCATCAAGTTTGAGCCGAGACTACACAAATGGCCTGAAGGCCATGGGTCGCTACCCCACCAATTTGAGCCAGAGCTCCACAAACGGTCAAAAGACCATGGGTCGTTAGCCAATAAAAATGAGGCGTAGCTCCATAAAACGAGGTACAATCCCCCACATAGACAAAGAGACATCGCATATCGCTAGTCTAAACCATATAATGATCACCATTGATCAATAAAAAGTGTTGATTACACTAAGCTAGTAAATAAATGAGTTTAGCTTCATGTCCCATAACCACTAGCTTAACTTAAATATTTACGAACAAATTGTAAATTTTCATTGTCACAAGGTTTCAATCGAACAAGTCTAAGAATTAACCGACGAAGTAAACACAAGCGTTTCATACCACTTGTTTTGCTAAGTCGTTTAATTGGATTTCTCATACGAATGAGGTAAAGGTTTGTATATACTAATTGATTAGAAAACGGTTTTAAAAACGAGCTTTGTACTTAAAAGTAAATGTTGGAATCATTTTTGTGAAAGAGTTTGAGTATTTACTACTAGTATAGAAACCTTTAGTATTTTAAAGTGACATATCATAGAAATGATTGTAAAAACAATCAATCACCAAAAATTCACATTCGATGACGTGAATCAAAACCATAGAAATCGATATCAAATCCATCAAATGGATACTCCAAAAATCCAGAAAAGAAGTCATCAAAGTTGATAATAAGTGATAACAACTAATCGGATCAACCAAAAATCGATTAAAATGGAAATCCACTCAAAATAGGAAATTTGGCTGAAATAAGCAGCTCCAGACGTCTGGTGGTTATCCCAGACGTCTGAGCTAAAGCTCTGGAATTTTCTTCCAGATCGCCCAGACGTCTGGGGAGTAAGCTCAGACGTCTAAGCTGAAAGACTGGAATTTTATTCCCGTAGCATCAGACGTCTGAGCTGAAAGACTGGAATTTTATTCCCGTATCATCAGACGTTTGAGCTTATTACCAGACGTCTGAGCTGAACCACAGGCATTTTTTTGCCAAGGCCATTGATAGCCAAATCAAATTTGAAACAAACGAATGAGCGATGATGGCTAGATATCAATGTCAAGCGACAACCCAACCCTATAAACTCATCAATACACTGCAAATAACATGTCCAAACATCCATATAAGGATTTTCATAGATTTTGACTTCAAAATACCAAAAATTGGAAAATTCACCAATCCAATTCAATTCATAAGCAAATGAACATGAAATAGGTGTTAGGAATTCATACCTAACAACTATCAAAGGTATAGACATAGATGTGAATTCAAAAACTCACCTTCAAACCCAAAAACACGAATTGAGAAGCTCTAAAACAAAGGAAAGGCCAATTCCTCTTCAACTTCAACTCAAGAAGCTCCAATTTAAGCTCATAAGAAAATATTTCCTAAGTTAGGGTTTAGGAATTTCTGAAAATTTAAGAGTGATTGAGATGGAGAAGATAAAGAGGATGCTTACCTAAGCTTCTCTTTGATTTCTAGAGCTTGAATTTGAATTTCCTAGTAAACTAGGGCTTAGGAATTCTAATTTCCCTTTCTTTCCCCCATTTTTCTTTTAGCTTGAAAGTGTTAGGAAATGAAAATGAATGAAGAGGAGTTGGAGGAGGAGTTGGGGTATTATGTTGGGTTAGTGGGCTGAAACCCAAACCCAAAGCCCAAAATAGAAAAATAGCAAAATTCTACTCAACTCCAAACATATCGATGTTTATACTCAAAAAGGTCGCAAACGCCATTTTGGACTCAATGGAAGGTGTCTCGAGTCCTAATTAGACTATTTACAAAAAGTAGCATTTCGGACTTTAATCCGACTTAACGATGCTATATTTAAATAAATCATTTAAATATTTAATCGTAAAATATGCGAGTTGTTACAGACTCCGCTCCTTAAATAAATTGCGTCTTCGCAATACTTAAGAAGAAAATAAAAAGTAACAACCATACTAAGGCATAACAACACAAAAGAAGAAATTTTGAAATGAGAAGTTCACCTTAAGGAGCACGAGAAAGTAAGTCCGGATGTGGTCGCTCGATTCTCTGGATTCCCAAGAGCAATCCTTAGGATTTGAGGACCATTGAACTTTCACAAGAGGAACATCTTTATTTCAAAGGCGTTTAACCTCTGTAGCAATGATATGAATAGGATGTTGCTCATAAGTCAAATTGGTGAAACTTCGATTTCTTCAATAACACCGGGCTCAAGAATAGAATCGGAATCTCTAAGGCATTTCTGTAGTTGAGAGACGTGGAATACGTCGTGAATAGCAGAAAATTGAGCCGGTAATAAAAGGCGATAAGCTACGGAACCAATGCGTTCGGTGATGGGGAATGGGCCAATATATCGAGGTGCTAACTTTCCCGATCGACTGAAACGCACAACACCCTTCATAGGTGAAACACGAATAAACACTAAATCTCCCACAGAAAATTCTAATTTCCTTCTTCAATTATCGGCATAGGATTTTTGTCTACTTTGAGCTTCTTTCACCCTATGACGAATAAGGTCAATCTTTTCTATGGCATCACGAATAAAATCTGGACCTAAAACCAGCTTATCACCGGCTTCAAGCCAACATGAAGGAGACCGGCATGGCCTTCTTTAGAGTGCCTCGAAAGGAGCCATACCAATACTAGATTGGAAGCTATTATTATAAGAAAACTCAACAAGAGAAATATGATCTTTCCAACTTCCACCAAAATCAAGAACACAAGCACAAAGAAGATCTTCAAGAGTTTGATTCACATGCTCGGTTTGTCCATCGGACTGAGGATGATAAGCGGTGCTAAAATTAAGCTTCGTTCCCAAATCTTTTTGAAGACCCTTCCAAAATCCACTAGTAAATAATGGATCACGATCACTAACAATAGAAGTTGGAACTCCATGCAATTTAACAATTTCTTTGACATAGAGTTTAGCCAAAAGAGGTAAGGTTCGGTTGGACCGAACGAGAAGAAAATGGGCGGATTTTGTAAGTCTATCTACTATCACCCATAGGCTATCATGACCCGAACGAGAATGGGGAAGACCGTCAATAAAGTCCATGGAGACTTGATCCCACTTCCAAACGAGAATGTCTAAAGGTTGCAATAACCCAACGGGCCTTTGATGCTCGGCCTTTATGAGTTGGCAAGTCATGCAACGCTTAATGAAGTTAGCAATATCAGATTTCATTCCATCCCAATAATAAAGTCACTTCATGTCCATGTACATTTTACTACTACCGGGATGAATGGTAAATTTAGAACGATGAGAATCTTCTAAAATGTCTTTACGAAGATCACAAATGTTTGGCACAATAAGTCTACCAAACTTTCGAATACCTCCTCGAGCATCAATATCAAAGTCTTTCAAACAATCAACCTTAGTTTGATCCTTATAACTTTGGCTAAGAAGAGCCAATTCAATATCTTGCTTTTGAGCTTCAAGGATGCGGTCCAAAAGAGAAGGATGAGCCTCAAGGCTACATAAAACAAGAGATGAACACGAATCAGATACATGGTCTCGAATCTCACATGTGGACAAAGTCTCGAGATCATTCCACTCGGATATCATCATGGAAACAACCGCTTGTTGCTTTCGGCTAAGGGCATCGGCAACTCGATTACCCTTTCCGGGAGTATAAAGAATATCAAGATCATAAGATGCAAGGAACTTGAGCCAACACTGTTGACGCAAATTAAGTTCCTTTTGAGAAAATAAATACTTCACAGATTTATGATCGGTGTAGAGAACAAATTTCTCTCCCAAAAGATAATGACGCCAAATTCTAAGGGAAAAAACAATAACCACGAGCTCTAAATCATGAGTGGCATATCTAATCTCAGCAGGCTTTAATTGCCTAGATGCATAAGCGATAACACGTTCCCTTTGCATGAGAACGTCTCCCAAATCAACACGACTAGCATTGGTATAAACAATAAAGTCTTGGTTCCCTTCGGGAATCACAAGAATAGGAGCATCAGAAAGGAGTTCTTTTAATTTCTGAAAAACAGCTTCACATTTGTCTGACCAAATGTATTTAACTCCCTTCTTTGTCAAACTAGTAAGAGGTACGTAAATTTTAGAAAAGTCTTTTATGAATCGACGATAATAGCCTGCCAATCCAAGAAAACTACGGATTTTCGTCACACTCTCCGGTCTCTTCCAATTTTGAATCGCTTCAATCTTTGAAGGATCCACGGAAATTCCAGATTCAGAAATAATATGCTCAAAAAATTTAACACGAGATTGCCAAAAGTGGCACTTGGAAAATTTTGCTTTCAATTGATTGCTCCTAAGAGATTCCAACACAATCCGAAGATGTTTTTCATGCTCTTCCTCGGTTTTATCATAAACAAGAATATCTTCTATAAAGATGAGAAAAAATCGATCGAGGAAGTCTTTGAAAACTCGATTCATAAGGTCAACGAAATAAGCTGGAGCATTAGTTAAACAAAATGGCATAACAAGCCATTCATAAGATCCATAACGAGTACGGAACGACGTCAAAGGAATGCTATCCTCTACAATACGAAGCTGATGAAAACCGATTGCTAAGTCTAACTGTGAAAAGACTCTAGCACCGCTAAGTTGATCGAATCGATCATCAATCCGAGGTAAGGGATATTTATTCTTAATGGTGAGATCATTAAGCTTGCGGTAGTCAACGCAAAGCCTAAGTGAACCATCAGATTTCTTCACAAAAATAGTTGAAGCTCCCCATGGAGAGGAACTAGAATGAATAAACTATTTTCCTTCCAATTCGGATAATTGTTTACGCATCTCCTCATTTTCCTTATTGGACATACGATAAGGAGGACGAGTGATAGGTAGAGCTCCAGGGATTAGATTAATATTGAACTCAATTGCTCGCTTAGGTGGTAATCCTAAAACGGGCTCAAATATGTTCGGAAATTCACGAACAACGTGAATGAGGGAAATAACATCTTCCTCATCATCATTATCATCATCATGAGGATTTAAAGAATACAAGGATGCTACCAAATTGGAATCTGAATCTTTAAGAACAATAGAAATCTGCTTAACAGATTGTGGATGCCGAAGATGAATAGTCCGCTCGGGACATATGATATGGGCTTCATAATGATTAAGCCAATCCATTCCCAAAATCATTCTGAAACCTAAGTAGCGCATAACATGCAAATCGACTCGGAAAGAATACACATAAAATAATCTCGACATCTTTACAAAAAAAATTGAGTGTTGCGGATCCACCAACCAAATTCGCAATTCTCAGTGAAGTAATCAAACCCATAACATTTGAAGACAAAGCATCTACAAGTTCTTTTGATATAAAAGAGTGGGATGCACCCGTATGAAAAAGAACTCGAATAGGATGATCACGAAACATAATAATGCCATCAAGGATAGAATGAGAAATACCTTGACCAAGAGAAGTGTTACTAGGGGCTTGCACAACATTTAGCTTCCCTTCCTTCTTGCTTTGAAGTTTGGGACATGAAGATATAATATGACCCGAACTTTTGCAATAGCGACAAGTAAGGGGCTTCAGACACTTGTTTGCATAATAGTCCTTAGAACCACAATTGTAACATTCTCCACGACTAGAGGTAGGAGTCTTTGCTACCGAAGTTGCTTATTTCCCTTTCTTGTTGGAATTAGGCTTGAACTTAAAAGGCCTCTTTTTATTGATGTTTTGTTTGGCACCCACAACTTCACTTTCTTTATCGGCCTCTTCGAGTCGAAGAGCGATATCAACAAGCTGATCGAAAGAAACATCTAGTTTCAGAAGTAATGGCTTTTTGAGGTTCTTATTCAACCCATAGACAAACCGCTAATTTTTCTTCAAAAGGGTATTAATATACTCGACCCCATATTTAGAAAGAGATTCAAAAGATGCGACATAGTAGGTCACAGAAGATTCACCTTGAACAAGGTCAATAAAGCGTCGGGCCAAAGTTAATTTTGCAGTCTCCGGTACAAACTTTAACTCGAACCTTTCCCGGAATTGCTCCCAAGTAAGATCCGCTTCAATAATTTCCGAGATCAAAAGCTCATACCAATCTAATGCTCTTTCTTGGAGCATGCTAGAAACCACTTGAACACGATATAGATCCACAAGATTCATGCGAGAAAAGATGTGATCGCATGTTCTAAGCCAAGCTTGGACTTCTATAATGCTTTTGGAACCCTTGAATGGCCTTCCACCCAAATTGGTATAATCATTGCACAAGCGTGCAAACCCGGATTTAGGATGAGTAGGCTCTGGAATGGGTCCGACAGCTTGGGCATTCTTTACAAGATCTAAAAGTTGTTGAGCAGACATGAATACTCCATCCTGAGGAGTAGCACTGGATTGACCGGCGCTGGGACGGCCATGTCTAACAATTTCTCTTCTTTAAGAAAGAAAGAAAGAAGAGGAAAAAGGTTATTCTCAGAATGAATATCAAATAAACTTGATTGATAAAACAAGGCATCATAAAACAAAATAGGATAGAACGGGTCCTAAGACTCGAATTAAATCCTAAGGCACGACTCCTAAGAAAGACTTAGGACAATGATCCTTGCTAGATTATTCTACATTGTTCCGAAGTTTGGCTCCGATACCAAGCTGTGACGCCCCACCTCTATACTCACACTAGCCAAGGACACTACGGGGTAATGCCGTCGACCAGCACGAAGAATAAGGCTGTTGAGGAGCGACCATCTATGTAATTGCTTTGAGCGAGTACCGATATGTCAGATAATATGACTTGCATTTCATTTCAAGAGGAAATCTGACATATCAGATACAAACTCAAAGCTACTACACAATGGCTTTGTGGGCTTCGGAAATAAATATAGAAATAAGCATAACACAAATCAGTCACAGATATTCATATCACAAAGGTGGAAACAGATATGAATATAACACATAAAAGTGTACATCAAAATAGTGGTCATACAAGATCCACTACATCACAAAATAACAGGTACAAGTGCTAAGCAAAAGAATATGTATACATCAAGGAGTCTCCAACTCAAATGTATAAAAGCAAAAACTACTAAGCTAAAGTAGTTAGCTAAAAGTCAGAAGCTAGCCCCTGCTAAGAAGTCAAGTGGAAGCTCCTGTAACACCTCGTCTGACCCGAGTATTATTTAAGAAGAAAAATAATAAACGGACCAGTATAGCTATAAATATCATATAAAATGAGATAGGATAAGAGATATAATAGAAATGTATGATAACAATAAGGCTATACTATGACAAGTATATATTTGATAACAACAAAAATAATACAATATCTCAAATCTACTCAAACACCCAAAAAGAATATAATATTCTTTAACTTATTCACCAAACCCCAAATATTGACAAAACATATCAATGCCAATCGCAAAAATTGGTGAACACAAATTCTATAAATCATCAATTAGAAATCCAGAAAACACAAAGGGGGAGGCCTTTCACAAACGGGAGCATGAAAACTCACTAACATGTGTATCACAAACGGAACGCTACTCCATGGTCGCTAACCATTAAGTTTGAGAGGCTCCATAAACGGCCTGAAGGCCATGGGTCACTACCCCAACAATTTGAGCCGGAGCTCCATAAACGGTCAAAAGACCATGGGTCGTTAGCCTATAAAAATGAGACGAAGCTCCATAAAACGAGGTACAGTCCCCCACGTGGACAAAGAGACATCGCATATCGCTAGTCTAAACCATAAAATGATCACCATTGATCAATAAAAAGTGTAGATTACACCAAGCTAGTAAATAAATGAGTTTAGCTTCATGTCCCATAACCACTTGCTTAACTTAAATATTTACGAACAAATTGTAGATTTCCACTCAAAAATTGTCACAAGGTTTCAATCGAACAAGTCTAAGAATTAACCGACGAAGTAAACGCAAGCGTTTCATACCACTTGTTTTGTTAAGTCGTTAATTGGATTTCTCATACGAATGAGGTAAAGGTTTGTATATACAAATATATTAGAAAACGGTTTTAAAAACGAGCTTTGTACTTAAAAGTAAATGTTGGAATCATTTTTGTGAAAGAGTTTGAGTATTTACTACTAGTATAGAAACCTTTGTATTTTAAAGTGACAAATCATAGAAATGATTGTAAAAACAATCAATAACCAAAAATTCACATTCGATGATGTGAATCAAAACCATAGAAATCGATATCAAATCCATCAAATGGATACTCTCCAGAAAAGAAGTCATCAAAGTTGATAATAAGTGATAACAACTAATCAGATCAACCAAAAACCGATTAAAACGGAAATCCACTCAAAATAGGCAATTTGGCTGAAATAAGCAGCTCTAGACGTCTGGTGGTTATCCCAGACGTCTGAGCTAAAGATCTGGAATTTTCTTCCAGATCGTCCAGACGTCTGGGGAGTAAGCTCAGATGTCTGAGCTGAAAGACTGGAATTTTATTCCCGTAGCATCAGACGTCAGAGCTGAAGCTCAGTCAATATTTTGCCAAGGCCATTGATGGCCAAATCAAATTCGAAACAAACGAATGAGCAACGATGGCTAGAGATCGATGTCAAGCGACAACCCAACCCTATAAACTCATCAATACACTCCAAATAACATGTCCAAACATCCATATAAGGATTTTTATAGCTTTTGAATTCAAAATACCAAAAATTGGAAATTTCACCAATCCAATTCAATTCAAAAGCAAATGAACATGAAATAGGTGTTAGGAATTCTTACCTAACAACTATCAAAGGTATAGACATAGATATGAGTTCAAAAACTCACCTTTAAACCCAAAAACACGAATTGAGAAGCTCTAAAACAAAGGAAAGGCCAATTCCTCTTCAACTTCAACTCAAGAAGCTCCAATCTAAGCTCATAAGAAAATATTTTCTAAGTTAGGGTTTAGGAATTTCTGAAAATTGAAGAGAGATTGAGATGGAGAAGATGAAGAGGATGCTTACCTAAGCTTCTCTTTGATTTCTAGAGCTTGGATTTGAATTTCCTAGTAAACTAGGGCTTATGAATTCTAATTTCCCTTTCTTTCCTCCAATTTTCTTTTAGCTTGAAAGTGTTAGGAATGAAAATGAATAAAGAGGAGTTGGAGGAGGAGTTAGGGTACTATGTTGGGTTAGTTGGCAGAAACCCAAACCCAAAGCCCAAAATAGAAAAATAGCAAAATTCTACTCAACTCCAAAAATATCGATGTTTATTCTCAAAAAGGTCGCAAATGCCATTTTGGACTCAATAGAAGGGGTCCTGAGTCTTAATTAGTCTGTTTACAAAAAGTAGCATTTTAGACTTTAATCCGACTTAACGATGCTATATTTAAATAAATCATTTAAATATTTAATCGTAAAATATGCGGGTTGTTACATACATATTTGGCATGTTGATGTTTGGTTGTGCATTGCAACTTGAGGTTATGTGGTATTGGTGTTGAGCAGAAGATGATCATTGTTCGGTGGATAATAGTTTATTATTATTGATGGAAGTTGTGAGATATAAAGCGTGGATCTTTATTTTTTTCAAATGCATGTTTTGCTTTTTTTACTTGAACTAAACAGAAGAAGAGAATTGCTTTTGTGAAACAGAGCCGTACTGCAATATAAGCTTATTACATGCTGTATGGGATTCCATATTTGATCTTTGGTCATATGTTTAAACTACGATCCATTAAAATTATTATTAGTAGCAAGATCCCTGATTATATAATCTAAATGATAAGCAGTTAGGTCTGGGAACCGTGATCAAATGCTACTCGTTTACAAATAATTTTTGTTCTTATTTTTAGCTGGTGATATAAAAAGCCGATTGATGGTTATTTATATAGACACTCACACTCTACCATAACTACTTTTTTTCTTTATCTAACTGTAAACTTTGTGCTTATATTTTTGGAACATGGATTGATAATAATGCTATGAATCTCCATCCAATGATAGAAAATTTAGTAGCAATATAAAACCTGGGGAAGAAGATGATGGCTTCTCCATATGCAGTTGTCATAGAACTTTATGCTTATGTATATAAATGTTGTTTGTGTTAGTAAATTATTGACTTATTTTGAACGAAAGATATTTGGATTTCTCTTGCTTATAGTATGTATCGTTGAAATTTCTAAATTACTATATTTACAGCAATAATGATCCGAAATAACCATGTATCATTATTAAAACTAAAAAAAATATGCTATAACGTTTTAAAAATGTTGTAAATAAGCATACCGCAATGTTTAAAAATGTTTCAAAAGAACATATCGCAATGGTTATAATATGTTGTGAAAAAATATACTGCAACATCTAAAAACAGTTGTAAAATGATTTATTACAACGTTTTAATGCAACCTTTTTGAAAAGTTGTAATAGACATAGACCTTATTACAATTGCGGCTAAGATGACATTTAGGAAAACATTGTAAAATACTTACTACAACACTTTTTGATAGTCGTAAACAACGTTTTTTTGTAGTGTTAAACGAAGAATTTTGCATAATATGTATGTTAACGCTAAAAAGTGAACGCTAACACCCGGTGTGTGTAATAGAATTGTGAAAGCACCACCCGTTGGTACGGGAACAGATTATAAGCTGAAAATAGCAGAAAAGTAGTAAATGAACAACAGATTTATAGTGGTTCGGCCCGTAATTGAGCCTACGTCCACGTTATAGTCTTTTATTGCTGATTCGGTTACAATTTGATATAATATCCTTCAAAATACAATACAACTTGATCACGAAAGCACTCTTGACTACTAGCTCAATCTTTGATGATGAATCTCGACGAATCTGTGTTGGAAGTAAGGAGTTCTTCTCGAAGCTTGTTGTAGCGTCTCGAATGCTTGAAGATCTTTTGATTGCTGAATGAGTGGAGACTTCGACAGAGTAACGGTGCTTGAAGAAATGAATGGCCAAAAGTCCCTTCCTCGTTGGTGTTTGAGCCCTATTTATAGGAAAATAATCTGTCCTGAACTCGGCTTCTAAGTCCTTAGGTCGTTTACGACTTATGATAGGTCGTAAGTCGTCTCCGACCTAAGAAGCTCAGGCTCTCCTCTAACAGCTGCACATAATAGCTTCATATATTTGCTGAGGCATAGGTCACATGCGACTTAAGGTAAGTCGTAGATCGCAGCTGTTTATAGGTCGCAGACGGATTAGGAAGGATACTAGGTCGTTAGCGACCTAGTGGGCAAAAGCGGCATAGGCGCAGGTGTTGGTTTTCTAACTCGGTAACTTTTAGGTCGTAAGGAACTGGAGCTATTAGGTTGTGGGCGACTTAAGCCAAGTCGTGAGTCTTCTTAGCTTTCTTAGGTCGGTAACTACTTACAGCAGTTAAGTCGTAACCCCTTAAGTCGGAACCTTCTTAAGTCGCAGTCCTTAGGTCGCAACATTGCTAAGTCGGAACATTCTTAAGTCGTAGTCTTTAGGTCACAACATTGCTAAGTCGCAATGTCCTTTGTAGCTTTAGGTCGCAACATTGCTAAGTCGCAATGTCCCCTGTAGCTTTAGGTCGCAACATTGCTAAGTCGCAATGTCCCCTGTAGCTTTAGGTCGTAACACTTGTTAGGTTGGAACATTCCTAGGTCGCAATATTTCTTGTAGTTAGGTCGCAAACTTCTCTTAGGTCGTAGCTCCCTAACCCGGTAGGTCGTAAGTCCTCTGAATAGTGAAGTCGTAGGTCGCTGACCTGCTTCACGAGTTAGGTCGTAAGTCGTTAACTGTTTAACTCGTTAAGTCGTAGCTTCCTGTAGGTCGTTGCATATCCTAAGTCGCGCAGCTCTTAAGTCGTGTACTTCTTAAGTCGTAGCCTGTAGCTTAGGTCGGGGCCTGTTGAGTCGTAGGAAATTAAGGGTTAACATTTGCCCCTCGAAGTACACGCCTAAGTCGTAGGTCGTGTGCTTCGACTTATCTTAACTCCTTTTGGTTAGGTTGGAAGCGACTTAATATAAGTCTTAAGTCGTACATCATGTGTGTCGATTCGTCTTTCACTGCCCCAGTGAATAAATTGCTTAGGTCGTTCCTCCCCAACTTTACCTGTTCCTCTATTTGAATCCGCCATTAACGAATTTTCAAGCTTCCCAAAGACGATTCAAACCTACCGGTTGCCAGTCATCCTTATTTCCTTCTCAAGTAAGTGGATTCGATTGCTATCCATTCCTCGATTATCACCAAATTACGAATCCCATTTTCACCCTCAACCCCCTTTTCTCATGCCGTACTTCTCTGCAATTCTTATTTCAATTGATTACTGATGGGTTTGAGACGGCTTGTCCTGGCTTTGGACAGTCGGTCAGAACAAGACGATGGACAGCAGCATTTCAGTTTGATTGATTCGTGGTTTGTGATGGAACGACATTAGACCGGGTTTATGGTGATTTCGGTATGATTAAATGCATTGAGGGAATGAGAGTTTTGGTTGGAGGAGAGGCTAATGGGTTAACGGGTTAAGGAGTTAGCGAATTGATGTATTGGGGAGAAGATGAACGACTTAAGGCCTTCGCGTTCTGAATAGAAATCTTGAGACTTAAGTCCTAAGTCATATACGACCTAAAGTAGGTCGTAGGTCGGCAACGACCTAAGACTTGGCAATTTTTCATTGCCTTGAGACCTTTCTTATGCAGTACTCCTTAATAGACTGATGGCTTAACTTAACTCGTAGCTTGCCCCTTAGGTCGTGGACGAGTTAGCAGATGCGTTGTTTTAAACCGAAGCTTCATATCTTTATAAGTGTTATGGCTGATGACTCAAAGAATTAGATAACCAACGACTTAACTTAACCCATAGGAAATCTTTCTTAGGTCGTCGCCGAGTTAGCACTTGAGTTATCGGCAACTTAACACTTGACACTTTTAAGCTTTGCATGGACTTTGAACTGCTGAATTATGAACTGTTGAAAGCTAACAACCTGCTTAATACAACATTCACAGAATACTGGGACGAATATACTGCCACTGACCGCCCACATCGAATGACAGATTAGTTGATAAAGAAAAAATTAAATTAAATGAACTGTATGAGTGAAATGCTATACAATAACCAATTCAAGTGAAGTATTAAAGCAAAATCGTAATAGTCAACTAAAACTGATTTGTCTGCATTAACACTGCACTTGAGCATTAACAAGTTCTGAAATCTCGTAATCGACTGATTGCCAGTTAGTTTAATTCCAGTTATACTTGCTTTTTTTTTTGTTTTCATTAGTGTTGCACAGCACTTCACACTTTTAGGAAACGTGCACCTTCACTTTTGAACATTCAGCTGATTGTGTAGAATGGCATCTCAACAAGAAGACTTGGAACCAGCTGGAGAAGCTTTTCCAATTGCTACCCCGTTGAATGATCCTCCGGAAAGGACTCCTACCACTCTGAGCCATAAAGTTTTCAATCAATTATGCATCCAATTTGGCATTGCCGAAGCTGACGCTTTGTTCCCTGGAATAAATGATACTACTGATAGGCCGCCTCACGGCTTTGTCGCAGTTAACCGCCAAATGTGTTTGAGTGGAGCGATTCCCCCGTTTAACGACTGTCTTCGAGAACTTCTCCTCCGACTATCTATTTCCCCTTTTCAACTACATCCTAATGGCTACGCCATCCTGTTGGGACTGTGTGTGCTATTTAGGAGAACGCTGGACCGTTTTCCCAGTTTTGGAGAAATTCGCTTCCTGTGTTCATTTGCAAAGAACAAATACCATCCCTCTATCACACTTGTAAGGAGTGCCAGGAACCGTAGACTGATTACTGGTCTTCCCGAAAGTGTTCCCGGGTTCCTGAGCCAGTTTTTCTTTGTTCGCTGTTCCCCGGGATTTTACGCCATTTGGAGAGTGGGAAGTATGACCTTTTGTCTTTGCTCCTTATTTTTTCTGAATTCTTCGAAGTCCGAATTGTCAAGCATTAACTTCTTTTTCTACTATTTCAGCGTTCCCTCCTCCTTCTAGGAACCCTAGTCACAAAACAACCTTCGAGAGGCTTATGGCCGTGCCAGTTGAAGAGAGGAGTGTTCAATTTCTATTGAAAGATGAGTTTCTCCATCAATTCGGACTCTTACATCCTTCTCGCTCTACTCAACCGCATGAAGTGCCTGATTCTCCAGCTACGGAGTCAGATGCCCCCCGCTCCTGCTAAAGAACTTTCACTGAAAGAACTTACCATTGAGACTTCATTGGTAAAGTGTTCTACTCTTACTGACATTGCAGGGTCGTCCAGTAAATTAGTGCGTGCCCCGGTTATTGAAGAAGAGGAAAATCTTCACGTTTCTGAAAAGGCGGCTGAGGCGGAAGTTGAAAAAGATAATTCTCCCGTACATCATGGCGACGATACTTTTGACAGTCTGAGCGATATCATGATAACCTCTCAAGAGCTCTTTAAAGATGATGTTTCTAAAGTGATCTCTCCTGTTATCGAAGCAACTTCTTCCTTGCAACAAACCACAACGCCTTCTACACAAGTTATTGCCATTTCCACACCCAAAAGTGGTTTGAAGTCTGACGCGCGTAGTTTGCACATCACACTCACTTAGGATTTTGGCTCTTATATGCACTTAGCTCCTTTAATTTGAAAATTTCTAAGACTTGCCTTTCTTTTTCAATTTCAGGTTCTACAATGGGGCGAAGTGGCTCTTACTTTGACAAATTCCAGCGTCACGGAAGCTGCGATGCTTATGACTTTAGGAGTTATATCGGTGCCCCGAAAGAAACTAATGAGGAAAGGGCTGCCAGAAAGGCTCATGAAAGGCGAGCTCAAGAAGAACGTCGTCGGAGAGAAGATGAAGAGCACTATGGGAGTAGGGACGAGCGACGTGACTCTTCCCGCAGAAGCGACGATCCTTACAAGAGGAAATCTTATGACGACAAGGGGAAGAGTCATACTTCCGATGATTCCAGTAAGCGGATCAGACTTGGCGAGAAAGACACGTCTAATATCTCGGAAAAGACTACCGCTTCTATTCCTCCTAATACATCGTCTGGTTCTCCTACCCTTAAGAAGTCTGACATCCAGGCAATTATTAATAGGCCTCAGTATCAAGCCGGGGACGGGCCTCCCACACTTCAGAGCCGATTTCCAAATTGGTGTCTAAGAGGAGTCCGTTTTGACTTAGATTTGGTTCCCATTGATAAGCAGGCGATGCTGAGAAATGTCGATGCTGTCAAGCTTGACATTGAAAGAATGTCTGGATGGCAGAAGCTGGTTGATGGACTTCAAAGGGTCAACCATATGAACCTTGAGGCGATGATGACCATGGAGAATGATAAATCAGAATAGGACAAATGGCGTAAGCAGCATGATGCGGAGATGAAAAGCATTAGTGATGGTTATGGGAAGCTCGAAGCTGAAGTTGAAAGACTCAAAAATGAGCTTGCTACTTCTTCCACTTCTTATTCTCAGAAAGAAGAAATGCTCCAAAAACAAGTTCGAGATGCCCATGCTGCTCAGCGAGATACTAAAGTGAAACTTGAAGCAGAACAACATGTTACTAGAAAATATCGTGATGACGCTGCTCAACTTCAGGAGAAAATCAGCTCTCGAGACTTAGAAATTGCGAGGCTACAGTCTCAGTTATTGAAGGCTGAAAGAGAGCGTGATGAAGCTCTCTCTGGTAAGGCTGCGGCTGAAGAATCCCAAAAGGCAACCAAAGCCACCATTGACGTGACTTTATTCGACTTTTATATGCATTGCGTCCTGGGGCGTGGGAGCCTTTCATTTTTGGGACCAGAATATGAAGTCACCTTAGCGGAAGTATGGGAGGCAATCGTCGACATGTTCGGCGGTGCCGGTTATGCTGAAGCAGATCTTCAAGCTACCTACTTAGATGAGAGCGCCCGCGCTGCCCTTGCCAAAGGAAAAGAGCAGCTTACCCGAGTGCGGGCCGAGGCGACGGGAGAGAAGCTTCCTGAGAGAGAAATACCTCCTATTGCCCCTGCTTCTACTTCGGCTTCAGCTCACGCGGATATTACTGGCTCTAGTTCTCACTCCATGCCTCCCGCTAAGGTTGACAAAGAAACAGTGACCACTCCTACAGAGGAAGAGGCAATGAAGGACTTTCAGGCTCGGGAATTTGAGATTGATCTCGCCAAACCGACTTCTCCAGGTAACTTTGACGAGACGAATTCAGTAAATCGCTTACTCAACTTAACCGAGTTCGACGAACTTCTTACTTATTACTTAAGCTTTGACGATCCACTGTCTTCTTTTTTCTCTGAGAATACTGATTTTGATTTCTTTTATTATGCAGCGGACGCGCCGGAAACTGCACCAATTTTTCCTTCTTCAGCTGCCGTTCCTCCTCCTTCTCAAGTTACTCCTCTTCCAGCTTCTCAACCAGGTTTACAGGAAGAACAGATAGCAGCCCTTCAAGGCTTGGGCGAACCACCTGCTTCCGAGGAGCAGAAAGCAGAAGATCTGGAAGATAGTGAGAAGACCCCGGAGCAGTCTTTTGACTACGACACAAAGCTTTCTACATTTCTTACTCCGGGGAGTGAGTCTTCTTCCAAGAAGAAGGGGAAACGTGTGGTTTCGAAGAAAGGAAAGAAAAGTTCTTCTGCTGCTGGGGATGAAGCAGAGATCGATCCGGCTGAGTCTCTTTCTCCTTCTTCTCCGGTACGGCCTCCGAAACTAATTACCAGGCCGGGTAAAAGCTCCAAGGGTGGGAAGAAGGAGAAATGAGTTTGATTTTGTCTTTTTTGTTTTTTGCATGTATTGACCGGAGATTGTGCGGATACCGGTCTCCGCTCCTTTTTGTAATCTGCACAATGTAAAAAGTTTCCATAGTATTGAATAAAATAGCTATTTTACTTGTACAAATTCTTGCGTATGTGAGAATGCATCTTTTTTCTCTTTTTTTTAGTGTAGAACAAATGATTCTTTATCTGTTTTTTGAGAATGCATTTATTCCACATCTATTTTCACGATATTGTAATGAACTCGCGGTATGTTGCTTGCATATTACTTTATTCATGTAACTGAATCGTATAGTGTTGCCCCCATACCGCAAGTGCATTGCAACATTTCTAGCTTCTTCAAGACTGATACTCTTACTTCAGAGAATAACTACTCCACTTTTAAGGGAAGAATCATTCTGCTTTTAATAGAGTATATCTCGTCTTCAGAGAAGTTTTTACTTTCTCTTTCTTCCTGAAGAACACTTCAACTTTTGGGAATGATCACTTTTATTTGTTAAAGAGTGAATTTTCCTGCACAGTGAAATGAGCTTCTGAGGAAGGTTTTGATTTTGTGCCCCAGTAAAGGGTTTATTTTTGGTACTTCAAGCAAGGTGAAGTACGCCTCTGAAGAGGTCTTTTGGTCTCTGAAGAGAAGCGATTTTGGTCTCCGAAGAGAAGCAATTTTGGTCTCCGAAGAGAAGCAATTTTGGTCTCCGAAGAGAAGCAATTTTGACATTTCAGCTCTGGTGAAGTGGGTCTCCGAAGAGAAGCATTTTGCACTTCTACACGGGTGAAATGTGCCTTCGAAAAGGGCTTTTTAGCATTTCATCACTGGTGAAGTGGGTCTCCGAAGAGAAGCATTTTGCACTTCTACACGGGTGAAATGTGCTTCCGAAAAGGGCTTTTTAGCATTTCATCACTGGTGAAGTGGGTCTCCGAAGAGAAGCATTTTGCACTTCTACACGGGTGAAATGTGCCTCCGAAAAGGGCTTTTGCCTCTGAAGAGGTCTTATGATTGTCTGGAAGTTACTTTCTCATGGTTGAATGGATCCACGGGGCGGACGCAAGTTGCTTGATTGGATGTTCGTTTGCACAAACGATCGCAATTAACTAACAAGGGCCCTGTTCCTTCAGCGTGGGAAGGTGCCCCTCCGGTGGTTCCACCAATATTTTTATTGAGAGAAGCACTTTCGTTTATTAGCGTGCCTCGTTAGAGGGCTTTGTTGACCTTTGGGAAGGAGCATCGGTTGGTTGGTGTGCCAGGAAGGTTGCGTCTCAGGGGCGAGTAGATCCACGGGACGGACGCAAGCTGCCTGATCGGATGCATCACGATCAGTTAGCAAGGGCCCTTTTCCTTCTACTTGGGAAGGTGTCCCTTCGGTGGTTCTACCGGCCCTTTTTATTGAGTGGCATACCTCCTTTTGGCTGCTTCTATGTTTGGTGGCCCATGTTCCCTCATAATTTGCTAATCAGCTACCCTTCATTATTGTTTCCAAGCGCGTCTTCCTTTGCAAGTAAATTGTCTTATCCGAAGAAGTGGACTTCACTGTTGAACAACTTCACAGGACAAATGCAAGTTACCTAGTTGGATGTCTGTTCGTATTGACAGTCACAACCACTTAACGAAGGTTTGCCTCAGTGGAGTTGCCAACTTTTTATGTGAAGTCCTTCTTATATGGGATTTGAATATGGAATTTTTGGTTGCTCGGTATTTGCTTAATAAGTGATTTGTAGGGCTCGCTTAGCTTTGCGATGGGTGAGCTTTGCTTTAATGACCTGCAATATTAGATCGACATTGTAGCAATACATTTAGAGTATTTACACATCGAAATATAACAGGCATTTTGTAATAGAAAACACAGAATTCATAGTTTTTTTTATTATTCAGTCACACTGATTTCTCAGCGGTTTACAATGCGGAAGTCATACATCCATTATCATTTTTACAAATTCAAGCAATGCTGTTAAGTAAAAAATGGATGCTAGCTATTGTTGTTTCAGAATCTCCGGACTGATTTTCCATTTGCACTAGATTCGCAGCTTCGGATTTATATGCCAGAGAAAGTGCGAGATGCCCCAGTTGCAGTTTTGTGGACAATTAGCAGTCGTCCCAACTTCTGCCCGCTGGGTGTGGACCTCCTGTGACAACATTAATGACCAGCTTTTCTGAATCTTGCACTGCAGTGTTGTTGAGAGAATCAGATTGATGGGTAGGACGTTGTTGATCCCGAGTGGATGAGGTTGGATCGACTCCGCCTCTCTTAACGTATTCTTGGAGTTTACCCTGCTTCAGCAATTCTTCAATCACATTCCACTACGCCATAGATGGCCTATTGCAACGAAATTACAAGGTGTTGCTAGCTACAATGTAACGATAGCTATGCTGATTTTTGTCTATTGCAACATTCACTTCAATGTGTTAGCATAGATATTAGCAAAATGTTGCAGTAGCTATAAATATATTCAAATTAAAAAAATTAATAAAATTTTACACCTCAGCGATCCACACCATCATTTAAAACAAAATCTCAACCATCAATCCACACCATCAATCCACACCTTAGCAATTTCCATTTCCCGCTTTACTTTTCTTTCTCGTTCCCCTCCGTGTGAAAATTAGGGCACGCGATTTTTCTTTCTCGTTCCTCTCTGTGAAAACTAGGGCACGCGATTCCAGTTGCTTTGATGCTCTGATTGATCAAATCTAGTGTGAGAAACGTTCCTGGTAGCTTTCTCCTTCGTTCTCCTTGATTGATTGCTCGAATTGCTTTGACTTCGTCGTCGGGTGCGATGTGATATTATTTGGTATGTATTCTGCCTTCTGGTTTACTTGATTATTCTCGATTTTGGTTACACTCGCACGCTTTTGTCGATGATGAATTGGGATTTATTTATATGCTTTATTTCCTAATCTCGAGTTTAATCTTTCTGTTGGACTTTGAGAAATCTGCTATGTTGGATTGAGATGATGTATTAGTATGTTGGATTTTGGTTCACTGGCTTGATTTTGCTTTGCCGATGATGAATTGCGATGTGATATTATTTGGTATGTTGGATTTTGGTTCACTGGCTTGTTTTTGATTTCTGATCTGAGCTTGTTAGCTCCTTTCTACTGCATTTGTTAAACCAGAACTTGAACCTTTGTTAAACTTGTTCACATACCTTTGTACCTTGCTCACATACTTTTCTGCCTGATGCATTCACTGTTTTTGCTTGATGGGCTGCCTATGTGTACTGCTGTGTTTCTTGCACTGGCTTGTCTACATTTTGCTGAACCTGGTTCTTGTTTGTTTTGTTGGTTGCTTGCCCCTGAGTTGAATCCAGTCGATGACTCGGGTTTGACCTTGTGTCGTGTCCATTTTTTTGGTTTGTCTACATATCTGGCTGCACTTGAGTATGAACTTGCACTTGAGTAGTTGCACTTGAGTAGTTTCTTATACTAAGCCTTATGATGCATGTATGTTCATCCATGTACATGCATTTATTGGTCATGTTATGTTGCTTGCTGTGTTGAGTACTACTTTGTGCACTTGGCTTCTCCTTTGTGCATTTTTGCCTAAACTGTTGCTTGTTGTCTTCCATACTGTCTTGTATCCATGTGTTGCATTCATGTTTGGCTTATGCACTTGTGAATAGCTGACTTGTGCACTGTTTTGCTGCTGCATTGGTTTTTCTGCCATGTCCATTTTTGTGGGAATTTTCAATCGTCCATGAGATAAAAAATGGGAAACGGCCTTGTGATATATGCAGTGATACACTGTGTATATCATAGGTTGTCCGTGCAAATATTTGGTCCTTGTTAGAAAAAAATATGAAAAGAAACAACCCAAATACCTGAGGCAAATAATATAACAAAAATATTTTCATTTTCTGTTCGAGTTAAATATTATTTTCCAGATTACTGCTTTTGAATTATATGTGACAGGTATTGAAGACTGGACAGCTGGATACAAGCTTGAAGACAGAGTCAAATCAAATGTGCATGAGTTATGAGTGCATGAGCTTGAAGACAGGTTTCAAAGAAGACAGCTGGACCCCCGCCGGCGCTGCGCCCGGACCCGCTACTCGGCTCGGCACTCGGGTCGTCATATATTTGTCAGTGTCGGTGTCTGTATAAATTGAAACTGCATATGTAATGAGTGAACTGAGTGATGTAGTGAGGAATATCTGTCTATGTGAATATCAGTGTTATATATCATTGAATTGTAAAATAGTGGAGTCAGGAATTTGTACTATTTCAAATGTTGAAATAAAATATTTATTTAAATAAATTACTGTTTGAATATCAAATTCTGTGCAATAGCATTTTATTAAATAAATATTTATATTAAAAAATCAAATATGCTCTACATTGTGGGCCCCACAAATTCAGAAAGTTAATATCTATAGCAACATTTTGGAATGTTGCTACAAACACCTATGGATGTTGCTATAGACCCAAATAGGGTTCTATTGCAACAATATTTCTTATGTTGCTTAGTTAGTCAAAATGTTGCCTTTGAGGTCTGCGGCAACGCGGCAAAATGCATCACCGAGAAAGTGTTGCCTTTGCCCTTTTTTAGCATATAGCAACATTTTTTGGCACTTCCTGCATCACTTCTTGTGTGTTGCAGTATGCAATCTATGGCGTAGTGTTCTTTAATTGGCGACATTGGTCAGTGTCATGGCCAGGTTGATTGTGAAATTCGCAGAATTTTCCATTACGCCTTGCACCTCTCGTCATCTCAGGTGGCTTAGGATACCTGACAACGTCCTTTGTTGCAAAAAAGATATTTCTTGGTGTATCAATTAAAGGAGTAAAATGCGAAGGATTAAAGCGGCAAGGTTTCTTTTCATTTCCCTGGCTCTTTCCTCCTTCATTCTCCCTTTTCTTACTTTTAGATTCTCTTTTATTAGATGGGACATTGTTATTATTAGCTTGGGCAACAACCACTTTCGATGTCGTAGAAAGGCTTTCAAGGTGAATGAACTCGTCGGCCTTTTTATAAAAATTTTCAAGCGAGTTCGGTTCCTTCATCTTTAGCCATATCCCAAATTTGCTCGATTTATCAATGGCTCGCATCAAATAAGTCAGGATCATGCGTGGTTCCGCATTTTCTACTTCGGCTAAAGCTATATTGAAACAGCTCAAGAAAGATTTGATTGATTCTCCGGGCGCTTGTTCAAGGTTAGACAGTGACATTATATCCTTAGCTTTTGAAGCATACAATCTGAACTGTTCTTTGAACTTTTGCGTTAAGTCGGAGAACTTATCTACAGACCGAACTGGAAGCTTTGTGAACCAAAGTAAAGCCACACTTTCCAGGTATACTGGAAAGTATCGACACTTGATCTCGTCTGATGCTCTTGCACCGGTCATATGCCAATCGTATTTGTATAGGAAATGATTAGGGTCACTCGTTCCCCTATAGGCTTGGATAGTAGGAGGTGCAAATTTCCTTGGAAATTCAGATTTTAAGATCCTTTCAGTAAACGGAGTTCTGCTCGGTGAAAATCCCCAGTCGTTCTCATTCTCTTCCCTTTGCATGCTCTCTTTCATGATGCGGTCAACCATTTCGGACAGGTACTCTTTATTGTTCAAAGACATCTCTGGGCAGGCATCAGTCCTTCCCTCGGAAGTTCGCCCGAGCATATGTTCACGATCAGTTGGCTGCGGCATAGAACCCTCAGTTTGGAAAGGTGGCATTTGAGGAAAGGCTGTTTGATGGTTTTCTGGTTGACGATTTGCCCGAGCAGAGCAGTTAATCTATCCATCATCAAAGCGTTTTGGGTTTCAATCTGTTGGTACAATCCAGAAACTGCGTCATCTAATTCAGCCCTGGTGACTCCAATGGTAGGAGTTGCTTGGTCTGCGGTTGGGGAGGCGGAAGTTCCTTCATGAGCATTTCTGGATCTGACCGGTCTACCTCTTCTTCCAGGAGCCATCATTTCAAATCAACTTCTGGTTCTTAAGTGAAGTTCTTTTTATGAGTTTTTTGCGAAGCAACGGTGAAAATCTTCTTGAGTTCAATTCTCAGTGAAAGCACCAAAATGTTAACGCTAAAAAGTGAACGCTAACACCCGGTGTGTGTAATAGAATTGTGAAAGCACCACCCGTTGGTAGGGAACAGAATATAAGCTGAAAATAGCAGAAAAGCAGTAAATGAACAACAGATTTATAGTGATTCGGCCCGTAATTGAGCCTACGTCCACTTTATAGTCTTTTATTGCTGATTCGGTTACAATTTGATATAATATCCTTCAAAATACAATACAACTTGATCACGAAAGCACTCTTGACTACTAGCTCAATCTTTGATGATGAATCTCGATGAATCTGTGTTGGAAGTAAGGAGTTATTCTCGAAGCTTGTTGTAGCGTCTCGAATGCTTGAAGATCTTTTGATTGCTGAATGAGTGAAGACTTCGACAGAGTAACGGTGCTTGATGAAATGAATGGCCAAAAGTCCCTTCCTCGTTGGTGTTTGAGCCCTATTTATAGGAAAAGAATCTGTCCTGAACTCGGCTTCTAAGTCCTTAGGTCGTTTACGACTTACGATAGGTCGTAAGTCGTCTCCGACCTAAGAAGCTCAGGCTCTCCTCTAACAGCTGCACATAATAGCTTCATATATTTGCTGAGGCATAGGTCGCATGCGACTTAAGGTAAGTCGTAGATCGCAGCTGTTTATAGGTCGCAGACGGATTAGGAAGGATACTAGGTCGTTAGCGACCTAGTGGGCAAAAGCGGCATAGGCGCAGGTGTTGGTTTTCTAAGTCGGTAACTTTTAGGTCGTAAGGAACTGGAGCTATTAGGTTGTGGGCGACTTAAGCCAAGTCGTGAGTCTTCTTAGCTTTCTTAGGTCGGTAACTACTTACAGTAGTTAAGTCGTAACCCCTTAAGTCGGAACCTTCTTATGTCGCAGTCCTTAGGTCGCAACATTCTTAAGTCGTAGTCTTTAGGTCGCAACATTGCTAAGTCGCAATGTCCCCTGTAGCTTTAGGTCGCAACATTGCTAAGTCGCAATGTCCCCTGTAGCTTTAGGTCGCAACATTGCTAAGTCGCAATGTCCCCTGTAGCTTTAGGTCATAACACTTGTTAGGTCGGAACATTCCTAGGTCGCAATATTTCTTGTAGTTAGGTCGCAAACTTCTCTTAGGTCGTAGCTCCCTAACCCGGTAGGTCGTAAGTCCTCTGAATAGTTAAGTCGTAGGTCGCTGACCTGCTTCACGAGTTAGGTCGTAAGTCGTTAACTGTTTAACTCGTTAAGTCGTAGCTTCCTGTAGGTCGTTGCATATCCTAAGTCGCGCAACTCTTAAGTCGTGTACTTCTTAAGTCGTAGCCTGGCCTGTTGAGTCGTAGGAAATTAAGGGTTAACAATGTAGAAATTTGAGGTAAAAACCATGGTTTGTTTTTATCATAGATCTCAAATTATTGATCCATTTTCGTAGATTTTAATTTCATTAGGAAGTTATGTCATTACAGAAAAATTTTATTTGTAATGCAATGTAAAATTTTGAACGTATGAAAGGTTAAAACATGAATTGAAATGATGATGGCTGTTGTTTGGAAATTGCAAATTCTACCAAACATAGCTGAACTTAATTGACCATAACTTTCATACATGTTATCCGATTTTGACAATTCTGACCATTCCGGAAAGCTAAGAATACAAGCAACAACTTTTATTTTAAGTATTTCATAAAATTTTGTAGCTTACTAGGCTAAAAATGCAGTTGTAATAAGTGGACCTACAAATGAAAATTTCTGGGCCAAAATGTCATGATGATTTGATCATAACTTTTGATCCACTCATCCATTTTCGATGATTTTGTACTTATTTTTAAAGCCAAGATGATAATGATCAAGTTTCATTTTGAAATTTTGTGAAAATATATTGTTTACTAGTTAGAAAATGCAGTTCTAAATGGAGGATCTGCATGCGGAACATATTTTTAGTACTTTGCTTCTTATAGAAAAGTCATATATTCATGATATGCTTAACATTTGATTATTTGTGTAACGAACTGGAATTTCACCGCTTTAATTTGCAAATATTTAATTAATTCTAAATATTTTAATAATAGGTTTTATAATTAAAATAAAACTCTTTTAAATACTAAATAATGATGGTGAAATGGTTTTCAAAATTTGCTTACAAAAATATTTAGTTTGAAAAAAAATCGAAAATGTGACCGGAATTTGTTTTCCAAATTTTCGACTTTTCATCGGTTAAAAGTTGTCGAAAAAATTGTGAACTCTTTAGTGTAAATATACACGTTTATAAATGTGAAAATTAGGTTGGAGGGCTTATCATTCTAGGGCAATAAGTTTTAAGGATAACACTTACGAATAATTAGTTTTAAGGACAATTTTCAGAAATATGATAAATTCATTTATCTTTTCAAGTTATATAGGAAAATGATAAATTCATTTGTCATTAATTTTATATAACTGAAAATGATAGCTTAATTTATCCTTTTTCTTGTAAATTGTCCTTAGAACTAATTTTTCAGAAGTGCCATCCTTAAAACTTATTACCCTCTTCACAACTAAGCCCTTTGGGTGAAAATCCCCTTTATAAATAAGTTAGGATATATATATATATATATGTGTGTGTGTGTGTGTGTGTGTTTGTGTATATATACACATATGTATGTACTTAAGTTTGTAAGATTTAAAATATAATTTAATAAAAAGAAAATATCACATCCTAAGTCGACATAAGTACAATTAAGTACTATTACATGTTTATTCATGTTTGCCTAAGGAGGACATGAGGGGGACAAGCATTTTCATGAGTTTCATGGTGGGAGACAAGGTAAATGATGTAGTGCAAGGTAGTGGAGGGTAAAAGAACAAGGGTAGTTTAGTAATTTGTTATTTTCATTTCATATATAAGTAAATTCCTAACATTTCTCTCATTTTTATTTCATTTCTACTTTGCAAAATCGTCCTTCCAAGCTTCATAAAACCTTCTAATGACTTCCATGTGCTTTCAAAATACAAAAAATCCTAGTTTATATCACTTCTAAAACATCGAAAACCTTGTTTAAACCTCCATCATCCATTTCTACACCTCTTTCCTCCTTAAACAAGCACCAACACTCCATACCATTCAAGGGCCGAGCCCATTGTCCTTTAGGCTTGGCCACTTTAGGCTTTTATGTCTTCAAAATCCCATTTTTAATAAAGCTAAGTGAAGATCTAGGTCATATACAAGTTATAACATAAGTTCGCTTAATTTCTGGAGTATTGGTGAGTAAAGATTTAACGTTTAATTAGGTTTTCTAAATATATTTGCATGCTTGACTTGGGACGTAAAAATGGAGTTTATATGGACAAAAATGATGTTGGATTATATGTATGTAATTGTGCTTGGTTGTAATAATATATAGTTTGGAATATGAATGTAAAAAGGTCAAGTTAGTTTGCAAATTTCTAATCTTGTTTATGATTGGTTGTGGTATGGTTGTGATGTTTACATGTTGCTATATGGTTGTGATGTGGTCTTGTATGTTGTATACATGAATACGTATTTTTTTAAAGCGACATGTTATCCCTTGTGTAAACCGAAAACTTTGGTTTTAAAGATTTGCAAAATGTTTTCAAGTTTCAAACTTGTTAGTTTTCCAAAACAAGCCTTTATGTTTTACAAAGTGAAGTTCTAAAATTTAAGTTTTAAAGATTTAGAAAACCAAATTTCAGGTCAGGTCATATAAAGACAGTTGTTATAAATGCAGTTTGGGAACTCTTTTTGAATTTAAAGTGTTTTAACTTAAGTATATTTTTAAAAATTGTTTGTAGACATATTTTAAATACTTAAAAGCAAGTATTAATTAATTAATTAATGATTATTTATTTAATTAATTAAGGTAATAATTGCTTAATCATTAATAAAGTTAGGGTAATTGGTACTTAATTATTTTTAAGTAAATAAATTATAATTTGTTAATTAATAAAGAGTTATTTATTGTTTATTTAGTTATTTACTGATTAATTATTATTTAATTAGGATTAATTAAACTATTTATTTCAGAAGGGTTTTAATTATCAATTAATTATCAGTCAAGTTAAATTTAAGTTAAGATTTAATTAAAACTTAATTATTATTTAATTATTTTTAAATAAGGGTTTAGTTTATTAATTAAGTTTTAATTAAAGATTAATTAATTAATTAATTGAGATTAGATGATAATTAATTATTATTTAAAAGTTTAAATTATTATTTAATAATTAATTAAAGATTAATTATGGTTTAATTATTTATCTAAAGGTTAACTATTATTTAATTATTTACTTAAGGATGATTATTATGTAACTTTTATCTAATGGATATATATTGTTTAATTATTAATTAAAGGTTTAATTATTATCAAGTAAAGAGTTTAAACGTTATTTAATTATTAAATAAAAGTTTTAAAGTTTAAAACACTTTATTTCTAAAGATCGATTTTGTTTTTAAAGAAAGCACTCTTTTAAAGAATGTTTTAAATCCAAGGAATTTCTTTGTCGACTACCCTTAGGTAACTTCAAATGGGTAAGAAACCCAATAACATCTGTTTAGCAGAATAAACACCATTCTACTAGTTAAAGTGTATTTGACATTTGGTTGGTAGAATAGATCAAAGAACTACCATAATTTTCCCAAGTAGATTATAATGACATTTATTTAAGTAGAAATAAATCCCCGTTTGCCATTTTGGTAACTTGAACATTTATCTATATGTTATTGATTGTGGATTGTTGATTCCTTTTACTTATTTGATTTCTATGTAAATACCCGTGTTATAATTTGGAAAATTTAAACTCAATTAAATGAGAACCATTGTGGTCACTAAGCCTCTTTCTGATTTTTATGAAATCAATTGCTTTATTTTATCCTTTTGACAATGGTTAAAGCTTATTCCATTTTACAATATTTAAAGGATAATTTAGCAATTATTTTATTTAAAGGTGTTTTGAAGTAATTTAATATTTTTCCTTTAAAATGATTATTTAAAATCATCATTTTGTTAATGTAATTTAAAGATAATTTAATGAAAATTATTTAAATAACAACCTGTTTACTTAAAGATGTTTTAAACAGTTGATTGTTATCAAATGAATTTTATTGATGAAAGTTTATTAAAGAAATTCTGTTTTAGATAAAGAAAGTTTATAAAGGGAGTTTTATAAATGATTTTAGATATTTATAAAAGAGTTTTATAAATAAACTTGGAGATTTATATAGCATTTTATAAACGAATTTGGAATTTAAGTAAAAGAGATTTCAAAAATGAAAGTAAATTATAAAAGAATTTGAGATGGGATTTCCTTTAATTGTCCTTCTTAATTCTGGTAATACGGACATTTGTTCCACACTTAACACCGAAGGAATATTGTTTGTGGATATCTTTATCTCTAATTTAAATAACATTTTGTTTTGATCCTTTGATATGATTTGTAAATGAAAAACCTTTCACAAATGTTTTGTGAATATACTTATGTCAGTGAGATAAGTATATATAGATGTTTTTAATAAACACTTTTGAAAAGAGATTTTGATAAATGAAAGAATTGTTTTGAGGCTTAGTGGTTGCTATGGTTAAATTAAATCTCTGAATTGTTGTTGTTTGTTTATATGATCGTTAAATAACCAACTATCAAATCTGGACCGGTTCTAACTTAGAAAGCATGTTGGGTATATTAGATTTCCTCGGTGAGGATCCGAATACTTATTCCATAATCCAAAGAATCAGAATTGAGTCAGCCGGAAATTATCGCTTAGTTTGGAGACATCGGTTTTCGGATTTATTCGAACCACTTCAAACTAATGAGGTTTGTAATGAAGTATGATATGAAGCTATACTATACTTCCTGAGTGTGATTCTAAAATAGGAGATAGTAAAATTTTGAATGCTTGTTCGATCCCGGAACAACTTATATGGATGAATGCTAGCATTGCATCTTTGCTTAGAGTTTAGTGTTAGCATTTCAAGACGGTATGTTAGTAGAAGATGTAAAAGTGTAGCCTCAAGCCTCATAACTCGAAAGAATAGCTAAAACAGGATATACAGTAGAGCGATGTGGTTAGCTTCCATTAGGAGACGTCATCCCATTCTATATTGCCCCGTAGAGTTGTTTTGCGTGCAAGCACTGAGGGGCAAAGTAAAGTAGCCTCGGTGTCAAAGGGGTTAGGTAATCTGCTTGTCATGTTAAAGTGGTGGGCTAGCTCTGTGTAGCAGAGAGGCATATGCGTCTGTAGCCCTTAAGTACATTTTCTATAGGTGTACCATCGAAAGCTAGTCCCTTACCTTGCCATCGTTAGAACGCATTCTCCAATACAAACCTTTACGGATTTAGATATGTGCAATTATATTGAAATGTGAGAACATCCCAACTATGTTGAACTGTGAGATGCAAGCATTTTAGCTATATTCCGTATTTATTTTAAACCTTGACATTATTATAATATCACTGGAGTTTTTTTATAATAAAATGTTTTAGTTATCGTAAGGTAAAAACTCATCCGTGTTTATGTGCGACGTGGTCTTACGATATATGTGTTATTTTGAAAGGTTTTTCAAATACGGTAATCCATATGATTTGTTTCGAGCTTTTCTCGCGTTAGTTTTACCAGACCGACTCGGGCATTATTTTTCTATTATGCTCGGGTCATCCCGAGCATATTTTCCAGATTTAAGCTGGACATGGAGGTTTCAAGAGATGAGCTGGATTCTCCAAGATGTATTCACGTACCTGCTATCTTCCGCTATTTTTGTTTGTTTTCTTTTTGTCTGTATTTATCAGAAATTGTAAGGACAAGCTATTAAAACTGTCCAGGCTGATAATAGGTCAGTGTATTCTTACGTTGTGTATATAATAAAGTTCTTTCCTTTTTATAAAGATCTTGCATATATTATATATTTCTCGTCACGATGTGGGATTCTATTCTATCTTCTTCTTTCTTCACCGCCAATGACCTATCTTTTGACACTTAAATGATCGGAACATGAATACCAAGGATGTATTAAGTGGCATCTTTAGGTGTAAGAAAGGAAGATCGTTACAATTGATATCAGAGCGCAAGGTTAAGCGAAAACCTTAGCCATGGTGTGGTAAACTCATTTGAGATCCGATAAGTGAGACCTTAGAATGAGTATGAGTGTATTAATACAAGAGTGCGTATTTGTTAGTGACTACAAAGTGTTATGTATTGTGTTGATTCATCAGTTGAGTGGTTCATGAATTCTGGTCAAGACGTAGGACGCTACGGTGTTGATAGGGATTTCTAAATACTTTAACAAGGCAAATTGACACAGTGTCGTTTTAAATTTGGTAAATGAAATAATTTTACCTAGGAATTTTTTTTATATACAATGGACTAATTTTAAGAAATTCTTATGTTGATATATCTTAAAGAAATCCATCCTCGAGTATCCTTTCATAGAAAATCCTTCCTTTGGGTATCTCTTCCTCTAGAATAATCTTTTCTTAGGAATTCACTCATGGTAATCCTTTCTTACTAACCTTGATTTGGAGTAACCTTAGTTTTGGAAATATTCTAAGGTATTTGATATAAATTTAGGTAGCAAAGAATTATGAATACCAGTGTTTCTAAATCTAAGCCAAATGTTGTTGAGGAAGGACCGCAAGATCAAGTCCCAATGGAGTTTGCTTCGCTATGTCGTGACTTTGAGATTTTGAGTAAAAGGAAGTTCAACGATACTGAATATATCATCGATGTTAATATTTGGTTGGGCTTATGTGACAAGTTACGTAGAGGCATGGTGAATTGTATTTAAGGATCATTCGAGAAGGTAATAAGAAATGCTCTACGATTTGAAGATTTATCTCCAAGTTGCCTACTACTATAAAAGTTAATAAATTTAAAATTATTTTGTAAAATGTTACGTAAATAAGTTATAATATCTAAAATGTTTGAATCTATGTTGAAATTTTTATGAAATATTTTCATAAATAGGGTGTGGAAGGGTAAAAAGTAATTAATAGTAGGGAGCCTTGGATGAGTATGTAAGTTGTACGTAGATCCTTTCTCCTTTTCATATGATTCTCGATCCAAGATTCAAATACATGACTTGAGGTGTTTCACACCGTTCCAAATAAAGATTTATCACTCGATTTCTGAGAACATTGATGTGGGTTATTAATATGGAATCAAAGTTTTCTATCATAGTATGTGGCTATATATAGAGAATGGAGGTTTCTAATTAAGAAGCCTGATCAGAGTTCGCACTAGGAAGTCAGGTGGGAGATACTAGTTCGGAAATAAAGCTATATATTCGAATAAGTGATCAAATCAGATTTTGCTTAGGAATGATCTATGTACATCATACAAACTGATGTATAGTGTTAGTTATGATTTGGATTGTTGTTTTTGGGTTAAGGTTGTGGTAAAATTTTAGGGATGAAATACTTTTAAGGGGGTAGAGTGTAACAATCCGGAATTTCACCGTTTTAATTTGCAAATATTTGATTAATTTTAAATATCCAAATAATAGGTTTTATAATTAATATATAACTCTTTTAAATGCTAAATAATGATGGTGAAATAGTTTTCAAAATTTGTTTATAAAAATATTTATTTCGAAGAAAAATCGAAAATGTGACCGGAATTTGTTTTCAGAATTTTCGACTTTTCATCGGCTAAAAGTTGTCAGAAACATTGTGAACTCTTTAATGTAAATATACACATTTATAAATAAGTTAGGATATATATATGTGTGTGTATTAGTGTATATATACATATATGTATATACTTAAGTATGTAAGATTTAAGATATAATTTAATAAAAAGAAAATATCACATCCTAAGCCAGCATATGTACAATTAAGTACTAGTATATGTTTATTCATGTTTACTCAAGGAGGACATGAAGGGGACAAGCATTTTCATGAGTTTCAAGGTGGGAGACAGGCTAAATGATGTGGCGCAAGGTAGTGGAGGGTAAAAGTATATGGGTAGTTTAGTAATTTTTTATTTTCATTTCATATATAAGTAAATTCCTAACATTTCTCTCATTTTTATTTCATTTCTATTTTGCAAATCTTCCTTCCAAGCTTCATAAAACCTTCTAATGACTTCCATGTGGTGTCAAAATACAAAAAATCCTATTTATATCATTCTAAACTTCCAAAACCTTGTTTAAACCTCCTTCATCCATTTCTACACCTCTCTCCTCCTTAAAAAGCACCAACACCCAATACACTCCTAGGTCTGAGCCCTCTGTCCTTTAGGCTAAATCATTTTGGGCCTTTAGGTCTTCAAAAATCCAATTTTTAATAAAGCTAACTGAAGAGCTAGGTTGCATACAAGCTATAGCATAAGTTCGCTTAGTTTCGTGGAGTTTAGGTGAGTTAAGATTTAACTTTTATTTAAGCTTTCTAAATATATTTGCCTGCTTGACTTGGGATGTAAAATTGGAGTTTATATGGACAAAAATGATGTTGGATTGTATGCATGTAATTGTGCTTGGTTGTGATAATATATATTGTAACGTTTCGACTTTTCGACGCTCGAAAGTCGACATTAATACGTCCACTGTATCAAATGCCGCGCAATCGAATGCCGGAAAACCGAACCATTAGGGTTAAAAAGAAGAGGTAGAAGAAGACAGAAGAAAAGAAAGAACAGAAAAACAGAAGCAAAAACAATATCAGAATCTCACATTCGCAGTGGAAGAATATATAATAGATAATCACTAGTCTTTTAAACAAAGAACCATATTAGTTTATACATACATCAATCAGAGTCAATATACAACTCAATACAACAATGGACAGTTATATAAACTTGTCCTCACACAGAATACACAGCGGAATAAATAAACAAGTACGGTAGTATGCCTCGCCATCCAGCTCATCTCCAAAGCTCCAGAATATCCAGAATATCTTGATAACATAACTCTAGGCTGCCCGTGTGGAATATTATGGGCACCCAGAGTTTAGAAAGGGAACAATAAACTCCAAGTCAATCATGGTGACTGGTGTGAGATCGTAAAACAGTTATTTTCACAAAGAAAATAAAACAAATTCGCAATGCTTTTGGAAAATGAAACTACCATAAGGCCTCCCGCCACACACACAATGCAAACGCAGAATTAGAGGAGATTTCTCCTTATGATAGTCAAACATGCTTACTACGCAAAATCAGTTGATATTATTATTAATGTCTAGTGTGGAAAACATTTCGAAAGTATAATATCAATCTTAGCCAACATACAACCATTATTGTATGCCTACTATAGCTACCATCTAAACAGTGGTGACCACCACAAGTAAATGGCAGGTTATACAACTAAAACCGTACGAGGCGCGTATTGTTTCTTTGGATTTCCAACAAATGGTCAGGCTAAGGAACTTCCTTACACCGAATGGAAACGCATCTGGAAAGACGCCCCGAGAGTCAACCTGCTCTCTGCAAACACAAGGCCGACGCTACCACATGTTGTACAACTGTAACTAGGTTGATAACACACGAGCTATGCCATCCCCCGGTCGTTACCGACCTTTATCCGAGGATCCTCAACAACAAAGCAACAACCACAAAGTATAATAAATTGGCAGCATCAACATAGGTAAAATATCCGGGCTCCATACCATGATATCATCTTTTATCCAGAAGGAAATGACATACCCTAGGGGTGCGACCCCTAAAAACCTTGCCGCAACATTCCTGTTTCGACCATTACCGGGATGCGAGGCTCGATGAAGTCTCGTCCACAAAGCCACGCTTTTTCACAAAGACATGCTTTTTCACAAAGCCACACTTTTTCACAAAGCCACGCTTTTTCACAAAGCCACGCTTTGATCAACAAATGATCAACAGCACTTCGTATGCCACATTACCAAATTGGGAATGTATCACTAGTAACCATCAACTACATAACCTCTGAGCTCGTACGTCTCAGAGAAGGGTGTTAAGCTAAGAGAATAAATTCTCCGCCACCAACAGAAATGTATTTGATAGAAACCAGCTTTACATCTCAAAGTGTAATGTCAGATACACATCTATACAAGTCCGTTCCGGGATCGAACGGAATCGAAGGCACTTCCAAAGAAGCCCTTGCAATCCGGGTATTCACTAATCACGTCCAGACTTCCCATCACAAGAAGAGTGATATAAATCTTTATACCGGAGCAACTCGGTGCAGAGACATTCGACAGGTTGTCCTTTCATTTTTGAAAATACCCGGTCTTAACACCGGTCTTCAAATAATATCCATTCACGACGTATCACTATTCGAAATGGGTTATATGACACAGTCCTCTCCCGGCTTAACCGAATAATGAGCGTTTGTTTTCAAAACAAATCAAGTGCCATTTCAAAGGCAAATATTGATAGTCGGTTATTTAACTATCAACAACATTCACAACAATCAACCAATTTAAATAATTTTCCCAAATTATTTAATTTCAAATATCTTCGCGAGATATGGTTTACACTTCAACCATTTGAAAACAAATTTTCAATCACTTCCATTTAAACCAATTAAATAAATCCTTATCGATTTATTTCAAATTTACATCCCAAATCTGTAAATTTATTTCCACACTTCATCACTTTGAAAACCAATTTCAAATCATATTTTCCACACTTTAAAATAAATTAATGTTTATTTTTAAAACAAATTTCCCTTTCCTTTATAATTCCATTGTGAATTTAAATTTCCAAATATCCACTTATATACGATTTTCAAAATCGTTTTCCAAAGATTCACTTTCAAACACCAAATCAATTTCCAAATTGATTTCTAAATTTATTTCAACACCAAATCATTTTACAAATCGATTTCTAAGTTTATTTCCAAATTCCAAATTATTTTCCAAATCGATTTCCAATTTATTTCAACACAAATCAATTTTTCATTCAACATCAAATAAATTTTCATATCGATTTCCCAAAGATTTATCTTCAAATACTAAATCAATTATCAATTGGATTTCAACAAATTTATCACCTTTTAAAATAAATTCCTTTATTCTTCCCAACTATTTAAAATTCCATTTTAAATAAAATTTTCAACTTTCGAATAATACTATTCAAAATCCATTTATAAAAATCTTTTCCCATATTTTGGAAATAATTCGATAAGATTTCGAAAATCAACTCTATGCTTTTAAAATTCCCTCTTTTAAATTCACCCAATTCTTTCAAAAGAATTAACTTAAAATTTCATACTTTAATTTCAAAAATCCAATTTATTTATTTCTGGTATCCAACGATACCAAAAATACATTCGGCTAAATTTTAGCCATCACAAACTCAATCACAAATATAATCATTCACAGATTATAAATAAATCATCACACAACATATGAAACAAATTCATATAACATATGAAACAAATTCATACAATTTGAGGAATACAGTTGGATCCCTCCAACCTGTTTCCCTACATCCACAGATGTTAGCACAATACCAATTCCACTTCGAGGTGGAATATCGCGGTATATGGGATTTATAAAATATCAATCCGCTATTATGCGACGCATAGGGTCTCATCCGCTATATAATGCGGGAAATCACAACTCCAATATATACATATTCCAATATATATATATATATATATTGCTATATACTAATATATATATAATATCATTCAAGCACACAATCAACACAATCAAATTTTTTAAATATAACTATTTAAAATTAAACAAACCCTTTGTTTGAGTGAGAAGATCTCACCTTTGCTTTTTATTTTGCAATCCATTTCCATTCTAGTTTGTTTTCTCTTCATTGTATTAGACCTTGTATAACAATTTATACGGTTTATCAATATTTGAATTGATCGAATAAATAAATTTTCCATTTAATAAGATTTTATTAACCAATGTTTTATTTCAACTAATTCCCTTTAACAATTTCAAAAATTCATTTACTCAAAATTTTAGATATAATTTATTTTATTTCTAATTAACAGAAATAGTGGATAACATCCTTTACATTTCCTTCAAATTATTTATACATATATATATTTCAAACACGCACTGGAAAATTCATTTTGATTTTATAATAATCTGTATAGGGTTTAAATTCATTTTCAAATTTAAATTAAATTGAAAAATCTGAATATACCTTACTGCTAAAATGCGAACCTAGGTTCGATCGAATTTTCCCTGAATCGCGACCCAATAAATTTACTTCGCGAACTCCATCGTGGCCCCTCCTTGTCACCATCGAGCTCAACGATGAAACCCTCACTCCCAGCTTGATCTTTCACCACTCGAGTTGCATAACAGCCGCTGCCCCTAAGTCTACTCCAATCCCTCGATGACAACGACTTCGATAACAAATCGCGACGGCTTGGTCGCGACCTAGGATCGAACGCGGTGCCCAACTTCGCACTGCCTCGCTGCTGCTCGATCCACGAATTCTAGAACTCCCCTCGTCGACGTCGCGTGACTCACGCGAACCCCTGAGATGCACGTATTCGATCGCCTTCTACTGCTCGGCAGTCGAGCTTCCCCTCTTGACGAACGCGACCCCAATTGCCGAGTTCACAGACCTTCATTCATTTTTAATTTGAGGAAGAGGGTTTGCGTGCAATTTATTCTGGAGGGGTATTGATTTTGATTTGGGTTCGAATTTCTGTCCGCCATTTATTTTGTTTTTTTAGTGAACGAACGAAATTCGTTTTGATTTTTTTCTTTCTTTCTTCGGCTGCGAAACGAAATAAAGGGGAAAAGTACTATCTGAAGTGAGGGTAATGTGTTGTTCTTAAAAGAGGGAACATCATTTAAAGAAATGAGCTGACTGATGGTAAAGAATTTCAGCTCGATGTTGACTAGTGCATGTGAATATACATATATATTAAATTGATTTCAAATTTTCTCAATTCGCACAACAATAAAATTTTCGATATCCTATCGAGGCATGCCGCTAGGCGTTTGTAATGTTATACACCTATTTCGAACACAATGGAAAAGGTTTCAACTCTAAATTCGATCGTATGGAGAAGATAGCTTTTTGGACCAGTTATAATATTAAATTTTCGATTTAATTTCAGCGCGTTTGCTTATCGTACGCTCACACAACAATTCCAAACACTACGAAAATTGAAATCCGATAATAATACAATATTACAGATCCAATGGAACTGGTTTCGTCGAATTCCGAGACTGTGCCTCGGAAGGCTATTTTCAATATCTATTTAAATGATAAATTTTCAAAACTGAACAAAACAGTTTCAAATTCAATTCTGAAGCTTCCATTATCTTCAGTATTATCAATATAAATTTTCTAAGCGTTGAAAATATTTTTAACAGTTCCGAAATTAGCAATTCAACAATTTATTCAATTTTCAATTATTAAATTCAATTATTTAAATTGCCAAATAAACAGATACATTTGAAATTCAGGTTAAATCAACATTCAAATATTTAAATTAAATTAAATCTTCTATTTCAAATGTTCAGAATTTCTGGGTCGTTACAATATTTTGGAATATGAAAGTAAAAGGTCAAGTTAGTTTGCAAATTTCTAATCTTGTTTATGATTGGTTGTGGTATGGTTGTGATGTTTACATGTTGCTATATTGTGACGCCCCACCTCTATACCCACACTAACCAAGAACACTACGATGTAGTGCTGTCAATTAGCACGGAGAATAAGGCTGTTGAGGAGCGACCATCCATGTAACTTCTTTGTGCGAGTACCGATATGTCAGATAGTATAGAATGCATATCATTTAAGGAGGAAATCCGACATACCGATACAAACTCAAAGCTATCACACAGTGGCTATATATAATCTTCGGAAATAGACATAGAAATAAACATAACATAAATCAGTCACACACATCCATATCATAAAGGCGGAAAAAGATATGAATATATATATCACATGAAAGTGTACATCATAGTAGTGGTCAGAAAGATCCACGATAATACAAAAAAATAGCAACACGTGTTACACAAAAGAATACATCTATGAGTCGGTATCTCAAATGTATACAACAAAAACTACTAATCTAAGTAGTTAGCCAAAAGTCAGAGTAATCCCAGAAGAGAAGTCAAGCAGAAGCACCTGTAACATCTCGGTCTAACCCGAGTATTATTTATAAGAAAATAATAAACGGATCAGTCTAGCTATAAATATCAGATGATATGGTACAAAATAAAAGACATGGCATGAACATGTAATAACCATAATGGCATACTACTATAAGTACGTAATTGAAAATCAACATGAGATTAATCAATATCACAAGAATCTTCTCAAAGATAAAATAGGGTATCATACCCTAAACTTGTATTCATAACAAGTCAATGACACACAAATTCACCAATGCACAAAAATTGATAAAACTTATCAATAGAAATCACGAAAATAGGTGAAGCACAAAATTCCAGAAATCATCACAAGAAATCCAGAAATCACAAGAAGGGGGGAGGCCTATCACAAGACGGGAGTATGAAAACTCACCAACACGTGTAACACAAGATGAGACGCTATCTCATGGTAGCTAACCATTAATTTTGAGCCGAATCTCCACAAGAATAGCCCGAAAACCGTGGGGCGCTACCCCACATATGTGATGTAGAAACATCACACAAACGGGGTTTAGTCTCCCTCGTAGACAAAGAGACATCGCACAATTTCTAGTCTAAATCAAATCACAAAAATGATCGTCATGATCATCAAGAAGTGTCAATCACACCAAGCTAGTAAATATATGAGTTTAGCTTCATGTCCCATAACCACTTGCTTAACTTAAATATTTACGAACAAGCTGTGAATCTTCACTAGAAAATTGTCACAAGAGGTTCAATCGAACAAGTCCAAGAATCAACCGACGAAGTGAACGCAAGCGTTTCATACCACACGTTTTACTAAGCCGTTTAATTAGATTTCTCATCCGAGTGAAGTAAAGGCTTGTATATACTAGTAGATTGGAAAACGGTTTGAGAAAAAGAGTTTTGTAATAAAATAGTGTTGAAATCGCTTTGATAAAAGAGTTTTGATATTTACTACTAGTATGGAAACCTTCATATTTTTGAAGTGACAAACCACAAAACGTTTGCTAAAGCAAATCGAATCACAAAAATTCACATTCGAAGTCGTGAGTAAAGTCCAAAGAAATCAATTCCAAAATCATGAAAGTCGAAACACTCCTGCGACCTAACGTGGCCGGGCTAAGGAATACAAGCAGGCCGAGCGACTTAAGAAAGTGAGGCTGAGCGACTCAATTGCTTGCGAGCTAGGTCAGGTGACCTAACATGATAGCGGTTTAAGGGGTGAGCGATCTAAAACATGGTCGAGTAAAGTATTGGAACGACCTAAGGATTTAAAGCAGGCCGAAACGTTGCGACCTAAAGTAGTGAGCGACCTAACATGGTTGCCCATGCCGAGCGACCTAACGAAACTGGTCTAACGACCTAAGTATAAAAAGGCGAGCGACCTAAAGGGAAAACAGGTTGAGCGACTTATAAAGGCAATTGGGCGAGCGACCTATAGGTAATGCGACCTTGGGTTCAAGCGACCTAAGGTGGTGAGGTCGAGCGACCTAATGGAAGTAAGACCTAACGACCTAAAGAAATAAGGTCTAACGACCTAAAAGGAATAAGGTCCAACGACCTAAAGATGATGCGAGCTAAGAGCAGTAGGTTGGTGCGACTTATCTAGGCCGAGCGACCTAAGGCATAAACGACCTAACGAAATAAAGACCAAGCGACCTATCGAGGCGAGCGACCTAACATGTCGAAATAGCACGTGGAGCGACCTAACATACTCGAACGACCTAACTGCAGACGAGCGACCTAAGCCAAGAACGAGCAATTTGCAGGCCTGTCTTCTCCAAAGCCGAACGACCTAAGCCCAGAATTTTGCCAAAACACTAAAAATTGGGTTTTTCACCAATTCAATCCAAACCAAATGCAAATGCATGTGCACAAGTGATAGGGAACCATTCCCAACAATTCAATGACAATTATAGGCAAGAATGTGAGATAAAAATCTCACCTTTTCCCGGAAATTGATGAAGATGAGACTTGAGAGCTAAGTAAGAACAGTCCCAAGCTTGAATCAATGTATTCTTCTTGAATTTGGAGTTGAATGATGGATTGCAATCGAATTTGAGCTTTGCATTTTAATTTCCCATTCCCTCCACCATTTTTGATGAAGCTTTGTTGTTTTAGAAGAAGTGATGAAGAGGAGATGGGTTGGGGCTGAGTTAGAAGAAGTTCAGCCCAAACCAAAAGCTCAAAGCAAAAAGTGACGAAAATTTCACTATCTCCAAACATATCGAGGTTTACACTAAAAAAGATCGCAAACGTCATTTTGAACTCAATGGAGGTGGTCTCGGGTCCTAATTTGACCGTATGCAAAAAGTAGCTTTTCGGACTAACATCCGACTAACGATAAAATATTTAAATAAAATATTTAAATATAAAATCGACAAATATGCGGGTTGTTACAGACTCCCCTCCTTAAAGAAATTGCGTCCTCGCAATATATAAGATGGAAATAAAAAGTAACAACCATAAAAGCATATTAGCACAAAAGAAATTTGAAATAAGAAGTTTACCTCAAAGAGCATGAGAAAGTAAGTCTGGATGTGTTCGCTCGATGAATTCTCTAGATTCCCGAGAACAATCTTTAGGATTTGAGGACCATTGAACCTTCACAAGCGGAACATCTTTATTTCGAAGTCGTTTGAACTCCGAAGCAATAATTTGAATAGGATGCTGCTCATAAGTTAAATTAGGCGAGACTTCAATTTCTTCCACAATTCCAGGCTCAAGAATAGAATCGAAATCCCGAAGGCACTTCCGTAATTGCGAAACGTGAAACACGTCATGCATGGTAGAAAACTGAGCCGGTAATGAAAGGCGATAAGCCATGGGACCAATACGTTCAGTGATAGGAAATGGCCCAATATATCGAGGCGCTAATTTTCTCGATCTACTGAAACGTACAACACCCTTCATAGGTGAAACACGAATAAATACAAGATCTCCCACAGAAAATTCTATTTTTCTCCTTCGGTTATCGGCATAGGATTTTTGTCTACTCTGGGCTTCTTTCATCCGATGTTGAATAAGTTCAATCTTTTCTGTGGAATCACGAATAAAATCTAGACCTAAAACCAGCTTCTCACCGGCCTCAAGCCAACAAGAAGGAGATCGGCATGGCCTTCCATAGAGTGCCTCGAAAGGTGCCATACCGATACTAGCTTGGAAGCTGTTATTATAGGAAAATTCAACAAGTGAAATATGATCTTCCCAACTTCCACCAAAATCAAGCACACAAGAACGAAGAAGATCTTCAAGAGTTTGATTCACACGCTCAGTTTGTCCATCAGACCGGGGGTGATAAGCGGTGCTAAAATTAAGCTTCGTTCCCCAAGCTTTTTGAAGACTCTTCCAGAATCCACTAGTAAACAATGGATCACGATCACTAACAATAGAAGAAGGAACTCCATGTAGTTTAACAATTTCTTTGATAAAGAGTTTGGCCAGAAGAGGAACGGTTCGGTTCGACCGAACAGGAATAAAATGGGCAGATTTAGTAAGTCTGTCAACGATCACCCATAAACTATTATGACCCGAACGAGAACGGGGAAGGCCATAAATAAAATCCATGGAAATTTGATCCCACTTTCAAACTGGAATTTCCAATGGTTGCAATAACCCACCGGGCCTTTGATGTTCAGCCTTGACAAGTTAGCAAGTCATGCAACACTTAACAAAGTTAGCAATATCAGATTTCATCCCCTCCCAATAATAAAGTCGCTTCATATCAGCGTACATTTTACTACTACCGGGATGAATGGAATACTTGGAACGATGAGAATCTTCTAGTATATCTTTACAAAGATCACTAATATTTGGTACGATAAGTCTACCAAATTTTCGAATGCCGCCACGAGAATCAATATCAAAGTCCTTTAAACCTTCAATATCGGTTTTATCCCTAATATTCTGGCTAAGAAGAGCCAATTTGGGATCTAGCCGCTGAGCTTCAAGAATGCGGTCTAAAAGAGAAGGATGAGCCTCAAGGCTACATAAAACAAGAGATGAACATAAATCGGAGACACGATCTCGAATTTCACAAGTGGATAAAACCTCGAGATCTTTCCATTCGGATATCATCATGGAAACAACCGCTTGCTGCTTGCGACTAAGAGCATCGGCAACTCGATTTCCCTTTCCAGGAGTATAAAGAATATCAAGATCATAAGGGGCAAGGAACTCGAGCCAACGCTGTTGACGCAAATTAAGTTCCTTTTGAAAAAATAAATATTTCAAAGACTTATGATCAGTATAAAGTATATATTTCTCTCCCAAAAGATAATGTCGCCAAATTCGAAGGGCGAAAACGATAGCCGCGAGTTCTAAATCATGTGTGGCATATCTAGTCTCAGCCGGTTCAATTGCCTAGAAGCATAAGCAATAACACGTTCTTTTTGCATAAGAACGGCACCCAAACCAACGCGACTAGCATCGGTATAAACAACAAAATCTTGATTCCCTTCGGGAATAACAAGAATAGGAGCATCAGAAAGGAGTTCTTTTAATTTCTGAAAAGAAGTTTCACATTTGTCCGACCAAATGTATTTAACACCTTTCTTTGTTAAGCCAGTAAGAGGAACGACAATTTTGGAAAAGTCCTTAATGAAACGACGGTAATAACCCGCCAATCCAAGGAAGCTGCGGATTTCCGTTACATTCTCCGAGCTCTTCCAATTTTGAATCGCTTCAATCTTCGAAGGATCCACTGATATTCCGGATTCGGAAATAATATGACCGAGAAACTTCACATTAGATTGCCAAAAGTGGCATTTAGAAATTTTTGCTTTTAATTGATTTCTCCTAAGAGTTTCCAATATAATCCGAAGATGCGTTTCATGTTCCTCCTCGATTTTAGAATACACAAGAATATCATCAATAAAGATGAGAACAAACCGATCGAGGAAATATTTGGAAACTCAATTCATAAGGTCAACGAAATAAGCCGGAGCATTCGTTAAACCAAATGGCATAACTAGCCATTCATAAGATCCATAACGCGTACGGAACGAAGTCAAAGGAATACAATCCTCTGCAATACAAAGCTGATGGAAACCGGTAGCCAAGTCCAATTGTGAAAAGACTCTAGCACCACTAAGTTGATCAAACAGATCATCAATCCGAGGTAAAGGATATTTATTCTTAATAGTAAGATCATTAAGCTTGCGCTAGTCGACGCAAAGCCTAAGTGTACCATCAGACTTATTTACGAAAATAGCTGAAGCTCCCCAAGGCGAGGAACTAGAGCGAATAAGTTGCTTCGTCTCCAACTCAGATAGTTGTTTGCGCATCTCTTCATTCTCCTTATTGGACATGCGATAAGGAGGACGGGTAATAGGTTGAGCTCCAGGTATAAGATTAATTTTGAACTCAATTGCTCGCTTAGGTGGTAATCCTAAGACGGGCTCAAATATGTCGGAAAATTCACGAACGACGCGAATAAGAGAAATGGCATCCTCCTCATCATCATTGTCATCATCACGAGGATTTAAAGAATATAAAGATGCAACCAAAGCGGAATCCGAATCTTTAAGAATAATAGAAATCTAATTAACAAATTGCGGATGTCGGAGATAAATAGTCTGCTCAGGACATAGGATATGATCTTCATAATGGTTAAGCCAATCCATACCCAAAATCATCCCAAAGCCTAAATAACGCATAACATGCAAATCAGCTAGGAAAGGAAAATCACACAAAATAATCTCCACATCTTTACAAAGCAAACTAAGAGTTGCGGATCCACCAACCGGATTCGCAATTCTTAAAGAGGTCATTAAAGCAACAACACTTAAGGAAAAAGTATCCACAAGTTCCTTTGATATAAAAGAATGGGATGCACCCGTATCAAAGAGAACTCTAATAGGTTGATCATGAAACATAATAATGCCATCAAGGACAGAATGAGACATACCTTGACCGCGAGATGTGTTGCCAGGGGCTTGAGCCACACTAAACTTTCCCTCCTTATTGCCTTGACGTCTGGGGCATAAATGTATATAATGATCCGGGCTCTTACAATAGCGACAAGAACGTGGCTTTGAACACTTGTTCGCAAAATGGTCCTTAGAACCACAGTTATAGCATTGCCCGCTTCTAGGGGTAGAAGTCTTTGCTGCCGGAGGTGCAGGTTTACCCTTTTTGTTGGGATAAGGACCTTTGAATTTGTTTGGCCTCTTCTTGTTATTGAAGTTTTGTTTGGCACCCACCACTTCAACATCACTTTCCCTATCAGCCTCTTCAAGACGAAGAGCGATATCAATGAGTTGATCGAAAGAAACTTCTAATTTTAGAAGTAATGGCTTCTTGAGATTCTTGTTTAAGCCATAGACAAATCTTTGATTCTTCTTCAATGGGGTGTTAATTTATTCAACCCCGTATTTAGACAGTGACTCGAAGGATGCGACATAATCTGTCACAGAGGATTCACCTTGAACAAGGTCTATAAAACGATGAGCCAATGTCACTTTCTCTGCTTCTGGTACGAATTTTAATTCGAAGCGTTCCCGGAATTGCTCCCAGGTGAGGTCCGCTTCATTAATTTCAGAAATAAGAAGTTCGTACCAATCCAATGCTCTCTCTTGGAGCATACTGGAGGCCACTTGAACACGGTGAAGATCGATAAGATTCATGCGAGAAAAGATTCGATCGCATGTTCTTAACCAAGCCTGGACTTCAATAATAGTTTCGGTACCTTTGAATGGTTTCCCACCCAAGTTGGTATAATCGTTGCACAAACGTGCAAATCCAGACTTAGGATGAGTAGGTTCCTGATTAGGACCAACTGCTTGAGCATTCTTTACTAAATCAAGAAGCCATTGAGCAGTCATAAAAACTCCATCCCGGGGAGTAACAGTAGATGGTCCAGCTCTGGGATGGCCTGGTCTAGACATTCTCTTCTTTAAGGAAGAGAAAAGAAGAAAAGTTATTTATTAAATAAATACCAAGCAAATCTTGATAGATAAAACAAGGATACATAAAAGGAAATAGGATGAATCGGTTCGAAGACTCGAATTAAATCCTAAGGCACGACTCTTAAGTTGGACTTAGGACGATGATCCTTGTTAAGTTATTCTACATTGTTCCGAAGTTTGGCTCTGATACCAAGCTGTGACGCCCCACCTCTATACCCACACGAACCAAGAACACTACGGTGTAGTGCAGTCAATTAGTATGGAGAATAAGGCTATTGAGGAGCGACCATCCATGTAACTTCTTTGTGCGAGTACCGATATGTCAGATAGTATAGAATGCATATCATTTAAGGAGGAAATCCAACATACCGATACAAACTCAAAGCTATCACACAGTGGCTATATATAATCTTCGGAAATAGACATAGAAATAAACATAACATAAATCAGTCACAAACATCCAGATCACAAAGGCGGAAAAAGATATGAATATATATATCACATGATAGTGTACATCCGAGTAGTGGTCAGAAAGATCCACGATAATACAAAAGAATAGCAACACGTGCTACACAAAAGAATACATCTATGAGTCGGTATCTCAAATGTATACAACAAAAACTACTAATCTAAGTAGTTAGCCAAAAGTCAGAGTAATCCCAGAAGAGAAGTCAAGCAGAAGCACCTGTAACATCTCGGTCTGACCCGAGTATTATTTATAAGAAAATAATAAACAGATCAGTCTAGCTATAAATATCAGATGATATGGTAGAAAATAAAATACATGGCATGAACATGTAATAACCATAATGGCATACTACTATAAGTACGTAATTGAAAATCAACATGAGATTAATCAATATCACAAGAATCTTCTCAAAGATAAAATAGGGTATCATACCCTAAACTTGTATTCATAACAAGTCAATGACACACAAATTCACCAATGCCAAAAATTAATAAAACTTATCAATTGAAATCACGAAAATTGGTGAAGCACAAAAATCCAGAAATCATCACAAAAATCCAGAAATCACAAGAAGGGGGAGGCCTATCACAAGACAGGAGTATGAAAACTCACCAACACGTGTAACACAAGATGAGACGCTATCTCATGGTAGCTAACCATTAATTTTGAGCAAAATCTCCACAAGAATGGCCCGAAGACCGTGGGGCGCTACCCCACATATGTGTTGTAGAAACATCACAAAATCGTGGTTTAGTCTCCCTCGTAGACAAAGAGACATCGCACAATTGCTAGTCTAAATCAAATCACAAAAATGATCGTCATTATCATCAAGAAGTGTCAATCACACCAAGCTAGTAAATATATGAGTTTAGCTTCATGTCCCATAACCACTTGCTTAACATAAATATTTACGAACAAGCTGTGAATCTTCACTAGAAAATTGTCATAAGAGGTTCAATCGAACAAGTCCAAGAATCAACCGACGAAGTGAACGCAAGCGTTTCATACCACTCGTTTTACTAAGCCGTTTAATTAGATTTCTCATCCGAGTGAAGTAAAGGTTTGTATATACTAGTAGATTGGAAAACGGTTTGAGAAAAAGAGTTTTGTAATAAAATAGTGTTGAAATCGCTTTGATAAAAGAGTTTTGATATTTACTACTAGTATGGAAACCTTCATATTTTTGAAGTGACAAACCACAAAACGTTTGCTAAAGCAAATCGAATCACAAAAATTCACATTCGAAGTCGTGAGTAAAGTCCAAAGAAATCAATTCCAAAATCATGAAAGTCGAAACACTCCTGCGACCTAACGTGGCCGGGCTAAGGAATACAAGCAGGCCGAGCGACTTCAGAAAGTGAGGCTGAGTGACTCAATTGCTTGCGAGCTAGGTCAGGCGACCTAACATGATAGCGGTTTAAGGGGTGAGCGACCTAAAACATGGTCGAGTAAAGTATTGGAACGACCTAAGGAGTTAAAGCAGGCCAAAACGTTGCGACCTAAAGTAGTGAGCGACCTAACATGGTTGCCCATGCCGAGCGACCTAACGAAACTGGTCTAACGACCTAAGTATAAAAAGGCGAGCGACCTAAAGGGAAAACAGGTCGAGCGACTTATAAAGGCAATAGGGCGAGCGACCTATAGGTAATGCGACCTTGGGTTCAAGCGACCTAAGGTGGTGAGGTCGAGCGACCTAATGGAAGTAAGACCTAACGACCTAAAGAAATAAGGTCTAACGACCTAAAAGGAATAAGGTCCAACGACCTAAAGATGATGCGAGCTAAGAGCAGTATGTTGGTGCGACTTATCTAGGCCGAGCGACCTAAGGCATAAACGACCTAACGAAATAAAGACCAAGCGACCTATCGAGGCGAGCGACCTAACATGTCGAAATAGCACGTGGAGCGACCTAACATACTCGAACGACCTAACTGCACGCGAGCGACCTAAGCCCAGAACGAGCAATTTGCAGGCCTGTCTTCTCCAAAGCCGAACGACCTAAGCCCAGAATTTTGCCAAAACACTAAAAATTGGGTTTTTCACCAATTCAATCCAAACCAAATGCAAATGCATGTGCACAAGTGATAGGGAACCATTCCCAACAATTCAATGACAATTATAGGCAAGAATGTGGGACAAAAATCTCACCTTTTCTCGGAAATTAATGAAGATGAGACTTGAGAGCAAAGTAAGAACAGTCCCAAGCTTGAATCAATGTATTCTTCTTGAATTTGGAGTTGAATGATGGATTGCAATCGAATTTGTGCTTGGAGTTTTAATTTCCAATCCCTCCACCATTTTTGATGAAGCTTTGTTGTTTTAGAAGAAGTGATGAAGAGGAGATGGGTTGGGGCTGAGTTAGAAGAAGTTCAGCCCAAGCCAAAAGCTCAAAGCAAAAAGCGACGAAAATTTCACTATCTCCAAACATATCGAAGTTTACACTCAAAAAGATCGCAAACGTCATTTTTAACTCAATGGAGGTGGTCTCGAGTCCTAATTTGACCGTATGCAAAAAGTAGCTTTTCGGACTAACATCCGACTAACGATAAAATATTTAAATATAAAATCGACAAATATGCGGGTTGTTACAGACTCCCCTCCTTAAAGAAATTGCGTCCTTGTAATATATAAGATGGAAATAAAAAATAACAACCATAAAAGCATATTAACACAAAAGAAATTTGAAATAAGAAGTTTACCTCAAAGAGCATGAGAAAGTAAGTCCGGATGAGTTCACTCGATGAATTCTCTAGATTCCCAAGAATAATCTTTAGGATTTGAGGACCATTGAACCTTCACAAGCGGAACATCTTTATTTCGAAGTCGTTTGACCTCCGAAGCAATAATTCGAATAGGATGCAGCTCATAAGTTAAATTAGGCGAGACTTCAATTTCTTCCACAATTCCAGGCTCAAGAATAGAATCGGAATCCCGAAGGCACTTTCGTAATTGAGAAACGTGAAACACGTCATGCATGGCAGAAAACTGAGCCGGTAATGAAAGGTGATAAGCTATGGGACCAATACGTTCAGTGATAGGAAATGGCCCAATATATCGAGGCGCTAATTTTCCCGATCGACTGAAACGTACAACACCCTTCATAGGTGAAACACGAATAAATACAAGATCTCCCATAGAAAATTCTAATTTTCTCCTTCGGTTATCGACATAGGATTTTTGTCTACTCTGGGCTTCTTTCATCCGATGTCGAATAAGTTCAATCTTTTCTGTGGAATCACGAATAAAATCTGGACCTAAAACCAGCTTATCACTGGCCTCAAGCCAACAAGAAGGAGATCGGCATGGCCTTCCATAGAGTGCCTCGAAAGGTGCCATACCGATACTAGCTTGGAAGCTGTTATTATAGGAAAATTCAACAAGTGAAATATGATCTTCCCAACTTCCACCAAAATCAAGCACACAAGAACGAAGAAGATCTTCAAGAGTTTGATTCACATGCTCAGTTTGTCCATCGGACTGGGGGTGATAAGCGGTGCTAAAATTAAGCTTCGTTCCCAAAGCTTTTTGAAGACTCTTCCAGAATCCACTAGTAAACAATGGATCACGATCACTAACAATGGAAGAAGGAACTCCATGCAGTTTAACAATTTCTTTGATAAAGAGTTTGGCCAGAAGAGGAATGGTTCAGTTCGACCGAACAGGAATAAAATGGGCAGATTTAGTAAGTCTATCAACAATCACCCATAAACTATTATGACCCGAGCGAGAACAGGGAAGGCCATCAATAAAATCTATGGAAATTTGATCCCACTTCCAAACTAGAATTTCCAATGGTTGCAATAACCCACCGGGCCTTTGATGTTCAGCCTTGACAAGTTGGCAAGTCATGCAACACTTAACAAAGTTAGCAATATCAGATTTCATCCCCTCCCAAAAATAAAGTCGCTTCATATCAGCGTACATTTTACTACTACCGGGATGAATGGAATACTTGGAACGATGAGAATCTTCTAGTATATCTTTACGAAGATCACTAATATTTGGTACGATAAGTCTACCAAATTTTCGAATGCCGCCACGAGAATCAATATCAAAGTCCTTCAAACCTTCAATATCGGTTTTATCCCTAATATTCTGGCTAAGAAGAGCCAATTTGGGATCTAGCCTTTGAGCTTCAAGAATGCGGTCTAAAAGAGAAGGATGAGCCTCAAGGCTACATAAAACAAGAGATGAACATAAATCGGAGACACGATCTCGAATTTCACAAGTGGATAAAACCTCGAGATCTTTCCATTCGGATATCATCATGGAAACAACCGCTTGCTGCTTGCGACTAAGAGCATCGGCAACTCGATTTCCCTTTCCGGGAGTATAAAGAATATCAAGATCATAAGGGGCAAGGAACTCGAGCCAACGCTGTTGACGCAAATTAAGTTCCTTTTGAGAAAATAAATATTTCAAAGACTTATTATCAGTATAAAGTATAAATTTCTCTCCCAAAAGATAATGTCGCCAAATTCGAAGGGCGAAAACGATAGCCGCGAGTTCTAAATCATGTGTGGCATATCTAGTCTCAGCCATTTCAATTGCCTAGAAGCATAAGCAATAACACGTTCTTTTTGCATAAGAACGGCACCCAAACCAACGTGACTAGCATCGGTATAAACAACAAAATCTTGATTCCCTTCGGGAATAACAAGAATAGGAGCATCAGAAAGGAGTTCTTTTAATTTCTGAAAAGAAGTTTCACATTTGTCCGACCAAATGTATTTAACACCTTTCTTTGTTAAGCCAGTAAGAGGAACGGCAATTTTGGAAAAGTCCTTAATGAAACGACGATAATAACCCGCCAATCCAAGGACGCTGCGGATTTCTGTTACACTCTCCGGTCTCTTCCAATTTTGAATCGCTTCAATCTTCGAAGGATCCACTAATATTCCGGATTCGGAAATAATATGACCGAGAAACTTCACATTAGATTGCCAAAAGTGGCATTTAGAAAATTTTGCTTTTAATTGATTTCTCTTAAGAGGTTCCAATATAATCCGAAGATGTGTTTCATGTTCCTCCTCGGTTTTTGAATACACAAGAATATCATCAATAAAGATGAGAACAAACCGATCGAGAAAATCTTTGAAAACTCGATTCATAAGGTCAACGAAATAAGCCAGAGCATTCGTTAAACCAAATGGCATTACTAGCCATTCATAAGATCCATAACGCGTACGGAACGAAGTCAAAGGAACACTATCCTCTGCAATACGAAGCTGATGGAAACCGGTAGCCAAGTCCAATTGTGAAAAGACTCTAGCACCACTAAGTTGATCAAACAGATCATCAATCCGAGGTAAAGGATATTTATTCTTAATAGTAAGATCATTAAGCTTGCGCTAGTCGACGCAAAGCCTAAGTGTACCATCAGACTTATTTACGAAAATAGCTAAAGCTCCCCAAGGCGAGGAACTAGAGCGAATAAGTTGCTTCGTCTCCAACTCAGATAGTTGTTTGCGCATCTCTTCATTCTCCTTATTGGACATGCGATAAGGAGGACGGGTAATAGGTTGAGCTCCAGGTATAAAATTAATTTTGAACTCAATTGCTCGCTTAGGTGGTAATCCTAAGACGGGCTCAAATATGTCGGAAAATTCACGAACGACGTGAATAAGAGAAATGGCATCCTCTTCATCATCATTGTCATCATCACGAGGATTTAAAGAATATAAAGATGCAACCAAAGCGGAATCCGAATCTTTAAGAATAATAGAAATCTGATTAACAGATTGCGGATGTCGGAGATAAATAGTCTGCTCAGGACATAGGATATGAGCTTCATAATGGTTAAGCCAATCCATACCCAAAATCATCCCAAAGCCTAAATAACGCATAACATGCAAATCGGCTAGGAAAGGAAAATCACACAAAATAATCTCCACATCTTTACAAAGCAAACTAAGAGTTGCGGATCCACCAACCGGATTCGCAATTCTTAAAGAGGTCATTAAAGCAACAACACTTAAGGAAAAAGTATCCACAAGTTCCTTTGATATAAAAGAATGGGATGCACCCGTATCAAAGAGAACTCTAATAGGTTGATCATGAAACATAATAATGCCATAATGGACAGAATGAGACATACCTTGACCGCGAGATGTGTTGCCAGGGGCTTGAACCACATTAAGCTTTCCCTCCTTATTGCCTTGACGTCTGGGGCATAAATGTATATAATGATCCGGGCTCTTACAATAGCGACAAGAACGTGGCTTTGAACACTTGTTCGCATAATGGTCCTTAGAACCACAGTTATAGCATTGCCCGCTTCTAGGGGTAGAAGTCTTTGCTGCCGGAGGTGCAGGTTTACCCACTACGCCATAAATGACCTTCTGCAACATTTTTGCAAGGTGTTGCCAGCTAAAATGTTGCGATAGATATAAAATTTTGGTCCTACTGCAACGTTGTATTTATGGTGTTACCTTAGCCATAAAAATGTGTTGCTCTAGCTAAAAAAGTGTAACACGATGCAACATTTTTATATAGTGTTGCTATAGATGTATTCAGATTAAAAAATTAATAAAATTAGCAATCCGCGTGAATACGATCCAACGGTCTACATTTAATCCGATTGTTAAACTGGATCACCACTACAATTTGCTCCAAATTTTCGTTCTCCCGCTTTACTTTCATATCATTTTCGTTCTCACCCCCAATTTCCAAATCCCTAATTTTCAAATCATATTTTCGTTTCTTTTTTTTCTTCCAAAAACAAAATCTCGTCCTTTTTTCAAAGGTTGGTAGTGATCTCAGACAAGCTTCGTTCCCCATTTCGTTCTCACCTCCAATTTCGCTGCTTTTTGCCTACATGTCGAGCCCCATTTGCTTTGCTGTCGAGATCTGGAAATGTCTGTTCGGCTTGTGAATCGGCGATTGTTGTTGGAGTTAGGTTATGATTGGACTGGGTTACGGTAGTGGGTGATTGCGATTGAAATTTCAAGCGATGGAAGTGAGGCCAATGGTGATTTAAGGTAGTTCTGGTCGATGGGTTGCTGAAATTGCGGTTGGTGAATTTGATATGGGAGGCGCTGGTGGGTTCGCGATTTGGAGGAGTTTTTAACAGGTTTGTTTTCAGTTTGATTGGTGAGGAAGTTAGGGTGTAGGGGTAGTTCGGGTTGTCAGAGAAGGCAGGTAGGTGTTTGTTGTGATGGTGAAGGCATAGGGTTAGTGAGGAGATGTGAATTGGTTGTGACAGATTGTAGAGGAAGGGATTTGTTGTGCTATGTGAAGAAATGGTTCGAGTTCGTTAGGTGATAGGGGCAGGAGTTTGTGGCTGATTGTAGCTGGATGGTGAATCTGGTTGTCGCAGTTTGCAGAAGTTGGATATGAAGGTGTGATGGAGGTTGAAGTATATGAAGTGATAGGTTAGAGCTTTGTTTGTTGTTGCGCGTTTGGGATGTTTTGGTTGTGAGATGGTAGTTTGGAAGAAAATGCAGTTTGCTGGTAGGGGTTTGGATAATGAAGTATGCAGTGGTTGCTTGAGAAGGTTGTTGTTGCTTGAAATGTAGCAGGGAGGAGTTTGGGTTAAGGCAGTTTGGATTGGTGAAAGAAAGCTGGTGGTGGAATGGTAGGTTGCTGTTACTGTTTTGTGGAAGGAAGGAATGGGTGGTTATGCCAGCGATTGTGATTAGGTGATTAGGCAACATGTTCGATGAAGGGTAATGTATTACTTATTAACATGCAACATGTTCGATGAAATGTCAATTTTTATTTATCATGGTTTCAGGTCTTTTACCAAGGCAGAGCTAAGAATGATGGCTGGAAAAAGGTCGGATGATTCAGAAGAAGCCATGAAAGAGTTGCAAAAGTCAATCATCGAGGAGGTGTTCAAATTCGCAGGAGGTGTTCATTTGTGCATCATTTTACGTCGTTTCAAAGAAGGCTCGATCTTCCGAAATCGGATGAATCGGGCGGTGCCCACTTGTTCAACAATATTACTTATGTTGCCTTAGATAGTCAAAATGTTGCCTTTGAGGTCTAAGGCAACGGCAAAAATTGCATCACCCTAAAAGTGTTGCCATAGACCTATGGCAACATTTTTCGGGCCTGAGCCAACATTTTTTTTGTGTTGCAGTAGGCCATTTATGGCGTAGTGACCCTTTTTGTTGGGATAAGGACCTTTGAATTTGTTTGGCCTCTTCTTGTTGTTGAAGTTTGGTTTGGCACCCACCACTTCAACATCACTTTCCCTATCAGCCTCTTCAAGACGAAGAGCGATATCAATGAGTTGATCGAAAGAAACTTCTAATTTTAGAAGTAATGGTTTCTTGAGATTCTTGTTTAAGCCATAGACAAATCTTTGATTCTTCTTCAATGGGGTGTTAATGTATTCAAACCCGTATTTAGACAGTGACTCGAAGGATGCGACATAATCTGTCACAGAGGATTCACCTTGAACAAGGTCTATAAAACGATGAGCCAATGTCACTTTCTCTGCTTCTGGTACGAATTTTAATTCGAAGCGTTCCCGGAATTGCTCCCAGGTGAGGTCCGCTTCATTAATTTCAGAAATAAGAAGTTCGTACCAATCCAATGCTCTCTCTTGGAGCATACTGGAGGCCACCTAACTGCACGCGAGCGACCTAAGCCCAGAACGAGCAATTTGCAGGCCTGTCTTCTCCAAAGCCGAACGACCTAAGCCCAGAATTTTGCCAAAACACTAAAAATTGGGTTTTTCACCAATTCAATCCAAACCAAATGCAAATGCATGTGCACAAGTGATAGGGAACCATTCCCAACAATTCAATGACAATTATAGGCAAGAATGTGAGATAAAAATCTCACCTTTTCCCGGAAATTAATGAAGATAAGACTTGAGAGCTAATCTGGCTTGTCATGTTAAAGGGGTAGGCCGGCTCTATGTAGCTGTGTGGTAGATGCGTTTGTAGCCCTCGGGAACATTTTCTAGTGGTGTATTATCGGAAGGTAGTTCCTTACCTTGCCATCGTTGGAACCCATTCTCCAATATGAACTTTACAGATTTAGATGTGCCCAACTATGTTGAAATGTGAGATGCAAACATTTCAGCTATATTCCATATTTATTTCAAACCTAGTCATTTTATAATATCACTGGATTTTTTTTATAATAATTTTTTTTTGTTATCGTAAGGTAAAAGCCTGTCCATGTTTATGTGCGACGTGGCCTTACGAGATATTTTTTATTTTGGAAGGTTTTTTAAATATAGTAATCCATATGATTTGTTTCGAGCTTTTCTCATAATAGTTTTACCAGACTGACCCGGGCATTGTCTTCCAATAATGCTCGGGTCAGCCTAAGCATATTTTCCAGATTTAAGCTGAACAGTTTGTAGCTTTCAGGAGACAAGCTGGATTCTCCAAGACCTATTCACGTATCTTCTATCTTCCGCTGTTTTTGCTTGTTTTTTTGTCTCTATTTATCAGCAATTGTAAGGACATGCTATTATAATTGTCCAGGTTGATAATAGGTTAGTGTATTCTAATGTTGTGTAAATAATAAAGTTCTTTTCCTTTTGTGAAGATCTTGTGTATGTTATATATCTCTCGTCATGATGTGAGATTATGTTCTATCTTTTTCTTTCTTCAATTCAAATGACTAGTCTTTCATGCAGTTAAACGATCGGCACACGAATACTAAAGATGTATTAAGAGTCGTTTTTAGGTGCTAGAAAGGCAGATCGTTACAATTTGAAAACTACTTATAAAAGCTTATACGTCATCTGTGAAATCTACTTTTGAAAACTTGTTTAAATTAATGATTTTTTCCTTTAAAGCTTTGTCGAAATGTTGTTAAAGCATAAATTTTATGTTACATTGAAAATACATGAATACAAGTCTATAATATCTTTCCAAATGGAACTAATATTCAAATTTGAGTTAAGAAAGGTACCGACGATGCTTCTTTGGATTACTTGTGAAGATGTTGCTTGCTTTTGCTCACTACATAATAAGCAAATTTGTTTAAAATGCTAAATAAAGGCGCACTTTTGGATTAAATGCAGAAGTGTTAAAAATATTAATATATATTGTGTTTCCAAATCATGTGGTCGATGTATATCATGTATACTATATTTGTGAAATTGTAAACAGCTCTTTATAAAAAGGAGACTCTGTCGAAATTTTTCGACAATTTTAACACTTAGAAAATTTTCAATAATTTTTTGTATGTGAAAAAATGAAAATTAATAAGTGAGTCTATGAAAAGTTATAACCTACTATATGTTTAATTCTAATGTAAACCATTTAGAAAATTGAGCGAGTCATAACTTGATTGTACAATACGAAGGGAATAACATTTGAGTGTGTGTGACGTCTCCCTATAAGAAATTGTGAGGATGCAATTTTCATAAAGAAGGAGGTCTGCAACAATCCTGTTTTCGAAGATGTAATATTGGATAAATTTAATTATAGTAAAAGTATTAGAATTTGGTTTTTGATAATTAGTATTTTGGAAATAAGATTTTATTTAATTGAAGTCAATTTGATAATAGATTTTGTTCTGTTAAATTGAATTAATTAATAAAATAATTTTTAGAAGATATATTGAACTGGATAAAGTGTTATTATTAAATATAAAATATTTTAAAGTGTAAACAATTTTTTATAATTTAAATATATGCAAAGAAGTTTTATTTGATATTCAACCAAATCTATAAATTAACGAAGATGAATAAATTTATTTATATCAGTTTAATGAATAATCAAATAGAGTGAAACAATATTGAATTGAATTGTGTAGTTATTAAATTACATTTCGTAGTATGAAGTGTAATCAATTTCAAATTAAAATTTAAGTATGATTTTAACAAACAAAAAGAGAACAAATAGAAATGAGAAGAGAACATTTTCTTTTATTACTTTTGGGCTTAAATGTTTTCAAGGCCCAGAACATTTACGCACTTACCCATTCCACTACCAAACCAAATCCCGTATACCTTTTTTGCTCACATTTTTTCTAACCCTAGATCATTTGAAATCGAACAAAAGAATACACACACACATATACATATACATATACATACACACACACATATGCACGAACCTGAGTACTCGAAGGCAGCTTGGCTTGGCTCATCATCGATTACTAGTGGAAGGAGAAGGCCGCACATGTGGTAGGAAGCCGAGGCGATCTAGCGGGTTATGTGACCGAGGAAGCATCGACGTACATGCTTGGACGTGGGCCTGGCAGCGATGCAAAGGATTGAGTTTGCGACGGTGAAGCAAGGCATAGCTGAACTTCAAGTGATGATGGTGGGCTGGTAGACCTAACATGTGAGGGAGTTGAAGTCGACTAGGGTATCGGGTGTAGATAGCGAGTTAAGGCAGCAAATGAGAAAGGTGAGTTAATCAATTTAACTCACACATCTATATCTACAAATAATTACATCCCTCTTGTATGCCTTGTTAACTTAGGAATTTCAATAATTTTTGGTTGCGAATGATTAATATTATTGAAATAAAATTGCATACTATAGCACTGGTTGTTTGGTGTCCAAATTGGTTGATTTGTGCGTTTGAAATATTAGATTTGAAACGATTGATTATGAAATACCATGTATGTGAAAACCATCAAAATGCAATTGATTTTTGTAACTAAATCATATTATGGTTGTACATTGTTTGAGTGATCGAACTTGTCGGAAAGCAACTCGGATCGCTAAATAATTCAATATTATAGAATGATATTTTATAGAGCGATGATGGCTCTAGAAGTTGAATTTTTGATGAAATTCTTGTTTGAATTGTTTAAATGTTTTAAAAGATACTCAAAATGAAATTTTATCTATTTTGATCCTTATTGGAATTTAATTTATAGAATAGATAAATTATATTAAAACCTTAACTTATTTCTTATTTCAAAATTTCTATTCAAAGCTTTTCAAAATGAGTATTATTTATATATAAAACTTTTTTTCCAATTTACCATTTATAAGTTTATATTTTGGAAATGTTTTAGAAGCAAAAGATAATATATGATATTATTTTAGAAAAGTAGTTATGAAAGAAATAAATTCAATTGCAAGTAATTTTAGTTATAAAAAAACTCTTTAAATGATTTTAGAAAGAGTTTAAAAGCCTTTGGAAATTTCATACTTATATTTTGAAATAAGTTATTCGTTTATAGAAATAATTATAAGTTTTTAATTATTTTAAAAACTCATTTATTATATTTTTTTTATAGATTTGAGATTTTAGTGAGATTTCGTGCTTTTCTATGAAATAAAGAATTTTAATAAACGGTTGAATTGTTAGATTGGTATGAGACATTTCGTACAATTCATTCACTTATTATTATAATTTGTTAAATAGATTTTGAGTGGAAATTACTACCTTCTAGTAAATGCTTGAATTTACTATCTGGTATGCGATAGTTAGTTAAATTCTTGTGATTACTTGAGTGATAGTAATTAACATTTAGGGTTGTATTATCTTAGGGTATTCGGATTTCAGACCGATAGATCTCTAAGAGTCGATGACTCATTTTTCATCGACCTGGGAGTTGATATTTGACTTGCGCTTGAAGAAACTGCTTGAGGAGATTTTAGCGACCTTGTCATTCAAAGCGAAACTGCTTAGAGAAGTGTTAGCGACCTTATCCTTTAGGGTGAAACTGCTTAGTGAGATGTTAGCGACCTTGCCATGACCGATGAAAATACTTAGAGAGGAGTTAGCTTTCTTGTCATTTAGGACGAAACTGCTTAAGGATTTGTTAGCGACCTTGTAGGGTAGATGAAACTGCTTGAGGAGGTGTTAGCGACCTTGTCAAGGCTATCATAATCTTCTTCGGATCCAAAAGATTATGACTATTTATCAGTGATTATTATAAGATTTTTGGATGAATATTTAGTGTCTTTTGGTTCTGAAGAATTTTGAATTTTTATCCCCATATCTTTAATGATAGTCCATTGGAGACTTGATATGGAGTTATGAAATGGTGATTTTGTTTGATATGCCTTATTATGGTTAATCAATTTTTAGGCACAATTAGGGATGACTTATTTTATGGTTAAGTCATAAATAGATTTGTAATTAATATGCCTTATTATGATTATTTGTTCTACCATATTTTTATTATGGCTTATTTATTATTAAATCATATATTTACAATATTAGTATCTCACCTCTTATTAGATATAGTTTGACCCGTTTTTTAAAAAATACTCAGGTCAGGCCGAGACTTTATAGGTACAGGGACTCATTGACCTTTGGATTTTATACTAGCAATATAGTAGACTATTTTGGCTATATCAGTTTACTTCATCATTGTATATATTTAGTAGTCCCGTGCACCTGATAAAGTAATTTGAATGTGATGGATATATTACGTGGGTCTAGTACTAATATTTTGTAGACTCACATTTTATTATGTATATGATGTATATAATTTCGCTGCGACCTTTGACTTTGATTCTGATTTATCTATATTATACACTGTTCTGAAATTTTTAATTAGGGTGTTTATTACTTTGTATTAATACTGTACATGTCAAAATTTTCAATTCAGATCCTCAAAATGTAATAAAGACGTGTCAGTGTTAGTATAAAGATATATTCACATTCGATCGCCCTTAACCAGTCGTATTCTCCATGTTATTAGATGACATTACTTGTAATGTTCTTTAATAATATGAGTATAGTGGTGGGGTCGTTACAGTGACTAAGGAAAAAGCACTAATTTGGCTAAGTGCTTAAACATTTTATCTTTAATTCCACTAAACAGACTTAAACACCAAAGTAAAGCTCGAACCAAATTTTACCACTAATCTCAAACTAAAAATTATTTTAATAAAAATGAGAAAAATGGAATTTAAATTCTAATAAATTTCAAAAACCCAAAATTTAACAAATTAAAGCTCTAAATTATTTTCTAACATTTAATACATGTTAAAAATCAAACCCTTGAGAAAATAAACTAATTTCCTGATTTGAAATAAAAATTCATTCTTTAAATAAAAAATTACCTTTTCTTTGGATAATTTTAAAATATTAACCAAAGCTAAATTTAATTCACAATTAAATCCATTAAATTCTCAAATCATAAATTTATTAGCTAGCTAATTATTAACAGGGTTGTTATAGTATCCGTCTTTAGCCTGCTTTAGTAAAGCCGGTTAAAGGCAAAGAAATTTTACCTGTTAATGATTGCTTTTTCTTTGGATTGGAGATAAGCTGATGGGGTTATGAGTTAAAATGGACCGAGATGTATCCTAACATACTCGGTTGGGAATGCTCTAAAAAAACAGAGAGAGAATGAATAAGTATATTTATATTACAAGAGAAGGAGAAGGGGGAAGGAGAAAGAAGAAAACTTTATTACATTTGCTCGTATAAAATTCACTGTTGCAGCTTTATTTATAAAGTTTATTTCCTAACTATAGGCTAGAAAATAGGTCAACAACTTGATACTAGGATTCATTATTACATTTTCAAAGTATTACTCAATATTAATTTCTATAGAATAGGTCAATCTGGACAATGCTTCTGTTAAACTGATGTTATAAACATTCAATTTAATATATATATTGTAAAACATCCTTTCTTAAATTGGATCTTCCAATGCATACACCAAACAACTTCCTTAGTTTTTGAAATGTAGGCAATTTGAGGGGTTGGCGAATATATCTGCTACTTGTTTCACACTTCTACAATGAACGAGATCAATGAATCCTTATTTTAGATCCCTTGAGAAATGAAACTTCACATCTATATGCTTGCTTCGTCTATGTCGAATATGATTTTTGAAAAGCTTTATTGCAGAACTATTGTCGTAATACATTGTAGTAGCTCTTTCTTGCTTACAAAGAATATGTTTAAGAATTTTTCTCAATCAAATAGCTTGAGTAGCAATGACTCTTGCAATAACAAACTCTGCTTCAGTTATTGATAAAGTAACAATTGTTTGTTTTTTCGAAGACCATGAAATAGCTCCTGAGCACATCATAAAGACATATCCGTATGTTCTTTTTCTATTATCTAGATTTCGGTGATACAATATTTCCATATTGGGGAAAATTTGAAAGGTATTGTTGATTTTGATGTTATGATATTTTCAAGTAATGAAGGTTTGGAAGATATTTGAGATAATGACTCAAATATAATGTCACTTTAATTTCATTAAAGAGAGCAGTGAATTATCTTCATGAGAAGAAGAATGATTTGGAAGATTGAAGCAATCAAACAATTTTCTAATCAGCTGATTAAAGAAGGAATCTTATCAGGCGCGTGCAAATTAGAGGAAACTGAAAGTCAAACAGATAAACGTTTTTCATATGAATAGGGGAATTGATGATGCGTTGATTTATGATCATAAATCAGTTACTTCATCCCTAACTAATAATCTCTTTATAAAAATAGTCATTCTGTATAGATTACAATCATCCTCTCAAGTTATGTTTCTTATCCTTTTTCTAAACATATATTATCTATCTTATAAAATTCTCTTTTCTTAGAAAGTAACAAAATTTTCTCTCCCCAAAGTGGATGTACACTATATCGCGATAGTGGAAACTCTATAAATCTGTATGTGAACTCTCTATTTGCTTTCTTCTGCGGTTTGCTATTTTGTATTCTCCTATTGATGTCTGTTTTATCGTACTACAACACGATCTTATTGCTTATGCATTTATTTGAGTCAATTTACAGTCATTTATGTAAAATTACCCCAACAATATGGTATCAGAGCTTTGAAGGTTGTTGTTGAAGCCTAAAGCTAGAAAGTGATCGATAAGATGGCAGGATCTAGAGATAGAAGTGGGGTTAGAACTAACCGGTAGTATGCACTCTACATTAGGAGTTCATATGTAGCATCCGGTTCGCAATTGACTATAGAGAAGTAGAACAAAGATAATGATTTTGAGAAGTAGCATGGAAGATGAAGATGATGTTGAGAAGAAATCGTGTTCATTAAGTTGTGTTTGATGTAGAATCGTTGCTAGCGGATATCTCAGAATTGAAAGGGAAGGAGATGGAAGAGTGAGGCTTTACTACCTTCCAATTAGTCATGGGTGAGAACGTCATCTCAGGGATTAGCGGTGAATGTGGAAGAAATTACAGGATCTCTAGATGAAGAAGCCACTCATGAATATGTCAATTTTATTAGAGACTTTCTTCATTTACAAGATGCAGGAAGGTATGTCGTTGAAAGCATATGTTAACTTCTTCGATGACTTGATGATGAAGATGAAAGCTGTTGATTTGAATGTGGACGAAAAGCAAAAGACAATGGTGGTATTGTGCTCTCTTCCAGAACGATACACGTTATTCGCTAACAACTTGATTTATTGGCAGTTATTCTCAATAAGAGAAGATCCAAATTAGGGTTGAAATTCGATGTGGGTAAGTTGAATTTTAGGTTGAAATTCTTATATGCCGAACTTAATGTAAATTTTTGGGTTTGACGGAGGTATTCTTAATTTATTTATTTTTGATGTCACCCACAAAGACCATTTAGTAGTAATGCCCATTTTTAACATAATTCTGAAATAATTTTGATAACTTATTTTCTTAACCACAATGGTACAACAATAGTAAATTTAGTATCTTAATTGGATCAAAATCTCAGTTAACGAAGAACATTTAGCTAATTGTTATAATATGAAATTTCAAATGCTTCTAGATGTTAATGTTTACCAAATTTTTTGCCAGGAGTTCTCTTTGTGGAAAGAACATTGTAGATTTGACCTGAACTAATGCTCGGTGTATCCCAACACAAATCTGCCATTATCGATGTGTAATACCTGTACTCACAATATTTTCCTTTGTAGCTTGCCATTTACAAAGCATTCGGGCAGTCGGGCTCAGGGTTGTTGAGGCCATGTCCTACGGCCTGCCCACATTCGCCATATGTGTCACGGCAGGCCTGCAGAAATAACCAAGCATGGAAAATCCGATTTTCACATCGATCCATATCATCCCGACCAAGCTGTTGTTCCCATGGTTGATTTCTTTGGACGGTGGAGCAAGAATTCCAGTTACTGGAATAAAATTTCCGATGCTAGGTTGTCTCGTATATACGAAAAGTTCTTTTTACCATCTTCCATTTTCATTGTTCAAAACTTTAATACAAATATTTTCCATGTAAAAATGTTCAGGTACACATGGAAAATATATTCAGAGAGACTAATGACTCTGGCTGAGGTTTATAGTTTCTGGAAGTACGCGTCAAAGTTGGAAAGGCGTGAAACTCGATGCTATCTTGAAATGTTGTTAACGCTAAAAGTTGAATGCTAACACCCTGGTAAGTAGAGTAATAATGTGAAAGCACCACCCGTGATACGGGAATAAGAAACAAACAGAAAAGTAGCAGAAAACAGTAAAGACAACGATTTTATAGTGGTTCGGCTTGTAATTAAGCCTACTTCCACTTTGAATTTTTTTATTGCTGATTTGGTTACAATTTGATACAATGCACTTCGAATACAATTCACTTTGATCACAAAAACACTTCAGACTAGTAGCTCAAACTTCGATGATGAGATTTGTTGAATCCATGTCGAATGTGCCGAATCTCTTTCAAAGCTTGTTGTAGTGTTTTTGATGTTGGAGTTCTTCAAGTGATGATTCAGTTGAGAAAGCGGCAGAGTATCGGCTCTTCAGAGAATGATCCAAAAGTCCCCCACTTCGTAGGAGTAGCTGTCGTATTTATAGAGAAAGCTCTGGACAGAATTTGAGCACACAAGTCCTAGGTCGTGTATGACCTAGAGTAGGTCGTGTACGACCTAGAGTAGGTCGTGGGTCGGCAACGACCTAGGGGTTGGCGACTTATCTCTAATGCACTTAATTTCCTCTGAGCGGGTTAGTAGGTCGCACACGACCTAGAGTAGGTCGTAGGTCGTCGACATCTTAAGAGAATAGACCAACTGGAGTTATTAGGTCGTGAACGACCTAGTGGATGCGGCATGGACATAGCTTCATTTCGCTTTAGCTCGATAAGTCGTGGCATTGCTTAGGTCGGTACGAAGTTAGGTCGCTAGGTCGCCGCTTTCTATAGGTCGTTAGGTTGCTCAGGCTATTAAATTGCTAGGTCGCTATTGGCTTTAGGTCGTTAGGTCGCTGCTCACCATAGGTCGTTATATTCTTTCTGGAGTTAGGTCGGTATGTTGTTAAAACCATTAGGTCGGTAGCTTCTTAGGTCGGTAGGTCGTGGACTCCTTAGGTCGTATGCTTCTTAGGTCGGTAAGTCGTGAACTCCTTAGGTCGTATGCTTCTTAGGTCGGTAAGTCACGAATCAAAAGAGGGTTAACATTTGCCCCTCGAAGTACACGCCCAGGTCGTAGGTCGTGTGCTTCGATTTCCTTAGTTCGCTCTTTGATGAGTTTGTTAGGTTGTGAGCGACTTAAGATAGGTCGTAGGTCGTAGGTCGTATGTGTCGATTCGCCTTTCACTACCCCAGTGTATAAACAGCTTAGGTCGTTCCCTCTTTTCCTTCACCTGCTCTATCATTTCATTTTGCCATTAGCAAGTACTCAAACTCTCGAAGATGAATTCAATTACTCGATCACCAGTTATCCTTAACGTTACATTGCGTAAGTGAACCTGTTTTCTATTCAATCCTCAATTGTCACTGAATCATGAATCCCACTTTTCATCTCCGACCCACTTTTCTTATGCCATGCTTCATCACGATTCTCGTTTCAATTGATTGCTGATGGATTCGAGATGGTTTGTCCTGGCTTTAGACAGTTTGTGAGAACGAGGTAATGGGTTACGGCGCTTTTAGGCTAACTGATTCGTGACTTTAGAGCAGATGTGGGAATTGTTAACAGGTTATTGGGTTTATGGATCTCGAATTGGCGGGTTGACGAGTTTCTGAGTGGAGAGGAGGCTAATTAGGGTTAATTGGTTAAGGGAAGCGAAGCATTAGCTTGGATGGAAGATCGCTAGAGTTTTTCATCAAAAATGGCCCAGTGAATCTGAACGACCCACGAAACCTTGCGTCCTAGCATACTTGACCGATCTAACTATCTGCGGCATAAGCCTTAGGTCGCGACCGAGCTAGGACTTAGAGAAGTTTGTGCCACTTTGTCCTGAGGCCTTTTCCTTCATATGCATTACGACTTAAAGGGTCGATGACTTAACTTAACTCATAGCATATCCTTTAGGTCGTGGACGAGCTAATACTTATTCCTTCCAACTTGCACATTGTGACCTGAGGAATTTCCGACCTATGCTAGGTCGTGAGCGACCTAGGACTTTGAACAATTTAAAGACCTAATTTCTGCAGCATAGGCTCTAGGTCGCAGCCGAGTTAGAACTTGACATATTTGCATTGCCTTGAACTTTGAATTACTTGAACTTTGAACTGTCTGAACTTCTTTACATATTATTTCTAATGCTAATTGCTTGTTAAACATAACATTTGCAGAAAACTGGGATGAATATACTGCCATTGACTGCCCATATCAAATGACAGATTAGTCGATAAAGAATAATCAACTTAAATGAACTGCATGAATGAAATGCTGTAAACCAACCAATTTAAGTGAAGTATTAAAGCAAAACTAAAATAGTTAACTGAAGATGGTTTGTTTGCATTAATACCGCACCTGAGTTTCTTAAATTAACAAGTCCTGAAATTTCATAATCGACCAATTGTCAACTAGTTTAACTCCAGTTATGTTTGCTTGTTATTTTTATTAGTTCTGCACAACACTTCACACTTTTTAGGAAACGTGCACCTTCACATTTGAACATCCAATTGATTGTGTAGAATGACTTCTCAACAAGAAGAAGTAACAGTTCAAGCTGGAGAGGCTGTTCCCATTCCTGCTCCATTAGCTAATCCTCCAGAAAGAATCTCAACCACACTATCATATAAAGCTTTCCGTCAACTGTGCACTCAGTTCGGGATTGCTGAAGCAGATGCCATACTTCCTGAGAAAAACGACACTGCTGACATACCACCCCACGGTTTCGTTGCCGTTAATCGCCAAATGGGCATGAACGGAGCCATTCCTCCTTTTAACGATTTCCTTCAGCAGCTTCTTCTTCGACTGTTTATCTCTCCCTTTCAGTTACATCCCAATGGCTACGCCATCCTGATGGGACTATGTTTGATATTTAGGAGGATGCTGGATCGTCTTCCGAGCTTTGACGAAGTTTGTTATCTGTGCTCGTTTGCCAAAAACAAAGACCATCCCTCCATCACACTTGTGAGAAGTGCTAGGAACCGCAAATTGATCATTGGCCTTCCTGACAGTGTTCATGGGTTTCTGAGTCAGTTTTTCTACGTTCGTTGTCCTTTGGGATTTTATGCTATCTGGAGAGTAGGAAGTAAGATCATTTATCTTCGTTCCTCATGTTTTTCTGAACTTTTTCGAAGCTTGAGTTGTCAAGTGTTAACTTCGTTCTTTTCTTTTCAGCGCTTCCTCCTCCTTCTAGGGATCCTGGTCACAAATCAACTTTTGAGAGGCTCATGGCCATGCCAGTTGAGGAGAGGAGCATCCAATTTCTGTTGACAGACGAGTTCTTACACCAATTCGGACTTCTACATTCTTCCCGTTCTACTCAGCCTCATGAAGTCTCTGATTCTCCAGCAAAGACATCAGATGCCTCAGCTCTTGCTGAAGAACTTACACCGAAAGAACCTACCACTGTGGCTTCACTGGTGAAGTGTTCTACTTCTATTGACATTGCAGGGTCATCAAGCAAGTTAAAACTTTCCCCAGTCATCGAAGAAGAGGAGCCTTCTCAGCATTCCGGAAAGGCGGCTGATGTGGGAATTGAAAGGGAAGGTTCCGTTGGGCACACTGGCGATGATATCTTTGAGGGGTTGAGTGATTTGATTATAACCTCGCAGGAGCTATTCAAAGATGACACTCCAAAAGCTATCTCTTCTGCTGCCGAGGCGACTTCCTCTTTACAACAAATTACAACACCTGCTATACAAGTCGTCACCATTCCCACACTAAAGAGTGGTTTGTAGTCTGACGCGCATAGTTTGCACGCCACACACACTTAGGATTTTTGGCACATATACGTACTTAGCTTCTCCACTTCGAAGATTTTTATGATTTGTCTTTTTTCACTTTCAGATTCTCCGATGGGGCGAAGTGGCTCGTACTACGACAAATTCCAGCGCCATGGAAGCCGCGAAACTTATGATTTTAGGCGCTATCTCACTTCCCTGAGGGAAACAGATGAAGAAAGAGCTGCTAGAAAAGCTCGTGAAAGGCGAACTTATGAGGAGCAGCAAAGAAGAAGGGATGATCGACACGATTCTTCTCACAGAAGCGGTGACTCTCATAAGAGGAAATCCCATGATGATAAGGGGAAGAGTCATATTACTGGAGATCCAAGCAAGCGGGTCAAGCTTGGTGACGCGCCTGCTATTTCTGAAAAGTCTGATGCTCCTACCTTTGTAGAAATTCCATCTGATTCTCCAGCTCTCAAGAAATCTGACATTCAGACAATCATCAACAGACCTCAGTATCAAGTCGGAGATGGTCCTCCTACACTTCAAAGCCGATTCCCAAATTGGTGCTTAAGGGGAGTACGCTTCGACTTAGACTTGGTACCGATTGATAAACAAGCTATGTTGAGGAACCTTGATGCAGTTAAACTTGATATCGAGAGGATATCTGGCTGGCAAAAGCTTGTCGATGAGCTTCAAAGAGTTAACCATATGAATCTTGAAGCTATGTTGACTATGGAGAATGACAAGATAGAATGGGATAAAATTTGTAAGCAACATGACGCAGAGATGGCGAGCATTGCTGACGACAATGCGAGACTTGAGTCCGAAGTCAAGAAACTCAAGGAAGATCTCGCCGCTTCTTCCGCTTCGCACTCTCAAAAAGAAGAAGTCTTCCAAAAACAAGTGAGAGATGCTCATGTTGCTCAAAGAGATGCTGAGATGAAACTTGAGGCAAAGCAGCATGTTACTGAAAAATATCGCGCAGATACCGCTCAACTGCGGGAAAGAGTTAGCTCACAAGATCTGGAGATTGCAGTATTAAAAACTCGACTTCTCAAAGTTGAAAAAGAGCGGGATGAAGCAGTTGCCGGCCAAGTTGCAGCCATTGCTAAAAAAGAAGCGGCTGAGCAATCGCACGAGGTAATGAAGGTCGAAGTCAGCTCTACTTTATTTGACTTTTATATCCATAGCGTTTTGGGGCGCGGGAGCCTCTCATTTCTGGGACCGACATATGAAGTTGCTTTGGCTGAAGTGTGGGAAGCGATAATTGACATGTTCGGAGACGCTGGCTATGCGGAAGCTGATCTCGAGGCGACCTATCTAGACGATGAAACACGTACCGCCCTTGCCAGAGGAAAAGAGCAGCTTGCTAAGGAAAGAGCCGAAGTAGCAAGAGGAGAGTGTCTAGAGAAAGCGACTGTAACTGACCCCGCTCGTCCTCCAGCTTCGGTTGACCCTGATAACATTGGCTCTAGTTCCTATTCTTCACCTCCTACAGAAACCGAAGTCAAAATCACGACTACTGAGCCTTCCGCTGTTCAAGTCGAGGAGAAGTCCAAGGATGACGCTGAAGCTGACAAATATGAAATCGATGTGATTAAACCAACTCCTCCAGGTAACATCGATGTTGATCCAAGTCGAGTAGACTACTTATTTGCTTCAACCGAGTTTGATGAATTTCTCGATTGTTACTTAGGTCTCGATGAGCCAATATCTTCTCTTTTTTCGGAGAATACTGATTTTAACTTCTTTTCTTCTGTAGCAGAAACATTGAATGCTGCGCAAACTTCTCCCCTTCCAGCTGTTCCTCCTCCATCCCTTCAGATCACTCCTGATTCTCAGCCGGGATCCATGAAGAGCAAATAGAGGCCCTTCAAAGCTTGGAGGATCCATCCGCTTCGCAAGAGCAGAAGGCGGAAGAATGTGAGGACAGTGAGAAGACCCCGGAGCAGTCTTATGATGATGATACAAAACTTTCTGCGTTAGTTACTCCTGGAAGTGAATCTTCTTCAAAGAGGAAAGGGAAGCACGCAATGAGGAAGAAGAAGAAAAGCATTTCAGCTAGAGAAGATAAAGCAGAAGAAGATCCAGCTGCACCTTCTTCTCCTTCTTCCTCGACCCGTCCACACCGGATTCTGAAACTAGTCATCAAACCGGGCAAGGGTACTAAAGGTGGCAGGAAGAAGGAGTGATAAGCTGGACTCTACTTTTCTTATTTTGCTTTTTGTATGTACTGACCGGAGATTGTGCGGATACCGGCCTCCTCTTGAAACATGCATATGTACAAAAACTTTATAGTATGGAATAAAATGATTCTTTTTACTTGTACAATTTTTTGTCAGTATATGTGTGAATGCACTTATTCCTTGTTTTTGCACAAGTTTCTTTATTTACTTTATACGATACTGCAGTGAGCTCGTGGTATGATGTTTGAGCGTTATTTTATTAATATAGCTATATGACCCCATACCACGGCTCATTGCAATATTCTGAACAGACTTGTACTCTTATTTTTTAGAATAATTTTTCCGTTTTTGAGGAAATGTTATTCTGCTTTCAATAGAGTACGCCTTGTATCGGGGAAGTTTTCTCTTCTAATCTTTTTCTTTCTTTTAGAACACTTCATCTTTTGAGGATGATCACTTTTATTTGTTTGAGAAGTGGATTCTCCTACGTAGTGAAGCAAGCTTCTGAAGAATGTTTTGACATTTCAACTCTGGTGAAGTGGGTCTCCGAAGAGAGATTTTTGCACTTCAACTTTGGTGAAATGTGCCTCCAAAGAGGTCTTTTTGGCATTTCTGAGGAGTAGCATTTGGACTCCGAAGAGTAGCATTATGCTCTGTGGAGTAGCGTTGTGCCCCCGGAGAGGTCTTGTGCTTCCGGAGAAGTCTTGTGCTTTCGGAGAAGTCTTGTGTTTGTGCTTCCGGAGAAGTCTTGTGCCTCCGGAGAGGTCTTGTGCCTCCGGAGAGGTCTTGTGCCTCCGGTGAGGTCTTGTGTGCCTTGGGGAAGGTCTTCTGCCTCCAAAGAGGGCAGCGTGTGCCTTTGGTGAAGGCATGTGCCTCCGAAGAGGGCTTGTAGTGCCTCGGGAGAGGTCTTATGCCTCCGGAGAGGTCTTGTGTCTCCGAAGAGGTCTTGTGCCTCCGAAGAGGTCTTTATTTGATTGCTTGGAAGTTACTTTCTCACAGTTAAATGGATCCATGGGGCGGACGCAAGTTACTTAATTGGATGTTCGTTCGCACAAACGATCGCAACTAGTTAACAAAGGTCCTGCGCCTTCTGGTTCCACCAACCTCTTTGTTGAGAAGAGAATTTCCATTTTTTTTGTGTCTCCGAAGAGGGCTTGTGCCTCCGTAGAGGTCTTTATCCTCCGAAGAGTTGCGCCTCCGAAGAGATCTTATGCCTACGGAGAGGTCTTTTGTTGACTAGCTTGCCCATGTCTCTTCGCCGTTTACTCATTAGCTGTCCCCTGTTACCGTCTCCAAGCCCATGTTCCCTTCTTTTTTGCGAGTAGTTTGCTTCATCCAAAGAAGTGAACTTCACTGTTAAGTGATTCCACGGGGCAGGCGCGAGTTATCTAATCAGATGTCTGTTTGTATAGATGATCGTGATTAGTTAACAAGCGTCTGGTTCTTTTTCTTTTGAAAAGTGCCCCTTTGGTGGGATTATCAATCTTTTGTGTGAAGTTCATCTTATGTTGGATTTAAATTTGGAACTTTTCTTTTGTGGCTTGAAATTCATTTATCGAGTGATTTACAGAGCTCACTTGGCCTTGTGATAGGTAAGCTTTGTTTTAATGACCTGCAATATTAAATCGATATTTTAGCAATACATTTAGAGTATTTACACATCGAAATGAAATAGGCATTTTCTAATAATAAATAACACATGATTTATAGTGGTTCGGCCAAGAATTGGGCCTACATCCACTTTATAGCTCTTTTATTGATCATCACTGATTTTACAATGGTTTACAATACAATTGATACATCCATAATCATTTTACAATTTCAAGCAAAGCTTTTTAAGTAAAATATGGAAGCAAGTAATTGTTGTTCCATGCTCTTGGGATTGGATCTCCTTCAACAGTTGTGAGTTTGAATGTGCCATCAAGAAGTTTATTGCCTATGACATACGACCCTTCCCAATTTGGTCTAAATACTCCGATTGTTGTCATGATCCTCTTCAAGACTAAGTCACCGACTTCAAAGCTTCGTTGACGGACTTTAGAATTGAAGTGCCTTGCAATCCTTTGCCGATGGGCCGCAACTCTGAGTCTAGCTTCTTCTCTTCTTTCATCAAGAAAGTCAAGTGCTTCGAGTTGCAATTTTTCATTTTCAGCTTGGTTGAAATGAACTCTCCTGTGTGAAGGGACTTCTAGTTCTACTGGAATCATTGCTTCTGATCCGTATGCCAATGAGAATGGAGTGTGCCCAGTCGCAGTTTTATGGGTTGTTCTGTATGCCCATAGTGCTAGTGGTAGCTTATCAACCCATCCACCTTTTGCTTTTTCAAGCTGCTTTTTGATGGTTGACTTGATAATTTTGTTTACTGCCTCCACTTGCCCGTTTGCCTATGGATGAGCCACTGCTGAGAAACTCTTTCGGATTTTGAATCGCTTGCAGAAGTCCTGGAACTCTTAACTTTCAAATTGAGTACCGTTGTCTGTGATTATCTTTTGCGGCACACCATACCTGCAAATGATATTTTTAGTCACAAAATTTATCATCTTTTTAGAGGTAATAGTAGCCAAAGGTTCTGCTTCAGCCCATTTAGTGAAATAATCAACAGCAACATTAGCATATTTGATTCCCGACTTAGCGATTGGTAAAGGTCCGATTAGATCTATCCCCCAAATGGCGAACGACCATGGACTGACCATCTGTGTTAGTTCGGTGGAAGGAGCTCTTGGGATTTTTGCAAATCTGTGGCACTTGTCGCAATTTCGGGAGTAGATAGCAGCATCTCGATTAATATCTGGCCAGAAATACCCATACCGAAGAACTTTCTTGGCAAGATTTTGGCCTCCTGAATGGTCCCCACACTCTCCTCCATGTACCTCTGCTAAAATTGTCTTAGCTTCTTCCTTGGTTACACATCGGAGTAATGGCATTGAGAATCCCCGCCTGTATAACCGCCCGTCTTGAATTACATATCTTGACGCTTTTCTTAATAGCTTTCGGCGTTCATTAGAATTTTCCGGCAGGGAACCGTTGAGTAGATATTCTTTGATTGGGGTCATCCATGACTCTTGTTTTTGAGATATAGCCATGATCCAGTTGATATCCATTTCATCAGTGCTTGGAGCTGACAAAACCTCCACAGGAACCAATCCAAATAATTGAGCTTCTCCGGAGCTTGAATACTTTGCAAGAGAATCTTCTTTCATATTTTCCTCTCGAGGTATGTGGCTTATTGAATAGTGATCGAAATCATCGAGAAGTTCAGAAGCCTTGGACAAGTAAGCAGGCAGATTTCCTCCTTTAGCTTGAAACTCCTTCTTGATTTGACATACAATAAGCTGAGAATCACTGAAGATTTGTAATGCTTTGATGTTCAATTCCTTTGCAATCTTTAATCCAGCAATTAGAGCTTCATATTCTGCTTCATTATTCGTAGAAGGAAATTCCAATCTTAATGCGTAACATAACGATCGTCCTTCGGGGGTTTCAAGCACAACCCCAGCTCCGGAACAGTAATCATTTCTTGAGCCATCGACATATAACTTCCATTTGGTTTGGATGTCAACTGTAACCTCTTCTTCAATATCACCCTTGTCTGTGTACTCTGCGATGAAATCTGCTAAAGCTTGTCCATTGATCGCTCTTCGGGGATGATAAGCGATATCATATTGGCTAAGTTCAATATTCCACTTCAGAAGACGGCCCGAAGTTTCAGAGAGAAATAGGACTTGCTTTAGGGGCTGGTCAGTGAGAACTTTGATAGGGTGAGCTTGAAAATATGGCCTCAACTTTCTGGAAGCAATCAGTAGGCAATAGGCGAACTTTTCTAGCTTTGAATAATTCATTTCTGCCCCAGTGAGTCTTTTGCTGATATAGTAGACCGGGCGCTGAACTTTTGCATCCTCCCGCACTAATGCTGCACTCAGGGCGTGAGATGAAACTGCCAAGTATATGAAAAGGTCTTCGCCATTGTTGGGCTTGGAAAGTATTGGAGGCGCTTCCATGTGACGGATTAGTTTATCGAAAGCTTTCTGGCATTCAGGAGTCCACTCGAAAATTTTCTTTCCTTTCTTTAAAGCGTCAAAGAAAGGGATGCATTTATCAGTGGCTTTGGAAATAAACCGACTTAAAGCAGCAACTTTCCCATTGAGGCTCTGCAGTTCCTTCTTTGTCCTAGGGGCTTTGACTTCTCTTAGAGCAGTAATTTGAGCAGGATTAGCTTCAATGCCCCTAGCGCTTATGATAAATCCAAAGAATTTCCAGGACTCTACTCCAAATGAACATTTCAAAGGGTTGAGCTTCATTCCATATTTTCGGAGGATTGCGAACATTTCTGCTAAGTGATCCATATGGTCAACTGCTTTCTTTGATTTCACTAACATATCATCGACATAGACTTCCATAGTTTTCCCAAGCTGTGATTTGAACATTGCATTAACAAGCCTTTGATATGTTGCCCCTGCATTCTTCAGTCCGAAGGGCATGACTTTTAGCAGTAAAGACCAACATCTGTGACGAAGCTCGTATCCTTCTGATTCGACTCACGCATCATAATCTGGTTATACCCGGAGTAAGCATCCATAAAAGACAACAATTCGTGCCCGGCTGTTCCATCTACCAGCTGATCAATCCTTGGCAACGGGAAGCAGTCATTGGGACAAGCTTTGTTTAAATCTGAGAAATCGATGCATACTCTCCACTTTCCATTTGCTTTTTTAACCAGTACCGAATTTGAAACCCAATTTGGATAAGTGGACTCTTTGATGAAACCATTCTCCATGAGCCGATCTACTTCTTCCTTTAGCGCTGCTGACTTTTCTGGACGTTGGGTTCTCCTTTTTTGTTTCACAGGTGTGAATTTCGGATTAATATTCAGAGTATGTAAAACAATCTCTGGAGATATTCCACACATATCGGCGTGACTCCAAGGGAATATGTCCAGATTTGCTTTCAAAAATGATATTAGCATATTTTGGACTGCCAAATTGAGTTGCGAACCCACATTTAGCACTTTGTTTGGGTCTTTAAGATCAACAGGTACTGGTACCGTTACTTCCATTGGCACCACTCTATTTTCCCCTGCATTGGCCTTTCTGGGGTCCATTTCTCTCCTTGCACCACTATGCTCGCCAGTGCAGGGGCCACCATGTACTTGCTACAAGGTTGGGTTTTTGATGCGGAGCGGAGCTGCCGCATCTTTTCCCATCTCTCTCTTCCTTGCCTCTCGAAGCTCTATAAGATAACATTCCCGCCCAGCATTTTGATCTCCTTTAATGACACCAACACCATTATATGTGGGAAATTTTATAGTTAGGCAGTACGGGGCGAGAATGGCTTTGAACGCAGCTAAAGTTGGCCGGCCCAGGAAGGCATTGTAGGCAGAAAATCCATCGACAATTACAAAAGTCTGTTTCCAAACTACCTTTTTCTGTCCTTCTCCAAGTTCCACAAACAAGTCAACAGTTCCAATCGGCTGCTGTGGTTCCCCAGTGAACCCAACAATCTTCTACGATGAAGCCTGAACGTCAGCCATTGGAATCTTCATTTGATCAAATGTCTTCTTGAAGAGTATATTGCAGGAAGCACCGCAATCAACAAGCACTCGTCTTACAATAGCTGGCCCAATTCCTGCAGAAATGACCAAGGGATCCATGGTTGGAGCTTCAATACCCCTAGAATCCCTAGCCTTAAACACAATATCATCATTAGAAGTTCTCTGCTGTTTCAGGGGTGCAACGTCTTCTAAAACAAAAACATCTTCTTCCGCTGGGGTATATTTCAAAGCACGACCATATCGTTCCATCTCACCCCAGCTTCTACCCGCTGGGTGTGGGCCTCTCATAATCACATTGATAACAGGCCTTTCAGATTCGTGTGCGGTAGTGCCCTTACCCGAGCTAGATGGATGAGTAAGGAGTTGCTTCCCCTGAGTAGACGAAGTTGGATCATTCCTGTTCTTCTTAACATACTGTTGCAGCTTGTTTTCCATTAACAATTCTTCAATTAAGCTCTTCAAATGACGACATTCGTTGGTATCATGACCGGGTTGGTTATGAAATCGGCAGAATTTTCCATTTCGCATAGCACTCTTTCCAGGCTTTATCTCAGCTGGTTTAGGATACTCCACAGCATCTTTGGTGGCAATAAAGATATTCTTCGGAGTGTCGGTTAACGGAGTGAAATATGAGGGTTTGAAGAAGCGAGGTTTCTTTATATCCTTTTGTTTCTTCCCATCATTATTTTCCCTTTTCTGACCTCCGGAATCTTTCTTAGCTGAAGCAGCAATGTTATTCTCCACTCTTGTCGCCACCACTTTCATTGGTGTCGGAAGATTTTCCAAGCTTATGAACTCGTCAGCTTTCTTATAGAATTTCTCGAGTGAATTTGGTTCCTTCATTTTCAGCCATTTCCCAAATTCATTTGACTTATCGACAGCACGCATCAAATAAGTCAAAACCATTCGTGGCTCTGCGTTGTCAACTTCAGCCAGAGCTATATTGAAGCGATTCAGGAAGGATTTAATTGACTCTCCCGGATTTTGCTCAAGACTAGACAATGACATTATGTCTTTCGCCTTTGAAGCGTACAGTCTGAATTGCTCTTTAAACTTCTGGGTTAAGTCGGAAAACTGGTCTACAGATCGAACGGGAAGCTTGGTAAACCAAAGAAGTGCCACTCCTTCCAAGTATACCGGGAAATACCGGCACTTAATCTCATCAGTCGCTCTGGCGCCGGTCATGTGCCAGTCATATTTGTACAAGAATTGATTCGGGTCACTTGTCCCCCGATAAGCAGGAATGGTAGGGGGAACAAATTTTCTAGGGAACTCAGCTTTTAGAATCCTCTCAGTAAACGGAGTTTTACTCGGAGCAAATCCCCATTCGCTCTCATCTTCACTTCTCTGCATGCTTTCTTTCATTATTTGCCGAATCATGTCGGAGAGATATTCCTCATTGTTTAATGACTTTGCGGAGTAGACTTCGGCCATTTTCTCGGAAGTTTGTCCGGGCAAATGTTCGCGGAAAACTGGCGATGGCCTGGATCCTTCAGCTTGGAGAGGTGCCCCTTCAGCGGCACCTGATCCCCCTTGAGGAATATTTCTTCCTTCGGAGTTGTGAAGAGCATCAACAATGTTTTCTTCATTATTTACTGGCCTTTGACTAGCCCCGAGCAAAGCATTTAACTTCTCCATCATTAGAGTATTCTGAGTTTCAATTTGCTGATACAGCCCGGACACTGCAACATCTAACTCTTCTCGCGTCACTCCAACGCTTGGAGCTGCCTGACTTGGAGAAGGAGAAGTGTCAGTATTATCGTGAGCATCTTCAGATCTGATAGACTTGCGTTTTCTTCCAGGAGCCATTATATCCAGCAGACTTCTGGTCTTGAAAGAAACTTTTTCAACGAACTTTTGTGAAGCAATGGTGAATGTATTCCTGAGTTGGGTTCTCAGTGAAAGCACTAAAATGTTAACGCTAAAAGTTGAACGCTAACACCCTGATAAGTAGAGTAATAATGTGAAAGCACCACCCGTGATACGGGAATAAGAAACAAACAAAAAAGTAGCAGAAAACAGTAAAGACAACGATTTTATAGTGGTTCGGCTTGTAATTAAGCCTACGTCCACTTTGAATTCTTTTATTGCTGATTTGGTTACAATTTGATACAATGCACTTCAAATACAATTCACTTTGATCACAAAAACTCTTCAGATTAGTAGCTCAAACTTCGATGATGAGATTTGTTGAATCCATGTCGAATGTGCCGAATCTCTTTCAAAGCTTGTTGTAGTGTCTTTGATGTTGGAGTTCTTCAAGTGATGATTCAGTTGAGAAAGCGGCAGAGTATCGGCTCTTCAGAGAATGATCCAAAAGTTCCCCACTTCGTAGGAGTAGCAGTCGTATTTATAGAGAAAGCTCTGGGCAGAATTTGAGCACACAAGTCCTAGGTCGTGTACGACCTAGAGTAGGTCGTGGGTCGGCAACGACCTAGGGGTTGGCGACTTATCTCTAATGCACTTAATTTCCTCTGAACGGGTTAGTAGGTCGCACGCGACCTAGAGTAGGTCGTAGGTCGTCGACATCTTAAGAGAATAGATCAACTGGAGTTATTAGGTCGTGAACGACCTAGTGGATGCGGCATGGACATAGCTTCATTTCGCTTTAGCTCGATAGGTCGTGGCATTGCTTAGGTCGGTACGAAGTTAGGTCGCTAGGTCGCCGCTTTCTATAGGTCGTTAGGTTGCTCAGGCTATTAAACCGCTAGGTCGCTATGGGCCGTTAGGTCGCTGCTCACCATAGGTCGTTATATTCTTTCTGGAGTTAGGTCGGTAGGTTGTTAAAACCATTAGGTCGGTAGCTTCTTAGGTCGGTAGGTCGTGGACTCCTTAGATCGTATGCTTCTTAGGTCGGTAAGTCGCGAACTCCTTAGGTCGTATGCTTCTTAGGTCGGTAAGTCGCGAATCAAAAGAGGGTTAACAAATGTATTATATATTGGGATTCAGAGACATGGTACAAGCGTTTGCTCTCTTGTAAAATAAAGATTAATTTGGATTCAGGGACTGAACTATTGTTCATGCTTTTTTCAGGTGAAGTCTGTTCCATTTTCACCAAACTGATGTGTTGCATTTGAAACCTGATGTGTATAACAAGAGAAATGCAGGTATATATTGTAAATTATATAACAGTTTCTGTAAAATACCACGAGTCAGACAATTACTGCCTCTATTGTATATAAAGCCTGCAGGCAAGGTTGCTATATCTGGTACATTATACCCAATAAATTGTGTTCTTGCTACAAACAGTCCTCTGTTGTCTGAACTTAAAACAATATATACCAATGCGAAATGCATCTTCATTGGATGTGTCCAAAGAAAAATGTGTATTAACTTCTCTTTATTGCTAATTAGTACGCGCAAACACTAAAATTAAATTGAGCCAGAATGCTATGGTTTATAAATTAAAGTGGAAATCATCCTTCCATTTATTATATAAAATAGTTTGTTTAGAAATTAAATAATGAATGAGGAAAGGGAGAATATTAAATTAACAATGAATAAGATGAGTTATCAAAATGCCCATTGTGTTATCTATTTTATAGGTCAATTTGTAAATTCAAAAGTATCAAATCAAGGTGTTCTCATTAGAAGATACATATATACTATTGTCACGTAAAATGACAATTATTTTACATAATTTTACAAATCAAGATAATACGCACTGGTGCACATCCGACACCAATTTGATTCATTTTTCTCTTATGAAAGTAATAAATAAAAAGAACAAATAATATTCTACAACCCTGAAGTGAAAGGAATGCTACCCAGCCATTGCTCCCCTTCTATAAAGTTACTGACAGTAAACTTACTTGCCTCGGCCGCATTGATAAGTCGATACCCTTTCCATTTAACCCGACCCGAAGTACCCGCCCCGGCACCTCTATTATTATACTCCGCATAGTACAACGTATCAAGCGCAAAAGTCCCATTCCACTCCAACCACCCGGCAGGTTCAATAAGACTCCCTATATCGGACTGCATATACACCGTCCTCGAGTACATCTTCCACGGCCTACCGAGGTACGACCTGAAGTTCGACTGCACGGGCACGAGATCAGACGCGGCGGCGACTTTGCAGTTCTGGATGGAAATTCCCGTGTTCTGGTTCGGATCGATCCTTCCTTGAGCGGTGAAGATGTTCTGTTGGTTGGGGTTCGGCTTTCGGGCGTATAGGTTGCAGTTTTGCAGGACGACCGCGGCATTGCCGAAGATGAAGTCCACGGTGCCGTAGACGTCGCACTCTCGGTAGAACTGGCGCATGGAGTGCGCGTAGAGGGTGTCTTGGTAGCCTAGGAAACTGCATCTGTAGAAGGCGGAGAAGTCCCCGTTGCTCCGGAGCGCTACCGCTTGGTGTTTCGATGGTCCAGCCGAGTTCTCGATTGTTAGGTCTCGCGCGATGAAGTTCGGTGCTTCAACGGCTGCAATCAAAACAAACATATTTTTAATTTCTTCTACAGGTTTCAAAATATTATATGAAATTTTACAGTTTTTATTCCAGGTTAAATGCAAATATTTGTTATGTTAAATGCACACATAAATGCATCATTCTAGTTGATTATCTACGAATTTTAGAAATTTAATTTAAAAGATAAAATTACTTGAACATATACCAAGAGAATAAACTCAAAATCAAAACAAAATACATATGGGGTTATAATTAGAACAAAATTTGAGAAACTTCAAGAAACACGCAAATTTAATTGCTCTTAAACAGTGGTAAAACTACAGTGTTTTTACTGGTTCTTTGATTCAAACAAATGGTTATGTTTGTTTGAAAGTAAGAGTTTTTTTATGGTAGTAGCTCAAACGCTAACTGTCATAGTATGGAAACAATCAATGTCTTTGCTCTCTTGTATACAAATGTTCTACAACCGAGTCTAAATCTTTATTTATTTATTTTAGTATATGTTTTTTGACTAGCTAACTCAGACAAATGGATAGAAAGAAGAACTCACCGACAGTGGCAGACCTATAAGTGGTATATCCATCAACAACATTCCGACTCGCCCTTATCACCGTCTTCCCGATCCCATCACCTTGGAACATCAAATTCGTCTTCTTCTTTACAACGTCCACATTTTCCAAATACAACCCTGCTTTTATATGAATTACTATCCTGCTCTTGCTCTTATCGGCCGCTGCATTCACTGCTTCCATTATCGTTTTGAAGTTCCCACTCCCATCTTTTGCCACCACTATAGTTGCAGCCGTGGCTGCACTCTCGTTTGCCAGGAGCTTTTGATCGCTGCTTGAAATCCATTCTGGAAATCCGTTCATTACTTTTCCGTACTCTTCAAATACTTCGCTTGTTCTGCGTTAAGTGATGAAGTTATTATTACATACATACACAGACGCACATACACACACATATGTACGTACACATACACACATATATACACACACAGATACACACAAACATACATATCAACTATTCGTAAAGAGAATTTAATAAATAGATTTTCACAGTGTCATTTTGAAATTCTTAAAATATCTTATATCCATCAACTGAATATCGCCATCAGTTTGCAAACTCCACCACCACTCAGTTTGCAGCTACCCATAAACGGAATTCATTATCAATTTGCTTGAACTAAAAGTTAGACGACCATCAAAGTTTTTGCTCTTAATGGACATATCCGTCCATAAATTTTTTATTAAATAAAAAGCAAATATTTCTAATTATCAGATTCACGTACGTGTGTTTTACAGTATTTTATATAAAAATTGTTTTAAACATCCCTATGTTCAATATACGCTACTAAAAATGATTTTGGATTTTCAACTTTAATCTTATAAACCGTCTTTTCCATGATTATTCGAGTTAACAAATAAACAGATATAAAATTTAAGGATTTGTTTTGGCTTACAATTTTTGGTTTTGAGCTTTAGTAATAAAACTGAGTGAGCGATTTTGAAAACCTTTTGATAAATGGTGAATTTAGAAAATGGTTTTAACATGTAAAATTGAAAATAACTTTCTCTGTTGGGAATTATATTGGATACTCTTATATTTCTCCTCTCAGTTGTAATAATTAGAATTTCTTTTTACGATTTCCCCTTCTCTGTTTATGTCTTTCGAAGTACAAGTTACACATAACTCAAAATTTAAGTCAAACATAGTTTAAATATTTGATTTTTTTCTTCTAAATTAAGTAATTTTTAGAAAAAGGCTAACACCTTTTAAGAAAAGAGTTGGATCTCTTTGTCTCTTTTTCTGTAAAAAGAAAATCAAATATCTCAATGTAAATTTATTTCCAAAATATTTAAGATCAAGTTTGAACAATGCTAGTCTGACAAAAATATTTATATTTAGGATTTTAGAGGGTCCTACTTTTTAAACATGATGTACAGAAAACAATTCTTGCAGACTACATTAATTGTTCTAGTTCTGTCCATAAAAAAACGCTACACATTTAATTATTTCAAGAAATATTGAAAAAATGTAAAAAAGAAAACCTTTTTTTTTCTTCTATAAATTACACGCTAATTTCAGGAAATTTTTTTTAACGAAATTCAGTTCCACAAAAAAATTTAAATATTTGCAAAGAATTCAGTTCTGAACTAATTATTCTTTTGTTTACTTTTAATGCAAAATAAAGAATAGTAATAAATAAATAGATAATATTAGAAACCGAACCTGTTCTTCTTTCCATGAATCTTCTTAGTCATGGCAAGGGAATTACAAACATGCCTGGAAATATTATAAACCTGGGCTTCAATAACAGGTCTGAGATTGCAACTCTTCTTAACGTAAGAAAAGCCATCCAAACAAGTGTACTGATTGGTAATGGCCGAACTCAGCATCGTTCTCAGATCATCCAGGCTCTTCTCGGGCCGATCGCTTTCCAGGTCAGCGATCGCCTGGTTCAGCTCCGACATGGTCTGATCGAACAGCTCAAGACAGTCGGTGAGGGCGATCGGCTGCCTGCGATCTTCTCTAGCTTTGGTGGAGTTGAACAGAGAGGAGCATTTGAAGGAGGAGGCCTTGACCGCAGATTCAGTATGGTTGAGTATTGTACATATGATGTTGGGTAGGGATTTGGTGTGGAGGTCGGGTACGAGCTGGGTGAGTGTGGATTGGCAGAGGTCGGGGTAGGGGGTGTGGGCGCAGTGGTCGGTGGCGATTTGGTAGTTTTGTAGGTGGGTGGGGGTGGGGGTGGAGGTGAGGAGGAGGGTGGAGAGGGTGGAGAGGAGGAGGAGGAGTTTTTGGGTAGATGACATTGTTGATGATATGATGATTAGGATCCCTCCACACCGTGAATTATGTGACAGACTGATTGTTTTGGTGCACATTTATAACTGGACTATCCTCTCACTGACCGTTTTGTCTTTTGATGGTTTTTTACCTCATGTGAAGACATTATCTAGTCTATCTTTGTAGTTGAGTAACTTGCACCTCCATATCCGGTTTCTTGTTCTAGAATTTTGATGATAGGCACGGGACTTTCTAGTACACAAGTAACTGTTATAACGGATCTCTTGATTTACAAGAGTATCCCATTCAAACAGAGCGCTACTGAGACTCCGCTTGGAAGTTTATTTTCTACCGGTTTTGAACGGCTCTGTATTTTAAGTGTTATCGTAAAATTTGCTTCTAAGTTTTTTTTTCCACATCGGCTGTTGTTCACTATACAACCGATGCAAAATCCAACGAATTGAGGAGTTAAGAGAATTTGACCAAGTAAACCGATAGGAAGCTTATATACAAATACAAATAGGGTTTCAAGGGTATTTCCGTCTTTGTACCCCAATACTGAACTGTATATAATGTAACCGTGCTTGTACATTTCAGATAATTGAAACAAGTATTTCTTTTTCAATTCGTTACAAAATAAAAGCATTTTACTCTGATTTCTATTTTGGTATCAGAGCCTGCAAATTGCCAAACGGCAGAATCAAAATTCCTTCAGCTCTTCTTTCATCAGATCATTCGATCATCATAGAAGAGACTGCCGTGTTCATTCTCCTCAGAGTTTATTCTCATCATTGGAGATTAAGTTCTCTTGTGATCAGATCACTGTTCCATCAGTTATCTGCAAATTAACAAGAAATTGTTAATTTGCTTATTGCCATGCCTAGATCTTGCCAGAAAGATCTCATCATCCAAAATAGGCTGCAGTATTTCTTGTTTCTCCTCGGATCTGTTCCTCACTGCGGTTCTGATTCTTAAAGTTTTTCGGATTCGGTTTCAGAACCGCGGGCTTGGACCTTTTAGTGTTGTTGTTTGTGACAACAAGCACTTCCTCTTTCTGGTCCTGCTTACGAGCCTCCTCCTCAATACGGAGGCGAGTAATCAAGCTCTCTAAGGAAAATTCCTTAGTCTTGTGCCTAAGCACATTCTTAAAATCTTTCCAACCTGGGGGCAATTTATCAATAATAACAGCAATCTGAAACTGTTCATCCAAAGTCATACCTTCGGAGATGATCTCATGAGCAATTTTCTGTAGCTCATGAGATTGCATCTCTACTGACCTGTCATCTGTCATCTGGTATTTGAGGTAGCGGCTGACTGCATACTTCTTTGCTCCAGCCTCCTCAGTGTCATACTTCTTTTGTAGCGCTTCCCAGATCTCTTTGGCTGACTTGTCAGAGTTGTAGTAGTCGTAGAGGTCATCACTAAGGCCGTTGAGTATGTAGTTTCGGCACATGTAATCTTGTTCTGTCCAGGTGTGCAACTCCTTTGATTTTTCTGTCCAGGCTCGCATCTGATCAGCGTCTGCTTCGTCTGGTCTATCGGGTAAGTGCGGTTTGTCGGTTGTTAGCACAGCCACCACTTTTCTGGTTGTTAGGAAGAACTCCATCTTCTGTCTCCAGCGTTTGAAGTGGAGGCCCTCGAATCTGAATGGGGCAGCAGAAATCATGGGGACCTGGAAGAACGAAGCGGGAGCAGTAGGATCTAGATCTGCAGCGGAAGCCATTGATGTCGGCACGTCTTCAATTTGTTGGAAACAATGGCTATCTTCGGCTGAGTCGTGGACAAGTCACTCTCTTGAAGACGTTTTGGTGATCTGCTCAAAGGTGCAAGCAGTTCGTCTCTATCACCACCGCCTCTAGGATAAAACAGCCTCTCGAAAGTTTTGTGGTATCGGTTCGTTTGCACGGACGAAGCGATTCTGGTTGCACTCAAAAAACTCGTTGCTCGATTATTATTTTTTAAAGGGAAAAAATGTTGTTCTTTTTATTTTCGTCTTCGTATCTGTTAAGAAGACGGAAGAGCAAAAGAACGTTACTGAATGGGGGGATACGTGGTCTTGAAAAACGGATCTGAGAAATACCGGGTCAAAAAATAAATAAACGTTGCGTAACGTTCTTCAATACGGGCTTCTTACCGTTCCAGCCCGGTCAGAAAACGGTAAATAAAATTTGTACCAAAAATATAAGTATTACACCACTACAAGCCCGAACCCGAGCCCGGCCCGGCCCGGGTCGGGTCGAGTCGAGTCGGTCGGTCGGTCGCGCGCGCGCGCGCGTGTGTGGTGGTCAAGCATGGTCTCCCTCCACACAAAAGAGCATCATTGGGTGCCCAAAGGGCCCAACTTAGCTTCAAAGAATCAAGTATAAATACTTGATTCTTCTATATAATCCCACAATGTGGGACTATTCATATTCCCATAGGAGCCATATCATACTTAGTCAAATTTTTAAGAATTCATTCATAAGTAAAAACATTTTCAACAATCCCCCACTTGAATTTTTAAAACTTATTTCGAGCAATTTCTGAAAACCATAAGATTGTGCATAAACAAAGGTGTCTTTCGACTTGAACCTTTGCATAGTGGATAAGATTCAGTTTTTACTAGAGTGACACGTGGTCTTGAACTCTATTCCTGACATCAGACCACACACAATCTTTCTAGAGTGCAATCAAGTAAGCCCGTGCATTTATGGCCATGCACGTCCATCCCAGTTTAGTGAATGCTCTAGGAGTTTTGCCCAGAAACTCCATAGGAAACGGCCAAATTTCCACATTCACACAGGTGAGTCTATCAAGAGTACTCCTGAAGGTAGGTACTCCACTCCAAATGGAGTATAGATCTCATTAAGAGTTTCTATTAACTCAACCTCTAATCACTTCAGGAATATATGCTTTTATATACATGAAAAATAGCATATTCAACTCATATCACTACACAACTTGTTCTTACCCATTGAACCTAGTTCTTGGGATCTCTAGTCAGTAGGTCGAGTTACTATTGTGCGTGACTCAACAATCTAAGGGCAATAGTCCCATTTTTCTAGAAGTTGTAAAGACTTTCTCTCTGGCCAGTCCTTTCGTCAAAGGATCTGCCAAATTCTCCTCACTGCGTATGTGATCCACTCTAACAGCTCCTGAAGAGAGTAGCTCTCTAACAGTGCTGTGCTTACGACGTATCTGTCGTCTCTTACCATTATAATAACGGTTCTGTACTTTTGCAATAGCCGCGGTACTATCGCAATGAATCAACACAGCTGGTATCGGTTTTTCCCATAACGGAATCTCAGCTAGCAGATTTCTTAAATACTCTGCTTCTTCACTAGCTGTAGCTAGTGCTATCATCTCAGACTCCATAGTAGACTGAGCCAAAATTGTCTGTTTCTTGGATTTCCAAGAAACAGCTCCTCCAGCAATGCTAAATATATAGCCACTAGTTGCTTTTGAATCATCAGATAAAGTATTCCAGTCTGCATCGGTGTAACCTTCAAGCACAGCTGGAAACTTTTCATAATGTAACCCTAGGTTCATGGTTCGTTTTAGGTATCTCATGACCCTCTCAATAGCATGCCAATGCTCTATACCAGGTCTACTAGTAAACCTGCATAATAATCCCACGACATAGGCAATGTCGGGTCTAGTACAATCAGTGACATACCTAAGGCTGCCAATGATGCTCGCATAATCAGACTGTCTTACACCTTCACCAGTGTTCTTGAATAGCTTTACACTAGGATCATATGGTGTACATGCAGGTTTACAGTCAAAGTAATTGTATTTCTTTAAGATCTTCTCAATATAATGAGATTGATCCAAAGAAAGTCCCTTATCAGACCTAGTAATCTTAATACCAAGGATTACACTTGCTTCACCTAGATCTTTCATATCAAAGTTGGCACTTAACAAAGATTTAACAGTGTTTATGGCATGAATGTTTGATCCAAAAATAAGTAGATCATCTACATACAAACATATTATAGTGCAAATGTCATTTTCAGATTTATAATAAATGCATTTGTCACTTTCATTAACTTTGAAACCATTTGAGATTATTAAGTTATCAAATTTTTCATGCCATTGTTTAGGTGCTTGTTTTAAACCATATAAAGATTTATCTAATTTGCAAACTTTATGTTCTTGACCATGAATTACAAAACCTTCTAGTTGGTCCATATAAATTTCCTCTTCTAATTCACCATTTAAAAAAGCAGTTTTAACATCCATTTGGTGTATAATTAAATTATGAATAGATGCTAATGAAATTAGTACTCGAATGGATGTGATTCTAGTTACGGGTGAAAAAGTATCAAAAAAGTCTACATTTTCTCTTTGCCTAAAACCTTTAGCTACCAAACGGGCTTTATATTTATCAACTGTGCCATCAGGTTTTAGTTTCTTTTTAAGTACCCATTTACAGCCTATAGACTTACAACCAGGTGGTAAATCTACTAAGTGCCAAGTCTTATTGGATTCCAAGGAATCCATCTCATCATTTATAGCCTCTTGCCAAAAATCGGCATCTAATGAAGATAAGGCTTCTTGGAGGTTTGTGGGATCCTCCTCTATAGAAAAAATGCAAAAGTCTGAGCCAAAGTCTTTATCAACTCTTGCTCTTTTACTTCTTCTAGGTTCAATTTCAGAAGATTCATTAAGTTCTGTTCTAATAGGCACGGTGTTATTTGACGTGCCCCCACTATTCCTTAATTTAAAAGGAAACTTAGTTTCATAAAAATCAGCATCATTAGATTCTACTATATTATGTGTATTCAGGTTATAAAATCTATATGCTTTGCTGTTAACAGCATAGCCAATAAATACACATTCATATGCTCTACTAGCTAATTTTATTCTCTTAGGGTCAGGTATACGAACATATGCCAAACATCCCCAAGTTCTAAAGTAAGATACATTTGGTTTATAATTTCTTAAAATTTCAAAAGGTGAAATCTTACTTTTTGATTTAGGGATTCTATTCAATACATAGCATACAGTCAATAAAATATCCCCCCACCAATGTTTTGCTGCACCCGAATTTAATAAAATAGCTACAACTAATTCGGTAAAGGTCCTATTCTTTCTTTCAGCTTTACCGTTCATTTCAGGTGAATAAGGTGCAGTTCTCTCATGAATTATACCATGCAATTTATAAAAATCAAGAAAAGGACTAGACTCATATTCAGTTCCTCTATCACTACGAAGTCTCTTAATTTTCTTATTAGATTGATTCTCGAGTTCAGATTTAAATAATTTGAACATATCAAATGCATCACTTTTATTTTTCATAAGATATACATAAGTGAAATCAGAGCCATCATCAATGAAAGTGATAAAGTAACGGTGTCCGTGTCTAGTCAAAGTGCCATCAAGCTCACATATGTCAGAATGAATTAAATCTAAAGGTTCAGAGTTTCTATCAACTGATTTATGGGGTTTCTTAGTGATTTTTGCTTGACTACAGAATTCACACTTATCAAATTCAGATTGTGACATTTTAGGAATCAAATCTAAGATGCTCATATTATGAATAATGCGTTTGTTAACATGACATAATCGAGAGTGCCAGATATTAAAATCACATAACATATAAGCAGAACTGGTTACTTTATTAGATTCAACATTCAGTTTAAACATACCCTCACAAGCATAAACCTTCCCTACAAACATCCCCTTATGAGTCAAAGTGTACAAATCAGCCCCTATAACTTGAGTAAAACCAGCCTTATTAAGGAGAAAACCAGAAACCAAGTTCTTTCTCATCTCTGGAGTATGCATTACATCTTTCAAAATAACTGTCTTTCCAAAGGTAAACTTTATTTCCACATTTCCAATGCCAGCAACAGTAGTGGTGTGAGAATCTCCCAGTAGCACTTTCTAATCATCAGCAGCCGTGTATGTGCTAAACATAGCACGATCATAGCAGACATGGCGGGATGCACCAGTATCTACCCACCAACCCTCTGATCCACCAACTAGGTGAATCTCAGAAATCATAGCCGTAAGAGGCTCTTCAGTCAATTTAGCCTGCGGTGCAGGGCCTGGTCTGTTCCTACACTTGCGTGCCATATGACCTGGTTTTCCACAGTTGTAACACAGAAACAACTGTCCAGAATCATTCTTTTGGGTCGGTTTTTGCTGTGCCTTTTGGTTCCCTTGCGGGTTCCAATTCTGTTTGTTGCGGTTGCGGTTTTGATTCTTAAAGTTTTTCGGATTCGGTTTCAGAACCGCGGGCTTGGACCTTTTAGTGTTGTTGTTTGTGACAACAAGCACTTCCTCTTTCTGGTCCTGCTTACGAGCCTCCTCCTCAATACGGAGGTGAGTAATCAAGCTCTCTAAGGAAAATTCCTTAGTCTTGTGCCCAAGCACATTCTTAAAATCTTTCCAACCTAGGGGCAATTTATCAATAATAACAGCAATCTGAAACTGTTCATCCAAAGTCATACCTTCGGAGATTATCTCATGAGCAATTTTCTGTAGCTCATGAGATTGCATCTCTACTGACCTGTCATCTGTCATCTGGTATTTGAGGTAGCGGCTGACTGCATACTTCTTTGCTCCAGCCTCCTCAGTGTCATACTTCTTTTGTAGCGCTTCCCAGATCTCTTTGGCTGACTTGTCAGAGTTGTAGTAGTCGTAGAGGTCATCACTGAGGCCGTTGAGTATGTAGTTTCGGCACATGTAATCTTGTTCTGTCCAGGTGTACAACTCCTATGATTTTTCTGTCCAGGCTCGCATCTGATCAGCGTCTGCTTCGTCTGGTCTATCGGGTAAGTGCGGTTTGTCGGTTGTTAGCACAGCCACCACTTTTCTGGTTGTTAGGAAGAACTCCATCTTCTGTCTCCAGCGTTTGAAGCGGAGGCCCTCGAATCTGAATGGGGCAGCAGAGATCATGGGGACCTGGAAGAACGAAGCGGGAGCAGTAGGATCTAGATCTGCAGCGGAAGCCATTGATGTCGGCACGTCTTCAATTTGTTGGAAACAATGGCTATCTTCGGCTGAGTCGTGGACAAGTCACTCTCTTGAAGACGTTTCGGTGATCTGCTCAAAGGTGCAAGCATTTCGTCTCTATCACCACCGCCTCTAGGATAAAACAGCCTCTCGAAAGTTTTGTGGTATCAGTTCGTTTGCACGGACGAAGCGATTCTGGTTGCACTCAAAAAACTCGTTGCTCGATTATTATTTTTTAAAGGGAAAAAATGTTGTTCTTTTTATTTTCGTCTTCGTATCTGTTAAGAAGACGGAAGAGCAAAAGAACGTTACTGAATGGGGGGATACGTGGTCTTGAAAAACGGATCTGAGAAATACCGGGTCAAAAAATAAATAAACGTTGCGTAACGTTCTTCAATACGGGCTTCTTACCGTTCCAGCCCGGTCAGAAAACGGTAAATAAAATTTGTACCAAAAATATAAGTATTACACCACTACAAGCCCGAACCCGAACTCGAGCCCGGCCCGGGTCGGGTCGAGTCGAGTCGGTCGGTCGCGCGCGCGCGCGCGTGTGTGGTGGTCAAGCATGGTCTCCCTCCTCACAAAAGAGCATCATTGGGTGCCCAAAGGGCCCAACTTAGCTTCAAAGAATCAAGTATAAATACTTGATTCTTCTATATAATCCCACAATGTGGGACTATTCATATTCCCATAGGAGCCATATCATACTTAGTCAAATTTTTAAGAATTCATTCATAAGTAAAAACATTTCCAACAATGATGTTGGGTAGGGATTTGGTGTGGAGGTCGGGTACGAGCTGGGTGAGTGTGGATTGGCAGAGGTCGGGGTAGGGGGTGTGGGCGCAGTGGTCGGTGGCGATTTGGTAGTTTTGTAGGTGGGTGGGGGTGGGGGTGGAGGTGGAGGTGAGGAGGAGGGTGGAGAGGGTGGAGAGGAGGAGGAGGAGTTTTTGGGTAGATGACATTGTTGATGATATGATGATTAGGATCCCTCCACACCGTGAATTATGTGACAGACTGATTGTTTTGGTGCACATTTATAACTGGACTATCCTCTCACTGACTGTTTTGTCTTTTGATGGTTTTTTACCTCATGTGAAGACATTATCTAGTCTATCTTTGTAGTTGAGTAACTTGCACCTCCATATCCGGTTTCTTGTTCTAGAATTTTGATGATAGGCACGGGACTTTCTAGTACACAAGTAACTGTTATAACGGATCTCTTGATTTACAAGAGTATCCCATTCAAACAGAGCGCTACTGAGACTCCGCTTGGAAGTTTATTTTCTACCGGTTTTGAACGGCTATGTATTTTAGGTGTTATCGTAAAATTTGCTTCTAAGTTTTTTTTTTCACATCGGCTGTTGTTCACTATACAACCGATGCAAAATCCAACGAATTGAGGAGTTAAGAGAATTTGACCAAGTAAACCGATAGGAAGCTTATATACAAATACAAATAGGGTTTCAGGGGTATTTCCGTCTTTGTACCCCAATACTGAACTGTATATAATGTAACCGTGCTTGTACATTTCAGATAATTGAAACAAGTATTTCTTTTTCAATTCGTTACAAAATAAAAGCATTTTACTCTGATTTCTATTTTGGTATCAGAGCCTGCAAATTGCCAAACGGCAGAATCAAAATTTCTTCAGCTCTTCTTTCATCAGATCATTCGATCATCATAGAAGAGACTGCCGTGTTCATTCTCCTCAGAGTTTATTCTCATCATTGGAGATTAAGTTCTCTTGTGATCAGATCACTGTTCCATCAGTTATCTGCAAATTAACAAGAAATTGTTAATTTGCTTATTGCCATGCCTAGATCTTGTCAGAAAGATCTCATCATCCAAAATAGGCTGCAGTATTTCTTGTTTCTCCTCGGATCTGTTCCTCACTGGAGAAGAGTGTTTCCGGCTTCATATTCATCAACTTCAAATCAAGAATCAAATTCTTGGTTGAAGAAGATCTGTTTCTCTCTTATTGAAAATTTTCCACCTGGCTGCATTCTCTGTGATTGCCTCGCTAGTATCAATTCTTGCAATCCAGTTGTGTGCATCAAAGATATCTCAATGGCAGGAGAAGATGAAGGCAACTCTTAACAACATCTCCCATAAGTAGGAATGCATCAAACCTAACTCAAGAAACAACAAATCTGTGTATGATAAAGTCAAAGAGTCAACTTGCAGTTCAACTAGATGAAAACAATTATTTGCTATGGAAATATCAAACAAAAACTGCTATTAGGGGATATGGTCTAGAAGAGTATGTCAATGGTACAATAGAAATTCCACCAAAAATGATAAGTGACAGCAAGGGAAACTTGATTGCAAATCAAGATTTTATCAACTATCAAAGACATGACAGTTTGCTAGCTTCTTGGTTAATGTCATCAACCAGTGTTAATCTTTTATCCCAAATTGTAGGATGCAAGATTTCTCAAGAAATATAAGCAACAGTCAATTAGATTTTCAATTCTCAGACTGTTGCAAGAATCTTACACTATAAAAGACAACTCCAGAGTTTAAGAAAAGATAACATGTCAATGCAAGAATATCTAACCAAAGTTAAAACCTACTGTGACTTACTGGATGCTACTGGCCATAAAGTGGCTGACACAGAGCAGATCTTAACAATTCTGAGTGGATTAGATAAAGAGTATGAGTCAGTTGTAGCAATTATATCCTCAAGAGAAACTCTACCATCTATTCAGTATGTACATTCTACACTTCTTGCACATGAAGGTAGAATAGATCAAAAGAAGCCATTAAACATAGATTTATCCATAAACTATGCATCAAATTTTAAAAGCAAAAATCAGGAAAAGGCAGCAAGCAACAGATCGTAAAAAATGCTTAAAGGGGTGGTCAAAACTACAGAGGCAGAGGCCGTGGAAGATGGAACAATTCTAATAGACTTAGATGTCAAATTTGTGAAGAATTTGACCATACTGTTGCTAAGTGCTACTTCAGATTTGATCAAAACTTTACTACAAATTGGCACAATAACAATCAGAGAAACAACAACCAAAATATAGACATTGCTCATGCAAGTTTGGAACCAAGAAAACAAGGCAACAGTTTAAGAAGTCAATCAGATTCAGAACAACAAATAAAGTCAGATGATCTACAGTTTGAAGAATGGTATCCAGACTCAGGTGCAACAAATCACATTACTAATAATCTTGATAATCTCAATCTTGGAAACATGGAGTATAAAGGTACGTAATCTATTTTTATGGATAATGGAAAATCAATTCAAATCACACATACTGGAAATGCAAAAATCAGAGGCAAAAGAGAGTTACATCTCAATAACTTACTCAGAGTGCCACAGATTAAGAAAAACTTGTTGAGTGTATCTCAATTTGCCAATGATAATCAAGTATATTTTGAATTTTACCCAAAATTTTGTCTAGTTAGGGATTTACTAAACAAAGAACTTTTACTATAGGGTAATGTGCAAAATGAGCTATACATTTTCAATCCGATGAAGAATTGTAAGTCTGTACTAGAGAGAAATTGGTGCAACTATTCTAAGTGTGATGTTAATGTTGATAATAAAAGAGTGTTTGATTTGTGGCATAGTAAATTGGGTCATCCCAGTGTTGATACTATAAAGTTTGTACTACAGAATAATAATATAAAGTTTGAAAATATATCTAGACCATATATGTGTACATCATGTCAAATGGGAAAAAGTCATAAGCTACCATTTCTAAGTCATCAACTGAATACACCAAACCACTGGAAATGGTAGTAGTTGACTTATGGGGTCCAGCCCTAGTTAACTCTGATTATGGGTTTAATTACTATGCTTCTTTTTAGACTCTTTTTCTAGATATACCTGGATATATTTTCTTAGATACAAAGCAGAAACACAAAATGTAGTAGTTCAATTCATCACTCAAGTTGAAAGGCAGACAAACAATGAATCAAAGATAATTCAGACAGATGAAGGAACTAAATTCAAACCCTTGAAGGATTACTTCATGAAAAAAAGGGATAGTACATAGGATTACTTGTCCCTATACCTCTAAGCAGAATGGCCTTGTCGAAAGGAAGCACATGCATATAGTTGATACAGGTCTTACACTCTTAGCTTATGCATCCATGCCCCTGAAATTCTGGCCAGACTCATTCAATTCAGCTGTATATCTTATCTATAGAATTCCAACCAAAGTCCTGGAAAATAAAGCACCAATTGAAAAGTTATTCAATACATCACCAGATTATACCTTACTGAAGGCCTTTGGTTGTCTGTGCTATCCATACTTAAGACCATACAACTCCCACAAGTTAAGTTTTAGATCATTACCATGTACTTTTATTGGATATGCCTGTAATAAAAAAGGATACAATTGCCTCACCAGCAATGGAAAGATAATTACTTCAAGACATGTTGCTTTCAATGAGCATATCTTTCCCTTTTCAAAGAGTGAAATGAAAACTACTCACAAATTCTATGATGCTAAATCATCTATGCATCCTTTTCCAACCTACTCATGTGAGCAGGTAAGAAAGGCTCAAACTGATCATATGATGAACACTGGACATCATCATACCATATCAAATGATCAATCCGACCTTGGTGCATCAAAGAATCTAGTTAGCCATGATCAAGACAATGAGTCATCAAATCCCAATATGGAACCATCCACAAGTTCACATCAAGTCAGTGAATCTACTACTAGTAAATCTCCTCCACCTGCAAGAGAAGGTCATCATATGATAACAAGGTCAAAGCATGGAATATTCAAACCCAAAACCTACACTACGGTGCTAAAGCATGATGAACCAATCAACTATGAAGAAGCAATTAATGACATCAATTGGAAATCTGCTATGGATGATGAATACAATGCCCTAATAAAAAATAAAACATGGAGCATTGTGCCAGCACCAAAAAACAAGAATATCATTGGATGCAAGTGGACATACAAACTTAAAAGAAAGGCAAATGGCAAAATAGAAAAGTAAAAGACAAGACTAGTAGCTAAAGGGTACTCACAACAATGTGGATTTGACTTTGGTGAGACATTTTCCCTAGTAGTGAAACCTACAATCAGGGTAATTCTTATTGTTGCACTACACAATGGATGAGACATCAGACATCTGGACATTAATAATGCTTTCCTACATGGTGAACTACAACAGGAACCACCAGGATATGTTAAAGACATTGATAATAAAATGGTATGCAGATTGCATAAAGCTATCTATGGACTGAAACAAGCTCCAAGGGTGTGGTATGAAAAACTGAAAACTATCTTAATCAGCTTAGGATACAAGCCAACCAGGTCTAACAACTCACTTTATATCAAAATGAATGATATTAGCACTATCTATATACTTGTATATGTAGATGATCTCATAATTATAGGAAACAATAGTGATGAAATCAGAACTGTTACTTGCCATTTACACAAAATTTTCTCTATCAAGGATCTGGGTGATCTGAATTATTTTTTAGGAATTGAAGTTCATAGAAAGTAAGGCAACGAACTAATATTATCTCAAAGTAAATATGTTTTTGAGATCTTTGATAGAGCAAAAATGAATAATGCTAAGCATACGCCAACACTAATGGTAAGTAATCTACAGTTATCTAAACATAAAGGTGTGCTTATAGAAAATATTAAATAATACAGAAGCATAGTAGGTGCCATACAATATGTCACAATCACTAGACCAGATATTTCATTCGGTGTAAATAAAGCTGTCAATTTATGTAGGAACCTCTAGATCACCACTGGAAAGCAATGAAGAGGATCCTGAAATACCTAAAAGGCACAATGAATCATGAAATATGTTTAAAAGCAAGCGAATCACTAAATATTCAAGGATATGCAGATGCGGACTGGGAATCAGACTTTGATGATCGAAGATCCACAATAGGTCACTATATTTACTTCGACGATAACCCTGTATCATGGTGCTCCAAAAAGCAACCTACTGTCTCTCGCTCAAGCATTGAAGCAGAATACCGCAGCATGGCTAGTGCGACTGCTAAGATCATGTGGTTAGAATCTCTCATCCAAGAGATATGAATTCACAAAACTGGAAAGCCCGTAATCTGGTGTGACAATCTAAGTGTCGTGTCTTTGTCAGCTAATCCCATCCTTCACTCACGAACCAAGCACATAGAAATTGACCTCTACTTTGTTCGCGAGCAAGTTATCAAGGGAAGGCTGGATATAAATCATCTTCCCACAACTCATCATAAGGCAGATGTCCTCACAAAACCCCTCTCAAAGAGCAATTTTGCAAGGCTAAAATCTGAGTTGAAAATCGAAGATGCTCCAAAAATTTGGAGAGGACAGAACACTACTCATCAGAGACTTGTCTAAGCTCAGATACTCAAGCAAAATTACCTACAAGCAAGTAATTTTTCCTGAGATTCCTCGAATCTGATGATTTCAGAAGACTCTGAAGCATGTGAGAGAAAACTGCTCAAATTGATCTTCAAAAATGCTTTAATTCTCTTGTGCCACTCCAAAGTTGCAACTTTTATCAGAAAATTTCTTAGATCTGAATATCGATTGAAGATGGAAAACATTTGGGAAGAATGAAGAAACCCTAGCTGTATTTGTCGGGGGGAGTTAAGAAAATTTGACCAAGTAAACCGATAACAAGCTTATATACAAATACAAATAGGGTTTCAGGGGTATTTCTGTCTTTGTACCCCAATACTGAACTGTATATAATGTAACAGTGCTTGTATATTAAAAAATAATGGAAACAAGATTTATTTCTCAATTCGTTACAAAATAAACATTTTACTCTGATTTCTATTTTAGGGTGTTTTGAGGGGTTCTAACTTTTTTTTTCAATTATACACGTACTAATTATATTGTAAAATTAATCTTCACAAAACAAGATAATAAATATAAGAATGTATATATATATATAAAATATTACTTTAGTAGAAAAATCCAAACGAAGTCTAAGTAAAGGGCATTGCCCTTGTGGTTAAGGGCACCGTTGTTAATGGTGAAACACCGACCGTGATGCCTTAGGCCAGTGTTATACCATCGACTAAGCAACACACATCAGTTCAAAGGTGCTTTAGGGCACTGCTGCCAGCGTTTAACTGCTGATCATGATGCGTTTAACCTAGAGCATGACGCCCTTAACACTACACTTAACATATTATATTATTTTCACACTCCATGAAGTTCACAATTTTACAATATTTTATGTACAAAGTTATCCTTTTAAATGTTGTTAAATAACCTTTTAACGAAGTGTATTAGCAAATGCTGTAAGAACACTGTTGTTTACAACTATTTTTTTAATGTAACTTGTGATAATACTCTTTAACAACTTTTTCAAACATTGTATATATTTATTTGCAAAAACTTTTTTAGATGCTCTTGCTTATATGATATATAATTATGATTGTATGTCCCCCTTTTCAAGCAAAAATTTTAAAAAATTAATGAAATTTTAGTAGATAGAAAGATATCCACCAAGAGATATTAATATGTGCTAACTAATCTCATGAAATATTGAAAAGCATAAAAAAGAGCAAAGAAGGAACTTCGCAAATTTAGATTAATATTTGAAAATTTGAAAATTCTAAAATCTCATTGGTTTCTATTTATCAAAACTAATTAAAGGAATTGTGACGACCCAACTTTCTATCACCAGAAAGTCGCATCATCTTTAATAAAGAAAGGGATAGAAAAGAGAAAAGATAAAGCAGAAAGAAGAAACAACATCAGAATCTCAACTGCGGAACAAATAAATTATATTAATCACATAAATATGGCATAATATACAACATCAATCAGAGTTACATAGATAATACATCACATACTAGACAGTTATAAACACTTGTCTAGTTAATACAACTCGATACAACTTAAATACAACACAGAGATACCAACATAGCGGAAAACTATATATCTATAATGTTGAAGCCTCCTGCTCCATTGCTCCTCCACAATTCGTCAAAGCTAACCTAAATCCCTTGGCTACTCGTAAAAATTTGAGTACCCAAGAGTTTAGGAAAAACAGAAATAAACTCCAGGTCAGACATGGGTCTGGTGTGAGTAACAGGTTAAAGTTGCTTAACTTTGAAAACAAAAGGTATCATGTAAGACTTCCCACAAATAAACATGGGTAAGTTTTTACCTTACGCTAACCAAACATTTGATAGGAAATTCAATGATATTATAATAGGTCTAGGGTTTTCAAGTAAATAAAATCATAGCCAAAATTGTTACATTAATTAAATTCCAGCATACTAGCCAACATGTGGGTAATACAATCAAATCCGAGGGCACTTATTAGAGATTGGATTCCATACAATGGCAGGGCTACTGGGGTACCGCCCATCACAGTACGTGGCCTAGGTCACCGTACCGAGGAGTATGCTCGCTCTCCTGCAACACAAAGCCGGAACCATCCCTTAATGGACAGTCCCGAACGAAACAACCCCGGCAGTTGGAGCTCAAAACTGCCCACACAGCCGAAATAAAAAGGGACATCTAGACATGGGTATATCTCACTCTCAAGTGGGTGCTACCCACGAAGCCTTGCTGCACATCCCCTGTTTTAGCCATTCCCGGTTGATGAGGCTTGAGGCTACGATTACCTCATCAGAACACATTACATAGAATGCTCATCCCACTTGACGATGTTCTGAAAGCATTCAATCCATATAAGTTCGTTCCGGATTCGAACGAAACCAAAGGCATTATCTCGTTACACACATTTTGGAATCTCCCTTAGAGTTAACGACAATAACCCTTGCACTCTGAATCTTCATATTCACTTGAGATTCACGAACTATCGTTAATTTGGATCGATGTGGTTTTCGGATATCCAAATCTGGAAATCCGATCCCGGTCTCATCGAAATCCAAACTGTATCTTTTAAGGCCAAGTTGTTTTAAAGTTAAAACAATTCATTTCATTATCCATATAGACACAGATAGATAATTCACAATATCATCATAAATAGATAATCTACATTATTAATACAACAGATCAAAGCATCTATATCACACATTATTACTTATCTCATATTTGAGATTCCAAACCAATCAAGGAAATCAATATCATCCATCCATACATAAACAAGGATTAATAATCACACCATTTATAATTAATTTAAAATGAATTAAATTAATTACCTTATCTCTAATTAATTTAAAGTAAATTAAATTAATTACTTCACCATTATAAATCTTGCTTACATAACCATTTATTAATTACAAATCAATTAATTAATCATTCTCTAATTTCCATCTTAATTAATCATCCTTGATTAATTATCCTTTAATTACATTCAAGTAATTATCCTTTAATTAATTTCACAATTTAATTATCCTTAACCAAATACAGCAATTAACCTTTAATTATTCTATTAATTAATTAACTATAATTAATTACATTAATCCTTAATTAATCCCATTAATTAATTACTCTTTAAGCACTTATTATTGATTAATTAATCTTAATGAATCAATCCTTAATTACATCATTAATTATATAAATTAATGATCCCTAATTACATTTTTAATCAGTTATCCTATTTAAATAAATTACATTAAGTAATTAATCTTTAATTAAACCACATTTATTAATCACTCTTGATTAACCACATCCAGTAATTAACTACCCTTAATTACTTCGTTAAATAAATTAATTATTCCTTAATTAATTATCATAATTAATCCCATTAATTAATTTCACAAAGTAATTTAATCCAAATTACTTCCATTATTAAATCATATTCAATTAATTACATATAGTAATTACCATTAATTACTTCATTAAGTAATTACACTTCATTAATTACATTTAAGTAATTATACTTATCAAATCATCCAATGATTAATGTAAATTAATTAAACTTAATTAATTAACTTAAACAAATCAAATTAAACTCAATTAATTATATTAAGTAATTAATTCCTTAATTACTTCCATTTAGTAATTAATCTTAAACAATTTCACAAATTATTATCTTTAATTAATTAGTTATTAAAACTAATCACATTTATTAACTATTTAATAATCCTAGTTAATGACCTTCATCAACTATTAAAATTTCTTAATTTCTTTTCTTAAGAAATTTAACTTAGATTAATCAATATTGATTTCAAATTAATTAATCTTAATTACCAATTAATTTACCACTAATTATTTAATTAATTTAAGTTTTAACTATAACTTAATTAAACTTTAATTACTTGATTAATTAATCTTTAATCATTAATTTAAAATCTAATCTTATCAAATTAATGATCCTTAACTCCAAATTAATTATTCCTAATTAATTAACTAAAAACTTAATTAATTAGTTTAAAACTCATAATTACTTAATTAATCCAATTATTAATTAACTTTATTAATCCAATTATTAATTAAATTTATTAATCCATTTTAATTAACTTAATAATTTAATAAATCATAAATCATTAAATCCTAATTAACTTTAAGATAAAACTTTGCTCTTATTAATGATTAAATTATCGTTATCAAAACATTCAAAACAATTTACTTTTAAAATTTACTTCAAATTTCATTTTAAATTTAAGATTTAAAATGAATACCACTTTAACTTAACAAAGTTGAAAACACAATTTATAACCTTTAAAATCTTATGTTAAAGAATTCTTATATTTTATAAAGAAATTTTAACAGTATTTAAACCAATTTCCTTTAAATTCAAATCATTAAATTTTACTTTAACATTCAAAGTTGTTAAAACATTTTAAATTTTAAAAACTTTATTTATTTTAAAACTGAGATTTAAACTAACTTAGATCCGGATTTAACTTTGATTTACACTTAGCTTAAACTCTGCTTTATATTTAAAAATCATTTCAAGATTTAAAAACAGAACAGGTTTGAAAGTTGAAACCTTTAACAAGACATTTGACCCGAGCCAACCAAAAATTACTTCGAGTCATCCCTCCCTCTGCTTCGAGTAAACACTCCAAAGACCCGAGTAAAACCCGAGTAAAAAACCCTGCACACCTTCAAAATTCCTCAGCACTTCAACAGCACGGTGCACGTGCACCGTAGCTCTGGCCATCTCCGGCCATCCACCCAGGATTCCACACATCAGCGACCATCACCTCACATTGACACGACCATCCAAAGCCACCCCACTCGCTCGAATCGAAATCGAGCTCACCATCTCAAACCTGGAACACGATCAGGTTCCCCCTCTCGAACCTGTCAACGCTTCACCCTCGCCGCTCCGACCACCTGAAGGTTGGCAGCTCCGGCTACACCTTCATCAACACTTCCACCTCCATTTCCCAAAAAATGGTAGCACTTGATCCATTGTAAAACCCGTGGTTGATCGAACAACATAGCCTAGTTAAACTAGGGTTCTAAACAAAAATCCACTACAACAACCTCCTCGATGAATTTCATCACCATCGGCCATTTTTCATGGCCTCTCCGATCACTCATCTACCTCCAGAACGAACCTCAACCACTCCGATCAACGGTATTGCCCGTGGCAACCCAAAATCCACGAATCGATCAAACCAGAAATGCAAACTCAAATCATTACTAAAAAATGTGATTCAAGTTTTAAAAATCAGGATTTTTCTTAGGGATTCAGTTTATAAACTTGAATTATAATCCAAGATATTTAAAAATATCATTTATATTAAACTTTAACTGTTCTTTAAGGTTTTCAAAGCAGACCTACTTTGTTTAACTTGAATTCAAATTTTAAAATTTACTTTTGATCGAACAAACATATTTTGTTTATATACTTTGTCCTAACAATCAATAGATTAAGCAGTAATGATTTTTGAACCAACCCAGAGTTTTGAAATCTATAAATAGAGGTATATCCAGATAACAATATGCAGGCATTATTTCACCAAAATACAGTACAGTGCATATATTTTCACACAAACAAAATCTCAGATATTCATCATACAACTAGATTTAAAACTTAGGTTATTTAAAATATGAAGTTACTCACTTGTTTTGAAAATGAATAGAGCATTTTTGTATTGAAACAGCTTGAACTTAAAAACTGGAATATGGTTTCTTTGATTTTCCTCCCACCATCTTCTTGCTTGTTGTTGTAAGGCAAACATTATTTAAGTTTGTAGAGATGGAAGTATTTGTTATTACTTTAGGTTTGTTATGCTGAACGAATGAGAATAAGTATAGATATAAAGGAGTTGTACAGGGAGTGATGTTCTGAGTTAAGCAAATTCAGGTACAAGCATTCATTTTTTTATCAATGATTGCTTTACTAATGGGGGCTGAGTTGATCTTTTAAAAAATTTAAATGACTTTACTTGCTTGCATTAAATGTTGGAGTAGTTTGTGTTCCCTACTTGGCTTATTTTATTTTTACTTGCTTGGGTATGTTATATCCTATTTTATGCACATATATACTTTATGTATATAAATATAAAGTTGCTATAGTTATTTGTTATAAATTTTAACCTAAGTATTTAATTCTATTTCTAACATGAGTTTGTTTATTTTTATTTTAAAACTTAAACTATCAAATATTTAATTACCTATTATTATTTTATTTTATACTTATTTTAAATATTTATAAGGTATATTTTATTATATATATTTTCTGAAAGAATTTATTTTAAATTTCAAATCATAGCTTCTTCCAAAATACACATATATATATAAATAAATTTGAAATAACAATTTCTATTTATATTAAAATCCATTGTAAAGACATTACATTATTAATATTATTTAAAATATAACTCATTGTTAAATTGAAATAATTTATAAAAGAAATTATCTCTTTATTAATAAATTACTTATTTAAATCAAACTTATATTAAAAAGAACAAAACAACCTTTCTTGTTTAAATCTAAACTTAGGCTGAAATCATTTTAAACAAATAATGATTTGAAATTCGAGTTATTTCACGGAATAACACTCGTATATATTGAGCTCCTTTTATCTTGAGTATTTTAAAATCATATGGTTATTTATTTAAAATTAAATCAAATGAAATTTCCAAATTACCAAAAATATTATAATTAGACAACATGCCTTTATTTATTAAATTTAAAACAAAGCTTATCTATTTACAAAATATACAAATATATATACATTATAAATAGAAAACAATTTATTAGCTTTTAAAAGATAAATTATCAGTTAAATATTTATTTAAAAGAAGATTATTAAATCAATTCAAATCTTATTAACAAATATTATCAAATCAATTTTATTTTTAATGCAGATTATTAAATTGATATTGCCCCAAAATTCCGGGATATCACATTCCTCCCTCCTTAAAAGAATTTCATCCCCAAAATTTAAAACAAAGGTAATTTAATAATCTCATTAATGATTTAATTTTAAAAGCACAAGCATATATCATCAATATATGCTAACAACCATAGCAATCAATCATCCAAATAACAAATCCAACTATCCAGACAAAATACTGGATAGAATTTTCTTGAGTTTCCCCGAGTATAAATACCGGGTTACTCGCTCTATAGAATCCAAACAATCAATACTACTAAGCTACACACATCTAGATCTACAAAACTAGATAGGATATCAGACTACAGACAAGTCTGACTCAACAACCAAAACTCCCTGAACTGCTGGTTCTACAACCAGAGATAGATCTCACACGTACTCTCTCCGAGATACGTGAAAACAACGAATCCCAGTTATCCAAACTGACAATTCACTCCTGAAGATCAAACACTTATCCAAAATCAAATCTCCGATTCTTATCCACAAAATTCTTCGGACGATCCTGGGTCTCCAACATCCTTACTGATCAGCTCAACCCTTGCTGATGCCCTTAGAACAATACTAAACCAAAACAGTCTAACATAATGATCTTTCCAAGATAAACCAAAACTCAGAACACAAACTCTATTCCAAAATCAAAAGGCTGATTTCACTTCTCCTATCCGAAAGAGATAAAACAGGTGCACTCCAATCTGGCCTCAAGATCCTGAAAATTTTCCTATAGAAATTCTCTAATCCAAAACACTACAACTTCCAGATGGTTCCATACTAAAATAGCTGCTACCATGCTTCCACTGCGCAACTCTAAATGAGCAGATGAAAATGCTGATGACGAACACAAGCACAGACTGGACAACACATCCCAAAAATAAGGTTCCATGGATCCAAAAAGAAAACTCAGAAGTTCCTCCAAAACCAGAGCTACTTCACCAAATTCTCTCCAAAAACCATCCTAAACTAAGCTGAACCATCGGTACCACTTTTGAAATCCAGTCGATACCAAACTCAATCTTCAGATGTTAGCAAAACTTTGACTTCCTGAAGACATACAGAAAAATTCTGAAACACAAAAGAACACTCAAACTATCGCAAGTCACTTTTGCGATCAATCCAGCCTAATTCCAAAGATACTGCTCTCTCTTTACCAATCAGAACAGCTTACACTTATGTAGCCAATCCATCGAAGAAATGGATCTACTCTGCTGCTCCTAAAATTACCTCAAGAAAAACTGCTAAGCCAGAAGACTTCCTAATCCAAAGCTCTTCGAGAAACTCAGTCCTCAAACCAAATAGAAACACCCAGCTGAACCTAGCCACGACACCGAAGCAGACACTCTTCCTTAACTTGTTCCAAAGAAATATCTTCGGAGACATCCATAGTCACTGCGTCTCATCACACAGCTACTACTTCCTGAGGTATCAAGATACCATGACTTGCTTCTGTTCAACCGACAGATCCAAACTCTACTCAAAGATGGACTCCGAACCTTTACAGGTTACCTTCAGAGATCGATGAAATCCTTACACCACCCAAAGCTCACTCGAGACGGTATTAGGTCTACAGTCTCGACAGATACACTTCCAACCTCAAACATTCAAACTCCAACCATTGGTAGTCGTGTTACACACACTACTACCTTATCTACCTTTATAACTTATATTGGAAAACCCAAACAGGTAACCCAACAAATAGGTAGAAATAATATATATATATATATATATATCAAAATTAAAAATACGCTCTCTTAAGAAAGAAATCACTCAAGAGCCTAGGTATTCGCTCAACCTAGCGCTCTGATACCAACTGTGACGACCCAACTTTCTATCACCAGAAAGTCGCATAATCTTTAAGAAAGAAAGGATTAGAAAAGAGAAAAGATAAAGCAGAAAGAAGAAACAACATCAGAATTTCAACAGCGGAACGAATAAATTATATTAATCACATAAATATGGCATAATATACAACATCAATCAGAGTTACACAGATAATACATCACATACTAGACAGTTATAAACACCTGTCTAGTTAATACAACTCGATACAACTTAAATACAACACAGGGATACAAACACAACAGAAAACTATATATCTATAATGCTGAAGCCTTCTGCTCCATTGCTCCTCCACAATTCGTCAAAGCTAACCTGAATCCCTTGGCTACTCGTAAAAATTTGAATACCCAAGAGTTTAGGAAAAACAGAAATAAACTCCGGGTCAGACAAGGGTCTGGTGTGAGTAACAGGTTAAAGTTGCTTAACTTTGAAAACCTTTGAAAACAAAAGGTATCACGTAAGACTTCCCACAAATAAACATGGGTAAGTTTTTACCTTACGCTAACCAAACATTTGATAGGAAATTCAATGATATTATAACAGGTTTAGGGTTTTCAAGTAAATAAAATCATAGCCAAAATTGTTACATTGATTAAATTCCAGCATACTAGCCAACATGTGGGTAATACCATCAAATCAGAGGGCACTTATTGGAGATTGGATTCCATACAATGGCAGGGCAACTGGGGTACCACCCATCACAGTACGTGGCCTAGATCACCGTACCGAGGAGTATGCCCGCTCCCCTGCAACACAAAGCCGGAACCATCCGTTACTAGACAGTCCCGAACGAAACAACCCCGGCAGTTGGAGCTCAAAACTGCCCACACAGCCGAAATAAAAAGGGACATCTAGGCAGGGGTATATCTCGCTCTCAAGTGGGTGCTACCCACGAAGCCTTGCTGCACCTCCCCTGTTTTAGCCATTCTCGGTTGATGAGGCTTGAGGCTACGATTACCTCATCAGAACACATCACATAGAATGCTCATCGTCCACCTGACGATGTTCTGAAAGCATTCAATCCATACAAGTTCGTTCCGGGTTCGAACGAAACCGAAGGCATTATCTTATTACACTCATTTTGGAATCTCCCTCAGAGTTAACGACAATAACCCTTGCACTCTGAATCTTCATCTTCACTTGAGATTCACGACCTATCGTTAATTTGGATCGATGTGGTTTTCGGATAACCAAATCTGGAAATCCGATCCCGGTCTCATCGAAATCCAAACCATATCTTTTAAGGCCAAGTTGTTTTAAAGTTAAAACAATTCATTTCATTATCGATATACACACAGATAGATAATTCACAATATTACAGATAGATAATTCACAATATCATCATAAATAGATAATCTACATTATTAATACAACAGATCAAAGCATCTATATCACACATTATTACTTATCTCATATCTGAGATTCCAAACCATTCAAGGAAATCAATATCATCCATCCATACATAAACAAGGATTAATAATCACACCATCTATAATTAATTTAAAATGAATTAAATTAATTACCTTATCTCTAATTAATTTAAAGTAAATTAAATTAATTACTTCACCATTATAAATCTTGCTTACATAACCATTTATTAATTACAAATCAATTAATTAATCATTCTCTAATTTCCATCTTAATTAATCATCCTTGATTAATTATCCTTTAATTACATTCAAGTAATTATCCTTTAATTAATTTCACAATTTAATTATCCTTAACCAAATATAGTAATTAACCTTTAATTACTCTATTAATTAATTAACTATAATTAATTACATTAATCCTTAATTAATCCCATTAATTAATTACTCTTTAAGCACTTATTATTGATTAATTAATCTTAATGAATCAATCCTTAATTACATCATTAATTATATAAATTAATGATCCCTAATAACATTTTTAATTAATTATCCTATTTAAATAAATTACATTAAGTAATTAATCTTTAATTAAACCACATTTATTAATCACTCTTGATTAACCACATCTAGTAATTAACTACCCTTAATTACTTCGTTAAATAAATTAATTATTCCTTAATTAATTATCATAATTAATCCCATTAATTAATTTCACAAAGTAATTTAATCCAAATTACTTCCATTATTAAATCATATTCAATTAATTACATATAGTAATTACCATTAATTACTTCATTAAGTAATTACACTTCATTAATTACATTTAAGTAATTATACTTATCAAATCATCCAATGATTAATGTAAATTAATTAAACTTAATTAATTAACTTAAACAAATCAAATTAAACTCAATTAATTATATTAAGTAATTAATTCCTTAATTACTTCCATTTAGTAGTTACACTTAAACAATTTCACAAATGATTATCTTTAATTAATTAGTTATTAAAACTAATCACATTTATTAATTATTTAATAATCCTAGTTAATGATCTTCATCAACTATTAAAATTTCTTAATTTCTTTTCTTAAGAAATTTAACTTAGATTAATCAATATTGATTTCAAATTAATTAATCTTAATTACCAATTAATTTACCACTAATTATTTAATTAATTTAAGTTTTAACTATAACTTAATTAAACTTTAATTACTTGATTAATTAATCTTTAATCATTAATTTAAAATCTAATCTTATCAAATTAATGATCCTTAACTCCAAATTAATTATTCCTAATTAATTAACTTAAAACTTAATTAATTAGTTTAAAACTCATAATTACTTAATTAATACAATTATTAATTAACTTTATTAATCCAATTATTAATTAAATTTATTAATCCATTTTAGTTAACTTAATAATTTAATGAATCATAAATCATTAAATCCTAAGTAACTTTAAGATAAAACTTTACTCTTATTAATGATTAAATTATCATTATCAAAACATTCAAAACAATTTACTTTCAAAATTTACTTAAAATTTCATTTTAAATTTAAGATTTAAAATGAATACCACTTTAACTTAACAAAGTTGAAAACACAATTTATAACCTTTAAAATCTTATGTTAAAGAATTCTTATATTTTATAAAGAAATTTTAACAGTATTTAAACCAATTTCCTTTAAATTCAAATCATTAAATTTTACTTTAACATTCAAAGTTGTTAAAACATTTTAAATTTTAAAAACTTTATTATTTTAAAACTGAGATTTAAACTAACTTAAATCCAGATTTAACTTTGATTTACACTTAGCTTAAACTCTGCTTTATATTTAAAAATCATTTCAAGATTTAAAAACAGAACAGGTTTGAAAGTTGAAACCTTTAACAAGACATTCGACCCGAGCCAACCAAAAATTACTTCGAGTCATCCCTCCCTCTGCTTCGAGTAAACACTCCAAAGACCCGAGTAAAACCCGAGTAAAAAACCCTGCACACCCTCAAAATTCCTCAGCACTTCAACGGCACGGTGCATGTGCACCGTGGCTCTGGCCATCTCTGACTATCCACCCAGGCTTCCACACATCAGCGACCATCACCTGACGTCGACTCGACCATCCAAAGCCACCCCACTCACTCGAATAGAAATCGAGCTCACCATCTCAAACCATGAACACGATCAGGTTCCCCCTCTCGAACCTGTCAAAGCTTCACCCTCACCGCTCCGACCACTTGAAGGTCGGCAGCTCCGGCTATACCTTCGACAACACTTCCACCTCCATTTCCCAAAAAATGGTAGCACTCGATCCACTGTAAAACCCGTGGTTGATCGAACAACATAGCCTAGTTAAACTAGGGTTATAAACAAAAATCCACTAAGGCAACCTCCTGGATGAATTTCATCACCATCGGCCATTTTTCCTGGCCTCTCCGATCACTCATCTACCTCCAGAACGAACCTCAACCACTCCGATCAACGGTATTTCCCGAGGCAACCCAAAATCCGCGAATCTATCAAACCATAAATGCAAACTCAAATCATTACTAAAAAATGTGATTCAAGTTTTAAAAATCAAGATTTTGCTTAGGGATTCAGTTTATAAACTTGAATTGATAATCCAAGATATTTAAAAATATCATTTATATTAAACTTTAACGGTTCTTTAAGGTTTTCAGAGCAGATCTACTTTGTTTAACTTGAATTCAAATTTTAAATTTTACTTATGATCGAACAAACATATTTTGTTTATATACTTTGTCCTAACAATCAATAGATTAAGCAGTAACGATTTTTGAACTAACCCAGAGTTTTGAAATCTATAAACAGAGGTATATCCAGATAATAATATGCAGGCATTATTTCACCAAAATACAGTACAGTGCATATATTTTCACACAAACAAAATCTCAGATATTCATCATACATAGATTTAAAACTTAGGTTATTTAAAATATGAAGTTACTCACTTGTTTGGAAAATGAACAGAGCATTTTTGTTTTGAAACAGCTTGAACTTAAAAACTGGAATATGGTTTCTTTGATTTTCCTCCCATCATCTTCTTGCTTGTTATTGTAAGGCAAACATTATTTAAGTTTGTAGAGATGGAAGTATTTGTTATTTCTTTAGGTTTGTTATGCTGAACGAATGAGAATAAGTATAGATATAAAGGAGTTGTACATGGAGTGATGTTCTGAGTTAAGCAAATTCAGGTACAAGCATTCATTTTTTTATCAGTGATTGCTTTACTAATTGGGGCTGAGTTGATCTTTTAACAAATTTAAATGGCTTTACTTGCTTGCATTAAATGTTGGAGTACTTTGTGTTCCCTTCTTGGCTTATTTTATTTTTACTTGCCTGGGTATGTTATATCCTATTTTATGCACATATATACTTTATGTATATAAATATAAAGTTGCTATAGTTATTTGTTATAAATTTTAACCTAAGTATTTAATTCTATTTCTAACATGAGTGTGTTTATTTTTATTTTAAAACTTAAACTATCAAATATTTAATTACCTATTATTATTTTATTTTATACTTATTTTAAATATTTATAAGGTATATTTTATTATATATATTTTTTGAAAGATTTTATTTTAAATTTACAAATCATAGCTTCTTCCAAAATACATATATATATATATATAAATAAATTTGAAATAACAATTTCAATTTATATTAAAATCCATTGTAAAGACATTACATTATTAATATTATTCAAAATATAACTCATTGTTAAATTGAAATAATTTATAAAAGAAATGATCTCTTTATTAATAAATTACTTATTTAAATCAAACTTATATTAAAAAGAACAAAACAACCTTTCTTGTTTAAATCTAAACTTAGGCTAAAATCATTTTAAACAAATAAGCTTTTATCTTGAGTATTTTAAAATCATATGGTTATTTATTTAATATTAAATCAAATGAAATTTCCAAATTACCAAAAATATTATATTTAGAAAACATGCCTTTATTTATTAAATTTAAAACAAAGCTTATCTATTTACAATATATACAAATATATATACATTATAAATAGAAAACAATTTATTAGCTTTTAAAAGATAAATTACCAGTTAAATATTTATTTAAAATAAGATATTAAATCAATTCAAATCTTATTAACAAATATTATCAAATCAATTTAATTTTTAATACAGATTATTAAATTGATATTGCCCAAAATTCCGGGATATCACAGGAATAATCAGTTCATATAATTTTAGTAAATTAGTAAACAAATTTCAAAGTAATGACGGGAACTTAATCGATGTAACCGACATAAACGTCCTTTACCAATTCAGCTTACCTGCTATAAACGATTAATCGATATTAATAGATTGTAACCAATCTTAACCAATCAACTCCGGTTTGGTAATAGTTAAAGAATTATGGTCGATCATTTAATCGTTAATTCTATGGGTGAACATTTAACCGACTTAACTGATAAAGAGCAATGAAGGTGTTGGTCCCTTCCTCCTCTTTTTCTTCTTTTCACCCAGTTAGAGATGGGAAATCTTTATAAGCCTAGTAGGGTAGGCGTTGTGCTTTCGCACTCTTTAAACCAAATGAAACAGATATTTTTTTGGCAAACTTTATCTACGAAATTTGTTGTTCTGTCTTTGCTTGTTTTCCTGCGACTTATAGAGTAACTTGGATAGCTAATGTAGTTCCTGCATTATTTGCATAAAACATTTCTTTCTTGTTAGGATATGTTAAATAGCAATATGGCTATGTGATGGGTTGAGGCCCGATATTCATATGAACCAAGAGTCGACAAGATGTTGAGTGGATGTGACAATTGCCTTATATCTCCATTACACAATATATATATATATATAGAGTTCGCCATGGAGGTACCTAGCCGATGCAGGAAAATAGTCAAGGATGTAAAGTAACAAAAATCCAAGCGCTACATGTAGAACATCTCATAGCGCATTGACAAAGAATAATGATAAACTAGATATGGAATAGGTGAGACTGTAATAAAATCAATTGAACCATAAGTAAAAACATCAAGGTGTAACAGGTTCATAGTTTATACAAAACTAAAAAAAATAGTTCATACATTCCAAATCTTCAAAATAAACTCTATAACTATCTCTAAAGCAATACAAGTACTAGTATAGCTCTATAGTATTGCATAATGGAATAAGCGATAGTTGGCTCTAAAGTACAGATGTATGAAAGCTTTGCCTCCTGATCGCATTCCGTACAGCTCCATGCACTATCCAGATCTGTTATCCCTAATCTACTCATTTAAGAGTGCCCGAGATAATAAAAAGCAAAGTATAAAACCTCGAGTCATACAATAGTATGGTGTGAGCGATATATTATCTCAAAATACTATAAAAACCATATATAGTAATAAGGACATAGAGTACGCAAAACCATACCTGAGCTGTCCCTACACCCAAAGAGTTTGCACATAACAATCAATATATGCTAATATACTATCATCATCATATAAGTGTGCTAAAATCATAGTGCAATGTCTAACTTTTAGGTATACACTACACTGTCTGATACCCTAGAGTGATAAGCAGCCATGGTAAATATAACATCCATCAAACAATCCTCACCATCGCTCATGTGCATTGGATAAAATTAGTGACTCAATCAAATCGATGACACTTCATAAGGCTAGAAACCAGATTCACAATCATAAAGTCTAGGGTAATCTATAGTCATAAGATTTGGACGCAGTCGTAATCCAGTGAGCGTCATCACGTACCCCTTCTGTACGAACACAATAGAAATCTTTGAGTTATCAATGATTCCTTTGCACATGTCTCCATAGTGGAACTCAAGCATGATTCCATCCCAGTTATCTCCACAATAGAACTCAATCGCAAATTCTACTCACAAGCCTCATTGTTTGATCTTGTCCTTGTGGATCACCATCACAACTCCCATCGTTGAGTCATCACTATCAGAACACCTCTTGATACTTATGTAAGTCATAGTGTCATCGTACTAAAGTACCAAAGTCAATGTGTCAAAGCATCATGTCATCGCTCCACCAGTCGCTACACGAACCCCATAGTCGCCTTCATCATCCCGCAGTAGTACGTCCTTGCCCTAAGAACAAAACTCCCCAGTCCAAATTCCTAATCAGGTTAATTCATAGCCGAACCCAAAGTCAAATCCTTAAAAACCCAAAGCAACCCAAGTAACCTAAAATCCCATCACTCCGAACCCCAAGTAACCCAAAATCCCATCACTCCATTTCTAGCTCGAAAAAACCTTTGTTCGGACCAAAAGCCAAACACTCCTCATCTCGAAGCTGAACCTGAAGTACCAAACAACACCACCGAAAGATAGCACCACCATAAAATATTTGTTGTCCGAGTTTTCTTCATAACTGACTCGGAGCATACTCGAGAAAAACACCATTGAACCTGAAGTCAAACCTGAGCCAGCTACCCATAAACAAATGCTACCAAACAGAAATGCCGTAGTATCTCCAAACTCCAATCTCACAATGATTTCATCGCTAAGCTCCATTCTTTGACCAATGTGCATTTCATATGCATTGATATGACTCTTAACATCCAAGATCCTATCCGTCGAAGTCCGGTTCAACTTTTTCCTACATGTAATTTGCTCCGATGAGAATTTTGAACCATTTAAGCATAAATAAATACATTACTAACGCCTCAATCAGTATCTAAGCATGCAAAACGTACAAGAAATCATGGCTATCATCATTGTTAACACCAAAAATTCACCATCGAAACTAGGTTTCAATGGAGAGTGGAGGTCGCTGGAAGACCTCCCGCAAGAGTCGAAGGGATGCTTCTGGAAAAGTCAAGAAGGTTTCCACAACCGAGGTTCCGCCCACAAGAGGCTTCCATATATGATAAAGACTTTCACCTTTGGTTCCGCATGAGAGGATTCAAGAACCCTTTAAATAAAATAAACATTTGTTATTATATTACTTATATATAAAATAAATACTTCCCAAAATACTTAAAATATTTACAGAAAGGTTGGAGTTAAATAGAGAAGTTCAAAAACCCTTTAAATAAAATATTGCAGAAAATCCAAACGTCACATTTAAAATCATTCTCCAAATAAAAATCATTTTTAAATCAAAATAACAATTAATAGTATTTCCAAATTATTATAATGAGGCTTAGAGAGCTACCATAGCACTTAAACAATGCTATTATTACCTTTATCACTAAAAATTTTCAACTTTTAACATGTATCAATGTTATATCCAATATGGCCAAACTACCAAATTTTGAAATTCAAAAATATATACAACAGATATATAACTGAAATTAAAATCAATAGTAACGAGAAATCCCGATTCCTCTACAAAATACCTCGTATTTCATTATAAATGTCATTCGAATTTAAAAGTGAAAATTCAACCAAATCAAACCAATAAATCATCCAAACACAAAAACAATAATTTTTATCTACAATATATCATATAGTATTCATCCAAAGGTGAGATAACTGACCAAAATTCCAACGAACGCTTAAGCGTTCAAGTTTGATCTAGCTTAAAATTCCATTTTCTCCAAACTTGATGAAATCAATTCCGCTTAGCCAACATTCCTATGAGCGCAATGCAAATGACAACGTCTTGATTGGACCTCGTATGAGAGAGATATTCAATTTATAAAATTTTGAATTAATTAAACAATTAAATTACTTAATAACTTTAATTAAATTAATTACTCCACCTAATCCTTCTTCTCCCTCCACTAACAACTCCCAATATACTGTATGCACGCATAAGACCATGCATACATCCATTATCTCTCCCTCGATTCACCACGTAATCAAGATCCATTTCCACCAACAACCTTCTCTTCCTGATCTCTACCTCCTCAATCCAAAATCCCCCAACTCGATCCACCCTAGGTCATCGTAACCTACTACCTAAACATGTCGATACCCTAATGTCGCACTCTACAATTAACCATCGAGCTTCACCAAATTGCACCACCACCCCATCTTGCCTTGAGAAACATGAATTCATCCTCCAATTCACCAAACTCTACCCGTATTAAGCTGCACCTAAAACCTTAGCCATGCCAACCAAAAGTCGAGCACCCATTGACAGCCACAACCCCCATAACACATAGATTCGAAGATCTCTTCAAAACAAACCAAATGAATCCACTTTTGTAATTTACCATTGAGTATAGATTTTTGTTTGTGGATGTTTAATTACATTTACCATAAACGGAAGGAGAGTGAAAATGTAACAACCCAGAATTTGACCACTTTAAAATATACTATTTAAAGTGTGACATTTTATGATTTAAATAATATTAGATAGGATTTGCAAAGAGAAATATACACAAAAATAGGAATAATTGCTTATATCAACAAAAGTGACAAAATCCTGATTTAGAAAAGTAAGTTTCAATGGTTAAATAAATTATTTTAATTTACTTACGAGTGTTTATATTTTTAAATAGCATTATAAAAATTTATAATTAAATTTTTTTTACATAAATAAATAGTTTAACTAAAACGTCAAAATGTGATCGTAAAATATTTTGTCGAAAATCAATATTTTGTCGAAAATCAACATTTTGTCGATTTAAAGTTGTGGCAACATTGTTGCACCTTTATTTTCATATATATGAACATATATTCAAATAGTATAAGCATTATTTAACTCACTAATCAAGTATACTTTTACTAAACATACTTAGAACATTCTAGAATGTACTTAGCAAAAAGTAAGCATAAAAAGTCAAAAAGTATTATAAAAGTCAAAAAGTAAACAATAAATCAAACAAACATAATTATTATATTCATTACTTAAGTGAAAATGATATAAAGTAATGATTTGAAATGTGATGTTAAGTGTTGAAAAAATTAGTTTGCTTAAAGTATAAGCAAATGGTATTTTGGCCTTATTATAAAAAATATTATTTTAATCCAAACTTTTTCATATAAATACCAACACACTTTCCCACTTTTCACACCTTTCTTCTCCATTTTCAAGCTCTTCTTCCACGCTTTAATGACTTCCATGCCTTTTTAAAAAAATTCCAAAAGCGTAACAAAGTTATGGCAAAAATAATCGATAAAAAAGTATACCACTTAAGTCATGTTCAAGATAGTAAGTTCCGTCCATCCACCTAAGGCCTTTCTCACCTAAAAGCCATCTCCACCTCTTTTCATCTCAACTTCTAGGATAGCGAAGCTATAGCCAGATTTCAAGATGTTTCAAAAAATAGCAGCAAAGCTATAGTCAAATCCGTAGTGATAAAGTTAGCAAAATTGGTAGGATTTATGGTTTAGAACTAGAGTTTCTTGCCTTAAAATTTGAAGGAGTCGAATCCAAAGTGAGTTATTTCTTCCTTTAAGGTTATTAAAACCATTTCTAAGTTGAAGGAACTTTAAGTGTTATGTGTTGCTTGCAAACCCTTATTGAATGCTTGTTTACTTTATTTGCTAAAACAATGGTTTTATTTCCTTGTTTGACTGTTTGGATGGTTAATTAAGTATTTTAAAATTTAGAGGTTAAATACTTAATGGGGTATGCAGAAATGACTAGTACACTTATTTCGTCTGTGAGATCCAAGGAGATTTGGACGAGGGATGGAACATGTCGAAGGGAAAGCTCGGATGCTCGAAAATAAATATTAAACCATTTTAAGCCATGATAAAATAAAGTGTTATAAATATTTGATAAAATGAAGCATTGATTATCATTTACTATTGTGTTTATTTCATTGATTGATTGTTTGAATTAGGCTCGGCTAGTTTATGAGCATTGATTATTATTTATTGATTGTTGACTTTGCTCGACTAGTTTATGAATAATTAATTATCCATATGCATAGGCTGGGCTGAAAATAATTGTAGGCTAACACCTTGTGATTTATTTCACGATTTGACTAAAAGGTATTTAGCGATATTATTGGTTCATTTAAATTGTTACAATTAGTTATAATAATTTGACGTCAATGGAATTGTTTCCAAGTTAGCTTTCGTAAATAAAAGTTTATGAAATGTTTAAATAAATAAAAATATTTGCAAATGAATATTTTGAAGTTATATTATATAAAAGTGATTTGTATAATGGTTTTATAAAAATGTTTTATAAAACGTAAAGAATTTCGAGGACTAACTCGATATTTTTAAGATAATTTTTGAAAAGATTTGGAAATGGAAATTATTATAGATTTAAAGTATTTGTAATTATTAGTGTAAATGATTTTGCCACTTCGGGATATAAAGTGATTTGTTATGTTACCAATGATTCGAGTAACCCATAACTAAAAAGTGGGCAAGGGAGGTGCAGATGTTTTGTAGCCTCAGTATAGTCCACTCTCGTTGTAGAGGGATATACATATCTATACTTATTTTTTAGATGGCTGGGACTCAGTTGCCTTGTTATGGCTAGAAACCTCCCGATCAAGTAGCATATAGTTTTGTATGCTTGTATTTGATATCGTTTCAAAGGTGATTTGATTTCAGATCCCGAAGTAAAGGAATAATTCGAATATAAAAGATATATATTTCAAAAATTTTGAAATAAGAATTTTGGAATAAAGTCTACAGAGATAATTTCCGTAAAGGTAATTAGATTTGAAAAATCTAAGTATAAAGATTAAGCCTAAGTGGGTAGTTTTGGGAATTGCATATTTGTTTGTTGCATCGTAGGCTCCATGAGTCCTATTTGTGGTAGGAGAACTACGTTGGCTTGATCTTGTAACTAATTCGGTTCCCAATTAGATAGGGATACGTAGGCAGTCACAAGTGGTAGTGATGCAACCCCAGTAATAACATAACATTTTTTTGTTTATCTATTATTGGTTGTTGTTTATCTTGTGTTGTTGTATCTTTCTTCCTTACTATATTATTCCGCATTTACATTGTTTATGGAGTTCGTAGGTAAGGATATTGTTGTCTCTCTCATGAGAGCGTGCAATGGTTGATTTATTGCATTTGAGTTCGGTATGCACACCTTGTAGAATAAATTAATTAACTACTTTGATAAGTTGTATAATTGAAATTGTATCATATACATTTAGTAGTTTTGAATATTTATCAAATATTGTGTATTAAGTTGGTAGTTTTCATTAGTAGTTTTAGAACGGATGGATTTTTTGGCGATTTTGACTCGTCCAAAATCCTGGTTCGTTACAGATGGTATTAGAGCTTAGGTTAGGTGCCTAAGTTAAATTTGTCCAGGTTAGTAAATTAACCTAGGAATTTTAAAAAATGAAACTACCTTAATTTGATAAATAAAATGGATAGGATAAGGCACCGTACCTCCGACCGGGTTTATGGGTGATATTACTATTTTTGTTGTGCTTAACTTTCATTAATTACTGTTTTTTCGTTATATTTTTCCGTCCTTGTAATTTCAAGGAAGAAATTCTTTTAAGTCGGAGAGAATGTAACAACCCAGAATTTGACCACTTTAAAATATATTATTTAAAGTGATTTTAAATATAAAATTTATAACATTTTATGATTTAAATAATATTAGATAGGATTTACGAAGAGAAATATACACAAAAATAGGAATAATTGCTTATATCGACAAAAGTGAAAAATCCTGATTTCAGAAAAGTATGTTTCAATGGTTAAATAAATTATTTTAATTTATTTATGAGTGTTATATTTTGAAATAGCATTATACAAATTTATTTTTAAGTTTGGTTTACATAAATAAATTGTAATAACCCACTTTTCTGTACAGTCTAAGCTGACAATAAATTGCACTTGTCAACTCAAATTGAACAAAAAGGTGGTTGTTAGGGGTGAAGAAGAAAGAGGTAGAAGAAACAAAACAGAATCAAAAACATAGAATCTCACAATCGCAGCGGAACACAATATAATATATAATAACAGATTTTTATAAAAGAGAATCTGTAACTATCAATATATACATACAACCATCAGAGTACAACCATCAATAAATCAATATGGACAGTTATCTACAACTTGTTGTTAACTCCTCTTTAGCAATGACCTACGAGTTAAGAAATGAACGACTCAGATTATGCCACGACTTATAAGAAGCTAACGAGTTAAAAAGCCTACGACCTAAGTGGTCTTGACGACTTACGACTTAGCTGCTGAAAGAGGATCTACGGCTCGAACGACCTACGACCTAGCGACTGAAGAGGACTTACGACCTACATGAAGCTACGACTTAACGAGTTAAACAGTTAACGACTTACGACCTAAGTGGTCTTAACGACTTAACTGCTGAAGAGACGACCCAAGAGTTAAACGACTTAAGGGATTGTAAGACTTAACGAGTTAAAAGGTTAACGACCTACGATTTAAGTGATCTCGACAGCCTACGACTTAAGGAGATTTAGGACTTAACTACTCAAAGGACTTACGGCTTAGTAACTTAACAAGCTACGACTTACGACCTAAAGTCATGTCGGCTTAATAGTTGCCGATCTAACTATTCAGGGACCTACGAGTTAAGGACTTAAAGAAGCTCACCGACTCAATGGGTTACGACCTAACTGGATATAAAGGTAATGGGACACGCGACCTACCTTAGGTCGCTCACGACATAATACCTTCCTTAACCCGCTTACGACTTACCACTTAGAGAAAACCACGTACAACTTCATCAGACTGCACTTCTTAAGTCGCGTATAGAGAACGACCTATCTTAGGTCACTCGCAACCTACGACCTAGCTTAGGTCGTACGCGACCTAAGACTTAGCAATTTTTCTGCTCAGAATTCAGAGCTGCTCCTATAAATACACCATCATCTCCAACAAGTGGGGGACTTTTGGCAAGATCATTTCTTCAAGCGTCATTACTCTGCTGAACTCTGAACTCAATCAACACACAAAGATCTTCAAATACTCGAGACACTACAACAAGCTTTGCGAAGAACTTCATACATCCGGCACGGATTCATTGAATTTCATCATCGAAGTTTGAGTTAGCAGTCAAGAGTGTTTCTACGATCAAATTGTATTGTATTGTGAGGATTGTATCATCTTGTAATCAAATCAGTAATAAAAGACTATAAAGTGGATGTAGGCTCAATTACGGGCCGAACCACTATAAATCTGTTGTCATTTACCGCTTTACTGCTATTCTCTGCTTGTATTCTGTTCCCGTACAAACGGGTGGTGCTTTCACGATTCTGTTACATACACCGGGTGTTAGCGTTCACATTTTAGCGTTAACATTTTGGTGCTTTCACTGAGAATTGAACTCAGGAAGATTTTCACCGTTGCTTCGCAAAAAACTTGTGAAAAAGAACCTCTCTTAAAACCAGAAGTTTATCTAAAATAATGGCTCCTGGAAGAAGAGGTAGACCTATCAGATCTGGAACTGCTCATGAAGGAACTTCCGCTTCTCCAACAATAGATCAAACAACTCCTACCATTGGGGTCACAAGGGCTGAATTAGATGAAGTAGTTTCTGGATTATATCAACAAATTGAAACTCAAAACGCTTTGGTAATGGATAGATTAACTACTCTGCTTGGGGCAAATCATCAACCAGAAAACCATCAAACAACCTTTCCTGAAATGCCGCCTTTCCAAGCTAAAGGTTCTATGCCGCAGCCAACTTATCACGAACATGTGCCCAGGCAAGCTTCCGAGAGAAGGACTGATGCCTGTCTAGAGACGTCTCTGAACAATAAAGAGTACCTGTCCGAAATGGTTGGTCGCATCATGAAAGAGAGCATGCAAAGGGAAGAGAATGAGAGTGACTGGGGATTTGCGCCGAGCAGAACTCCGTTTACTGAAAGGATCCTGAAGGCGGAATTTCCAACGAAATTTGCACCTCCTACTATCCAAGCCTATAGGGGAACGAGTGACCCTAATCATTTCCTATACAAATACGATTGGCATATGACCGGTGCAAGAGCATCAGATGAGATCAAGTGTCGATACTTTCCAGTGTACTTGGAAGGTGTGGCTTTACTTTGGTTTACAAAGCTTCCAATTCGGTCAGTAGATCAATTCTCCGACTTAACGCGAAAGTTCAAAGAACAGTTCAGATTGTATGCTTCGAAAGCTAAGGATATAATGTCACTGACTAGCCTTGAACAAGCGCCCGGAGAATCAATTAAATCTTTCTTGAGCCGTTTCAATATAGCTTTAGCCGAAGTAGATAATGCAGAGCCACGTATGATCCTGACTTATTTGATGCGAGCCATCGATAAATCGAGCGAATTTGGAATATGGTTAAAAATGAAAGAACCGAACTCGCTTGAAAAGTTTTATAAAAAGGCCGACGAGTTCATTCGCCTTGAAAGCCTTTCTACGACATCGAAGGTAGTTGTTGCCAAAGTTACTGATAACGATGCTACTTCCAATAAAAGAGAATCTGGAAACCCGAAACAGGAAAATGCGAAGAAAGCTCGTTACGTTGAATCTTTAGGTCATACTCCTTTGACAGATACTCCAGAGAACATTTTCTTTGCAACAAATGATGCTGTTGAATACCCTAAACCGCATAAGTTGAGGATAGGGAAAAATGCCACAAAGAGTGGAAGATTCTGTAAGTTCCATAATCAGCCTGGCCATGACACCAACGAGTGCCGCCATCTGAAGGATTTGATTGAGGAGCTATTGAAAGAGAACAAGCTACAACAATACCTGAAGAAAAGCAAAGTCGACCCAACCTCATCTACTCAGGGGCAACATCTTGCTACTCACCGATCCAGCTCAGACAACAGTACTGAAGCACAGGAATCTGAAAAGTTGGTCATTAATGTTGTCATAGGAGGTCCGCAACTGGCATGCAGAAGTTGGGATGACTACTAATTACCCGCAAAACTGCAGCTGAGGCATCTTTCACTTTCTCTGGCATGAAAATCCAAAAGCTATGAATCAAGCGCAAATGGAAATCCAGGATGGAGATTCTGAAGCAACAATTACTTGCATCTGTTTTTACTTAACAACATTGCTTAAATCTGTAAAATCATGATGAATGTATAACTTTTGCATTGTAAACCGCTGAGAAATCAGTGTGATTCAATAATGAAAAACTATAAATTCTGTGTTCCTTATTACAAAATGCCTGATATATTTCGATGTGTAAATACTTTAAATGTATTGCTAAAATATCGATCTAACATTGCAGGTCATTAAAGCAAAGCTCACCCATCACAAAGCCAAGCGAGCCCTATAAGTCGCTCAATAAACGAATTTCAGGCAACAAAAATTCCAAACTCAAATCCCATACAAGAGAAACTCCACATAAAAAGTTGACGACTCCAATGTGTCAAGCTCTTGATAACTGGTTGCGATCATTGATGTAAAAAAAAATCCAACCAAGTAACTTGCGTTTACCCTGTGGAGTCACTCAACAGTGAAGTTTACTTCTTCGGATAAAGCAAATTACTTGCAAAAGAAAGGAAGATGTGCTTGGAAACAATGATAAAGGATTGCAGATGGGTAGATGTTGGAAAAACATGAGCCGACAAACATAGAAGCAGCCAAGAGGAGGTATGCCTCTCGACAGGAAAGCCGGTAGATCCACTAAAGGGATACCTTCCCAAGAAGAAGGAATAGGACCCTCGCTAACTGATTGTGATGCATCCGATCAGGCAGCTTGCGTCCGTCCCGTGGATCCACTTGCCCCTAAGACGCAACCTTCCTTGCACACCAACCAGCCAAAGCCCTCTAACGAGGCACACCAATAAATGGGAGTGCTTTCTTCAATCAAAAAGATCGGTGGAACCACCGAAGGGGCACCTTGTTAATTGATTGCGATCGTTTGTGCAAACAAACATCCAATCAAGCAACTTGCGTCCGCCCCGTGGACCCATCCGACCATGAGAAAGTAACTTCTAGGTAATCAAAAGCCCTCTTCGGAGGCACAAGCCCTCTTCAGAGGCACATTTCACCAGAGATGAAGTGTAAAAATCTCTCTTCGGAGGCCCACTTCACCAGAGCTGAAATGATCAAAAGCCCTCTTCGGAGGCACAAGCCCTCTTCAGAGGCACATTTCACCAGAGATGAAGTGTAAAAATCTCTCTTCGAAGGCCCACTTCACCAGAGCTGAAATGATCAAAAGCCCTCTTCGGAGGTACAAGCCCTCTTCAGAGGCACATTTCACCAGAGATGAAGTGTAAAAATCTCTCTTCGGAGGCCCACTTCACCAGAGCTGAAATGATCAAAAGCCCTCTTCGGAGGCACAAGCCCTCTTCAGAGGCATATTTCACCAGAGATGAAGTGTAAAAATCTCTCTTCGGAGGCCCACTTCACCAGAGCTGAAATGATCAAAAGCCCTCTTCGGAGGCCCACTTCACCAGAGCTGAAATGATCAAAAGCCCTCTTCGGAGGCACAAGCCCTCTTCGGAGGCACATTTCACTGGAGTTGAAGTGTAAAAATCTCTCTTCGGAGGCCCACTTCACCAGAGCTGAAATGATCAAAAGCCCTCTTCGGAGGCACAACTCTTCGGAGGAGCCCTCTTCGGAGGCATGTCCCAAAATAAGATGCTCGAACCGAAAAGACCTCTTTGGAAGCACACTTCAATATGTTCGAAGTACCAAAAATAAGCCCTTTACTGGGGCATAAAATCAAAGTCTCCTTCAGAAGTTCATTTCACTACGTAGGATAATCTACTTTTTAATGAAAGTGGTCATTTCCGAAAGTTGAAGTGTTCTTTAAAAAAAAAAAAAAAGAAAGAGAAAATAAAATTTTCTCCAAAGACAAGATATACTCTATTAAAAGCAGAATAATTCTTCTCTTAAAAAGTGGAAAGTTGTTCTCTAAAATAAGAGTATTGGTCTTGTAAAAGCAAGAAATATTGCAATGTACTTGTGGTATGGGGGCAACATTTTACAATTCAGTTACATTAATAAAAGTAATATACAAGCGACACACCACAAGTTCATTGCAATATCACATAAAGAAGATGTGGAATAAATGCGTTCTTGAAACACAGACAAAAAGTTTGTACAAGTAAAAAGAGAATCGCTTACTCTACACTTCAAATGAAAAATAGATATATTCCTACATACACAAGAATTTGTACAAGTAAAATATCTATTTTATTCAATACTTTAGAAAATTTTACATTGTGCAGATATCAAAAGCGAGGACCGGCACTCGCACAATCTCTGGTCAATGCAAGCAAAAAGTAAGACAAAAACCCCAGTTTATTACTCCTTCTTCCCACCTTTAGTACCCTTGCCCGGTTTGATGACCAGTTTCGGGATTCGGCGTGGACGGGATGGAGAAGGAGGAGTAGTTGGGTCTTCTTCAACATTTTCTTCATCAGCCGAAGCACTATTTTCTTCTTCTTCATGGCACTCTTCCCTTTCCTTTTCGAGGAAGATTCACTTCCAGGAGTAGTAAGAAGTGTGGAAAGTTTCGTGTCGTAATCAAAGGACTGCTCCGGAGTTTTCTCACCTTCTTCAAGCTCCACAGCCTTTTGCTCCTGCGAAACAACCGGATCGTCCAAGTCTTTGAGAGCTTCTATTTTCTCTTCTTGCGATCTCGGTTGAGAAGCTGGAAGAGGAGTAACTTGAGAAGAAGAGGGAGCGGCAGCCAAAGAAGGAGAAGTAAGCGCAACTTTCGGTGCTTCTGCTACAGAAGAAAAGAAGTCAAAATTAGTATTCTCCGAAAAAAGAGATGATAATGGATCGCCAGGTCTTAAGTAATAAGCGAGAAATTCATCCAAGTCAATTGAATCGAATGAATAATCCACTTGAGCCAGATCTGACTTGAAGTTACCTGGAGATGTCGGTTTTGACAAATCAATTTCAAATTTGTCAGCCTCGGTCTCTTCTTGGCTCTTTTCTTCAGTTTGGGTAAGAGGAGACTTAGTAACAGCAAGCTTAGCTTCAGCATCTTTTGCAGCAAGAGGGGAATGAGAGCTAGAACCGATGATATCAACATCGGTCAAAGTTGAAGTATGGACAGGGGCATGTAGAGATGTTGTCTTTTCTGGATGTTCCTCTACCATTGTTCTGGCTTTGGCTTCGGCAAGTTGCTCTTTGCCCCTAATAAGCGCATCACGTGCTTCATCATCCAGATAAAGCGCTGCAAGATCTGCCTCTGCATAGCCAGCAAACGTATCAAGTATGTTCTCCCAAACCTCCGCAAGTGTAATCTCATATTTGGGACCCAAGAATGAAAGGCTGCCGCGGCCCAAAACGCTGTGCATGTAGAAGTCAAATAGAGTGGAATCGATGTTAGCTTTAGTGGCTTCGTGAGACTCTTCGGCCGCAACTTGTCCAGCGACCGCGTCATCACATTCCTTCTCAAGCTTAAGAAGCTTAGCTTTTAGCATCTCGATCTCTGCATTCTGGGAATAAGATTTTTCCCGCAATTCAGCAATTTCTGTGCGGTATTTCTCAGTAATGTGCTTTTCGGCAGCAAGCTTCGTTTCAGCGTCCCTTTGTGCAGCATGTGCATCCCGCACTTTCTTTTGAAAGACTTCTTCCTTTTGAGTGTGCGATGCAGAAGATGAGGCGAGATCCTCCTTAAGTCGCTTGACTTCGGATTCAAGCTTTGCGTTGTCGTCTGCGATACTTGTCATCTCTGCATCATGCTGCTTGCGCCATTTGTCCCATTCGGCCTTATCATTCTCCAGAGTTAGCATGTTTTCGAGATTCATGTGGTTGACTCTCTGGAGTTCATCGACAAGCTTTTGCCATTACGACATCCTCTCAACATCAAGCCTAACTGCATCAAGATTTCTGAGCATGGCTTGCTTATCAATCGGGACCAGATCTAGGTCAAAACGCTCTCCTTTTAGGCACCAATTCGGAAATCGGCTCTGGAGTGTTGGAGGGCTGTCTTTAACTTGATATTGTGGCCTTGAGATGATTGCTTGAATGTCGGTTTTCTTTAAAGGAGGAGAGCCAGCCGGGATATTAGAAGATATAGGAGCGTCAGTTTTCTTAGAAATTTCAGACGCGTCCTTTTCATCAAGTTTAACCCGCTTACTTGGGTCATCGGTAGCATGCTTCTTCCCTTTGTCTTCGTGATATTTTCTTTTATGAGAGTCATCGTTTCTCCTTCTTTGCTGCTCTTCGTAAGCACGCCTTTCTTGAGCTTTTCTAGTTGCACGCTCTTCGTCAGATTCTTTGCGGGAGGGAAGATAACGTCCATAATCATAATTATCGCACCCTCCGTAGCGCCGAAAGTTGTCATAATACGAGCCACTACGCACCATTGTAGAACCTGAAATTGAAGAAAAAGCAAGTCTCAGAAATCTTTGAAGTAGAGAATTTAAGTACATATAAGTGCTTAGCATCCTAAGTGTGTGTGGCGTGTAAGCTACGCGCATCAAATTACAAACCACTCTGTGGTGTGGGAGTGGCAACGGCTTGTGTAGAAGGCGTTGTGGTTTGTCGCAAGGAAGAAGTTGCTTCGATGACAGAAGAGATCGCTTTAGAGACGTCATCTTTAAAGAGCTCCTGAGAGGTTATCATGATGTCGCTCAGACTGTCAAAAGTATCATCGCCGTGATGCACGGGAGAATTATCTTTTTCAACTTCCGCCTCAGCCGTCTTTTCAAGAATGTGAAGATTTTCCTCCTCTTCAATAACCGAGGCAAGTGCTAATTTACTGGACGACCCCGCAATGTCGGTAGGAGTAGAACACTTTACCAATGAAGTCTCAACGGTAAGTTCTTTCGGTGAAGGTTCTTTAGCAGGAGCGGGGGCATCTGACTCCTTAGCTGGAGAATTAGGGACTTCATGTGGCTGATTGGAGTGGGAAGGATGTAAGAGTCCAAATTCATGGAGGAACTCATCTTTCAATAGAAATTGAACACTCCTCTCCTCAACCGGCACGGCCATAAGCCTCTCAAAGGTAGTTTTGTGACGAGGTTCCCTAGAAGGGGGAGGGAGCGCTGAAAAAGTAGGAAAAATAAGTTAACACTTGACAATTTGGACTTCGAAGAATTCAGAAAACACAGGGAAAAGATAGATGGTCGTACTTCCCACTCTCCAGATGGCGTAAAATCCCGGGGGACAGCGAACAAAGAAAAACTGGCTCAGGAACCCAGGAACGCTTTCGGGAAGACCAATAATCAGTTTACGGTTCCTGGCACTCCTTACAACTGTGATAGAGGGATGGTCTTTGTTCTTTGCAAATGAGCACAGGAAGCAAATTTCTCCAAAACTGGGAAAGCGGTCCAGCGTTCTCCTAAAAAGCACACACATTCCCAGCAGGATGGCGTAGCCATTAGGGTGTAGTTGAAAAGGGGAGATAGATAATCGAAGGAGAAGTTCTCGAAGACAGTCGTTAAATGGTGGGATAGCTCCACTCAAGCACATTTGACGATTAACTGCAACAAAGCCATGGGGCGGCCTATCAGTAGTGTCATTTACTCCAGGGAACAAAGCGTCAGATTCAGCAATTCCAAACTGAATGCATAATTGGCGAAAATCTTTATGGCCCAGAGTGGTAGGAGTCCTTTCTGGAGGATCATTCAATGGAGTAGCAATTGGAAAAGCTTCTCCAGCTGATTCCAAGTCTTCTTGTTGAGACGTCATTCTACACAATCAACTGGATGTTCAAATATGAAGGTGCACGTTTCCTAAAAAGTGTGAAGTGTTGTGCAGAACCAATAAAAATAACATGTAAAAACAACTGGAATTAAATTAATCGACAATCAGTCGATTATGAGATTTCAGGATTTGTTAATATTTAAAGTGCAGTGTTAATGCAAACAAATCAGTCTCAATTGATTATTACAATTTTGCTTTAATACTTCACTTGAATTGGTTATTGTACAACATTTCGTTCATGCAGTTCTAATTTAATTTTTATCAACTAATCTGTCATTTGATGTGGGTAGTCAGTGGCAGTATATTCGTCCCAGTTTTCTGTAAATGTTATAACATGCAATTAGAATTATTGACAATCTATAAAAGAATGCAACAAAAAGTTCAAGTTCAAATAGTTAGAAGTTCAAGCAATTCATTCTGGCAGTTTGAAACTAAGGTTTAGTCAAATTCCATCAAGGCTTTGCAAATGCCCAAGGCATGTTCTCTTAAGTCAGATTTTTCAAGTCCAAGAATTCAAAGCAATAGAGTTTAAAGTTGTTAAGTCATTCAGATGAGTTTGCGAGTTACGAGTTAAGAGCTATCTCGTCCATGACCTAGTCATTCAGATATGCTCGCAAGTTAAAGAGTGCTAACTCGTCAACGATCCATGAGAAATTGCAACAAGATAGGTCGTTAACTTCTTAGGCCGTAAGCCGCACAAAAGAAAAAGTCAAAATAACATTGTCCTAGCTCGGCAACGACCTAAACCCAATGCTGCAGTAAGCAACCAGAAGAGTTAAGTCGTGCGCGATCTAAGCTGAGAAAATGTTAGGTCGTTCTCAGGGGATCTCGAGCTATCTCCTACTCAAACCAAAGCATTAGTTCCTCTCTTCAAATTCCTTCCTCCACTAAGAATCCCATTCCTTATAATTCTCCAACCCGATAATGGCCTCTTCATCCCCTCTAAGATCACGAATCAGCCAACCTAATGCACTGAAACTCTTCCCCTTCTTCTCGCAAATCACCGAAAGCCAAATCGAACCATTTCGAGTTCCTCGACGATCAATTGAAACGAAAATCGTGAAGCAAGGCATAAGGTAAGAGAAATTCATAGTTCGGTGATAGCCGAGGATTGAGTAGAGAATGGGATCACTTACGCAATACGAAATTGAAGATGATTGATGGTCGAGTAATTGAATTCGCCTTTGAGAGCTTGGAATCTTATTAATGGCAGAATGAATGTTAAGTCAGATGAGATGAAGGAGGAACGACCTAAGATATTTATACCCCAGGGCAATGAAATGCGAACCGGCATCACACGACCTAATTCCTTGCTAAGTCGTTCACGACATAACAACTAAGAGCGCAAGAGAAGATCGAAGCACACGACCTACGGCGTAGGCGTGTACTTCGAGGGGCAAATGTTAACTCCTCTTTAGCAACGACCTACGAGTTAAGAAATGAACGACTCAGATTATGCCACGACTTATAAGAAGCTAACGAGTTAAAAAGCCTACGACCTAAGTGGTCTTGACGACTTACGACTTAGCTGCTGAAAGAGGATCTACGGCTCGAACGACCTACGACCTAGCGACTGAAGAGGACTTACGACCTACAGGAAGCTACGACTTCACGAGTTAAACAGTTAACGACTTACGACCTAAGTGGTCTTAACGACTTAACTGCTGAAGAGACGACCCAAGAGTTAAACGACTTAAGGGATTGTAAGACTTAACGAGTTAAAAGGTTAACGACCTACGATTTAAGTGATCTCGACAGCCTACGACTTAAGGAGATCTACGACTTAACTACTCAAAGGACTTACGGCTTAGTAACTTAACAAGCTACGACTTATGACCTAAAGTCATGCCGGCTTAATAGTTGCCGATCTAACTATTCAGGGACCTACGAGTTAAGGACTTAAAGAAGCTCACCGACTCAATGGGTTACGACCTAACTGGATATAAAGGTAATGTGACACGCGACCTACCTTAGGTCGCTCACGACATAATACCTTCCTTAACCCGCTTACGACTTACCACTTAGAGAAAACCACGTACAACTTCATCAAACTGCACTTCTTAAGTCGCGTATAGAGAACGACCTATCTTAGGTCGCTCGCGACCTACGACCTAGCTTAGGTCGTACGCGACCTAAGACTTAGCAATTTTTCTGCTCAGAATTCAGAGCTGCTCCTATAAATACACCATCATCTCCAACAAGTGGGGGACTTTTGGTAAGATCATTTCTTCAAGCGTTATTACTCTGCTGAACTCTGAACTCAATCAACACACAAAGATCTTCAAATACTCGAGACACTACAACAAGCTTTGCGAAGAACTTCATACATCCGGCACGGATTCATTGAATTTCATCATCGAAGTTTGAGTTAGCAGTCAAGAGTGTTTCTGCGATCAAATTGTATTGTATTGTGAGGATTGTATCATCTTGTAATCAAATCAGTAATAAAAGACTATAAAGTGGACGTAGGCTCAATTACGGGCCGAACCACTATAAATCTGTTGTCATTTACCGCTTTACTGCTATTCTCTGCTTGTATTCTATTCCCGTACCAACGGGTGGTGCTTTCACGATTCTGTTACATACACCGGGTGTTAGCGTTCACATTTTAGCGTTAACACTTGTCCTCACCAATGTTGACTATACAGTCTACACACACAGCGGAATATAATCATGTACGAGTATACATCTCTGTCATCCAGCTAGTCTCCTGAGCTCCGTTGTATCCTAACCTGAATCTGTAATACTTGGTCTGACCCGAGCATTATAACAATATAACACCCGAGTCAGTCTGGAAAACCAGCGTGAGAAAACACACTCAATTTGAATTATTAAAGTTATCAAAATCCTTTGAAAAACAAAGGTATCTCGTAAGACCACGTCACACATAAACACGGCGGATTTTTCCCTTATGATAACCAAAACATTTTTATCAAAATCGTCTGATATTATAATAATGTCTAACAAAGTAAATAGAAAATAGCTGAAATGATTGCATCTCACGTTTCAGCATAGTTGGGCACAATCAAAACCGTACGGCGCTTATTGGAGAATGGATTCCATACAATGACTAGGCACTGGGGTACCACCTATCACGGTACACATCTAGAAAATGTACGAAGGACCTCGTCGGGATACCCTACAACACAAGACTAGCCCTATCCCTAACCTGGATATAACCGAATATGTTATCATCCCGGGTGTTCCCACCCTTATCGAGAGCTCTTTTTTCCATGCAGCACCGTATCCATAATTTATAATATATCCGAGGGTATCTAGAAAGGTGATAACATACCCTAATTAGGTGCGACCCACTTAGCCTTACTGCTTCTCCCCTGATTTTCAGCCATTCCGGTTGATGAGGCTTGAGGCTACGATTACTTTTCAAGAACAATTTCACTTAGAATGCTCAACATCCTCCAATGACGATGTTCTAATAGCATTCGTCCATACAAGTTGTCCTCGGTCTGGACAAACCGAACCACAGTCTTAACTATCTTCACGATATCCATTCGGAACGCTCAAATCGAATCGAAGTGGTTTCGGATAATTAAATCTGATCCCGGTCTCTTCGAAACGATCAACGAAATTGGCCAATATTTGATAGTCGATTATTTAACTATCAATGAACATCCATAAGCAGACATCGGGCCTTATTATAAATTTTCCAAAATTTATTTTCAAAATATCTTTATAAAATATATATTCAAATCCCTTCCAAAATTTCCAAAATTTGAAATGATTTCTAATCCTTATATTTTCCACGGAATATTCCCAAAGCTTTCCAATAATTAGAATATTTTTCCAACTCCATTTTTATGTTCAACACTTAAGAAGCATTCCATTTATTTCCTATTTTCTCAAAATCATTTACAAATTTATTTGTAAATTCCCTAACTCGTTTAGAACGAATTTATAAGTTTCGGTTTCCTTAATTAATTTCCTTTAATATTTTCCAAGTCAAACACTTGTCTAAAATTCCAAATATCCATTTTTAACTTCTTTTATGAATTCTAATTCATTTTCGAAGTTCACTTTTATTTAACTATTTTGGAAATTCTCTTACTTCTTCCCAAATTCCATTTTTGAGAATTTCTCCTATAAATCCCATCTACTGAATATACCCTATTTCCAGCTTCTCAAGAAGATTTATAATTAAATTTCAATCATTACAAAACTCTCTCTCTCTCTCTATATGTAAATAAATAAGTATTTAAAAGAATAATAATTTATTTTTAAAACACGTTCAAGTACTTATTTAAAAATATCGAACACTTTATATAACATCAATAATCCATTTTTTGACAACAAATCAATTTTCAAAGCCGATTATAAAAGTTAGAATTTAATTTCAATTAATATTAGAAATTTGAAAAATTCACTTCCGAAGTATTCCAATACTAACTAGATTAAAATTACATAGTTAAATAAATAGAATTTTCCATTTTAAAACCAAAAACTTAACCTCTTAAAAAAAATATTTTTTAAAATCCCAAAAGCCAATTCAATTTATAAATCCCTCTCGATTTACCACACATCGATCCCATTCCGATTTTTCTAACCATCCTCACTTTTCAAAAGTAGAATTCACTATTTTCCCCAAATCTATTTTTTCCTATCTCGATATAAACTCGCCCCTGTGAAATTATATTCCAATTTATCAATTAATTTTCATTTTCCCTTGTTTATAAACATCGTTTATAAATTTATAACTCCTTTGAGTTTCACTTGTTTATAAAACTAATCCCATTTATAAAATCTCATTTTATAAATCCATTTCTTAATAAATTCCATATATTTCACAAATCTTGTTAAAATATCGATTTCAACTCATTTTCATATTTTTCAGAAATATCGTTTAAAAAAATCCATCGTTTAAAAAATCTTCTATATAAATTATTTAAAATCTTCATTTAAAATATTTTTATGAATAGTTAAATACAGACCAAAATCAATTATTGTTTTTATCCCATTCAATTTCTTAAAAATAATCCAAATTTCTATATGAATTTTTTTATATTCAAAATCTCCTTTTAAATCATTCAATTTCCAAAAATAATATTCATGGTATTTAAAAAACCAAAAGTTAGGCCAGTGCTACTATAGCATCCAATAATTCACATCACAACAAGAATCTATAACATATTATTCTAACACATCATATATTATTATATATGAAAAACATTCAATATAAATTTGAGCAATCCAGTTGGATCCCTTAAACCTGTTTCCCTGCAACCATAGATTTTAATACGACATAAAATTACCATCCCACTTCAACGTGGAATATTACGGTATATAGGGTCATCCGCTACTATGCGAGGCGCATAGGGTCTCATCCACTAAATATGCTGGAACATATCCAAATACGAATATTGACACACACACACACACTACTATATTTATATTAACATCCAAACTGATAATAATTTATAAATTCAACCAAGCATTCAATAATTTATTTTAACTATTTAAAAATTTATTCGGTAATCCAAATGAGTGAGAATTTCCCACCTTGAATTTTATTTGCAAACCATTCCCATCTCAACTTGTTTTCACGATTTTTATACCACGTATGAATAAGTTATTAAATGCAGTAGTTTATCACAAATTTTAATCCTTAATTAAATAACTAATTGTATAATAAAACTTAATTATAGAAATTAACTTAAGAAATTACCATAACCCTCACCCTTCATGCCTCTTCCCCAACTCGAAAATTGCCTATAAACGGACCACCAATGTCGTGCATGCCAATCCTACATTCATCGACAATCCCTACGTCAAAGTGCCGAGCTCCCTTCTTGGCATCGTACCAGCAACTCACGAGCCCAAATTCGACTACGTGCCCCAAACTCCTCCATTCGACCACGAACGGCCACCACTCCATCGACTACGAACCTCCAGCGCATGCGTCCAACTTCAATCGCAACTGCCCTGACTTCGAGCATGAATTCTAATCGCTTGACACTCGCGATTCCCCTTCCCAGATATCGACTTCGATACCGCATCTTGAGCTCGAGCTCACTTCCATGCTGTCTCCTCGCGAATTCGATCACATCCCATAACTACTCGAACATCACCAAATTGTCGTTCACTCTAAACCATACTCTCGCGAAAGTCGCAACTGCCCCGCTCCTCTTGAGGGCTTCACCCAGGTCGCCTCAATTTGCTTTACGAATTTGAGTTCAAGATTTCACTCTTTTTTTTAAACGAAATCAATTTGATTTCATTTTGTATATATTTCTTTTTTTCGTATCGAACTGAAGAAGATGAAAGAAAGGAAAATGGAATGTCATGTTTTAGAAAAGGAGAAGGATAGAAGAAAATAAATGCGATTTGATTTCCTTTTTTCATGCTTGGAACCGAAAAGAAAGAAAGGAACGTGAATTGAATGAGGTCGGCTGATGGTTGATAGGAGTTAAATCGATATGAACATATTTATTTAATTTCGTATCTATATATTTATTTCGAACACCTAACGAGGTGTGCCGCCTGACATTTCTAACGTTGTACCCTTATTCCGAACGCAATGGAACAAGCTTTAAAACCTAATTCGATCGTATGGAGAAGATAGCTTTTTAAATCGACTATTTAAATTAAATTCAATTAAATTATTTCTAGGCGTTTTCAGATCATACGACCAAACGATAAATCCAAACACTACGAAATTTGAAATCCGATAATAATACACTATTATAGATCCAATGGAACTAGTTTCGTCGAATCCGAGACTGTGCCTCGGATCGCTATTTTCGATGATTTCCAAAATTTACAAAATCGCTTGAAATTCCAGTTTTAAAAACTAACTAACTCAATTCCAATTCAAATAGAATTTATATCAACATTAGAAATCATTTCGGTTTCATATTCAACTCCAATTCAATTTTTTAAACATTTTTTAATATTAACTCAATAATTAATTATATTAAATAAATCGCTATATTTGGAACTTAAGTTTTATTACACTATTTTTGATCGATAAACTTCATATAAAAATTCCATTCACATTTCAAAACTCAACATTTTAAAATAAATTAAATGTTCAAAATCAACAACCAAAAATCCAGGTCGTTACATAAATAGTTTAACTAAAACGTCAAAATGTGACCGTAAAACATTTTGTCGAAAATCAACGTTTTGTCGATTTAAACTTGTCGCAACTTTGTTGAACCTTCATTTTTTTATATATGAACACATATTAAAATAGTATGAGTATTAATTAATTCACTAATATAGTTTACTTTTACTAAACACACTTAGAAAATTCTAGAATGTAATTAACAAAATGTAAGCATAAAAAGACAAAAAGTGTTATAAAAGTCAAAAAAGTAAACATTAAATTAAACAAACATAATTATTATATTCTTTACTTAATACTTAAGTGAAAATGACATAAAGTAATGGTTTGAAATATGATGTGTTAACTCCTATTTTTGTGCCGACCTAAAACTCTGCGACCAATAACTGCGCGACCTACCGACCTAAAACCTACCGACCTAAAAACTTAGCGACCTAAGAGACTTAACGACCTAAGAGATTTAACGACCTAAGAGACTACACGACCTAACGACCTAAGAGACTTCATGACCTAACTACTGAAAGGACATACGAGCTAAGGAGTTAATGACCTAAGGCTTCGCGACCTAACTTCACAAAGCAGCTTAACGACCTAAATGGGTTCATGACCTAACTCCTGAAGCGGCTCAGCGACTTACGACTTAAGAGGCTAACGACTCAAGGACTTAACAACCTAACGAGCTAAAAGCAAAGAAAGGGTGCACGACCTACCTTAGGTCGTTCACGACCTATCTTAGGTCGCTTATGACCTACCACTTGCCACCTTGTTCAAATAAGACCGAGTGTAACTCCATCAGGTTAACTTCCTAAGTCGCAAGTGGATCACGACCCATCTTAGGTCGCTCGCGACCTACGACCTAACTTAGGTCGTATACGACCTAAGACTTGGGGACTAAATTTTGCCCAGGATCACTCCTATAAATACTGCCATAACTCCAACTTAAGGGGGACTTTTGGATCATTCTCTGGAGCGCCGTTACTCTGCAGAATTCATAACTCATTCAACACTTGAAGAACTCCAAACATTCAAGACACTACAACAAGCTTCGAAAGAAATCTACCACCTACAACATGAATTCGAGAAGATCTTCTACATCGAAGTTTGAGCTATTAGTCTAGCGTGTTTTGGAATCAAAATATATTGTATTTGGAAGTGCATTGTATCAATTTGTAACCAAATCAGCAATAAAGGAATTCAAAGTGGACGTAGGCTTGATCTTAGGCCGAACCACTATAAAATCACTGTCTTTTACTGTTTTCTGCTACTTTACTGCTTATTTCTTGTTCCCATATCACGGGTGGTGCTTTCACAACTTTACTACACACACCGGGTGTTAGCGTTCAATTTTAAGCGTTAACATTTTGGTGCTTTCACTGAGAATTGAACTCAGGAGTATTGTCATCATTGCTTCACGAGAGTTTGTAGAGAAAGTTTCTTTGAAAACCAGAAGTTTATTTGAAATAATGGCCCCTTGAAGAAGAGGTAGACCTACCAGATCCGGAAATGCTGATGAAGGGACCTCCGCTTCCCCAACAGCAGACCAAGCAACTCCTACCGTTGGAGTCACAAGGGCTGAATTAGACGACTTAGTTTCTGGATTATACCAACAAATTGAAGCTTAAAACGCTTTGATGATGGATAGATTAAATGCTCTGCTTGGGGCAAATCGTCAGCCAGAAAACCATGAAACAACCTTTCCTGAAATGCCACCTTTCCAAGCTGAAGGTTCTATGCCGCAGCCGACTTTTCACGAACATGTGCCCAGGCAAGCTTCCGAGAGAAGGACTGATGCCTGCCCGGCGATGCCTCTGAACAATAAAGAGTACCTGTCCGAGATGGTTGGCCGCATCATGAAAGAGAGCATGCAGAGGGAAGAAAATGAGAGTGATTGGGGATTTGCACCAAGCAGAACCCCGTTTACCGAAAGGATCCTGAAAGCGGAATTTCCAAGGAAATTTGCACCTCCTGCTATCCCAGCCTATAGAGGAACGAGTGACCCTAATCATTTCTTATACAAGTATGACTGGCATATGACTGGTGCAAGAGAATCAGATGAGATTAAGTGCCGATACTTTCCAGTATACTTGGAAGGTGTGGCTCTACTTTGGTTCACAAAGCTTCCAGTTCGGTCTGTAGATCAATTCTCCGACTTAACGTGAAAGTTCAAAGAACAGTTCAGATTGTATGCTTCAAAAGCTAAGGATATAATGTCACTGTCTAGTCTTGAACAAGCTCCCAAAGAATCAATCAAATCTTTCTTGAGCCGTTTCAATATAGCTTTAGCCGAAGTGGATAATGCAGAACCGCGTATGATCCTGACTTACTTGATGCGAGCCATCGATAAATCGAGTGAATTTGGAAAATGGCTAAAGATGAAGGAACCAAACTCGCTTGAAAAGTTTTATAAAAAGGCCGACGAGTTCATACGCCTAGAAAGTCTTTCTACGCCATCGAAAGTAGTTGTTGCCGAAGTCAATAATAATAATGTTGCATCTAATAAAAGAGAATCTGGAAATCAAAAAAGGGAAAATGACGGAGGAAAGAAGCAGGAGAATGAGAAGAAACTACGCCGCTTTAATCCTTCAGATTTTACTCCTTTAACTGATACACCGGGGAATATCTTCTTCGCAACAAAGGATGTTGTCAAGTATCCTAAGCCACCCGAGATGGGAAGAGGTGCAGTGCATAATGGGAAATTCTGCCGATTTCACAACCAACCTGGCCATGACACTGACCAATGTCGCCAGTTAAAGAATGTGATTGAAGAATTGCTAAACAGGGTAAACTCCAACAGTATGTGAAGAAAAACAGAATTGATCCAACCTCATCCACTCAGGGGCAACAACATCCTACCCATCAATCCGGCTCTCGCAACAACACTGCAGAGCAAGAATCCGAAAAGCTTGTCATTAATTCTGTCACAAGGGGTCCACACCCAGCAGGTGGAAGTTGGGACGACTACTAACTACCCACAAAACTGCAGCTGGGGCATCTTTCACTCTCTCTGGCATAAGAATCCAAAACTACGAATCCAGTGGAAATTGGAATTCAATCCGGAGATTCTGGAATAGCAATCACTTACATCCATTTTTTACTTAACAGCATTGCTTAAATTTGTAAAATGTCGGTGGATGTATAACTTTTGTAATTGTAAACTACTGAGAAATCAGTGTGATTCAATAATAAAAAACTATAAATTCTGTGCTCTTTATTATTATAAAATGCCTGTTACATTTCGATGTGAAAATACTCTCAATGTTTTGCTAAAATATCGATTTAATATTGCAGGTCATTGAAACAAGGTCACCCATCACAAGGCCAAGTGAGCCCCGTAAATTACTCAATAAACGAATTTCAAGCCGCAAAAAGTTCCAAATTTAAATCCAACATAAGAGGAACTTTGCACAAAAGGTTGATAATTCCGCCGAAAGGGCACTTTTCAAAAGAAAACGAACCAGACGCTTGTTAACACTAGTTGCGATCGTCTGTACAAACAGACATCTGATTAGATAACTCGCGTCAACTCCGTGGAATTACTAACAATGAAGTTTATTTCTTCGGATGAAGCAAACTACTTGCGAAAGAAAGGAACACGTGCTCAGAGACGATAACAGGGGACCACTAATGAGCAAACAACAAAGAGACATGGGCGAGCTAATCAATAAAAGCCCTCTTCAGAGGCACAAGACCTCTTCGGAGGCACAACTCTTCGGAGGATAAAGACCTCTACCGAGGCACAAGCCCTCTTCAGAGGCACGCAAAAAAAATAAAATGGAAATGCTTTTCTCAACAAAAAGGTTGGTGGAACTGCTAAAGGGGCACTTTCCCAAGTGGAGGGCACAGGGCCTTTGTTAACTAGTTGCGATCGTTTGTGCAAACGAACATCCAATTAAGTAACTAGCGTCCGCCCCATAGATCCATTTAACTATGAGAAAGTAACTTTCAGGCAATCAAATCAAGACCTCTTCGGAGGCACGCTTCACCATGCTTGAAGCATCAAACAAAAGCCCTCTTCAGAGGCACGCTTCACCATGCTTGGAGCATCAAACCAAAGCCCTCCTCTAGGCACGCTTCACCATGCTTGGAGCATCAAACCAAAGCCCTCTTCGGAGGCATGCTTCACCATGCTTGGAGCATCAAACCAAAGCCCTCTTTGGAGGCACGCTTCACCATGCTTGGAGCATCAAACCAACGCCCTCTTCGAAGGCACGCTTCACCATGCTTGGAGCATCAAACAAAAGCCCTCTTCGGAGGCACGCTTCACCATGCTTGAAGCACCAAACAAAAGACCTCTCCTGGGGCACAAAACCCTCTTCGGAGGCACGCTTCACCATGCTTGAAGCACCAAACAAAAGACCTCTCCGGGGGCACAAGATCTCTTTGGAGGCACACTTCACCATGCTTGAAGTACCCAACACAAGCCCTCTTCGGAGGCACAAAAAAAAGAAGACTTCTTCGCAGGCAAGAGATTGCTTCGGAAGCACAAGCCCTCTTCGGAGGCACACTTCAATTTTCAAAGGAAGATTAACTCATTCATCTTGAAAAGATGTTCCTAAAAATTGAAATGCTACATAAAGCCCTCTTCAGAGGCCCGCTTTACCACGTAGGAGAATTCACTTCTCAAAAATATGAAGTGACCATCTCCGAAGGTTGAAGCATAAAAAAAACTTCTTCAAAAACGAGATACGCTCTATTAAAGCAGAATAATTTTTTCCTTGAGAATGGAATAGTTATTCTCCAGAAATAAGAGTACGAGTCTTGTCACAGCAAGAGATATTACAATACACTTGTGGTATAGGGGCAATATCATACAAGATAACTGCATCAATAAAAGTAGTATTCAAGCAACATACCACAAGTTCATTACAATATCACGCAAAAAAGATGTGGAATAAATGCATTCTTAAACACAGACCAAAAGTTTGTACAAGTAAAAAGAATCGTTTATTCTACACTAAAACGACAGATAAATGCATTCTCACATACACAAGAATTTGTACAAGTAAAAGAATTATTTTATTCAATACTATGAAAATTCTTTACATATGCAGATCTCAAAAAAAAGCGAGGACCGGTACCCACACAATCTCCGGTTGATACAAGAAAAAAGCAAAATAAGAAAAGTAGAGTCCAGCTTATCACTCCTTCTTCCCACCTTTAGTACCCTTGCCCGGTTTGATGACTAGTTTCGGAATCCGGCGTGGACGGGTCAGAGAAGAAGGAGAAGAAGGTGTAGCTGGATCTTCTTCCACTTTATCTTCTCCAGCTGAGATACTTTTCTTCTTCTTCCTCAAGGCGCGCTTCCCCTTCCTCTTCGAAGATACTCACTTCCCGGAGAAAGCAACGTAGAAAGTTTCGTGTCATCATCAAAAGATTGCTCCGGGGTCTTCTCGTTGTCCTCCGGATCTTCCGCTTTCTGCTCTTGAGAAGCAGGTGGTTCATCCAAGCCTCGAAGGGCTTCTATTTGCTCTTCCTGCGACCCTGGCCGAGAAGCGGGAGTGACTTGAAGAGATGGAGGAGGAACAGCTAGACGGGGAGAAGAATGCACAATGCTCGGTGCTTCTGCTATAGAAGAAAAGAAGTTAAAGTCAGTATTCTCCGAAAAAAGAGAAGATATTGGATGATCAGGACTTAAGTAATAAGCGAGAAATTCATCAAGTTCAATTGAATCGAATGAGCAATCCACTTGAGCCAGATCTGAATCGAAATTACTTGGAGAAGTCGGTTTTATCACTTCAATTTCAAATTTTTCGGCTTCAGCATCGTCTTGAGACTTTTCTTCAGCTTGAACGGTGGGAGGCTCGGCAGTCGCAGACATAACTTCAGCCTTTGAGGGAGGAGGAGAGTAAGAGCTGGAGCCTATGATATCAACGTCGACCAAAGTCGAAGTATGGGTAGGGGTAGTTGAGGATACTTTCTTTTCCGGATGCTCCCCCGTCGCTGCTTCAGGTCTAACTTCAGCAAGTTGCTCCTTTCCTCTGGCAAGAGCGGCACGAGTTTCATCATCAAAATAATGTGCCTCAAGCTCTACCTCATCATAGCCGGCACCACTGAGCATATCAATCGCGGACTCCCATACTTCAGCTAAAGTGATTTCATATTTCGGTCCCAGAAATGAGAGGCTTCCACGCCCCAAGACACTGTGAACATAGAAGTCAAATAAAGTAGAGCTTATAGAGGCTTTGGTTGCTTCATGAGATTCTTCAGCTGCAACTTGACCAGCAACAGCCGCATCACGCTCTTTCTCAACTTTAGAAAGTCGAGACTTTAACACTTCGATCTCCATGTTCTGGGAGATAACTGTTTCTCGCAGCTGAGTAGTATCTTTTCGGTATTTTTCAGTAATATGCTGCTCAGCCTCAAGTTTTATTTCAGCGTCCCTTTGCGCAGCATGTGCATCCCGCACTTGCTTCTGAAAGACTTCTTCTTTTTGAGTATGCGAGGCAGAAGAAGTGTCGAGATCTTTTTTAAGTTTTTTGACTTCAGATTCAAGTCTTGCATTGTCATCTACAATGCTCACCATCTCCGCATCGTGCTGCTTGCAAATTTTATCCCATTCCATCTTGTCGTTCTCCATAGTCAACATGGCTTCAAGATTCATATGATTGACTCTTTGGAGTTCATCGACGAGTTTCTACCATCCGGACATCCTCTCGATATCAAGCTTAACAGCATCAAGATTCCTAAGCATAGCTTGCTTATCAATCGGTACCAAGTCCAAGTCAAAATGCACCCCTTTTAAACACCAATTCGGAAATCGGCTTTGAAGAGTGGGAGGGGCATCTTTGACTTGATATTGTGGCCTGCTGATAATCGCCTGGATGTCAGATTTCTTTAAAGCAGGAGAGCCGAATGGGATATCAAGAGAAGTAGGAGCGGTGGTCTTTTCAGAAATTTCGGACGCGTCCTTTTCACTAAGTCTAACCCGTTTACTTAGGTCTTCGGCAGCATGACTTTTCCCTTTAGTGTCGTAAGATTTTCATTTGTAGGAATCATCATCCCTTCTCCTTTGCTGCTCTTCATAAGCTTGTCTCTCTTGAGCTTTTCTAACCGCTCGCTCCTCATCAGTTTCTCTACGAATGGGGAGATAGCGCCTGTGATCATAAGTGTCACGCCCTCCAAAGCGCCGAAAGTCATCATAATATGAGCCACTTCGCCCCATCAGAGAACCTGAAATTGAATAAAAGTCAAGTCTTAGAAATCTTCAAAGTAAAGAAGCTAAGTGCGTATAAGCGACAAAAATCCTAAGTGTGTGTGGCGTGCAAACTACGCGCGTCAGACTACGAACCACTCGTCGGCTTAGGAGTAATAACGGATTGTGAAGCAGGAGTCATTTTTTGAGCTGACGGAGTTTGCTGCAAAGCAGATGTCACTTCAGCCGCAGGAGATGAAGCTTTAATTATATCATCTTTAAAGAGCTCCTGTGAAGTAATCATCAGATCGCTCAAATCCTCAAAGGTATCATCATCGTCGTGCTTAGTGGGACTTTCTCTCTCAACTCCTTTATCATCAGCTTTATCAGAATGATGAGAAGTTTCTTCTTCTTCAATCACTAGAGAGAGTGTGAGTTTACCGGATGATCCCGCAACGTCAACAGTGGTAGAACATTTCACCAGTGCAGCCTCTACAATAGGTCCTTCAGATGCATTTCCTTTTACAGAAATTGGGACATTTAGTGTCTCTGCTTGAGAGCCTGGGGCACCCGATGTTTCAGTCTCAGAACTAGAAATTTCGTGAATCTGAGTAGACCGGGAGGAGTGCAGAAGTCCGAACTGATGCAAAAGCTCATATTTCAACAAAAATTTAGCGCTTCTCTCTTCCGCAGCCACAACATTTAAAGTTTCAAGGATTGACTTGAGGCTGGGATTTCTAAGCGGGAGAGGAAGTGCTAAAAAAAGAAAAGAATGAAATTAAGCATTTGATAATTCGGGTTTCGAAAAGCTCATGAGATGAACAGAGAAAGGCAATCTTACTTCCGACTCTCCAATAGCGTAGAACCCCGGAGGACATCGGACAAAGAAGAATTGATTTAGAAACCCGTGAGCACTATCGGGCAAATCCAAAATCAGTTTCTGGCACTTCTTACAAGCACGATTGAAGGGTGATCTTTGTTCTTAGCAAAGGTACACAAATAGCAAATCTCATCAAAGCTTGGGAGACGATTAAGCGTCCTCCTGAACAGAACGCACAACCCCATCAAAACGACATAACCATTGGGGTGTAGCTGGAAAGGAGAGATAGATAATCGAGGGAAAAGCTCTCGAAGAAATCGTTAAAAGGAGGGATAGCTCCGCTTGAGCACATCTGACGATTAACTGCGACAAAACCAAGAGGTGGCCTGTCAGTAGTATCGTTCGCTCCGGGAAACAAAGCATCCGCTTTGGCAATACCAAACTGGATGCACAATTGTCTGAAAACTTTGTGGCTCAGAGTGGTCCGAGTTCTTTCTGGAGGATCGATCAATGGGTTAGTAATCGGGAGAGCTTCTCCAGCCGGTCCTGTATCTTCTTGTTGAGATGTCATTCTACACAATCAACTGGATATTCAAATGTGAAGGTACACGTTTCCTAAAAAGTGTGAAGTGCTGTGCAGAACTAATGAAAATAGAAAGCAAACATAACTGGAATTAAACTAGTTGACAATTGGTCGATTACAAGGTTTCAGGATTTGTTACTCAAGTGTAGTGTTAATGCAAACAAATCAGCTTAAGTTGATTATTTCAGCTTTGCTTTAATACTTCATTTGAATTTGTTGTTTCACAGCATTACATTCACAAAGTTCATTTAAGTTGATTATTCTTTATCGACTAATCTGTCATTCGATGTGGGCAGTCAATGGCAGTATATTTGTCCCGTTTTTCTGCAAATGTTGTGTTTAACAGGTTATTAACATTAGAGTTAAAATAATCTACAAAGAAGTGCAACATAGTTCAAGTTCAATCAAAATTCAAAGGTCAATCAAGTTCTGTCCAAATTTCACAAGTGTTAGGTCGTTCACAACCTGTCATAGGTCGAGGCCTCCTTAGGTCGCACTGTGCAAGTTAAAAGATTCAAGGCGATGCAAGTTTCTCTAAGTCCAAATGGTTCAAGTCCTAGGTCGCTCACGACCTAGCATAAGTCGGAAACTACTTAGGTCACAAAAGGTTGTTCGGCTTTACTTAGGTCGCAGGAATTCTTAGATCGGTCAGGTTTCTTAGGTCGTAAGACTTAGGTAGCGAAAATCCCAACACGACCTAACTTTTAGGTCGCCCAGATCTGATAGGTCGCTGACTTCCTCTCCACGCAATCACTTACTAGACCCGATAACTCGATAACGCTATTACAAAGAAAATTATCATCCTCTTCGTGAATTTCGTTCATCTTTACATACCACCAAATCACCCAAAAAATCGATTCCAAATCCCTCCGATCCATTATAGATATTACCGTGCCTTCATGAATCACAACAACAAATCAAACGGTGACCGAAAGTCGATCGTAATAATCACTCAAAATGAAGCACAACACATTGGGTCGGAAAACATGGATTCACGGTTGGGCGGCGATTATGGTGGAATAGAGATTGAATTCACTTACGAAGTATGTTGGCAAAGATGGATCGACGATTAACTAGATTGAATTCGCCTTTGAAAGTTTGAAGATTCGTCAATGGCAGTGGGAGATCGGAGCAGTAAGGTAGGGAGGAAGGAGCGACCTAGCAAATTTATATGGGGCTGAGAGAGGAAGGCGAATAGGCACGCGAGTTAGCACGAGTTTTAGGTCGTTCACGACCTAGCAAAGTTAAGTCGAAGCACACGACCTATGACATAGGCCTGTACTACGAGGGGCAAATGTTAACTCCTATTTTTGTGCTGACCTAAAACTCTGCGACCAATAACTCCACGACCTACCGACCTAAAACATACTGACCTAAAAACTTAGCGACCTAAGAGACTTAACGACCTAAGAGACTTAACGACCTAAGAGATTTAACGACCTAAGAGACTACACGACCTAAGAGACTTCACGACCTAACTACTGAAAGGACATACGAGCTAAGGAGTTAACGACCTAAGGCTTCGCGACCTAACTTCACAAAGCAGCTTAACGACCTAAATGGGTTCACGACCTAACTCCTGAAGCGGCTCAGCGACTTACGACTTAAGAGGCTAACGACTCAAGGACTTAACAACCTAACGAGCTAAAAGCAAAGAAAGGGTGCCCGACCTACCTTAGGTCGTTCACGACCTATCTTAGGTCGCTTACGACCTACCACTTGCCACCTTGTTCAGATAAGACCGAGTGTAACTCCATCAGGCTAACTTCCTAAGTCGCAAGTGGATCACGACCCATCTTAGGTCGCTCACGACCTACGACCTAACTTAGGTCGTATACGACCTAAGACTTGGGGACTAAATTTTGCCCAGGATCACTCCTATAAATACGGCCATAACTCCAACTTAAGGGGGACTTTTGGATCATTCTCTGGAGCTCCGTTACTCTGCAGAATTCATAACTCATTCAACACTTGAAGAAATCCAAACATTCAAGACACTACAACAAGCTTCGAAAGAAATCTACCACCTACAACATGAATTCGAGAAGATCTTCTACATCGAAGTTTGAGCTATTAGTCTAGCGTGTTTTGGAATCAAAATATATTGTATTTGGAAGTGCATTGTATCAATTTGTAACCAAATCAGCAATAAAGGAATTCAAAGTGGACGTAGGCTTGATCTTAGGCCGAACCACTATAAAATCGCTGTCTTTTACTGTTTTCTGCTATTTTACTACTTATTTCTTTTTCCTGTATCATGGGTGGTGCTTTCACAACTTTACTACACACACCTGGTGTTAGCGTTCAATTTTAAGCGTTAACATGATGTTAAATGTTGAAAAAATTAGTTTGCTTAAAGGATAAGCAAAGGGTATTTTGGTCTTTTAAAAAAAATATTATTTTAATCCAAATTTTTTTCCTACAATTACCAACACACTTTCTCACTTTTTCACACCTTTCTTCTCCATTTTCAAGCTCTTCTTCCACTCTTAATTGCTTTCATGCCTTTCTTAAAAAATTCAAAACGGTAACAAATTTATGGCAAAAATAATGGATAAAAAAGTATACCACTTAAGTCATGTTCAAGTTAGTAAGTTCCATCCATCCGCCCAAGGCCATGCACACCTAATAGCCATCTCCACCTCTTTTCATCTCAACTTCTAGGATAGCGGGGCTATAGCCGGATTGCAAAAAGTTTCAAAAAATAGTAGCGAAGCTATAGTCAAATCCGTAGTGACAAAGTTAGCAAAATTGGTAGAAAGTATGGTTTAGATTTGGAGTTTCTTTCCTTAAAGTTTGACGGAGTGGAATTCAAACTGAGTTATTTCTTCCTTTGAGTTTATTAAAATCATTGCTAAGTTGATGGAACTTTAAGTGTTATGTGTTGTTTGAAAATCCTTGTTGAATGCTTGTTTACTTTGTTTGCTAAAAAAATGGTTTTATTTCCTTGTTTGACTATTTTGATTGTTAATTAAGTATTTTAAAATTTAGAAGTTAAATACTTAATGGGGTATGCGGAAACGACTAGTATACTTGTTTCTTCTGTGAGATCTAAGGAGACTCGGGCGAGGGACAGAACATGTCGAAGAGAAAGCCCAGATGCTCCAAAATAAATATCAAACCATTTTAACCCAAGATAAAATAAAGTGTTCTAAATATTTGTTAGAATGAAGCACTGATTATCATTTACTATTGTGTTTATTTCATTGATTGATTGTTTGAATTAGGCTCGACCAGTTTATAAGCATTGATTATTATTTATTTATTGTTAACTTTGCTCGACCAGTTTATGAGTAATTAATTATCCATATGCATGGGATGAATAGAAAATAATTGTAGGCTAACACCTTGTGATTTATTTCACGATTTGACTAAAAGGTGTTTAGTGATAATATTGGTTCATTTAATTTGTTACAATTAGTTATAATAATTTGACGTCAATGGAATTATTTTCTAAGTTGGCTTTCATAAATAAAAGTTTATGAAATGTTTAAATAAATAAAAATATTTGGAAATGAATATTTTGAGGTTATATTATATAAAAGTGATTTGTATAATGGTTTTATAAAAATGTATTATAAAATGAAAAGAATTTCGAGGACTAAACCCGTTGGTTTTAAGATGTTTTTTGATAAGATTTGGAAATGGAAATTATTATAGATTTGAAGTATTTGTAATTATTAGTGTAAATGATTTTACCACTTCGGGATATAAAGTGATTTGTTATGTTACCGATGATTCGAGTGACCCATAACTAAAAGGTGGGAAAGGAAGGTGCAGATGTTCTGTAGCCTTGGTATAGTCCGCTCTCGTTGTAGAGGGATATACATATCTATATTTATTTTTTGGAAGGCTGGGACCCAGTTGCCTTATTATGGCTAGAAACCTCCCGATCAGGTATCATATAGTTTTATATGCTTATATTTTGATATTGTTTCAAAGGTGATTTGGTTTCAGATCCCGAAGTAAAGGACTAGTTTGAATATAAAAGATATATATATATATATATATATATATATATGTCAAAAGTTTTGAAATAAGGATTTGGGAATAAAGTCCAATGAGATAATTTCTGTAAAGCTAATTAGATTTGAAAAATCTAAATGTAAGGATTAAGCCTAAGTGGGTAGTTTTGGGAATTGCATATTTGTTTGTTGCATCATGGCTCTATGAGTCCTTTTTGTGGTAGGAGAACTACATTGGCTTGATCCTGTATCTAATTGGGTATCCAATTAGATAAAGGTACGTAGGCAGTCACAAGTGGTAGTGATGTAGCCCCAATAGTAACATAACATTTTTCAGTTTATCTGTTATTGGTTATTGTTTATCTTGTGTTGTTGTATCTTTCCCTTTACTATTTTATTCCGCATTTACATTGTTTATGGAGTTCGTAGGTAAGGATATTGTTGTCTCACTCATTAGAACGTGCATCGGTAGATTAGTTTTGTTTGTGTTCGCTAAACAGCTTGTATAATAAATTAATTAATTAATTACTCTGGTAAGATGTATAATTGAAATTGTATCCTATACATTTAGTATTGTTGAATATTTATTAAATATTGTGCATTAAGTTGGTAGTTTTCATTCATAGTTTTAGAACCGTCGGGTTTTTCGGCGATTTTGACTGGTCCGAAAACCCGGGTCGTTACAGAAAAGTAAAGAGGGAAAGAAGAAAAGTAAAATTGTTGAATTTTTTAAGTGTTTATTTTAGTTTAGTTTATTTTGCAATTTCTGACATCTCCCTGCACAACATTTCATTCGTGTACGAACCATAAACAATAAAATAAAAAAGGTCCTAGATATGGGCTTATATCGATACTGTGGTTTTCTGGATTGAGCCGCGCAAAGGGGGTGCTGCCAAAAATTTCATAGTATTAGTGTTTTTAAATCTTAAGGATTCGACAACATTTTTCTTTCCTGGGAATTTTGGGAATGAAATTTTTTTAAGAAGGGAAGAATATAACGACCCGAAATTTTTAATATTTCGAATGAGAATATTTAGTTTATTTAAATATTCGAATTTGGTTCAAATTTAATAAATGATAAGTATATCAATTATTCATAAAACGACTCGATTTTTATTTATATTTATAGGCTTTTTCCATAATTTTTAGTTTGGAAAATATTAAATTTTCATTTAACGTATTTTACGGCAAACGGTGGTATTTTTGAAATTTTACAAAATAAGAGAACCAGTGTAGATTATTATTGTTCTGTGATCGTATTGCACTTTTGTACCTGATCGTATTTCATATACGGGGATAACACAAAAACAATATATACCTATAATATATCCTATAGAGTGTGTATGTCATATAGCAAACAAACCCGTTATGAAATAAACAAGTACCTATTTGTTGAGCAAACAAACTCTACTCGTGAAACCAAAAGTAGCAAGCTAGCCTTTGCTTCCATATACCCGTATCTCACTTACAAATACCATTAAACCATATAACTTGCGTTTTCTAATGTCAAAAGCATATAATTACAATAAAGCCCATACGATGTACATATGTCATCCATACGCAATACTAAATCTAATCACTCGCTCGATGACACAAATTTCACTACCAAACTAGTATTGCTCACTCAACTTCCCTAGTATGGGCTTCGATCAGGTTCTTTGATTAGAAACCTCCAATCTACTTGCGCAACCATAAACTATGATAGAGAACCTCATAATCATATCAAGAATTTGTATCAAGCGTTCACCGTTAAAAATCGAGTGAAAAATCCTCATTCGAACTGGAGTAAATCACTTCAAAATCATGTACTCGAATCCTAAATCAAGAACTGTCATGCGAATAAATGATCTACATACAACTTACATATTTATTCCATTGGTTTCTTAATCACACCAATTTCTTTTCAATTTACATTCATTTTTTCTTAGAATATTTCCTTTAATACTTAATCATTTAAATTACAACCATTTCATAAAACTTTTCTTAAATTTATAAACTTCTTATAAGACACAACTTATGTTTATCAACACTTTAAAACTTAAGTTCATATTCATATTACACTCTTTTACATCCTAAGAGTATATATTCAATATCAGATTTTTTTACTTAACCAAGATGTTCAATGAATTTAAAACTTGGTTTAACTTTCTATCTTCTCAAATTTATAGGTTACCAAAAACTTATTTTCTTATAATTTCCCAAAAACAATTAGCTTCAATTTCTCAACTTATTTGGAAATTTTCAACTATCCAAATTTCCAAAAATTCCATTTCATTTTATAAAATGAAATTACCAAACAACATATCTAACCAGATGCACACACCAAACTATCCTAATGTATAAGATACATGAGCCCTATAATAACTTAATTTAAAACTTCAGAATTAAACACCCGGGTTGTATTTCAAATCATTTTGAAATAATAATAATATACATATCACCTTTTTGTATCTCAAAATCATACTTTCAGAATTTAAAGCAAAATTTGTTCTACCAAAACAATTATAAAGTAAAACTACTATGGTAGCATTTCCCCACTTAGAAACTCGAAATTGAATGCCGATGATGCTGGAGCCATCGCCATAATTATTTTCTAGCGATAGAAGTAAGTTCAGTGCTTTCTATTTCTTGTAAAATACTTTAAAAATATTTATATACATAAATACACTTAAATAATACTATTATTATTTTTCCCTAAAACTTTGAAAAACAATTTTCAAAACATCGGGATTTAAATTCTCAAATTTTTAGCTTAAATTCTTTTTATTAATAAACTATATTTATAATCCATACTTATATAATTTCACCTTCATATATAAAGTCTTTCACAAATGTATATCTTTGTCTAAATTATTGTTAACTCGTATTATTTGTGCCGACCTAAAACCCTGCGACCTAAGAAAGCTAGCGACCTAAGGGACTTAACGACCTAAGAGAGTCCCCGACCTAACGACCTAACATAATGCCCGACCTAGCTATTGAAAGGACCAATCGACCTAACTCCTGAAGCAGCTCAGCGACCTACGACTTAAGAGGCTAACGAGCTAAGGAGTTCACGACCTAAAGCTTACCGACCTAAGAGCTTCACGACTTAGCAGACTACGAGCTACCGACCTAAAATTGTTTACGACCTATCTCCTGAAGCAGCCTTAGCGACTTAGTTACAAAGGCAGACTCAACGACCTAAAGACTTCACGAGCTAAAAAAGAGAAGAAAGGCACGACCTATCTTAGGTCGCTCACGACCTATCTTAGGTCGTTTACGACTTAGCACTTCGAAAGACACCGAATGCAACTCCATCAATCCAGATTCCTAAGTCGAAGGAAGAGCACAACCCATTTTAGGTCGCTCGCGACCTACGACCTAACTTAGGTCGTACGCGACCTAAGACTTAGGCAAAGCTTCCGTCCAGAACTCAACCCCTATAAATAGACTACCACTTTTAACATGAAGGGGAATTTTGGCCATTCATTTTCTGAAGCGTCGTTACGCTGCCGAACTCTCAACTCATTCGACAATTGAAGATCTTCAAACACTCAAGGCACTACAACAAGCTTCGTGAGGAATTTCATTCATCGGACACGGATTTAGCAAGTTTCGTCATCGAAGTTTGAGCTAGTAGTCAAGATTGTTTTGTGATCGAATTGTACTGAATTTGACAAGTGTTTTGTATCGTCTTGTAACCCGATTCAGTAATAAAGACTATAAAGTGGACGTAGGCTCAATTACGGGCCGAACCACTATTAATCTGCTGTTCCTTTACCGTTTCCTTCTATTTTCAGCTTATATTCTATTCAGGTACCAACGGGTGGTCCTTTCACATTGTTACTACTCATACCGGGTGTTAGCGTTCAATTTTTAAGCGTTAACATTTTGGTACTTTCACTGAGAACCCAACTCAGGCGATCATTCACCATTGCTTCACGGAAGTTTGTTGAAAGAATTTCCTTCAAAACCAGAAGTTTATTTGATATAATGGCTCCTGGAAGAAAGCGTAAGGCTGTCAGATCTAATGATGACCGCGACAACACCGCCACTTCTATTTCTCCAAGTCAAGAAGCTCCAAGCGTCGGGGTGACGTGAGGAGAGCTAGACACTGCTGTGTCCGAACTGTACCAGCAGATTGAAACTCAGAATAATCTGATGATGGAAAATTGAATGCTTTGCTCGGGGCTAACCAAAGACTAGTGGATAATGAAGAAAACATTGCTGATGCTCTTTGCAACTCCGAAGGGAGAAATATTCCTCAAGGGGGATCAGGTGCTGTTGAAGGGGCACCCCTCCAAGCTGAAGGATCCAGGCCATCACCAGTTTTCCATGAACATTTGCCCGGACAAACTTCTGAGAAAATGGCCGAAGTCTACTCCGCAAAATCACTAAACAATGAGGGATATCTTTCTGGCATGATTCGGCAAATAATGAAAGAAAGCATGCAGAGAGATGAAGATGAGAGCGAATGGGGATTCGCACTGAGTAAAACTCCGTTTACTGAGAAGATTCTGAAAGCCGAGTTTCCTAGAAAATTTGTTCCCCCCACCATTCCTGCTTATCGGGGAACAAGTGACCCAAATCAATTCTTGTATAAATATGACTGGCACATGACCGGCGCAAGGGCAACTGATGAGATTAAGTGCCGGTATTTCCCGGTATACTTGGAAGGGGTGGCACTTATTTGGTTTACCAAGCTTCCTGTTCGATCTGTAGATTAGTTTCCGATCTGACCCGAAAGTTTAAAGAACAATTCAGTCTGTACGCTTCAAAGGCGAAAGACATAATGTCATTATCTAGTCTTGAACAGAATCTGGGAGAGCCTATTAAGTCATTCCTGAATCGCTTCAATATAGCTCTAGCGGAAGTTGACAACGCAGAGCCACGAATGGTCTTGACCTATTTATGCGTGCTATCGACAAATCAAGCAAATTTGGTAAATGGCTGAAAATGAAAGAGCCAAATTCACTCGAGAAATTCTATAAGAAAGCTGATGAATTCATACGCTTGGAAAATCTTCCGGCACCAATGAAAGTGGCGGCAACAAGGGTGGAGAATAATATTGCTGCTTCAGTGAAGAAAGATTCCGGAGGTCAGAAAAGGGAAAGTCATGATGGGAAGAAACAAAAGGATACAAAGAAACCTCGCTTCTTCAAACCCTCAGATTTCACTCCATTGACCGACACTGCGGAAAATATCTTCTTTGCCACCAAAGATGCTGTGGATTATCCCAAACCAGCTGAGATAAAACTGGGAAAGGGTGCTATGCGAAATGGAAAGTTCTGCCGCTTTCACAACCAACCCGGTCATGATACCAATGAATGTCGTCACTTGAAGAGCTTAATTGAAGAATTTCTAAGGGAAAACAAGCTGCAACAGTATGTCAAGAAAAACAGGAATGACCCAACTTCGTCCACTCAGGGGTAGCAACCCCCTACTCAACCATCTGGCTCGGGTAAAGGCACTATGACACATGAATCCGAAAGGCCCATTATCAATGTGATTACAAGAGGCCCACACCCGGCGGGCAGAAGCTGGGGTGAAATGGAACGATATGCCCGTGCTTTGAAATACATCCCAGCAGAAGAAGATGTGTTTGCTAGAGAGGATGTTGCACCCCTGAAGCAGCAGAAGACTTCTAATGATGATATTATGTTCAAGGATAGGGATTCTATGGGTATTGAAGCTCCAACCATAGATCCCTTGGTCATTTCTGCAGGAATTGGGCCAGCTATTGTAAGATGAGTGCTCATTGATTGCGGTGCTTCCTGCAATATACTCTTCAAGAAATATTTGACCAAATGAAGATTCCAATGACCGACGTTCAGGCTTCATCACAAAAGATTGTTGGGTTCACTGGGGAACCGCAGCAACCAATATGGAACTGTCGATTTGTTCGTAGAACTAGGAGAAGGGCAGAAAAGGGTAGTTCGAAAACAAACCTTTGTGATTGTTGATGGATTTTCTGCCTACAATGCCTTCCTAGGCCGGCCAACTTTAGCCGCATTCAAAGCCATTTTGGCCCCATGGTGCCTAACTATGAAGTTTCCTACAGAAAATGGTGTTGGTGTCATCAAGGGAGATCAAAATGCTGGACGTGAATGTTATCTTATAGAGCTTCGAGAGGCCAGGAAGAGAGAGATGGGTAAAGATGCGGCGGCCCCCCTCCACGTCAAAAACCCAACCTTGTAGCAAATACAGAGTGGTCCCTGCACTGGCGAGCATAGTGGTGCAAGGAGAGAAATGGACCCCAGAAAAGCCAGTGCAGAGGAAAATAGAGTGGTGCCGATGGAGGTAACGGTACTAGTATCTGTTGATCTTAAAGACCCAAACAAAGTACTAAATGTGGGTTCGCAACTCAGTATGGCAGTCCAAAATACGCTAATATCATTCTTGAAAGCAAATCTGGATGTATTCGCTTGGAGTCACGCAGATATGTGTGGAATATCTCCAGAGATTGCTGTACATACTCTGAGTATTGATCCGAAATTCACGCCTGTGAAACAAAAGAGAAGAACCCAAGGTCCAGAAAGGTCAGCAGTACTAAAGGAAGAGGTAGACCGACTCATGGAAAATCATTTCATCAGAGAATCCATATATCCAAATTGGATTTCAAATCCTGTGCTGGTTCAGAAGGCCAACGGAAAATGGAGAGTGTGCATTGATTTCTCAGATTTAAACAAAGCCTGTCCGAAAGACTGCTTCCCGTTACCAAGGATTGATCAACTGGTAGATGGAACAGTCGGACACGAATTGTTATCATTTATGGATGCTTACTCCGGGTATAACCATATTATGATGCATGAGTCGGACCAGGAGGATACGAGCTTCGTCACAGATGTTAGTTTATACTACTACAAAGTCATGCCTTTCGGATTTAAAAATGCAGGGGCAACATATCAAAGGCTTGTTAATGCGATGTTCAAGTCACAGCTTGGGAAGACTATGGAAGTCTATGTCGATGATATGTTAGTGAAATCAAAGAAAGCAATTGACCATATGGACCACTTAGCAGAAATGTTCGAAATCCTCCGAAAATATGGAATGAAGCTCAACCCTCTGAAATGTTCATTCGGAGTAGAATCCGGGAAATTCTTGGGATTTATCGTAAGCGCTAGGGGCATCGAGGCCAATCCTGCTCAAATTACTGCTCTAAGAGAAGTCAAAGCCCCAAAAACAAAGAAGGAACTGCAAAGCCTAAATGGAAAAGTTGCTGCCTTGAGTCGATTCATTTCCAAAGCTATAGATAAATGCATCCCCTTCTTTGACGCTTTAAAGAAAGGAAAGAAGAACTTCGAATGGACACCTGAGTGCCAGAAATCTTTCGATGAATTAATCCGTCACATGGAAGTGCCTCCAATACTTTCCAAGCCCAACAATGGCGAAGACCTTTTCATATACTTGGCAGTTTCATCCCATGCCCTGAGTGCAGCACTGGTACGAGAGGATGCAAAAGTTCAACGTCCAGTTTACTATATCAGCAAAAGACTCACTGGGGCAGAAATGAATTATTCAAAGCTAGAAAAGCTCGCCTACTGTTTATTGATTGCTTCTAGAAAATTGAGGCCGTATTTCCAAGCTCACCCTATCAAAGTTCTCACCGACCAGCCCCTAAAGCAAGTCCTATTTTGCCCTGAAACTTCGGGCCGTGTTCTGAAATGGAATATTGAGCTTAGCCAGTATGATATCACTTATCATCCCCGAAGAGCGATCAATGGACAAGCCTTAGCGGATTTCATCGTAGAGTATACAGATAAGGGTGATAAAGAGGAAGAAATTACAGTTGACATCCCGACCAAATGGAAGTTATATGCTGATGGCTCAAGAAATGATTACTGTTTCGGAGCTGGGGTTGTGCTTGAAACCCCCGAAGGGCGATCATTATGTTACGCATTAAGATTGGAGTTCCCTTCTACAAACAATGAAGCAGAATATGAAGCTCTAATTGCTGGATTAAAGATTGCAAAGGAATTAAACATCAAAGCATTACAAATCTTCAGTGATTCTCAGCTTATTGTGTGTCAGGTAAAGAAGGAATTTCAAGCTAAAGGAGGAAATCTGCCCGCTTATTTGTCGAAGGCTTCTGAACTTCTCAATGATTTCGATCATTATTCGATAAGCCACATACCTCGAGAGGAAAATATGAAAGCGGATTCTCTAGCAAAGTATTCGAGCTCCGGAGAAGCTCAATTATTGGGATTGGTTCCTGTGGAGGTTTTGTCAGCTCCAAGCACCGATGATATGGATATCGACTGGATCATGGCTGTATCTCAAGAACAAGAGTCATGGATGACCCCAATCAAAGAATATCTACTCAACGGCTCCCTACCAGAGAATTCTAAAGAACGCCAAAAGCTGTTAAGAAAAGCATCAAGATATATAATTCAAGATGGACGGTTATACAGGCGGGGCTTCTCAATGCCATTACTCCGATGTGTAACCAAGGAAGAAGCTAGGACAATCTTAGCAGAGGTACACGGAGGAGAATGTGGGGATCATTCAGGCGGTCAAACACTTGCCAAGAAAGTTCTTCGGTATGGGTATTTCTGGCCCGATATTAATCGTGATGCTGTTATCTACTCCAAAAAATGTGACAAATGCCAGAGATTTGCAAAAATCCCAAGAGCACCTTCAACTGAACTAACGCAGATGGTCAGTCCATGGCCGTTTGCCATTTTGGGGATAGATCTAATCGGACCTTTACCAATTGTCAAGTCGGGGATAAAATATGCTATTGTTGCTGTTGATTATTTCACTAAATGGGCTGAAGCTGAACCTTTGGCCACTATTACTTCTAAAAAGATGATAAATTTTGTAACGAAAAATATCATTTGCAGATATGGTGTGCCACAGAAGATAATCACAGACAACGGTACTCAATTTGAAAGGGAAGAGTTCCAGGACTTCTACAAGCAATTCAAAATCCGAAAAAGTTTCTCAGCAGTGGCTCATCCGCAGGCAAACGGGCAAGTGGAAGCAGTAAACAAAATTATCAAGTCAACCATCAAAAAGCAGCTTGAAAAAGAAAAAGGTGGGTGGGTTGATAAGCTACCACTAGCACTATGGGCGTACTGAACAACCCATAAAACTGCAACTGGGCACACTCCATTCTCATTGGCATATGGATTGGAAGCAATGATTCTAGTAGAGCTAGAAGTCCCTTCACACAGGAGAGTTCATTTCAACCAAGCTGAAAATGAAAAATTGCAACTCGAAGCACTTGACTTTCTTGATGAAAGAAGGGAAGAAGCCAGACTCAGAGTTGCGGCCCATCAGCAAAGAATTGCAAGGCACTTCAACTCTAAAGTCCGTCAACGAAGCTTTAAAATCGGAGACAGTCTTGAAAAGGATCATGACAACAGTCGGAGTATTTGGACCAAATTGGGAAGGGCCATATGTCATAGGCAATAAACTACTTAATGGCACATTCAAACTCACAACTGTTGAAGGAAATCCAATTCCAAGAGCCTGGAACAGCAACCACTTACGTCCTTATTTTACATGAAAAAACTTTGCTCAAGATTGTAAAATAGTGATGAATGTATCAGTTGTATTGAAAGACATTGTAAATCAGTGTAAATGAATGAAAGCTATAAAGTAGACGTAGGCCCAATTCTTGGCCGAACCACTATAAATCTTGTGTTCTTTATTATTTTATAATGCCTGTTTTATTTCGATATATAAATACTTTAAATGTATTGCTAAAACGTCGATTCAAAATTGCAGGACACTAAAACAAGGCTTACTCGTCACAAAGCCAAGCGACCCCTAAAAGTCACTTATTAAGCAAATTTCAAGCAACAAAAATTCCAGATTCGAATCCCATACACGAAGAACTTCACATAAAAAGTTGGCGGCTCCACTGTGTCAAGCGCTCGATAATTGGTTACGATCGTCTGTATAAAAAGACATCCGATCAAATAACTTGCGCTTGCCCTGTGAAGTCACTCAACAGTGAAGTCTACTTCTTCGGATAAAGAAATTTACTTACATATGGAAAGGAAAACGCGCTTGGAATCACTAATAAAGGATCGCTGATGAGCAGATGATGAGAAAACATGGGCCGGCAAACGTAGAAGCAGCCAAAAGGAGGTATGCCTCTCAATAAGAAGGCCAGTAGATCCACTAAAGGGACACCTTCCCAAGCAGAAGGAACAGTACCCTTGCTAACTGGTCGTGATGCATCCGATCAGACAGCTTGCGTCCGTCCCTTGGTTTTACTCGCCCCTAAGACGCAACCTTCCTGGCACATCAATCAATCAAAGCTCTTCTCCTGAAGCCAGTAAAGCCCTCTAACGAGGCATGCCAATAAATGGAAGTGCTATACTCAATCAAAAAAGATTGGTGGAACCACCGGAGGGGCACCTTCCCAAGCTGAAGGAACATGGCCCTTGTTAATTGATTGCGATCGTTTGTGCAAACGAACATCCGATCAAGTAACTTGCGTTCGCCCCGTGGATCCATCCAACCATGAGAAAGTAACTTCCAGGCAATCAAGAAGCCCTCCTCGGAAGCACAAGCCCTCTTCGGAGGCACAAGCCCTTTTCGGAGGCATATGCCCTCTTCGGAGGCAAAGCCCTCTCCCGAGGCACCACAAGCCCTCTTCGGAGGCACATGACCTCTTCGGAGGCAAAGCCCTCTCCCGAGGCACCACAAGCCCTCTTCGGAGGCACAAGCCCTCTTCGGAGGCACAAGCCCTCCCCAAAGGCACAAGCCCTCTTCGAAGGCACAACTCTTCGGAGGCATGTCCCAAAAGAGAATACTCAAACAAAAAAGTCTTCTCCAGAAGCACATTCCAACTCTCAAAGGAAAGTTAACTTATTCATTTTCAAAAGAACTTCCTAAAAGTTGAAATGCTACAAAAAACCTCTTCGAAGGCACATTTCACCGTGCTCGAAGTACCAAAAATAAGCCCTTTACCGGGGCACAAAATCAAAACCTTATTCAGAAGCTTACTTCACTGTGTGGGAAAATCCACTTTTTAACAAATAAAAGTGATCATCTCCGAAAGTTGAAGTGTCCTTCCAGAAAAGAGAAAGTAAAAATTTCTCCAAAAAACAAGATATACTCTATTAAAAGCGGAATGATTCTTCTCTCAAAAGTGGAATAGTTATTCTCTAATATAAGAGTATCATTCTTGTAAAAGCAAGAAATATTGCAATGCACTTGTGGTATGGGGGCAACATTATACAATTCAGTCACATTAATAGAAGAAATATGCAAAGCAACATACCACAAGTTCATTGCACTATCACGTAAAGAAGATGTGGAATAGATGCATTCTCAAACACAGACGAAAAGTTTGTACAAGTAAAAAGAATCATTTACTCTACACTTCAAATGAAAAACAGATATATTCTTACATACACAAGGATTTGTACAAGTAAAAGAGTTATTTTATTCAATACTATGAAATTTTTTTACACTGTGCAGATTACAAAAAGAAGCGGGGATCGGTACCCGCACAATATCCGGTCGGTACAAGCAAAAAGTAAGACAGAAAGCCCAGTTTATTACTCCTTCTTTCCACTTTTAGTACCCTTGCCCGGTATGAAGACCAGTTTCGGAATCCGGCGGGGACGGGATGGAGAAGGAGGAGTAGTTGGGTCTTCTTCAACATTTTCTTCATCAACCGAAGTGCTCTTCTTCTTCTTCTTCATGGCACGCTTCCCTTTCCTTTTCGAGGAAGACTCACTTCCAGGAGTATTAAGCAGTGTGGAAAGTTTCGTGTCGTCATCAAGGGACTGCTCCGGAGTCTTCTCGCCTCCTTCAAGTTCCACAGTCTTTTGCTCTTGCGAAACAACCGGATCGTCCAAGTCTTTGAGAGCTTCTATTTTCTCTTCTTGCGATCCTGGTTGAGAAGCTGGAAGAGGAGTAACTTGAGAAGAAGAAGGAGCGACGGCCGAAGAAGGAGAAGTTGGCGCAACTTTCGGTGCTTCTGCTACGGGAAAAAAGAAGTCAAAATCAGTATTCTCCGAAAAAAGAGAAGATATTGGATCACCAGGACTTAAGTAATAAGTGAGAAATTCATCAAGATCAATTGAATCGAATGAATAATCCACTTGAGCCAGATCTGAATCAACGTTACCTAGAGAAGCCGGTTTTGACAAATCAATTTCAAATTTCTCAGCCTCGATGTCTTCTTGGCTCTTTTCCTCAATCTGGGTAAGGGGAGACTCAGTGGTTGCAGGCTTAGCTTCAGCATCTTTTGCGGGAAGAGGAGAGTGAGAGCTAGAACCAACGATATCAACGTCGGTTGAAATCTAAGTGTGGACAGGGGCAGTTAAAGACGTTTTCTTTTCTAAGTGTTCTTCTGCCACTGTTCCAGCTCTAGCTTCAGCAAGCTGCTCTTTTCCTCTAGCAAGAGCGGTGCGAGCATCATCATCAAGGTAAATTGCTTCAAGCGCCGTCTCATTATAGCCGGCTCCCCCAAGCATATCAATAGCAGCCTCCCATACTTCGCCTAGAGTGATCTCATATTTTGGCCCCAAGAATGCTAGACTTCCGCACCCCAAGACGCTGTGAATGTAAAAATCGAATAGAGTGGAGTCGATGCTTGCTTTGGTAGCTTCGTGAGACTCTTCGGCCGCAACTTGTCCAGCAACCGCATCGTCACGCTCTTTTTCAACTTTAAGAAGCCTAGCTTTTAGCATCTCAATCTCTGCGTTCTGGGAGTGGAATTTTTCCCGCAGTTCAGCGTTTTCTGTGCGATATTTCTCAGTAATGTGCTGCTCAGCTGCAAGCTTCATTTTGGCATCCCTTTGCACAGCATGTGCGTCCCGCACTTGCTTCTGAAAGACTTCTTCTTTCTGAGTATGCGATGCAGAAGAAGAGGCGAGATCTTTCTTAAGTCGCTTGACTTCAGATGCAAGCTTTGCGTTGTCATCTGCAATGCTCGTCATCTCCGCATCGTGCTGCTTACACCATTTATCCCATTCAGCCTTATCATTCTCCAAAGTCAACATGTTTTCGAGATTCATATGGTTGACTCTCTAGAGTTCATCAACAAGCTTTTTCCATTGCGACATCCTCTCAATGTCAAGCCTAACTGCATCAAGATTTCCAAGCATGGCTTGCTTATCAATCGGGACCAAATCTAGGTCAAAGCGCACTCCTTTTAAGCACCAGTTCGGAAACTGGCTTTGAAGCGTTGGAGGACCATCTTTAACCTGATACTGGGGCCTGCTGATGATTGCTTGGATATCGGTTTTCTTTAAAGGAGGAGAGCCAGCCGGAATATCAGAAGAAATAGGAGCGTCAGTTTTTTCAGAAATTGCAGACGCATCCTTTTCACTAAGTTTAACCCGTTTGCTAGGGTCTTCAGGAGCATGGCTCTTTCCTTTGTCATCATGATATTTTCTTTTATGAGAGTCGTCGTCCCTCCTTCTCTGCTGTTCTTCATAAGCACGCCTCTCTTGAGCCTTCCTACTTGCCCGCTCCTCATCAATTTCTCTGCGAGTGGGGAGATAGCGTCCGTAATCGTAGGAATCGCGCCCTCCATAGTGCCTAAAGTTGTTGTAATATGAGCCGCTTCTTCCCATCGAAGAACCTGAAATTTTAAAGAAAAAGCAAGACTTAGAAATCTTCGGAGTAGAGAATTGGAGTGCATATAAGTACTTAACATCCTAAGTGTGTATGGCGTGTAAGCTACACGCATCAGATTACAAACCACTCTGTGGTGTGGGAGTGGCAACGGCTTGTGTAGAAGGCGTTGTGGTTTGTCGCAAGGAAGAAGTTGCCTCGACGACATGAGAGATTGCTTTTGATCCATCGTCTTTAAATAGTTCATGAGAGGTTATCATCAAGTCACTTAACCCCCCAAAAATGTCATCGCCATTATGCCCATCGGAATTTTTTCCTTCAGCCTCTACATTGGCCGCCTCTCCAGAATGGCGGGGAAATTCTTTTCCTTCTTCTTCTTCTTCAACAACCGGGGCAAGTGTAAGCTTGCTAGACGACCCCAAAACATCAGTAGAGGTAGAAAACTTCACCAGTGACGTCTCAGCAGTGGTTTCTTTCAGTGAAAGTTCTTTAGCAGGAACTGGGGCATTTGACGTTGTTGCTGGAAAATCAGGAATCTCATGAGGTTGGGTGGAACGAGAAGAATGTAGAAGCTCAAACTGGTGCAAAAATTCATCTTTCAACAAGAACTTGGCGTTTCTCTCTTCCATGGTCACAGCATTTAGAGTTTTGAAAATTGACTTGAGGCCAGGATTTCTAAGCGGAGGAGGAAGTACTGAACAAAGAAAAAGAATGAAGATAAGCATTTGATAATTCTGGTTTCAAAAAACTTGTAAGATGAACAGAGAAAGGCAATCTTACTCCCGATTCTCCAAACAGCGTAGAATCCCGGAGGGCATCGAATAAAGAAGAATTGGTTTAGAAAACCATGGGCACAATCAGGCAAATCCAAAATCAATTTCCGATTTCTGGCACCTCTTACAAGTATGATTGAAGGATGATCTTTATTCTTAGAAACTGTGCATAGATAGCAAATTTCGTCATAGCTCGGAAGACGGTCAAGCGTCCTCCTAAACAGAACACACAACCCCATCAGAACGGCATAACCATTGGGGTGTAACTGGAAAGACGAGATAGCTAATCGAAGGAAAAGTTCTCGGAGAAATTCATTGAAAGGCGGAATAGCTCCGTTTAAACACATGTGGCGATTCACTGCGAAGAAACCGAGAGGTGGCCTGTCAGCTGTATCACTTGCTCCAGGAAATATAGCGTCTGAATCGGCAATACCGAACTGGTTGCACAGTTGCCTAAAAATTTTGTGGCTTAGAGTTGTCGGAGTTCTCTCCGGAGGATCGATCAGTGGATTGGCAATTGGGAAAGCTTCTTCGACTGGTCCTGAATCTTCTGGTTGAGATGTCATTCTACACAATCAACTGGATATTCAAATATAAAGGTGCACGTTTCCTAAAAAGTGTGAAGTGTTGTGCAAAGATAAAATGGTAACAAGCAAGTATAACTGAAATCGAGATAGTTGACATTTGTCGATTACAAAGTTTCGAAGCTTGTCGTTTTAAGTTCAAATACAATGTTGTGTTAATGCAGACAAATCAGCTTAAGTTGATCATTTCAGCTTTGCTTTAATACTTCATTTAAAAAAAATTTGTCGTTTCACAACATTTCATTCAAAAAATTCATGTAAATTAATTGTTCTTTGTCGACTAATCTATCATGCGATGTGGGCAGTCAATGGCAGTATATTTGTCCCAGTTCTTTGCAAATGTTATATTTAACAGGTTGACAGCTTTAAAGGATGGTATAATCTGTGAGAAAGTACAATTAAGGTCAACAAAATGCAGCACAGTTCATATTCAAAAATTCAGTCAAATTCTGCTCAAAATTCCCCAAGTCCTAGGTCGTTCGGCGACCTATCATAGGTCGGGGCAATTTTAGGTCGTACTGTGTGAATCAAAACATTCAAAGCAATGCAGTCTGTTCAAGTCTTAGCTCGGCCGCGACTTAAAGACTATGTCGCGGGAAAGTTAGGTCGTGCAGTTTTTTAGGTCGTACGATTCTTAGGTCGTGCAGTTCTTAGTTCGTGCAAGCTTTAGGTCGCAAGAAATCCAAATACGACCAAATTGTTAGGTCGCTCAGATCCATTAAGTCGCTGACTTCCTATCCACGCAATAGCTTACCAAACCCAATAACCCGTTAACACCGATACAACGTAACCCATCATCCCATCCGTAAAAAACCATCGTCTTTTCATACCACCGAATCCTTTGAAAAATCGATTCACATATCTCCGATCCCTTTCACTGCTGTGCATTCGTGAATCGTAACAACAACAATAACCAATAAGGATCAAAAATCGATTGCAACACGACTCAAAGTGAAGCACGACGTACGAAAGTGGTTTGAGGTTCGGGTATTAGAACTCGTGATTCAATGGTAATCGTGGATGGACAAAGATCGATGAAACTTACGCAATCGGGTAGCAAAGATGAATTGTTGAATGATTAACTCGAGTTCGCCTTTGAAATCACGAATTTCTGATAATGGCAAGGCGGGAAATTGAAGCGATTAAGTGGGGAAGAAGCAGCGACCTAACATATTTATATGGATCTGAGGGAGGAAGGCGAGTAGGCGTACGAGTTAGCATGAGTTTTAGGTCGTTTACGACCTAGCGAAGTTAAGTCGAAGTACACGACCTATGGCATAGGCCTGTACTTCGAGGGGCAAATGTTAACTCGTATTATTTGTGCCGACCTAAAACCCTACGACCTAAGAAAGCTAGCGACCAAAGGGACTTAACGACCTAAGAGAGTCCCTGACCTAACGACCTAACAGAATGCCCGACCTAGCTATTGAAAGGACCATTTGACCTAACTCCTGAAGCGGCTCAGCGACCTACGACTTAAGAGGCTAATGAGCTAAGGAGTGCACGACCTAAAGCTTACCGACCTAAGAGCTTCACGACTTAGCAGACTACGAGCTACCGACCTAAAATTGTTTACGACCTATCTCCTGAAGCAGACTTAGCGACTTAGTTACAAAGGCAGACTCAACGACCTAAAGACTTCACAAGCTAAAAAAGAGAAGAAAGGCACGACCTATCTTAGGTCGCTCACTACCTATCTTAGGTTGTTTACGACTTAGCACTTCGGAAGACACCGAATGCAACTCCATCAATCCAGATTCCTAAGTCGAAGGAAGATCACAACCCATTTTAGGTCGCTCGCGACCTACGACCTAACTTAGGTCGTACGCGACCTAAGACTTGGGCAAAGCTTCCATCCAGAACTCAACCCCTATAAATAGACTACCACTTTTAACATGAAGGGGACTTTTGGCCATTCATTTTCTGAAGCGTCGTTACGCTGCCGAACTCTCAACTCATTCGGCAATTGAAGATCATCAAACACTCAAGGCACTACAACAAGCTTCGTGAGGAATTTCATTCATCCGACACAGATTTAGCAAGTTTCGTCATCGAAGTTTGAGCTAGTAGTCAAGATTGTTTTGTGATCGAATTGTACTGTATTTGACAAGTGTTTTGTATCATCTTGTAACCCGATTCAGTAATAAAGACTATAAAGTGGACGTAGGCTCAATTACCGGCCGAACCACTATAAATCTGCTATTCCTTTACCGTTTCCTGCTATTTTCAGCTTATATTCTGTTTCCGTACCAACGGGTGGTGCTTTCACATTGTTACTACTCATACCGGGTGTTAGCGTTCAATTTTTAAGCGTTAACAATTATAATAAACAACTTTTATTAAAAGTAAATTTCAACCCTAATTTATCACCGATCGCTTTATAGTCAAACCATAAAACTTAATTCACAAGGAGTTAGTTTCAATATTCCCATAATTACTATCTACCCAACCCATGTAGTGAAAAAGTAAAACTGCTCATGAACTTGTCGAGCACAACTAATCAAACAATAAATGATAATAACTGAATATTATCATTTCCTAACAAACAAACACATCATAATGACTATATAAATTTTTTGAAAATTATTCTTTATATATAAAATATAATCTTAGGTAAAATCATTTCATATACTAATTTTTAAAACAATACTATGTCGATTGGCCTATTCAAGTGTTTAGAAACCTATATCGATACTGTGGCATCCCACATACCGACTAGGATTCATAAATCACCCAACGGATAAATCAACACGATATAAAACATTTTTATTGCACTAACAAATACGTACTCTCATATATTTACACTAAAACTCAAACTAAGGTGTTACTTACATATTCTCTAATGAGTCTATCCCACCAAAGCCAAGGTGTTCACTCAACTTAATCGCTAATACCACGTGTTACGACCCGCCCTTTTGACCCTCAAAAGTCGATGCTAATACATCCACGGTATACATGCGCCGAGCATCCAAGTGCCGGAAAGACAGACTGTTGGGGTGAAAGAAAAGAAAAGGTAGAACAAAATATCACATTGTGACATGTAATATATAATAGATAGCTTATGTGTTCATTATAAATAAAAATAGCCACGGTCCTCTAAATATTCAAGAGAGGGTTATGAGTTAGAATGCTAAAAATGTTTTTTTTTCATTATTTTTTTGCATAAATGCTCAGCATGGACTTATTATAAGGAGTCTAAAAATAAAATGCACCTAAAAACACTTATTTTGCATGTTCATTTAGCAATTTCTTGTACAATAAAACAATTTAAACAATAATTTCATAAAGCTCGTTAGTAATTTCACTCATGCAAAGAATTCAACTCAAGGTACAGTTGAATAAAAAAAGAGCATAAGAAAACTAGACCAAAAACAAATTCATTATCAGCATCTACTGGTAAGACCAATTTCTAGCTAAACGAAAGCATGATTAGAGAAGTAGGTTTTGAGATACAATAAAATTGGAAAATCAAGAAACGTACCAAACTTTCTTTTCCTATCGATTGTCGAAATATAGCGCAAGTCGTATTCTACCTTTGTCTTCGTAAAATCGGCGGCAAATAAACAATGGAGGCGGATGTAGAATGACGAAGGCAGTGGTAGAATGGCAGAGGCAGTGGTTGAATGAGGCAATAACCCTCAAACAAAAGAGGAAATAAAATGAGAAGACAAAATGTTATGCATGAAAAATGGGACAAGCAATAACAAAAGTTAAAATTACAGTTCTATCCATTTTACTTTTAACTGTTTATGAACCTACCGGATTTAGCAACAGTAATAATCATGACAAACGTTCATAACGGAAATATCTGTTAGAAATTTGTAATGGTTATTATCGTTACAAATTAAAAGTGGGAAAGTGTTACAAAATAGACTATTTTGTGTAGTGATATTTAAACTTCAAACTTCATTTTAAATACTTATAAACACATTTGAAAAGACTTTTTAAAATATCTAAAATAGATAACAAATCAAAATAGCTTTTGAACCCTTTTTTCTGTATTTTAAACCACTTTAATAACTTTGCAAAAAGTTTTGAAAAAAAGTGAAGTTCAAAAACCATTTCAAAATACATTTATAAAACAAAGTGTTAAAGCACATAAAAGCAAGCATGGGATTTCAATGTTGCAATAAAACCAACAAGAAGTAAGTTAACTATAACTAAGCAACATTTACTTTTCATGTACGCAAACATTTACATAACGAATAATATATGTAAATAAAAATAAATCAAGTGAGGAATCATTTGGGATCCCTCTACAAAATTTTCATTCTTCGAAGTTCTTCCATAGCGACCAATTCACTACAAAGACACTTCGACTTCTATTCTCTTTGCTTTTGTCCCCTAAAACACAATGGTTATTTATGTCATCCTCTTTCAAGCGGGAATCAACAACAATAATGTATACACATCATAAATACATATAAACAACACTATAGACTAGCACTAAATTATTACAACGTTTTTTCAACTTTAAAACTTTTCCAAAGTGACATCTTTAAATCTCAACCAAAATCTCGCCACTTGCTACCACTTTCTTGCAATTATCGTACAACCACCACACAACATCACTATACCTTGCCTTGCCCTAGAAAATCCTTCCTCTCCTTCCCTAATGCTCATGCACTATCCCCCTCTACAAATGCTCATCCATGGGAAAAATTGGGATTTGTCACTCAAATTTGGATCTATGAGGAAGTAGAGTGTATTAAAAATATTATTCTAGGCTTGTATAAGAGTTTTGAGGAAGAAAAGAGTGGTTTTCATATGGTTTTGACTTAAGAAAGTTTACAGATTTAAGAAGGAAGAAGTTGAAAAAAGGGAGCAACATAAAAGAATGGAATGTAAAGTGAATTAAATGAGATAAGGAGGTCCGTATATGGAAATGGGAAAAGTGGTAAATGACCACAAATACCCTATACTAAATTACACAAATGCCCTTACTTTTTCCATACACCATTCTAACTTTCTAAAGTGCAAACTCATGTAGCAAACCCCCTTCACATGGCCATGTACTTCTAATATGATGGCATGTACTATTTAGTACCTTATTATTAAAAAAAGTCCAATTTTTACTTTAGTAAGTTTTAAGTTCATTTTGAAAGCACTTAAAGTTTCTTAACTTTAGTTAATCCATTATTTATACTTTTTACCACTTTGCTAATTGTATATATGTATGTTATAAAAGTGTGCATATGAGTGCAACAACGTTGCGACAACTTTCATTCGATAAAAATTCGAAAATCTGAAGAACGATTTTTGGTCAAATTTTCAGTTTTTCATTGAACTATTTATTTATGTAAACAAACTTTCAAAAAACAAGTTTATTATCATTATTTATTAATAAAAAAAGGTTATTTGACCATTAAAACCATTAAATATTTAAAATTTATAAATTATTCACATATCAAAGCGATAAAATTCTGGATCGTTACATATAAAAATTCTATCGAGCTTCAATGTAGAAACTCCGCTTTGATTATTGTTAAATCATGGCACAACGTCCATCGAATGACTATAGTTGGGTCGAGTGGAAGCATTGGAATTAGAACACTATCCAATATAGAGATCATCTTCTTGGTTATATGTGGTTAATATCATAGGGTTAATTTTGGTCAACCAAAAGTCAAATTTCTGGCCAGAGCATTTCGGCTAATAGTATTATTATTATGGAACCAAAGACTTTTGTGTTTGGCCTATAAAGTTGAATGTGGATGTTACTGGAATTTTGACCATTACCAAATTCTGTAAATCCTAACCTGATATAGTTTTAATGAAGAGAATTGGTGAATAATTGTTCCAATTTGTTAACGTTTAAATATGTAAAAATATATTTTACCAAAGCTATATAAGTGATATATTTGGCAAAAATATCACACCACTAGTTAAGGTGACATGTGACAATTGATATTCAAATTGGTCGATATTAATCGCCGATCAAATTTGCACCTAAAGAGTCAATACAACCGCAATGTTGAATCCTCCCTCTACCACTAGATTTAATTAAATTTTTATATGTTATAATTAATTAAATTGATTAATATTTATGAAATATTAATTATATTTTTTATTTGAATTTTATTGATTAGTATTAAAAATAGTGCATAAATAAAAGTTATGTACACACTTGTCAATATACGATATCGACGTACTTTTAACTTTGATTTAAATGTAAAATATCTGATCTACCTTGAAATGATTTAAGGCCAAATTGGAAGACTGGTTGGCCATGATGGCGAAGAATTAGCTTGGAATTTGATTTCTAATGATGTTCAAATGGCTAAAGAAAAGAAAGATATGTTTCTTTATTTGATCCCTATTTTCTATGTTATTTAAATATCTCATGCCATATTTTCTCATAATTTCTTTCTAGGGTTTATGCCTCACCTTTCTCATAATTTCTTTTTAGGTGATTACAAGGTACTATTTATAATTACAAATTCATATAATCATGTAATTTTATGATCTACTTTTGTTTAATTGCAATATATTTCAAATCTACTTTTTTCAATTCTAAATTATCAAATGTACATTGTGCTAATTTAATTTAGATCCATTTTACACCTTAATTTATTGTATATTATTTATATTGACATATATATTAATTTCTTCAACTCATTTGACTGTTTGTTTATGTGTTGTTCAGATCTAAATCATTAAAATGGATTTACCATTGCCTAGATTGTTTAATTTGGCTTGCTATTGTTTTGCAATTAATATTAAAAAGAAAATATTTTTGATTGTATTTTGATTAACTACATATGCACGCGTGCGTGCACACACACACATATACATATATAGCTTACATGGTTTTTCAAAAAGTTTTGATTAAAAATCATTTTGATTAACTTTCAACAATTTTGATTACAAACAATTTCTTAATAAAAACTATTTTGATTGAAAACATTTTAATTAAGTATATACACATATATTTCTTATTTTTTTCATTTTGGTTGACAGCAAATTGACAAAATTTTGATTTGAATATAATTATTATTTTTTGTTTACGTTAATGTAAAACTATTTAAATTTAAAATCGATTAGTGGTTTTTATGTAATATTATAAACCATTTTACTCCTTGTAAATTTCCATTCGACTTTGTTAAACTTTAAATTTATGTATATGTATGTGTGTGCACGCGCATTTTTGAAAATGGGTTCTTTTATTTAATAGCAAATGTCTAGAGATACATGCATATGTACAAATACAAAAAACAGACAATACACTTCACCTTACAAGCACATACCATTATCCTCCAAAAACTACGATAGACTAACCCATAAACAATGGGCCTAATAAACATAGACTACACACTATCAATATAGTACATTTCCTCCAAGTCCCACAGGATTCAGCAGCGTTCGTGACTGTATGAAGTCAGCCAGTGGTTGTGGCGCATCATTAAAAATAAAGTGAACTAGTATCTACATGGTAGCCAATCTAGTATATGTCACATGTCTTCATCCATGTCTTCAAAAGTAAAACTCAGCAGTTGTATCAACATATTCGAATCCCTCAAATGAATGTAGCGAATCAAGAAGTTAAGATGCACATGTATTATGCAGGTCTCCATAGTAGCCAATTTCCATTGTAGCTTCCTATGCACTTTCATTACATATGTATTGTATCAGGCTCACACACACACACACACACACACACACACATATATATAGTATATAGTTATCCTTTAAAACATATGTTGTTTTTGATATTAAGTCATGGTTTACAATTATTTATGTGTGAATTTGTGGTTATTTTTGTTTTAACTCAAAATTTAAAGAATGAAATTTTATACAAAATTATAAAATTTAATTTTAGACCTTTCCTTAGTTATATGTGTGCATATATATTAAATCAAAACTTTGGACAATAATGACATGTGTAATGGGACTAATGCTATACTCACAACATATGTCAAGCGTAAATTTAAGTATAAATGTCATTTGATATGTCAGTTAATCTAATTAAAGAGAGAGAAGCGAAAGGTTTCTCTCTCTACTTTTATAGCCTGATCTTCCCTTAATTAACTATACATGTTAAGAGAAGGAACCAAAAGGTTTCATTCTCTAAACTTTTACATGTTTAGGTACATATATACACACTGCTTATACGTTTCGCTTACACTTCAAACATATGAACGTATTTAATACATTCATTATAGTACATATGAATTAAAATTTAAACATATTTTTTGCCAAATTAAATACAATACGATTTTATTTAAACTTCATTAGATTAGATCTAATAAACTTTTAAACTTTATAGGCCTAATAGATTCAAAGTAAGAATTATTTTGAAATCTATTTATTTCACCCGCTTCCGACTGGCCCGGTTCCTTTATGGAGGCTATCGTAGCTATCTCTTCATTTATCGAATACATTAACTTTTAGTTGTCATGTTTATGAGCATATGGCTGTTATCACTATTGAATATATATCGACTATTGTAACGACCCGACTTCCATAGCCCAGAAAGTCGCATCGTTTTGAAGAAAGAAAGGGATAGAAAGAGAAAAGAAGAGAAGAGAAAAGAAACAACGTCAGAATCTCACACATCGGAACGAATAAATTATATTAATAACACAAACTATTACATAGTATACAACACTTATCAGAGTTTACACAACTATACAACACATACTAGACAGTTATAAACATCTGTCTAGACATTACAACTCAATACACTACAGAGATACAGACACAGCGGAACTACTATATCTACGAACGCCGAAGCCTCCTGCTCCATTGCTCCTCCAGAATATTCGTCAAAGCTAAACCTGAATCCCTTGGCTACTCGTAAAAATTTGAGTACCCAAGAGTTTATAAAACAGAAATAAACACTTGGGTCAGACAAGGGTCTGGTGTGAGTAACAGGTTAAACTTGCTTAACTTCAAAACCTTTAGAAAGAAAAGGTATCACGTAAGACTCCCCACAAATAAACATGGGTAAGTTTTTACCTTACGCTAACCAAAACATTTGATAGGAAATCTGATTTTATTATAATAGGGTCTAGGGTTTCAAGTAAAATATAGAAATAGCTGAAATGCTTACATCTCACATTCCAACATAGTTGGGCACAACTAATACGTACGGCACTTATTGGAGTTTGGATTCCATACAATGGCAGGGCTACTGGGGTACCGCCCGTCACAGTACGTGGCCTAGATCACCGTACCGAGGAGTACGCCCGCTCCCCTGCAACACAAAGCCGGAACCATCCCTTACTGGATAATCCCGAACAAGATAACCCCGTAGTTGGCGCGACCAACCACACACTAAGCCGAATAAAAAGAAAAGGGACCTCTAGACAGGGATCTATCTTGCTCTCAGTGGGTGCTACCCACGAAGCCTTGCTGCACCTCCCCTATTTTAGCCATTTCCGGTTGATGAGGCTTGAGGTTACGTTTACCTTTAATCAGAACATATCACTTAGAATGCTCATCGTCCGCCTGACGATGTGCTGAAAGCATTCAATCCATACAAGTTCGTTCCGGGTTCGAACGAAACCGAAGGCATTATCTCGTTACACTCGTTTTGGAATCACCCTCAGAGTTAACGACAATAACCCTTGCACTCTGAATCTTCATCTTCACTTGAGATTCACGACCTATCGTAAATTTGGATCGATGTGGTATTCGGGTCTCCAGACCTGGAATTCCGGTATACGGAAACCCGATTCCGGTCTCATCGAAATCCAAAACGTATCTTTTAAGGGCAAAGTTGTTTTAAGGTTAAAACAATTCAATTCTTATCTATACTACACACAGATAGATAATTTACAATAGATAATCCATATTATCATCCAAACAGATAATTCATATTATCATTTCAATCCAACCAAACATCTATATCATAGATCAGCACATCTCTTATCAGAGATATCAACAATGCAAAGCATTCAAAATCATTCATCCATTCTTAAGTAATGATTTATCATCTCTAATTAATTTAAAGTGAATTAAATTAATTACTTCATCCTATAAATCCTGCTTAATTAATTATTAATTAAACCAATTAATTAATCATTACTCTAAGTATCCATCTAAATTAATCATTCCTGATTAATTACCCTTTAATTACTTTAAGTAATTAATACTTAATTAATTTCACAAATTAATTATCTTAAACCATTCAGTAATTATTCTTTAATTACTTCATTAATTAATTAACCATATTTAATTACATTAATCCTTAATTAATTACAATTATTTAATTACTTTATCACTAATTATTTATTAATTAATCTTAATTAACCAATCCTTAATTACATCATTAATTAATTAATGATCCTTAATTATTCTTAATTAATTGTCTTATTTAAATTAATAATTAATTAGTCACATTTATTAATCACTTTTGATTAATCTCATTTAGTAATTAACTATCCTTAATTACTCTTCCATAAATTAATTACTCATTAATTAATTATCTTTTAATTAATCCCTTGATTAATTATACAAAAGTAATTAAATTCAAATTACTTCCATTATTTCATCTCCCTTAATTAATTACATCCAGTAATTACCTTTAATTACTTTCCTAAGTAATTACACTTCACTAATTACATTTAAGTAATTATACTTATCAAATCACTAAATGATTATCTTAAATTAATTTAATTAATTAATTTAAACTTACCAAATTTATTTAATTAATTACCTTAAGTAATTAATTTCTTTAATTACTTCCATTAAGTAATTACTTAACCAATTCATAAAAGATTATCATTCTAATTGATTATCAAAATTAATCCCATTAATTAATTATTTAATTATCCCTAATTAATGATCTCACATTAACTATTAACAATTCTTCATTTAAGTAATTTAAACTTAAATCAACCATTATTAATTAATTCTTAATTACCAATTAATTAATCTCTAATTACTAAATTAATTTCTTAATTAATCTTTAATCATTTGATTAATTTCTAATCATTTATTAAAATCTATACTTATCTAAATAAATGATTCTTAATCCCAAATTAATTAACCCTTAATTAATTTAACTTATAATCTTAATTATTTAATTAATTAACACTAAACCATTAATTAATCAAATTATTAAATTATTCTTTAATTATCTTATTAATTTAATGACTCATATATCATTAAACCTTAATTACTTCTAAATTAAAGTATTAACCTTTAACTACTTTAATTTATCATTTACAAAAGGCTTTGAAAACTTTTATTTTTAAATCTTCCTTTTAATTCATTTTAAATTTAAGATTTAAAACAAATTACACATTTAACTTTAACCAAGACTTAAATCAAATTTACAAAATCTTTTTAAATCCAATTGTTAAGAAACACTTAATATTTAAAGATTTTTAAACCACTTTATTTAAATTCAAACCCCTTTTAAAATTATACTTTAAACATATTAAAGTTGTCTAAACATTTTAAATTTAATAAAAACTTATTTATTTCAACTAGGATACAAATTTAAACTTGAATCCATATGAAAACTTGATTTAAACTTAGTTTAAATCCTGCCTTTAAATTTTAAAAGTCATTTTAAATTTTAAAAACACTGTCAGGTTTAAAACCTGAGACACTAAACCTACCCGAGACAAATATCAAAATACCCGAGTAAAAACCCAATTTCCCCGAGTATTCCTTCTAGTTTCCTTCCCCTTTTCTTTTAAACTTTGTTATGTTTTAAAATCTTTAAAAACAGTTATACTACACGAGTCCCCCTGAAAACAACTCGAGCCAGAACCTAACTATCACGAGCACGACTTCGAGTCAATCCCGTACCCATCTCTTCTTCCCCAACTTCAAATTTTCCAGATGTACGAAACGTACATGTGCACGTGCACAGGTGAGTCGATCGCCTCTGACCATCGATGCGAACGCCAGCATATCGTCTACGACCACCATTCACGATTCCGACCACCAGAACCTCGAACAAACACCTCAATCGAATTCGAGCATTACGATCACAATCTGGAACAGAACTTCGATCTCCAGTTTCAACTTGCCTCGTCGATCGAGACCATCTGAAACCTCACCATCACGATCAGTTTTCCATCAACGATCCTTGCTTCGATTCCAACCATCCCGGCCTTGACCGATTCACCATGGACTACGAAATTTCCCCGAGAACAACCTCAACAAAACTGTGCCTTAAACCCTAAATTACTCTCGTTCATCCTCCACAATGATTTAAAAAATCAACGAGCATTTTTGTGATGATCCCCAACCACTTAGCAAACTATTACTCAAATCACGAGATCTGAAAACCCACCGATCACCAGAATTTCGACAAAACCCATTTCACGTTCATCTTACTAATTCTCGAGATATACCCAATTAAAAATCGTGATTCTTCTTTCAAAAATCATTAATTTGTATAAGGAATCAGTTTATAAACTTGAATTGATAAATAAAAATACTTAAATTTCCAGTTATTTAAACATGCACTGTTCTTCCTTTAGTTTCTAGAGACATTCATATATATTTTAACTTAATTATAATTTAAATACCAATCTATGATTAAACCATCAATTATTTTTTAAAATTTTAAATCATAACAATGCCTAGGTCCAGAGATACAAAATTTAAACCAAAACTGAGTTTGAAAACTGGGAACAGAGTATCATAGATAACATACATGCACACCAACATATATATACAAACATGCACAGAGATATACTTAAAACTATACTCACATATAACTTATTTTCAGAGATATGAATACAACCAGATCTTATAGAATACTTAAGCTTTTTAGAAAGTGTTACTCACCAATTTGAAGAAGAGGAACAGAGCCTTATTTTGAAATTGCTTTTAAACTTTAGAACTTGAATTGCCTTTGCTAGAAAATTTGCATGCAGACTTGATTTATTGAGATGTTGCTCTAAATCAGGTTACTTGCTTTTGACTTGAAAAGAAAAACAGGCTTTTGCTTCCATGGTTTAAAAGAAATGCAGTCTTGTTTGAAAATGCTTCCAAAAACAAAATTGCAGGCTAGAATTCCAGAACTTAAAAGAATTTGCAGGCTAAACTTAATTTAGATTCTGGAAAATGGGTTACAGGCTCTTGATTTTGAAATGAATTACAGGTTTTGTTTTTGGTTTTGAGGAGTTGATTACATATTTGTTTTGAGAAATTGTTTTTGAGTATACTTCAGGCTGAAACTTCTTATCTTTTGAAAAGAACGGGAAAGAAAAAGAAAATGAGAAGTAGGCATAGGTTTATATAAGTTAATTTGTAGTTTATTAAAAATAAAAGAAAACAAAAATTTAAAAACTTGACATTTGGCACTTACATAGTATTATTAGTGTACACTTGTTTAAACAAGCCTTAATATGATAACACTTGTATTTTTAAGTAATTTGTATCTATTTAAATGTAAATAAAATGCCTTTCTTTATTAATTAAATACTTATGTATATATATATAAAGTATTTTAAAGAAAATAAAACCAATTATGTTTATAAGTAAAAGTTTATACATATACTTTAAAATCCAAATATTTTAAATATCTATCTTTGAATTTCAAAACTAATATACATTCAAATTCAAATTATATTTAAAATCCAATTTAAAGTCAAGTTATATACATACATATATAGCTACACATTTAATTTGAAATAACAATTCTATTAAAATCTATTTATTTCCATAAATAAAACAATACACTATTAATATTGTATTTCAAAACTTATCTATATATATATACTCTTAAATCTTATTTATTAAGCAATATTTAAAAAGAAATAAAATAGTCCTTATTATAAATTTTATTTTAAAACCATATAGTTATTTATTTAAATAACTTTGAAAAGCTAATATTAAATAAATCATAATTTCCACATTTATCAAAATATATTAGAAATTTAAAAACAATATTTTATTTATTTATTAACTTTCAAATCAAAGGCAATCTATATACAATATATACTCATATATATATTATAGATAGAAATCATTTTATTAACTTATAAAAGATAAAATTCACCAATTAAATATTTATTAGATTATTAACCAATTCAAATTTTTATTATCAAAGATTAACAAATCAATTTAATTATTTAAACAGATTATTAAATTGATATTGCTCATAAATTTCCGGGATATTACATTCCTTCCCCCTTAAAATAATTTCGTCCCCGAAATATAAAACAAAGGTAATTTAATAATCTCTTTAAATCACAAGCATATATTATCATCCATATGCTAACAATCATAGCAACCAATCATCCAACAAACAATTCTAATTATCCAAACAAAATTTTGAATACAATCTCCTCGAGTTTCCCCAAGTATAAATATACCGGGATACTCGCTCTACAAAATCCAAACAATCAACAATACTAAGCTATAGAGTTCTTACTCATCTAGATTTATAGAACTAAACAAGATATCAGACTACAGACGAGTCTGACTCAACAACCAAATCTTCCAGAACTGCTGGTTCCAAAACCAGAGATAGATCAAACACGTACTCCCTCAGAGATACGTAAAATACATTGAATTCCAGTTATCCAAACTGACAATTCAACCTTGTGTATCAAAGTACTTATCCAAATTAGATCACAGAAAAGATCCAAAATAACTCGGAGCTAACTTCCCAGACTTACCAAATCTTATAGCTCCCTTTAACCAGAGAAAAACTTCACAACAATGAAGTCGCCAACTTCGAATTCCAAATTCCTTCATCTCTTATCCACAAAATTCTTCAGACGATCCTGAGCTGTCTACATCCTTCCTGATCAGCTCAACCTTCGCTGATGCTTCTAGAAACAAACTAGACTAAGAATAACTCGACAAAATGATCCTCTCCAAATCTACCCATAATCCAAAACACAAATCTACTTACAACATCAGAAGACCGAACTAACTTCTCCTATCTGGAAAAGACAAACAGATGCACTCGCCAAACTACTTCCGCTGCACCATTCTGATCTGGAGTAGAATGAAAATGCTGATGAAGAACACAAGCACAAACTGGACAACACATCCCAGAAAATCTCAGATAACTCAAGAGAATACTCAATCTATCGCAAGTCACTTTTGCGATCAACCCAGCCTAACTGCAAAGAAAACTGTTCTCTCTTTACCAATCAGAACAGCTTATACTTATCTATCCTATCTATTGAAGAAATGGATCCACTCTGATGCTTCTGAACTCCACCTCCAGAAAAACTGCTAAGCCGGAAGAACTTCCTGCCAATGCACAGAATACTCCGAGCTGTACTGCTGCCACCGATGCCAAAGACTTCTCAATCCAAAGCTTCTCGAGAAACTCGATTCCCAAACAGAATCACCATGGCGAACTCAGCCACAACACCGAAACAGACACACTTCATTAACTTGTTCCAAAGAAAACATCTTCGGGAACATCCATAGTCACTGCGTCTCATCACACAGCTACTATTACCTGAGATACCATCACTCGCTTCTGTTCTCCGACAGATCCAACTCTACCCATCCAAACTTCAAAGATGAACTCCGAACCTTAACAGGTTTTCTTCAGAGATCGATGAAATCCTCACAATTGCAAAGTTCACTCGAGACGGTATTAGGTCTACAGTCTCGACAGATACACTTCCAACCTCAACACTCAGACTCCTAATCCTAGATGATAAATTATTATCATCTCAACCAATCATTACAAATACCATATACATTTAAAATGATACTTTTTTTATATATAGAAAATATATCTGGGTAAAATTATTTCATCTACCTTTTTAAAACAATATTGTGTCTGTTGGCCTGGTCCAAGTGTTTAGAGATCCCTATCAATAACGTTAGCTACTCGTATTGACCAGAATCCATATACCACTCAACCGATCAATTAACACAATATAAAACCATTTTATATAACTAACAAATACGCACTCTCGAATATATATACTCAGACTCAAACAGGTTGTTACAGATCCTGTCTCTAATGAACAATCCTTCCGAACCTAGGTATTCACTCAACCTAGTGTTTTGATATTCACTTAACCAAAAGCTTAGGCATTCGCTCAACCTATGCTCTGATACCAATTGTAACGACCCGACTTCCATAGCCCAGAAAGTCGCATCGTTTTGAAGAAAGAAAGGGATAGAAAGAGAAAAGAAGAGAAGAGAAAAGAAACAACGTCAGAATCTCACACAGCGGAACGAATAAATTATATTAATAACACAAACTATTACATAGTATACAACACTTATCAGAGTTTACACAACTATACAACACATACTAGACAGTTATAAACATCTGTCTAGACATTACAACTCAATACACTACAGAGATACAGACACAGCGGAACTACTATATCTACGAACGCCGAAGCCTCCTGCTCCATTGCTCCTCCAGAATATTCGTCAAAGCTAAACCTGAATCCCTTGGCTACTCGTAAAAATTTGAGTACCCAAGAGTTTATAAAACAGAAATAAACACTTGGGTCAGACATGGGTCTGGTGTGAGTAACAGGTTAAACTTGCTTAACTTCAAAACCTTTAGAAAGAAAAGGTATCACGTAAGACTCCCCACAAATAAACATGGGTAAGTTTTTACCTTACGCTAACCAAAACATTTGATAGGAAATCTGATTTTATTATAATAGGGTCTAGGGTTTTCAAGTAAAATATAGAAATAGCTGAAATGCTTACATCTCACATTCCAACATAGTTGGGCACAACTAATACGTACGGCACTTATTGGAGTTTGGATTCCATACAATGGCAGGGCTACTGGGGTACCGCCCGTCACAGTACGTGGCCTAGATCACCGTACCGAGGAGTACGCCCGCTCCCCTGCAACACAAAGCCGGAACCATCCCTTACTGGATAATCCTGAACAAGATAACCCCGTAGTTGGCGCGACCAACCACACACTAAGCCGAATAAAAAGAAAAGGGACCTCTAGACAGGGATCTATCTTGCTCTCAGTGGGTGCTACCCACGAAGCCTTGCTGCACCTCCCCTGTTTTAGCCATTTCCGGTTGATGAGGCTTGAGGTTACGTTTACCTTTAATCAGAACATATCACTTAGAATGCTCATCGTCCGCCTGACGATGTGCTGAAAGCATTCAATCCATACAAGTTCGTTCCGGGTTCGAACGAAACCGAAGGCATTATCTCGTTACACTCGTTTTGGAATCACCCTCAGAGTTAACGACAATAACCCTTGCACTCTGAATCTTCATCTTCACTTGAGATTCACGACCTATCGTAAATTTAGATCGATGTGGTATTCGGGTCTCCAGACCTGGAATTCCGGTATACGGAAACCCGATTCCGGTCTCATCGAAATCCAAAACGTATCTTTTAAGGGCCAAGTTGTTTTAAGGTTAAAACAATTCAATTCTTATCTATACTACACACAGATAGATAATTTACAATAGATAATCCATATTATCATCCAAACAGATAATTCATATTATCATTTCAATCCAACCAAACATCTATATCATAGATCAGCACATCTCTTATCAGAGATATCAACAATGCAAAGCATTCAAAATCATTCATCCATTCTTAAGTAATGATTTATCATCTCTAATTAATTTAAAGTGAATTAAATTAATTACTTCATCCTATAAATCCTGCTTAATTAATTATTAATTAAACCAATTAATTAATCATTACTCTAAGTATCCATCTAAATTAATCATTCCTGATTAATTACCCTTTAATTACTTTAAGTAATTAATACTTAATTAATTTCACAAATTAATTATCTTAAACCATTCAGTAATTAATCTTTAATTACTTCATTAATTAATTAACCATATTTAATTACATTAATCCTTAATTAATTACAATTATTTAATTACTTTATCACTAATTATTTATTAATTAATCTTAATTAACCAATCCTTAATTACATCATTAATTAATTAATGATCCTTAATTATTCTTAATTAATTATCTTATTTAAATTAATAATTAATTAGTCACATTTATTAATCACTTTTGATTAATCTCATTTAGTAATTAACTATCCTTAATTACTCTTCCATAAATTAATTACTCATTAATTAATTATCTTTTAATTAATCCCTTGATTAATTATACAAAAGTAATTAAATTCAAATTACTTCCATTATTTCATCTCCCTTAATTAATTACATCCAGTAATTACCTTTAATTACTTTCCTAAGTAATTACACTTCACTAATTACATTTAAGTAATTATACTTATCAAATCACTAAATGATTATCTTAAATTAATTTAATTAATTAATTTAAACTTACCAAATTTATTTAATTAATTACCTTAAGTAATTAATTTCTTTAATTACTTCCATTAAGTAATTACTTAACCAATTCATAAAAGATTATCATTCTAATTGATTATCAAAATTAATCCCATTAATTAATTATTTAATTATCCCTAATTAATGATCTCACATTAACTATTAACAATTCTTCATTTAAGTAATTTAAACTTAAATCAACCATTATTAATTAATTCTTAATTACCAATTAATTAATCTCTAATTACTAAATTAATTTCTTAATTAATCTTTAATCATTTGATTAATTTCTAATCATTTATTAAAATCTATACTTATCTAAATAAATGATTCTTAATCCCAAATTAATTAACCCTTAATTAATTTAACTTATAATCTTAATTATTTAATTAATTAACACTAAACCATTAATTAATCAAATTATTAAATTATTCTTTAATTATCTTATTAATTTAATGACTCATATATCATTAAACCTTAATTACTTCTAAATTAAAGTATTAACCTTTAACTACTTTAATTTATCATTTACAAAAGGCTTTGAAAACTTTTATTTTTAAATCTTCCTTTTAATTCATTTTAAATTTAAGATTTAAAACAAATTACACATTTAACTTTAACCAAGACTTAAATCAAATTTACAAAATCTTTTTAAATCCAATTGTTAAGAAACACTTAATATTTAAAGATTTTTAAACCACTTTATTTAAATTCAAACCCCTTTTAAAATTATACTTTAAACATATTAAAGTTGTCTAAACATTTTAAATTTAATAAAAACTTATTTATTTCAACTAGGATACAAATTTAAACTTGAATCCATATGAAAACTTGATTTAAACTTAGTTTAAATCCTGCCTTTAAATTTTAAAAGTCATTTTAAATTTTAAAAACACTGTCAGGTTTAAAACCTGAGACACTAAACCTACCCGAGACAAATATCAAAATACCCGAGTAAAAACCCAATTTCCCCGAGTATTCCTTCTAGTTTCCTTCCCCTTTTCTTTTAAACTTTGTTATGTTTTAAAATCTATAAAAACAGTTATACTACACGAGTCCCCCTGAAAACAACTCGAGCCAGAACCTAACTATCACGAGCACGACTTCGAGTCAATCCCGTACCCATCTCTTCTTCCCCAACTTCAAATTTTCCAGATGTACGAAACGTACATGTGCACGTGCACAGGCGAGTCGATCGCCTCTGACCATCGATGCGAACGCCAGCATATCGTCTACGACCACCATTCACGATTCCGACCACCAGAACCTCGAACAAACACCTCAATCGAATTCGAGCATTACGATCACAATCTGGAACAGAACTTCGATCTCCAGTTTCAACTTGCCTCGTCGATCGAGACCATCTGAAACCTCACCATCACGATCAGTTTTCCATCAACGATCCTTGCTTCGATTCCAACCATCCCGGCCTTGACCGATTCACCATGGACTACGAAATTTCCCCGAGAACAACCTCAACAAAACTGTGCCTTAAACCCTAAATTACTCTCGTTCATCCTCCACAATGATTTAAAAAATCAACGAGCATTTTTGTGATGATCCCCAACCACTTAGCAAACTATTACTCAAATCACGAGATCTGAAAACCCACCGATCACCAGAATTTCGACAAAACCCATTTCACGTTCATCTTACTAATTCTCGAGATATACCCAATTAAAAATCGTGATTCTTCTTTCAAAAATCATTAATTTGTATAAGGAATCAGTTTATAAACTTGAATTGATAAATAAAAATACTTAAATTTCCAGTTATTTAAACATGCACTGTTCTTCCTTTAGTTTCTAGAGACATTCATATATATTTTAACTTAATTATAATTTAAATACCAATCTATGATTAAACCATCAATTATTTTTTAAAATTTTAAATCATAACAATGCCTAGGTCCAGAGATACAAAATTTAAACCAAAACTGAGTTTGAAAACTGGGAACAGAGTATCATAGATAACATACATGCACACCAACATATATATACAAACATGCACAGAGATATACTTAAAACTATACTCACATATAACTTATTTTCAGAGATATGAATACAACCAGATCTTATAGAATACTTAAGCTTTTTAGAAAGTGTTACTCACCAATTTGAAGAAGAGGAACAGAGCCTTATTTTGAAATTGCTTTTAAACTTTAGAACTTGAATTGCCTTTGCTAGAAAATTTGCATGCAGACTTGATTTATTGAGATGTTGCTCTAAATCAGGTTACTTGCTTTTGACTTGAAAAGAAAAACAGGCTTTTGCTTCCATGGTTTTAAAGAAATGCAGTCTTGTTTGAAAATGCTTCCAAAAACAAAATTGCAGGCTAGAATTCCAGAACTTAAAAGAATTTGCAGGCTAAACTTAATTTAGATTCTGGAAAATGGGTTACAGGCTCTTGATTTTGAAATGAATTACAGGTTTTGTTTTTGGTTTTGAGGAGTTGATTACATATTTGTTTTGAGAAATTGTTTTTGAGTATACTTCAGGCTGAAACTTCTTATCTTTTGAAAAGAACGGGAAAGAAAAAGAAAATGAGAAGTAGGCATAGGTTTATATAAGTTAATTTGTAGTTTATTAAAAATAAAAGAAAACAAAATTTTAAAAACTTGACATTTGGCACTTACATAGTATTATTAGTGTACACTTGTTTAAACAAGCCTTAATATGATAACACTTGTATTTTTAAGTAATTTGTATCTATTTAAATGTAAATAAAATGCCTTTCTTTATTAATTAAATACTTATGTATATATATATAAAGTATTTTAAAGAAAATAAAACCAATTATGTTTATAAGTAAAAGTTTATACATATACTTTAAAATCCAAATATTTTAAATATCTATCTTTGAATTTCAAAACTAATATACATTCAAATTCAAATTATATTTAAAATCCAATTTAAAGTCAAGTTATATACATACATATATAACTACACATTTAATTTGAAATAAAAATTCTATTAAAATCTATTTATTTCCATAAATAAAACAATACACTATTAATATTGTATTTCAAAACTTATCTATATATATACTCTTAAATCTTATTTATTAAGCAATATTTAAAAAGAAATAAAATAGTCCTTATTATAAATTTTATTTTAAAACCATATAGTTATTTATTTAAATAACTTTGAAAAGCTAATATTAAATAAATCATAATTTCCACATTTATCAAAATATATTAGAAATTTAAGAACAATATTTTATTTATTTATTAACTTTCAAATCAAAGGCAATCTATATACAATATATACTCATATATATATTATAGATAGAAATCATTTTATTAACTTATAAAAGATAAAATTCACCAATTAAATATTTATTAGATTATTAACCAATTCAAATTTTTATTATCAAAGATTAACAAATCAATTTAATTATTTAAACAGATTATTAAATTGATATTGCTCATAAATTTCCGGGATATTACAACTATAGATATCGAGTCTACCAACATTTAGCCCTTAAGTCTTCCAACACATGACAATCACGTCTTAAAACATTTAGCCAGAAAATTTACCAAAATTTAGCTATAGAGTCTACCAACATTTAGCTATCAAATCTACAAACATTTAAATATTGATTTTACCAAAATTGAGCTATTGTTTACCAACATTTAGCTACTAATTCCACTAACATTTAATTAACGAGGTTATGACAATTACTTTTAAGGCTATCGAGATTATGGCTTTCGCTTTTAAGGAGGTCGAGGTTATGGCTTTTGCTTTTACGACTGTCGAGTTTATGGCTATTGCTTTTAAGGCTATCAATTTTATGGTTATCACATCAATTCGATAAGGTGGTATCATTTTTACAAGCTATCATGTCTATTGTTGCTTAATTTTCTTATAAGTAGTAAGCAAACCGATTAAGGCACGACCTAGGCTCAATCAAAGCCGACAAGACTATCCTTCGAATTAACTAATCAAAACCAGGACCAGACTCATGTTTGTTCCAAATCAGTCCATCCACTCAACAAGGAATTAAGCTAAAGATTAGCCATCTTGGCCCCCGGTAGCATTCATAGTCAATTCATTAAGAGAAGACAAGGATAACTATAGTGCTACTCGATCCATTCTAGCGTTGCTTAAAGACGGTCGTCTCACTTAATCTAACCCACTCTTAGCCCGACCCCAAGTAAGCTTGTCTATCTCAACATTACTTCAATTGTTGACCAACACTACTCCAGACTGCCACAAGCAACTAGCGTACTCAACAAGGCTAACTCAAGCATGACCCTTCCTCAGTTGGCTTCAGTACAATTGCCGTCGATCGGTCCCTTACAGGCCTCTCTATCACCCCACATCTAGCTTGGCACCATCTCTCTAGTTCGGTGCTCAAATACTTTCAATCACCATCATAACTTCAGTAGCCGACTAGCCAGCTCAGTAGGATTTGCCACAGGCACACAAAGTAAATGATAAGCTTTCTGTCCATTTATACATTGCTCTATTGCTAGGCGGCTATAGTGATGGCTACTCCTAGCAAGCCATCCGTATATCATTTGATTTAATGCAAAGCCTACACACAATACAAGAGACAAATGGTATACCTCTCAACCACACATCCCGATGAACCTATAAAGTTGTCTCCCATTAGCTAAAAAACAAGATTATCAGCTAGGTGCTCTTCCTACCTATTTTATAACAAATCTTACATCTAAACTACTACAAATACCTCGTATATTGCGACTTCAAAGGTGTTAGAAAATATATAAGAATTCCGAGTACTGTACACAATCAAAGCTCTTCACACGTCAATTTCTTAACAGTAGCTACCTCATTAGTCTTAAGTGCTTCATTGCCTTTTATTGCTCTCTTATAATTCCCTACAATTGTAAGAGAGAAATATAGTAAGATAACTTTATAGTAAGCGTAGACAATCTTGTCGAACCACTATATATTCGGTGTCATTTAATTCAGTTGCTTATATACTCCCTAATTTTCAATTCTAAGCCTATCGATTAGCAACTAACCATTGCTCTTCGCAATGCGGCAACAAATCTAACTAACATCTTGGCCCTAGAAGAAGGGCGTTGCCCTAAAGCTCTCACCTTTCTTCACTTTTCTACTCTACAAAAGTCTGATATAACTTTTTACCATGGACAATCTTCCACCAATTGAAAGTAACAACTCCAATGGGGATGAAACTAATGGAACACAGTTGCCAGTGCTGTCCGACTCAATTTTGGTATCAACGAAGAAATATGGTGTACTGTGTTACTACATCTATCAAACGTGGGTCAAGCAGCTCGTAAATTGGACGAGCATGAAACTATAAACTTTGTCACAACGGTTATCCCTATCGCTGACCTAGTCAACCTACCTACTCATAGACCCATGCTTCCTGGCACCAATGACCTCATGAACACTACTAAGGCCCAAGAAAAGCTAATTCACTAAACCCCGCTCATGGACGTTGATGCTCATCCTATAAGGTACGATACACATATTCCTAGCTAAATTAATACTACCATGAATATGGTTTCGCGTATAGAACCAAGAAATCATTGTTCCCCTTCAACAGAATGACCATTGGTTTTTGATCATCTACGAACTTCTTTTTTTGACCGCCTGAGTTGGATGTCCCTTCCATCGATAGAATTCAAATGTCTCTCCCGGCACACTCAAGATCTCATAGGGTTGTGGCCAGGAATAGATCGAGAGAAGAGAAGTGAGATGCATATTCTCAATCGCCCTTTGTTCATAAGGAAATATCTCCTGCTCCCCATCGTCACCATTCTTCTTCTCATTGCCAATCTCTTACTCAAGCTAGGCGCAGGTTGAGTCCTAGGTCCATGGTTGGCTTGAGCATCCCTCAATAGGTTATTGCCAGGCTTAGGGAAGAAATGGATATCCTCTATCGGCAACACAATTAAATGTAAGCTTGAAATGAAGGAGGCGATGCATTCTATGATGATGAGAACGGGGAAACATTCTTCAATGAAATTCCGAACATTTAAATCCATCGACGGTATGCCCTATCACATATTAACAAGTATGATAGGAGTGTTGAACCATTTGAACACATTACTATATTTAACTCAATTACCTATACCAGCCAGCTTTATGACTTGGTAAAGTGCTCTTTCCATCCACTCTTACTAGACCGACCACTAGTTGGTTCTACCGTCTACGCTCGGGCATCGTCCTTTTATGGGAAAAATTATGTGCAGATTTCAGTACTCATTTGTTCACATCCAAAACCCATGTCATGATGTGTAGTGAACCAGGGAACATCGGGAAGGATCCTTCAAAAAGCTTGCGGTCATACGTTAACCGCTTCAACGAAGAATCTACCTGGGCTAGGTTTATTGATGTGAATAGCTTTGTCATGGCATTATGTTTAGGGGTTGGATATAAGTCTACAATGTGGAGAGAGATCAAGAAGCAGCCGGATATGTCCTTGACCGAGTTTCTCAATGGGCGAATGGTGTGATGAGAATGGAAGATGCAAATCTTTCATAAAGTGATAATGAGTTAAAATGCCCAACGCAAGCCGGTCCTTGCAACAATGATAGTCGATGAGGCAACGGTCATCAAGTTGACCCTAGAAGTCGAACAGAGGTTGATCGTTAGTACAAGCCTAGATATAATAGTTACACTAATTTGAACAATAAAATATCCATGATATATGTAACAATCCCGGATTTTAATTAAATTTAAATTGATAATTAATTGAATTTTTGAATAAACTTTGTGAAATTTATTGATAAATTTATGCGAGTTTCCCTGAATTCAAATAGAATATATGTTAAATTGTTTAAATTTAAGAATTGTATATATATGTGAATGTATATAGTTATGCCTATATGAGTAGATTTGAAATTAAATTTTTTTATTGAATGTGAATTTAAATCTTAATAAATGATTGAAAATAAATTATAACAATACAAACACTAATATATATTCATGTATGAACACTTGCAAATTAAATAATAAAGAAATATATATATATATATATATATATGTATGTATGTATGTAAAAATGCAAGGTAATAAAAATATTTAAGTTAGAAATTGAAAAAAATGTATATAAGATAAACTATAAAATATAAAGCAAACACATAGATAAAAGATAACAACAAATTGAATTCATTTAGATTACAAGTATAAGTCAAAAAGAAAAGAAAGGAAAATATAATACAAACAAACATATAATAAGATAAGTCTGATAATATGAAACATGACAAAGCATAAGACAACAAATATATATACACTTACAAAAAGAAGAACATATTAAGTGTAGCATTTCATTCATATTATAAAGCAAAGAAACACAATATATACATGTGTTAGCTTGTATTAGAAGACACTAGTGTAAATTGGATAAGTATAATGGTACATGGCAATTAATGTTAGCCACCACAAACATTATCATCAGCCACAAACCAAAGAAATATCTGTCCTATATTGTACAAAACATATTATCACCCTGTACAAACTAAAATATCATCATCTCCTGTAAACTTCATTTCTCTTGAACAACAAATTCGTTTCAGTTGCCTCCATTAAAACTGAGAAAAACCAAAGTAATATCACTTTATAATCAAATAAACATCTCAAACTAAAACATCAAAACCTGAGAATTAAGAAAGCCTGGGATCTTCAGCTATCAAGTTCCAAACCAGATTTCAACTTCAACTTAAAAGACTACAACTTCAACTTTCAACTTGAAGACTTCTGGAATCTAAATGTTGAAGGTGAGTAATAACTAATAGTTTTAAACTTAAGTATATATCTTTAATTGCTCTGTATACATGCATATGCCAGTGTTTCTCTTCCTCTCTGTTACTTCACAGGGTATAGTACAACATCAAATCCAAATTCTTCTTTCCTAATCAATATTAGGCTTTGAATTTAAAATAAATTAGTTGTATTTAAGTATGGATGATAACTTAAAAATAGTTTCATGAGATAAAAATGTGTATAGGATGAAAAATCAAGTTTTTACAGTCAAAACTTTAAACTCTGAAAATTTCGAGTTTCCTAAAACATTGATTCCGATACATAACTCGAATCCTCGTAGAAAAATAGGATTTTTAAGCCATGTTTGATGATTTTTAAACAACTTGTTTGAGAGCAGTTTATTTTTGTTCGAAAAGTGAATTTTAATCAATTTCCGGTGATCAAACAAATTTTGGATGTTGAATTTTCATTTGAACCTAGCTTATCGAATAATGATATCAGGAAAATTGCTAAAAAAAAATTCGATTGCAAGAATTAATGGGACGAGACGAATTTACAGTTTGTGTTCGAATTTTGGACATGTTTGGAAACAGGGTGATTTCGTCACCATGGGTCGATCGAGTGCAACGAGTTTTTGGGAAATGGTAGCTTGGTCGTTGACGAGTCGATGGCCGGAATTGTAGGCTGGCTAGTGGTCGGAGCCTCGTGGAGGAAGTGTTGACAGGTTGGGGTGGTGATGTTTGGGTTGTTTCCTGGTTTATCTGTGAACTCGAATTCAAAATTTCGAGTTGAAGAAGAGCGATTTGATGATCAGGGTTGGGTGTGTAGTCGTTTTCTGATGCGTGGAGATCATCGGAGGTGGTTGAAGTTGACCGACGACCCTGTGAACGTGCACGATATGTCACAAGTATCAAGTAGCCTGGTAGAGGAATGATGGGTGGATGACCCGAAATAATCTTCGGGGAACTAGGATGATGGCTCGAGTATGAGTCCAGGGGATTTTGTGAACATACGGGTTAAATACTTAAACAAAAATTTAAGTTTGAAAATAAAAGTATATGGGTAGTTTTCTAGGAAAACTCGATGTAAGCATGCTTTTGTCTCGGGAAACATACAGGGAGGACTCGGGTTTGTTATAAAACCAATTTTCAAAGTTTTAAACTAATTCAAATTTAAACATGTTAAAATTTTCTTTTGAAAAAGTATTTTGTTTTAAAACATGGGATTAGTTTTGAAGTTTTAAAAAAATAAATTATTTTAAAAGTAATTAAGTTTAATTAATTTATTTTTGTGACATTATTTATTAATTAATTCTTAATTTAAATTAAATAAATAATGTAATTAATTAAAAAGAAATGTTGTTTTAATTAACCTTAATCTTTTGAATAATTTATGTGTTAATGATGATTAATTATGAATTTTATTAATTAAAGATTTTAATGATAATAAAGTGATTAGTTAAGATAGATGATTTATCTTTGAATTAATTAAGTAATTAAAAGTAATTAAAGGGTAATCAATCACTTAAAGATAATTGCTTAATGAAAGTAACTAAGGATAATTATTTAATGATTTAAGGTTGATAAATAAAGTGTTTAAAGAATAATTAACTAAGGGTAATTAATTAAATGGTAATCAATTAAGGGTTAATTAATTAAATTAATGTGATTAATTTTAACAATAAATCTAGATTGATTAATTTCATAATAATCATTTGTAGAATCGTTAAGTAATTAAAGAATTAATTCTTCAGTGTAACTAATTGAGTTACATTGGATTAGCTTAAGTTAATTAATTCAGAATAATCACTTGAAAAATTTGGAAATACAATTACTTAGAAAAGTAATTAATAGATAATTATTGGATGTAATAAATTGAATGATAATTTGAAATTTGAGTATAATTATTTGTTAGTAATCAAAGGATTAATTAATGAATGTGATTAATTAAGATGTATTAAATAATTAAAAGTTAATTGATTCATTAATTAAGGATGATTAGTTAATAATTAAAGGTTGACTAATAAATGATGAAAGGGAAATTTATTCTAGATAATTTGTAATTAACTCATGATAATTAACCCGGATTAATGATTATTCATAAATAATACATCTGATTTAAATTAATCAATTGATTAGTAAATTTTACTTGTGAATGTTTGGACCTGACTGAATGATTGAATTGTTTGATATCTCTGATTTGTAATGTTGTGTGATATATTCTGATTTGTGTGTGATCTGTACTGTAGTTCATTTATCTGTAATTTATATGTCTGTGATCTGTGAATAAAAGATAAGCGTTATAGTTATACCGCTTATCAACTATATTTCTGTATTTTAATCTGTGAAGATGTGATGATTTGTAATGTTGCACTACTATGTAAAACCCCTGGACTACACCATACACATACAAATATGGATTTCACGAGGAAATCGGTTAAGTCACAGATGATTTAAATTTAATGTTTTTGAAATTGAAATTTTAATTTCAATTGATTTTGAAATTGGAAATTGGGGTTTAATATGAAAAGCTTTTGAAAGGAGTTTTAAAGATATTTTTTTAGTATCTTGAAATTTAAATAATTCAATTCGAATTTGAATTCAAGAATAAGGAATTGAATTCTATGTTGAAAATTATGGTTTAAGAGTGTTATACAAGTATAGATGTGTTTATATGGGCTTAAACCATTTTAAAAGTATGGTTTTGAGAATTTGAATTTAACCCAAAGACTTTAACTCGTATATATGAATCAGATTTCCGAAATGAAAACTATTTGTTTTCAAATAATAGAAGCTTTCATATAAGAAATGAAATTCCAATTTGTGTCAAAAGAATTTCAAATCGAAATGGAATTGTTTTGAAAGCTATCAATTAAATCTTTGTTTTAAAGATTGGATGAGTTAATCCAAATTGAAATGGAAATTGATTTGGAAAATCTATGAATGGATCTTTGTGAAACTGGGTGAACTTTGTGCATTGAATCTTTTTGTGTAAAAGATTAAAATGGTAATGTGTTTAAACATTTTGAAAGAGAAGTTTTGGGTAATAAGTTATGACTTAATTGAAATCCCAATATCCATATGTTTTTAAATATTACGCTCATTATTCGATTTAGCCGGGGAAGGACTTTGTGTCATATAACCCATTCCGAATAATGATACGTCGTATATGGATTGCATTTGGAGACCGGTGGTGAAGACCGGATATTTTCGAAAACGAAAGGACAAATCGTCGAATGTCTCTGCATCGATTGGTCCCCGTTATAGAGACTCCATATGTGGTGGGAAGTCTACACGTGATTAGGGATTATCCGAATTGCAAGGGCTTCTTAGGAAGTGCCTTCGGTTCTGTTCGAACCCGGAATAGACTTGTATGTCTCACATTACACTTTGAGATATAAAGCTGATTTCTTTCAAATACATTTCTGTTTGGTGGCGGAGATTTATTCTCTTAGCTTAACACCCTTCTCTGAGACGTACGAGCTCAGAGGTTATGTAGTTGAAGGTTATCAATGATATACTCCCAATTTGGTAGTGTGGCATGCTAAGTGTTGTTGTGTATTGCTGATCATTTGTTGATCATTTGTGATCAAAGCATGGCTTTGTGAAAAAGCATAGCTTTGTGGACGAGACCGCATCAGGACCTCACACCCCGGAAATGGTCGAAACAGGAAGATGCGGCAAGGTTATGAGGGTCGCTCCCTTTAGGTTATGTCATTTCCTTTTGGAAAAAGGTGATATTATGGTATGGAGCCCAGATATTTACCTGTGTGGTTGCTCCAATCTCATTTACTGTGTGATTGTTGCTGTGTGATCGAGGCCTCGGATAAAGGTCCCAAAGGACCAAGGGGGTGGCATACTCGAGTAGTAGTTACCTAGTTACAGAGGTAACCCGGCCTTGTGTTGGCAGAGATCCGGGTAGGTTCTCAGGACGTCCCTCTAGAGGCGTTTCCATGTGGCATAGGAAGTTCCTTAGCTTGACTATTTGTTGGAAAATCCAAAGAAACAATACGAGCCTTGTACGGTTTTAGTTGTAGAACCTGCTATTTAACATAGTAGCTATAGTAGGCATAATATAATGGTACCTATGCTGACTAAGATTAATATTGTATTTCAAAATGTTTTCCACTATGCACTAGTAATAATATCAAAAGAGTTTTCTTTGCGTAGTAAGCATGTTTGACTATCATAAGGAGAAATCTCCTCCAATTTTGCATTTGCATTGTGTGTGTGGCGGGAGGCCTTATGGTAGTTCCATTTTCCAAAAAGCATACGGATTTCAATGTTTAAAAATTATTTTGTGGTTTGTTTTAAAGATAAACTGTTTTTGTTACTCATACCAGTACCATGACTGACTCGGAGTTTATTGTTCCTTTCCTAAACTATGGGTGCCCATAATTTTCCACACGGGGAGTCTAGAGTTGGGTTTTTCAGATAGTTAGGTTTAGTAGATTATCGGGAGCTAGTTCAGTGTTCGGAGTTCACTGACGATCGACCTTGCTTCTCTTGGTGTAACGTGATGGCGGTTCGAGCTGATGTTGGAGTTGTTGGACTCATTCTCTTTTGATGATCATTTGGAGTTATCACTTCTGTTTTCCGCTGTATCATTATTTATCTCTGATATGCTTGTACCATATTGATATCATTATTGTATATCATTCTGGATATTGTATTCATTGGAGTTGTATATGATATCATTGACTTCTTTATTTCGCTGTATTGTTATACTTACCGTGTTATAAGCTCCGGGGAGCCAGATTCGGCGTTTGAATCTACGGCATTCGAGTACAAGTGAAGTACGAGTGCCGATTTTCGAAGGCTGAGTTCAGGAACCTTACAATATATCTCATCATCTGGGATCGAGTGCCCTTTCATAAACCCTACACCACCAAAAATGGAAGGAACCTCACGAACATCAAATATTATGAGTTCCACCAATCAACGACCACTGTACAATAGAGTGTCGGGTGCTTAAAGATGAGATTAAGAGACTTGTTTAGGAAGGGACACACTTGGAGTTTAATCGACATCAAGTAGAGCAAGGGGCAAGCCATCGTAACCTGCTACCTCAGCTCTAGTAAACCAACAACAAAAATCCCTAAGCTATCACTAAGTCTTGACCGTATGCGGAATTCCACATATAACCATCACAATCGGGGGGCTTAGTCTTAGTATCAATGAGAAGAGGGCATAGCTGGTAAGATCTATTCACTAGACTCTTGAGTGCCCAAAGCACCCCTACTAGAATCAGAACAGCCAATCAAATTTGCTGCCGAGGACAAGGAAGCGGTTTCCTACCCTTTTCACGATCCAATGGTCATCACTCTGGTAATGGCCAACTCCGTTGTGCACGTGGCCTTCGTGGATTGTGAAACTTAGCAATTATCTTGTTCGAGGATGTAAGGAGGTTCTTAAGCTTCCTAACTTCAACCTCACCCCACGGCCTTTGCCAATTTATGGCTTTGGGGATGATAGAGTTAGGGGCATCTCTTAGGGCTAGTTATGTTGTTTACTGCATATTTCTAACATTGTGACCAATCTTGTTCAAAATAAAAGTTGTTTTCCTTTCTATTATATACTTGTTATACAGTGATATAAAAAATTATGTAATTAATTTAAAGTATAAATATGGAAAATCGTTAAATGATATATTATGCGATAGTAAATAAAAAGTGTTGTAATCATAATATTTTATCATATTGAAAATAACAAATTATTTTAAATATTCCAAGTCAAGATGTTCCAAGAAAGGATATCGATTCATTCATTGAGACTAGAATACATAACTGTTACCCATAAAATATTCTCAAGGATGAAAGTATGAAAGAAGGAGCAAGAGAATTGATGGAGGTCAAAATACATTAGGGTGGTTTATATCAACATTAGATAAAGCTTACGATAAGAAGATGATGGTGCCAGCAGCACCTTTCTAAGAGGTCAAAAGGGTGTTTCAACAGGGTTTTTATAAGCAATGAGCTTTCGACTAGGTCGAAAACTACCTTCCGAAGGCAACCAATAACATACTTCCTACACATGTGCCAAACCATTTGAGACGATTGGTTTTGTCTGCGTCTAAATTCATTAGAAGAGCGTTTGGCAAAAGTAACACTTTTGAAAGCATATGTTAGCCTTTCGAATTGGTTAGCATTACCCTCACCTATAAAGGAAAGACTATACATCTGATAACACCAAATGATGAGGTTCCATACAAGCCCATGAAGATGTTTTCGAATAATTTCTTTTACATCAATGGTTTCTATAGTGTTTCAACTCATTTGAAACCCAAAGTACATGATTTGATAGCAATGAAGGCTAACACACATGCCAACTCGCATGGCACATGAACAGCTAATTGGAAAGCATCTCTATACACCTTTCGAAGAAGTCGAAAGCCATCAAGCAATACCTTTCAACGAGGGTAAGAGAAATCAAGCAATGCACCTTCCGATGGAGTTGAAAGGATTAAAGAAAAATAGGAAGAAAGCCCAATCTTTAGCGACAGCAAAAGGGTGGCCATATAGTCCGTTCGACCAAGTCGAAAGCCGTGATCAAAGGGATTCAAACGAAAGCAGGCAAGCAGACCCTTCGGCCGTGTTGAGAGTATTGGATCAAAAGGTGCCAACCCGCACCTATAAATAAGAACCTAGGGGTTTAGTTTAGGGGATTCAATTTTTCATTCACTTCTACCTTATACTTTCTGAAGCTTGTAAACCCTAATTTCGAAATCGAATTGAGGATTTGGTCAACTTATATGTCGAAGTCCAATAAAAAGAGAGATTATGATAATTTTGATTATGCTCCAACTATGAAATTCTTATTTCACATGATTATTATCATTTGACACCTTGATCTAGTTGAATGGTTACCTTTCGATTGAGTCAAAACCCAAAGTATACATATTTCCCTTGAGTTTTGGCTTTGATTCACAAGTCAATAAGAGCTCACTCCTTTTGACGAAGTCGGAACCCCTCATTTTTCCAGACATAACCTAAGCCCTCAAAGAGATCGGCTTTCGAAAGGGTGGAAACCTTTCCACTTAAACCTTATCCCTAGGCACCTTGACCACTTCAAATGGTGATTCCGATAGAGTCATTAATCACGTAATTTGGATGGAATTTCCCACAAAGATGTCAGCCTTTCGACTAAGTCGAAAGGTGTTACTGAAGTGTTTTTAGCAACCTTTACTTAATAAAGAATCTTAGCTCTCTTCACCTATATCGAAAAGAGATTTCGAGGAGATCATTTATTCTTTGAACTTCACTCTAAGGTGTTGATAAGTTTTCTTGTTACCATTTTTGGCGCTAGAGGGAGGACTCGAACCTCCGATCCCCAATCACTTTCATCACAAATTAAATTGCACGATTTTTTATATTCAGAAACAGAAAATGGTATGGGCAAGGAATAACGATGCCAATCTAAATGAAGAAGCTGCTTCACAATCAACTTTTGAAGATAACATAGTCCCAAACTTTGACTTAGAGAATATGGAAATTAGGCAATCTTCAACCTTAATGGGATTGAAATCAATGAGATCAACTAGAATCTACAACAAAAAATGATTGTAATGCAAGGATTTCTTGGAGGAGCACCATCTCAAGAACCATTAAGAATTATGGAAGGAAAAGATGAAGCGCAATAACTAGATGGAGTAAAAGATGAAGAGTTAATCCAAGAAAGTCAAGTTAATGTGTTCCTCAAGTAATCAAATAGTCAAGTTCAAAGAAATAGTAAAAGCTGCCAGAAAAACGAAGCCGGCTAAGAAGACATCTTACGCCAAATGATAATGGATATACTTAAGGAAAGAGGAATTCTTGACCTAGAGAAATGTGTTATCTTACAAAAGACCCCTTTTTTAGAAGAAATAATGGCAATTAGTCTCCCTCCTGACATTCAAATTCCCTCGCTAAAATATGATAGGACAACTGATCCAGATGATTCCCTTGTAACTTTTGAAAGCTGGATGAACTTATACAATGCTTCTGGGCCGATTCACTACAAACATATCCCGGTTACTTTTCAAGGAGCAGCTATCATATGGTATAAGAATTGCCAAGTAAAAACCATCCGATCTTGAGAACAATCTTCTTATGACTTTGTGACACAATTTTATACATTTAAAAGTTCAACATGGATTTTAGCTTGCTAGCTAGTATCAGACAAAATCTAGGCGAACTACTTGGCGAGTACTTGAACAGATTCATTATAGAAGCATTATGGGTAGAAAGTACAATTGATAGCGAAAAGCTCATGGCAATTCGATCTGGTTTGATCGAACAAACTCCTTTATGGAAAGATCTTCATATCCATGGATATAAGGATTTACGACACTTCTATCTCCAAGCCAAAAAGTTTGTCCTATTGGAAGAGATGCATCATGCCGTAGAGAAATGTCAACAAAAACAGAAGGAAGAAAAGTTTAACTTCAGTCATCCAAGCAAAAAGCCTAGATGGAAGGAGAACAAAATAGGCAGTTGGACGGTGACATCAAAATACAGACTAATGGAATTAAACAAACCTCTTTCCCATATATTTTCCATGACAAAAGATGATAAGAATTTATCCATTTCATATAAGCCAAGAACCCAGCAGAACCCAAAAAAGGAAGGAATTACTTTGGTAATCATAAAGTGAATGGACATGAAAGTGACAATTGTTGTGCTTTGGCAAAAATAGTATGGAATCTAATCAAGTTGGTATTCTTAAAAGAATTTGCCAACAAAGATTAGAAGGTTTCCTACCTTGAAGGGAGCTGCTCAATCACTTGAAATCTTAAAAGAGAATTAGGCATACAACTTCATCTTCAGACTTTGATAAGGCTATTAAGCTTTACAACATCTTTCTATTATAAATTTTCTTTTCTTATAACTTCTTTAATTCAAATTGTAGTTTGAATAGGTTATATTTTAATACAGAATTCGAGTGTCATTACAGGTAAAAACAAAACCATTCCATGGCATTCAACATACTCATGACGCACAACAGACTCTTAGCTGCTTAAGAAAACACTACTCAAATTCTGTGAGCGGGACAACTCATCCCCATCTTGAAGTTTGAATCAATATGGTGAAAAGAAGTAATCCCATGAAACTTTGTATTATAATAAAGCTTCAACCATATACTCAACAAGGGTAAATACCTAAAGCTCTCCCAAGAATGGGGATTCTTAGAAAAGAGCATGTCCCTATTCATGAAAGTCCATTAGTCTATGTATCATGGATCTTCAGACTCATGAACAAGACATTTTTTTTGAGAAAAACCCGAGGAAGCATAACCATATATTCTATACACATTGATGTTGCTTTCATATGGTTTGTAACGACCCGTATTTTTACGGATCGAAACATCGTAAAACAGTTATCATTTGGTCGCATTGTTGATAGGTCATCCATAGTCTAAGTCTTAGGTCGTGTAGAAGATAGGTCGTATAGTGGTTAGGTCGTAGTAGACGACCTAAGGAAGTGGAGCAACCTATAGGAAGTTGGCGACCTAAGAAGTGAAGCGACTTATAGGATATGGTGACTTAAAGGAAGTGGCGACCTTAGTGTTAGCGGCATAGGAAACTTTGCGAGTTAATGAGCTAGGAGTAGTAGTTAGGTCGTAAGCGACCTATGGGATGCTATGGTAGTTAGGTTGTAAGCAACCTAAGATAGTTAGGTCGTCCTGACGACTTAAGTGTTAGGTCGTCCTAACCACTTAAGTGTTAGTTCGTAACCCAGCTAGGTCGCGTGAGTAGTTAGGTCGCGTGAGTTATTAAGTCGTGGCATTTTAAGTCGCGACTCATGGTAAGTCGTTTGGTCGAAGACGACTTATGATAGGTCGCGTAGGGGTTGATCTGGGTTAGGTCGCTAGGCTGTATCATCTTTTAGGTCGTAGGTCGCGGATGCGCATGGGTCGTTGGATCTGGTAGGTCGCATGGATGCGCATTCGTTAGGTCATGGAAGCGCATGTGTTGGTAGGTCGTAGGATTTAGGTCGTGGGGTTCTTAGGTCGTGAACGACCTAATTCCGAGTGAACGACCTAAGGGGAAATCAGCCTATAAATAGGAGGGTTTTTCTTCATTTTTGTGATCCGGATTTCGAAGCGACGAAGTGCTGCCATTTTGAGAGCTCGACTTCTACACTTCTTCACTTCTTTTCTCCACTCTAATCTAGTGATTCCTTTCATCCATATTGAAGATCAAATCAAAGATCCAAGAGCTTAGATTGAAGATCTTCATCCGTCGAAGAGTGATTTCATCGTTTGAAGCGGATTTGTGATAGATCGAGTTAGATCCTTCGCTGTCCAGATCTGAAGTGTGTTGCTTTTGGGTTGTTTAGGTGATTCGGTGAGTGGTAATTATCTCTCACACGGATCCAAAGGAGTATATCGGATTGTTGGCTTGATTTGGTGTTAAAGTAGTGATTTCCATGCATTTTCTTAATCCTAAGTATAAATCCATATAGATCCATTGTTCATGATGATTTGACAACCATTTTATTACATGATAACCTATGCAAGTTCATTCATCAAGATTATAGAGATATTGCTCATGTTTTCATGCTTGTTAGACTTCCAACTCTTTATTTACGAAATTGCCATTATTGTTAATATTGTTCATTAGATCATATTTGAATGCTTGATTACTTGGATTAATGTTTGACTTGATTGATTGCTATGAATTAGATGATTGATAATTTGATTTAGACAAGATGGTCGAAGATGATTCAAAAGCTTAAGGGAAAAGCTCTTGAATTGGAAAAGCTGCTCGTGGCATATGTAGCGGATGAGGAAGCTCATATGGAAAGATTTGATGATGGTGTTGAGATGAGGCTTTGCTATGATGATGATGAGGCGAAGCATGATATGAGATAGCCTTGGTCTAATCCAGACGGGATCATTCCAAGCATGTTGATAACTCGGTGAAATGGTTCGAGTTAGAGGATAATGGTTTGCTCGAGAGGCGCTTGAGCTAGTATGGAAATAGTCGTCGAGGAGGATGACTAGGAGGCTGAGAGATCTCATCGTTGTTGAAGGTTCTAGCATGCTCAAAGAAAGAGTACGTTGGGCAGATTCGATAGTCCCTGAAGGCTACTGATTGGTAGTCGAGTACTCTGGGTAGATTCGATAGTCCTAGGCACGGGTCACGATGATGTGTGGAGTTATGTCTAGAACCGGGGTTTCCATTAGCCCTTGACGGACGGATGAAAGAATGAGCCGGTCATTCAATTAATGATGATATCGAACCAATGATAACAGTGATAGCCAGAGTCATGGATGTTTGGTTGTATCGTCATTCGGTCTCAAGAGTAGTATTTTCTGAGTGCTTATCTGATCTTGGTTTAGGCCTTGGAGGTTTGTACTTGGAAAGCATCGCCCTTGAATCGAATGATTATTGCTTTACTTTAAATTGTATGCTCTGCTATGTTTGCTTCTGCTTAGTGTGTGTCTGGGGGCTATCACTGTAGAAAGAGGTGGAGTGGGAGGGTTGTATTCCTATTCCTTTTCCTTTATGCTCTTTTGGTATGTTGTTAGTTAATTTACCGCTCACTAAGACTGTTGTCTGACTCAAGGCTTTATGTTTTAACTCTTATTGCCTTGGGCTGTTCGTCCATTTTGGGACGGGTAGACTAGGTGCAGGTGACAGGTGCTGTTCTAGCTTTCCACGGTGTTGATGACGAAGACGAGCTGGAGTATTGTATATTGTTTTCTTACTATATGTACTGGATGTTCCGCTGCTTGTATATTCTCTGAGTGATATGTAGTGAGGCTTGATGTATTGACTATTCAGATGTTTTGTATTTAACTATTATGAAGTTTTATTGATGAAATTCTAATCTGTGAAACTTCACTATATATATATTCTATTGTATTTTGTCCATGCGCTGTGAGTAATACGATAGATTCTGTTGTTATATTTTACCCTGATGATCGTCCATGGCTGCCTGGCACACTTTACAGTGCACTATCTCTAGGTTCAGCGTCGGGGTCGTGGGCGGTCGTCACATTTGGTATCAGAGCTTTGGTTAATCGATTTTACCCAACGCTCGCTGACGTAACTACGTATGAGAGACGTAATTGTATTTTGAAGGATGATTACTATATATAATATAGTAGCATAGTAGAGTTTGAGTCCTTTATGTAGTTGTTTCTCGAAGGTGTGCTAATCATTCTTTTTATAGATATTGAGAATGAGTCGAAGAGGGAGACCAGCTGCTAGGGAAGGCCGTGCTACTGAAGGGGCTGCTGATTATGCTGCTATGTTTGAAGCTATGATGACTTCGATCATGAGAAGGATGCCAGCTCTGGGGCCATCGATGGATGTTGGAGTTCATGTTCAAACTCCAAAACCGGTGGATTTTTCTAAGCTGTGTAAGGACTATACTGCTCTTGGAGGAAAGGTTTTCTTGGGAACATAGTCGACTATTGAAGCCCAGAGGTGGATAGATGCTTGTCGAAGGATCTTTGGTGATTTGGGAATCGAATATGCAACTAAGAGGAAGCTTGCATCGAGACAGCTTCAAGGAAGAGCTTCTGATTGGTGGAACTCTATCACCATTGATACTCCAGAGGAAGAGATTACTTGGGAGCAATTCCAAGCCAGATTTGAAGCTAAGTTCATTTCTACAGCTCAGAAGTCTGTTCTGTTCAAGAAGTTTGTGGAACTCAAGCAAAATGGAAGGCCAGTTCTTGAGAATGTTTCTGAGTTTGAAGCTTTGTCCAAGTATGCCCGGTCGTATATTGAATCTCCTTATCATAAGAATGAGAAGTTTGTGACAGGCTTGGACAGTTATCTTGGTAGACAGTTGGTGGATCATTTGGACGATCCATTTGAGAAGCTTGTAGAGAAAGCTCTCAGGCACGAGAATTTGTTTCCTAAAGAAGGATCTGTTTTTGCTGTGACCAAGGAAGAGTCTAAACCATAGTAGGGTGGAAACAAGAAGAGGAAGCAGCGACAGCAGAAGGGTAAGGATGGCCAGAAGAAGCCGAAGGGCGAAGTGACTTGCTACAATTGTTAGCAGAAGGGCCATTTCTCTAGGGATTGCAAGAATCCGAAGGCGCCGGTGAAGTGCCACAATTGTGACAAGCCGGGGCATGTTAAGAAGTATTGTCCTGAACCGCGAAGGGACAAGCAGATTGTGCAAGCTTATGCTTTGGGGGCTGTTCCATCATCTACAAAAGCTCCTACCGCTGAAGAGAAAGGAAAGAGTGTGGTGGTTCAAGGTACTCTCTCCATATCTGGTGTCCCAGTTAGAGTGTTATTTGATACTGGAGCGTCACATTCTTTTGTTTGTAATGAACTTGTAGGCCGGTTGGGTTTAGAACCGGATATCGTTGATAGGCCATTGGTTGTGACTAATCCAGTTGGGGGTTCGTCTTGTTTGTGTATGATATGCCGTGGTCTGATTGTATCGAGTCATGATTGTTCTTTTGTTTGTGATTGTTTTGTTCTGAACTTTGCGGGGTTTGGAATTATTTTGGGTATGGACTGGCTTAGGAAGTATGTGGCAAAGGTTGATTGTGAAAGGTTGGAGGTGACAGTCGAGAATGTGGAGGGGCGAAAGATTGTGATACGATGTAAGCATGAAGAAGGTGTCTTCTTGAGCTTCATGTATTCGCTGGTTGTTCCACGAGATGGACTATCATCGTTGCCAATCGTTAATGGATTTGATGATGTCTTTGACGAGGTCAAAGGGTTACCGCCGGATAGAGAGATCGAGTTTCGTATAGATCTAGTTGAAGGAGCCAGACCTGTTGTGATGCCTCTTAGGCGGATGGCACCTAGGGAACAGCAGGAGTTGAGGGTGCAAGTTGATGATCTTTTACAGAAAGGATTCATTCGGCGTAGTGTGTCCGAATGGGGTGCACCAGTTGTGTTTGTTACCAAAGCGGATGGATCACTGAGGTTGTGTGTGGATTATCGTGAGCTGAATAAGGTGACTAAGAAGAACAAGTATCCATTGCCTAGAATAGATGACTTGTTTGATCAGCTTCACGAAGCTAAGGTGTTTTCTCAGATGGATTTGGCAACGGGATTTCATCAGTTGAGAGTGGCTAAGGATAGTGTGTCGAAGACTGCTTTTAGGACACCATCCAGTTTCTTTGAGTGGCTGGTAATGCCGTTTGGATTGACTAATGCGCCAGCATATTTTGTGGATCTTATGAATAGAGTGTTCAGAGATCAGTTGAGTAAGTTCGTGCTAGTGTTCGTGGATGATATTCTAATTTATTCCAGAACTGAAGAAGAGCACAAGACGCACTTGCGTATTGTTTTTGAAAATTTTACGGAAACATCAGCTGAAGGCTAAGTTTTCGAAGTGTCACTTCTGGAAGAGCGAAGTGAGGTTCTTAGGCCATATTATTTCTGGAAATGGAATAGCGGTTGATCCCGCTAAGGTGGCAGCAATCCAGGATTGGGTTAGACCTAAGAATGCATCTGATGTGAGAAGTTTTCTTGGATTAGCAGGATATTATCGATGGTTTATCAAAGACTTCTCTAAGGTGGTTGCACCGTTAACAGGATTGACGAAAAAGAATCAAGTATTCAGATGGGATGCTAAGTGTGAGCAAGCTTTCGGAATCCTGAAAGAGCGACTGACAAGTGCTCCTGTTTTGACTATTCCAAGTGGGAATGATGAGATGGTGGTTTACACCGATGCATGTAGTACTGGACTTGGAGTAGTGCTGATGCAGAAGTGTAAAGTTGTTGCGTATGCAAGTCGACAACTGAAGCCGCATGAAAGGAATTATCCGACTCATGATTTGGAGTTAGCGGCAATTGTTTTTGCTCTGAAGATGTGGAGACATTATCTATTGGGAGTTCGATTCGAGTTGTTTACATATCATAAGTCATTGAAATATCTTTTCTCCCAAAAAGATTTGAATCTTCGGCAGCAACGTTGGCTAGAGTTTTTGGCATCATATGATTTTGGTATAGCTTATACTCCGGGAAAAGGTAACGTAGTGGCAGATGCGTTAAGTCGAAGACATGCAGGATTGGGAGCCATGTTTTCAGAATGGAAGAGTCTCGAGTATTTAGCTGGATTTGACTTCAGGCCCAGGTGTGAAATGGAGCCTGAGATGTTGGCAAACTTATCGATAGGACCGACGCTTGTGGAAAGGATTGGCGATAGCCAAAAGCGAGACGATAAGCTTGTCAAGATTATCCATGATTTGGAATCTGGATTAGATCCAGAAAAGGATAAAGGATTCGAGGTCGATCGAGAGGGTTGGCTTCGGAAGCAAGGACGACTAGTTGTTCCCGATATAGATGAATTGAGGAATGAAGTTTTGAAGGAAAGTCATCACTCGAAGTTGACAATTCATCCAGGTGGAAACAGGATGTATCGGGATATGAAGAGAACCTACTACTGGGAAGGTATGAAGAAGGATGTTGGAAGTTTTATTTCCAAGTGTATGAACTGCCAGTTGGTAAAAGCCGAGCAGAAGAAGCCAAGTGGATTGCTTCAGCCATTAGAAGTTCCTACATGGAAGTGGGAGCAAGTATCGATGGATTTTATTGATGGGTTACCTAGAACAAGAACGGGAAATGAAGGGATTTGGGTCATCGTGGATCGTTTGACTAAGAGTGCAAGATTTATTCCTGTCCGATCGACTAGGACTGCATCAAAGTTGGCAGAGTTGTATGTTAAGTGGATAGTTCGATTCCATGGTATTTCGAAGAGTATAGTGAGCGATCGAGACCCATTGTTCACTAGTGGATTTTGGAAGAGCTTACAGGAAGTTTTGGGAACCGAGTTGTGTTTGAGTACAGCTTATCACCCTCAAACAGATGGTCAGACTGAGAGAGTCAACCGAGTTTTGGAAGATCTCCTCAGAGCTTGTGTTTTGGATTTCGGAGGATCATGGGAAGATCACCTTACTTTGGTGGAATTTTCATATAATAATAGTTACCAGTCAAGCATTGGTATGGCACCGTATGAGGCATTGTATGGAAAACCGTGTAACTCTCCGACATGTTGGTTAGAGACCGGAGAAAAACTGATACTTGGGCCAGAAATGATTCGTCAGACTTCAGATTGTATAGAGATCATTCGGCAACGAATGAAGGCAGCCCAAGACCGTCAGAAAAGTTATGCCGATAAACGTTGTAAGGATTTGGAGTTCGACGTAGGTGATATGGTTTTTGTGAAGATTTCTCCTCTGAAGAATGTTATTCGATTCGGGAAGAAAGGAAAATTGACTCCGAGATTTGTTGGACCATTCCCGATTGTCGAGCGCATTGGAAAGCTCGCTTATAGATTGGAGTTACCAGAGAAGATGTCGGGTGTGCACAATGTTTTTCATGTATCATATCTAAGGAAGTATGTGCACGACTCGAATACCGTGGTTTCTGCTGATAGCTGTGAAGATGTTGAAGTTGATCCAGTCGATAAGAGACCTTGTAAGCCGCTTCGCGTTGGGAAACCGACACGAAATAGCTTAGGAGGTAGGTATTTAAGTTGCTCAAGATACAATGGAGTGATGATGATAACGATTGTACATGGGAGGTGGAAGAGAGGATGAAAGCAGCTCATCCTGAACTCTTCAAGGTATGGCCCTAAGGTGTCGTGTCATCTAACGACATTGTAACTTGTTCTAATTTTTAGAATTCTACATGCTAAGCTAGAATTGGAGGCATGGTTTGTTGATTGCTATGGATGGTAGGCATGTAGAATAGTCTGTGATTGCTCTTGTTTGTTTGGAATTTCGGGGGAGAAATTCCTAAGGGGGAGAGAATGTAACGACCCGTATTTTTACGGATCGAAACATTGTAAAACAGTTATCATTTGGTCGCATTGTTGATAGGTCATCCATAGTCTAAGTCTTAGGTCGTGTAGAAGATAGGTCGTATAGTGGTTAGGTCGTAGTAGACGACCTAAGGAAGTGGAGCGACCTATAGGAAGTTGGCGACCTAAGAAGTGAAGCGACTTATAGGATATGTCGACTTAAAGGAAGTGGCGACCTTAGTGTTAGAGGCATAGGAAACTTTGCGAGTTAACAACCTAGGAGTAGTAGTTAGGTCGTAAGCGACCTATGGGGTGCTATGGTAGTTAGGTCATAAGCAACCTAAGATAGTTAGGTCGTCCTGACGACTTAAGTGTTAGGTCGTAACCCAGCTAGGTCGCGTGAGTAGTTAGGTCGCGTGAGTTATTAAGTCGTGGCATTTTAAGTCGCGACTCATGGTAAGTCGTTAGGTCGAAGACGACTTATGATAGGTCGCGTAGGGGTTGATCTAGGTTAGGTCGCTAGGCTGTATCATCTGTTAGGTCGTAGGTCGCGGATGCGCGTGGGCCGTTGGATCTGGTAGGTCGCATGGATGCGCATTCGTTAGGTCGTGGAAGCGCATGTGTTGGTAGGTCGTAGGATTTTAGGTCGTGGGGTTCTTAGGTCGTGAACGACCTAATTCCGAGCGAACGACCTAAGGGGAAATCAGCCTATAAATAGGAGGGTTTTTCTTCATTTTTGGGATCCGGATTTCGAAGCGACGAAGTGCTGCCATTTTGAGAGCTCGACTTCTACACTTCTTCACTTCTTTTCTCCACTCTAATCTAGTGATTCCTTTCATCCATATTGAAGATCAAATCGAAGTTCCAAGAGCTTAGATTGAAGATCTTCATCCGTCGAAGAGTGATTTCATCGTTTGAAGCGGATTTGTGATAGATCGAGTTAGATCCTTCGCTGTCCAGATCTGAAGTGTGTTGCTTTTGGGTTGTTTAGGTGATTCGGTAAGTGGTGATTATCTCTCACACAGATCCAAAGGAGTATATCGGATCGTTGGCTTGATTTGGTGTTAAAGTAGTGATTTCCATGCATTTTCTTAATCCTAAGTATAGATCCATATAGATCCATTGTTCATGATGATTTGACAACCATTTTATTACATGATAACCTATGCAAGTTCATTCATCAAGATTATAGAGATATTGCTCATGTTTTCATGCTTGTTAGACTTCCAACTCTTTATTTACGAAATTGCCATTATTGTTAATATTGTTCATTAGATCATATTTGAATGCTTGATTACTTGGATTAATGTTTGACTTGATTGATTGCTATGAATTAGATGATTGATAATTTGATTTAGATAAGATGGTCGAAGATGATTCAAAAGCTTAAGGGAAAAGCTCTTGAATTGGAAAAGCTGCTCGTGGCATATGTAGCGGATGAGGAAGCTCATATGGATAGATTTGATGATGGTGTTGAGATGAGGCTTTGCTATGATGATGATGAGGCGAAGCATGATATGAGATAGCCTTGGTCTAATCCAAACGGGATCATTCCAAGCATGTTGATAACTCGGTGAAATGGTTCGAGTTAGAGGATAATGGTTTGCTCGAGAGGCGCTTAAGCTAGTATGGAAATAGTCGTCGAGGAGGATGACTAGGAGGCTGAGAGATCTCACCGTTGTTGAAGGTTCTAGCATTCTCAAAGCAAGAGTACGTTGGGCAGATTCGATAGTCCCTGAAGGCTACTGATTGGTAGTCAAGTACTCTGGGCAGATTCGATAGTCCTAGGCACGGGTCACGATGACGTGCAGAGTTATGTCTAGAACCGGGGTTTCCATTAGCCCTTGACGGACGGATGAAAGAATGAGCCGGTCATTCAATTAACGATGATATCGAAGCAATGATAATAGTGATAGCCAGAGTCATGGATGTTTGGTTGTATCGTCATTCGGTCTCAAGAGCGGTATTTTCTGAGTGCTTATCTGATCTTGGTTTAGGCCTTGGGGGTTTGTACTTGGAAAGCATCGCCCTTGACTCGAATGATTATTGCTTTACTTTAAATTGTATGCTCTGCTATGTTTGCTTCTGCTTAGTGTGTGTCTAGGGGCTATCACTATAGAAAGAGGTGGAGTGGGAGGGTTGTATTCCTATTCCTTTTCCTTTATGCTCTTTTGGTATGTTGTTAGTTAATTTACCGCTCACTAAGACTGTTGTCTGACTCAAGGCTTTATGTTTTAACTCTTATTGCCTTGGGCTGTTCGTCCATTTTGGGACGGGCAGACTAGGTGCAGGTGACAGGTGCTGTTCTAGCTTTCCACGGTGTTGATGACGAAGACGAGATGGAGTATTGCATATTGTTTTCTTACTATATGTACTGGATGTTCCGCTGCTTGTATATTCTATGAGTGATATGTAGTGAGGCTTGATGTATTGACTATTCAGATGTTTTGTATTCAACTATTATGAAGTTTTATTGATGAAATTCTAATCTGTGAAGCTTCACTATATATATATTCTATTGTATTTTGTCCATGCGCTGTGAGTAATACGATAGATTCTGTTGTTATATTTTACCTTGATGATCGTCCATGGCTGCCTTGCACACTTTACAGCGCACTATCTCTAGGTTCAGTGCAGGGGTCGTGGGCGGTCGTCACATGGTTATTCAAATATATCAAGAAATTCCAACTAATCAATTCCAATATTTTGAAATTTTCTAAAAACCATGGGCAAGAAGAAACCTATTCATACATTTCGAAGAAAGTTTTTGAAACTATCAATAGTTCATCAACAAAAACTAAAATTAGAGAATCCTATTGTCAACTAAAAGGCTATTGGTTCATGAATCACGACCTCCTAGTCACTTATTTGAGATTCACATCTCTACTAGGATAATGATTTAAAGATCCGTGCAAAAGGCAGATTCATGAAAAGGTTCTTTTATGATCAAACTTTCTTTTTAAAAAAATAATAATAATCCCTCAATATATTAGAGGGGTTCATTTACAAGAATCATTTGATATTCAAAAGAATGTTCATAAATACTTCAATTGGCCTAAAATGATTTTCACATATAAGTTTTAGCCTACGGCCAATCCGTAGCACCTCCTAAATGGAGGTGGGTCCTGTAGCCGCTATTTAAGCTTACGGCCAATCCGTAGCACCTCCTAAATGGAGGTGGGTCCTGTAGCCGCTATTTAAGCTTACGGCCAATCCGTAGCACCTCCCAAAGGGTGGGGGGTCCTGCACCAACCAAAATCCTATGGCCAATCCATAGCACCTCCTAAGACAGAGGAACAAAATCCTACGGTTAACCTGTAGCACCTTCTAGAGGGAGGGTTTAAATCCCTAACGTCCAAATCACCTCTTAGGGAAAGGGTAAAGTTAAGCACCCACACCAACCTTTTAGAAGAAGGTCAACTTAACAGACACTACATCCCTTAGAACCAAGGGAAGCCTGAAAGAGGCAACTAACAAATGAAGAAGGACAAAGTTGTATACAACTCAAAACAAAAATCAAAACCCAAAAGAACAAGGGGTTAGAGAAAAAAATTCTTTTCACTATCTAAGACAAAGAGGAAACCCAAGAGAGGGGTACAGACAAAGGCATAAGGATAAAGATGTCTAATGCCATAATCGGAAACAGATAGAGTCAAAATTATAATCAAAGAGGACAATATACGAGATAGCAAATTTCAATACGTCCAAAACCTGAAAGGTGACTCCCACAACAAGGAGTTAAGAAAATTGCATTTAGAAAAGAGGCACGAGACGAGAAAATGGTTAAAGAAATACATAACATGAGATGAAAGGAGAGGACCTACACAAAGGCTAAAGGAATGAAATAGATAAAAAAATTACTAATAAAAGTGATTTCAATCGAAGAAAAGATTAAGTAAACCACTTCCAAATCCTTAGAAATAAGGTGACCCTTTAGGGTGGAAGAGTCTACATACTATATATATATATTTATATTTATGAATATGTTATTTGGACCATTGCACTACTGAACGGCCAAGCAGTAGGACGTTACTTGCACTTGTGAACGGCCGACTAGTCAAATGGAGTTTGCACTGCTGAACGGCCAGTCAACTAAACAGAACTACTTGGTGAACGGTTGGACGGTTGAAAAGCTAAAAATTGAACGGAACCATCTGCTGAATGGTTGATTAGTCCTACGAAACTACTACTCCGAATGGCCGACTGGTACTACCGAACTACTATTCTGAATGACTATATGGCTTTACGGAACTATGCGGTTCCAATATTATAATAATACTACTAACTTATAGGCACTTTAGGAATCACACATCTATTAATAGGGTACTTTCCATTGAGTTACAAGAGCCCTCATCACTATTTAAGGTATAAGTTTTAAATTGATCTCTGGCATAGAGTATTAAGAACAACTTTAGGATTAACGCCAGATAGGCCTAGAATATTTTGCTTGAATCTATTAAGCCAGATTTTTGATTTTGTGCTTTTGTGGAATGATATTTTGAATAGTCTATTTGTCAAATGAGACCTTGATAAGATTTTGGTTGAATTCCCGGTTTTGTGAATTTATGATTTCCTTGTTTCCTTTTCATAAAGATTTCATATTGGGCTTTGTGAATTTAAAATTTCCTATTTGATTTTTATGATAATTTGTGGATTCCTTATTCTTGGTTTCCTTGTTGAATTTTTGACCATCTTTTATTGGGTCTCTAATTTTGTGAATTCTAGATTTCCTTATTGATTTTATAATAATTTATGGATTTCATATTTTTGATTCCATTATTGAATTTTTGATTATCACTTATTTAACTTCTAATTTTATGAATTCTAAATTCCCTTGTCGATTTTCGTGATAGTTGGTGAATTTCATACTCTTAGATTCCTTATTGAATTTTCGTGACGATTTCCTACTGAATTTCTGGTTTCGTGGATTCTAAATTTGTTGATTAATTTTGATGGACATTCATGGATTTTATATTCCTAGTTTTTTTAATGTGATTTCATGATGATTTCTTATTGAATTTTTGGTCTTGAGAATTCCAAATTTCTAAAATAGACTTTATGATGAGTTGTGGATGTTAAACACTTGATTTCCCATTTGGGTTTTGGTAATGATTTCTTGTTGATTTCTTATTTTCATGAATTCTTAACTTCTTGACTTGAATTTCCATGACGATCTATAAACTTTTTATTGAACTTCTAGCTTTACATTGATATCAGATAATGTTTAAAGCAATTTAATTGAAAAATGAAACCCTCAAAAGTTTTTGGTTACATTCCTTAATTCATGAATTTTTCGTCTCTTTCGTATTAGTTTTCTGGTTTTATGAATTCTTAATCTCTTACCCATTAATTTTTTTGGATTTTTGAATTTTCTAGATGAATTTTGAGATTTCGTATCAAGGTTTATTTGAAAATGTAATGTTTCCACATCAATATTAGATAGGAATTCCAGAAAAGAGAGTTCCTTATCAAGCAGACTTTATTACTTTTTGTTAGAAAATGATGGTAAAAGGGAGTAAGAATTCACTAATTTTCATATAACATCAATGTTAAATTATCTACCGATTTGTTAATGAATATAGTGCATGAATAAAATAAAGTCATAGTAGGAAAGCAGGGTAAAACTGTCAAAAAATGAAGAATCAATCCTCAATTATTGAAGAAGACATAACATAAGAGTAGAGGATTTGGAGTATGCAATGGCCTTTTTGGAAGGTTTATTTACTTGAATTAACGACGGCAGACCAGGTGATATCGTTTCATATTTGGTCATATAATAATTTGAATGCTCTGCTAAACAAAAAAAACTATATGGTGTCATAAAGTTACCCATCTTGGTCTCAAAACAAGATTATGACCCTAATAAGAGTTATTGTCCGTTTTACAGGAAACAAAGAAAGAAATTCTTTGGAGTATTTTTCCTAAGAACAAAAGCTTCTTTCATACTGGTAGGGGGCTAAATGTTACTTATAAAATATTCTCAAGGATTAAAGGATGAAAGAAGGAGCAAGAGAATTGATGAAGGTCAAAAAACATTAGGATGGTCTATCTCAACATTAGATAAAGCTTATGACAAAAAGATGATGGCGCCGGCCGCACCTGTCGAAGAGGTCAAAAGGATGTTTCAACAGGGTTTTGGATAAGCAAAGAGCTTTCGACGAGGTTGAAAGCTTCCTTCCAAAAGCGATGAATAACATGCTTCCTGCACATGCGCCAAGCTATTCGAAACGATTGGTTTCGTCTGCGTCTACATTCATCATAAGAGCGTTCGACAAAAGTAACCCTTTCGAAAGTATATGTTAGCCTTTCGAAATGATTAGCATCACCCTTACCTAAAAAGGAAAGACTAGATATCTGATAACACCAAAGGACAAGGTTCCACACAAGCCCAGGAAGATGTTTTCAAATGTACTCTTTTGCAGCAATGGTTTCCACTGTGTTTTGACTCATTCGAAACCTAAACTACATGTTTCGACAACAATGAAGGCCAACACACATGCCAAATTGCACAGCACATGGAATTGTAAAGCGTATCTATACACCTTTCAAAGAAATTGAAAGCTATAAGAAAAACCTTTCGATGAGGTTAAGAGCAATTAAGTAGTGCACCTTCCGACAGAGTCGAAAGGAATAAAGCAAAATAGGAAGTAGCCTAGTCTTCAGTGGCAGCGGAAGGGTGGCCATATAGTCCTTTTGACCAAGTTGAAAGGCATGATCCAAGGGATGCACACGAAAGTAGGCAAGCAAACCTTTCGACCGTGTCGAGAGCATTGGGTCGAAAGGTGCCAACCGACACCTATAAATAAGAACCCCGGGGTCTCGTTTAGGGGATCCAATTTTTCATTCACTTCTACCTTATACTTTCTGAAGCTTGTAAACCCAAATTTCAGAATTGAATGTATGATTTGGTCAACTTCTACAACGAAGTCCAATAAAAAGAGAGATTATGGTAATTTTGATTATGCTGCAACTATGAAATTCTTATTTCTAATGATTATTATTATTCGACGTCTCGATCTAGTCGGAAGGTTACCCTTCGATTGAGTCGAAACCCCAAGTATACATATTTCCCTTGAGTTTTAACCCAGATTCAGAAGACAATAAGAGCTTAACCCTTTCGACGAAGTCGAAGCCTGTAACGACCTAGTTTTTTAGTCGTCTGAATTTAGAATATTTTATTGAATTTAAATATTAAAAAATGAATATTATAAGTTAAATCAGTTAATTAATTTAATTTAGACTCTAATATGAATAAAAATGATTTCTAACATTGTTATAAATTCTATTTGAATTAGAATAAAAGTAAGTAAACTTTTAAAGTTGAATTAAAAGTTAATAAACATAAATTGGAAATTTTAATATTTAATTGACGTGTAAAAATAGTTATTTTTGACACTGTCTCGGATTTCGACGAAACCAGATTCATTGGATCCATAATAGTATATTATTATTGGATTCCAAATTCCGTGTCGATCAGACTTGCGGTTTGGTCATGCGAAGCTGAAACGCATAGAAATTTATTAAAGAAATTTAATTAAAATAACTCGAATCGAAAAGTTATCTTCTATATATGATGGAATTGGCCTTCGCTATATATTCCATTGTGTTCCGAATAGGGGTAAAACATTATGAATGCTAGGTGGCACGCTTCTTCTGGAGTTCGGAAAATATTCGGATGAATAGTGTCACGAAATTTTATATAAAAGGACATCACTTTCTCCAATTTGCAACAACATTAGGGTTCATGCCCTAGCCGCCACAAACAATTTGAATGGCTAAGAATGCTCCAAACTTCTTCCTCGATTATCTTGAAATCCATAAAATTTCATGAAAAACGTCCTGCTACAAAAACGAAGAGCACAACAAGCTCTACTAATCCAACGACCATGATTTGATATTGCGAAGAGGATCGACGGCAGTTCGAGAATGAAGGCGCGACGTTTTGGGCCAAAATTCGAGGCGATGGTAGTAGCGCGGGCAACCATATTTGGGTCGGAGGGAGAGTGGGCGACGGCGCTTCATTTGGTAGTGGTTGATCGTCCTCTCGATGGATGATGAAGGTGCGGCGATCAAAGGAAGGCGGTCGACAATGGGTTCTCGCACGTGGAAGCCTAGTTTTCATCACGAAAGAGGAAAAAAGGATGGACCGGCCAGATCTTCTCCATTTAGAAATTAAGGGCCCAGATTTGTTTAGGTTTATTACTAAAATTAATTTTGTAAATTAATTTTATGTAAAATCTTGTCATCTTATAAATGTCGTGTCTAATTTATACGAGGTCGAAATCAAACAAAACAAGCGGCGTTGGGTTCGTATTGATGAGCAATACATTTTAGAGCTAGTTTGGACTGATTTGGAGCAAGTAAGAATTTTGGTTAAATTCGAACGCCGGTTCGTTTTTAATCAAAATAAATCGCTATTACAACGACTGCAACAAAAGTGAGTAAAACTCACTCTTTCTGACCCGCTTATATTTTTATATAAGTGGAAATATTTTTACTATGCCGTTTTGATGACTGTTGAATGTTATATATATGTATATATTGGATATTTGGATGTTATGCTATAGTAGTTAGTAGTTGGATATATTCCTGCCTTTTGGAGCAGATGAGACCCTATTCGTTCCCGTGTATGAGCAGATGACCCTTTGTACGCGCGTCTGCCTCAAAGCAGATATTGTACATATTTTCTCATATGCATATTTGTTGCAGGTGACAGGTCGGAGGGATCCAACAGGATTCCTCACTATAGTTGTTATTTTTTTACACATATTATTATATATGTTGTATTATGTGATATTTGATGTGATAGATGCCATGATTTCTATTATTGATGTGAATTCGCTTATTTAGTACTTTTGCAGCATTGGGCCATATTTTTGGAATTTAAAATATAGAAATGATTATTTCTATTTAAAAAGAATTTCAAAGTGATTTTTAAAATATATATGTTTTAAGAATTTTTGAAAGATTAAAGAAACAGATTTATTTTAAATAAGTAAAAAGTTATAATTTTTATGTTATAAAATTTATGTCTTTTGAAATATACTTAAATATGATTTTTGAAATATGAAGTTAAATATTTTGTAAAATAAGTTAAATTGAGAATTTTGTTATTATAAATGGTTTATATATAAGATTTATAAAATTGATATTTTAAAAATAAAAGTAATGGGATTATAAACAAGTTTTATAAGTGTTAAAATGAAGTTATAAATGAAACCTTATAAGTAAATGAGATTTATAAAGGAAGGAAGTTTAAAAAGGAATGTTATTAATAAAGAGATTTAATGAAATAAATTTTATAAATGGTGTTTTATAATTATTTGAAATGGAATTGTAATCAAATTTGTATATGAATTTGTAGTTAAAATTTAGAAATGAATTTATAATGGACTTAAATAATGAGATTACAAAATAATGTATTTGTAAATAAAGAGATTTATAAGTAAATAAACTTATAATGGGATTTTGACATATAAATGAGATAAATGGGAAATTGGTTAATAATGGAATTTTATAAATGGAAGTTTTTATAAAATAGAAATGTGAATTATAAACATTGTTTTATAAATGTGAAAGCAATTTAATTTGATAAGCTAAATATGGATTTTTATAAAAGGAAATATATTCACATTTTTAAAGAAAATAATTATTTAAATGAATGTTTTGGAAAGTGATATTATAAAATGTAGTTTAAATGGTTTTAAAATAAAATGATTTGTGAATTCACTTATTATTAAAATAAGTATATGGAAATGTTTTCCAAATATCCAATAAGTGAAATGGTTTTGAATATTACCTTTTAAAAGATATTTTGAAGTAAATAATTGGAAAGTGATTTGATTTATAAACGATTAATAAAATCAGGCCCAGTGCTACTTTTGTGCTAGATTTTGTTTGTTGCTTTGATAGTTAAATAACCGACTATCAAATTTGGCAATTTTAGTTTCTCAACTTGATGTAGAAACTAATTAGTCATACACTTAGTACGTAACTGACTGTGTGGGGCTTGATTATTGTTTGTGTTGAGAATGTTGATTCGTGTAGTGTGGAGTGATTACTCTAATCTATCGAGCTTCCTTCTTGGCCGAAGGATAGCAAGTTGAAAGTAGGAGACATGACAAGTCTATGAGACTTGGTTTCTTTTTGAGGTTGAGAAACGCTTTTGCGTTAATGGTGCGAAGAGAACAGGATCAGATTTATCTGAAAACCACTTCGGACCAACATATATGCGACGATTGTGCAGGTTAGTCGATGATATTGGTATTTAGGATTTTCATAGTAAAGGACTGCTTGTTGATCATTTGGAGTTAAAATCCCAATATACATATATTAGCAGTAGTCTCTTTGTTATGAAGTATCCATTGCAAGGGCTGTCGCTGCTAATCCTATAAGATGTGGTAGGAGAGTACCTTCGGTTTGTCCTGTTCCTGGACAACTTGTATGGATGAGTGTGTGACATTGCATTTCTAAGATTATGTACATTGGTTTTTACAAATGTACATCCTATGGTGGCAGAGAAGGCAACTTCTGTTAGTTTAACACCCTCCTTGAGACATACGAGCTCAAGGGTTGTATTTTTGTGGAAGGAAACTAGTAGTCAATGAGAATGGCAATGTGGCATTCAAAGATAATGATGATGTGATATGTGAAAGGTAATCGATACCTCTTTTGGCCTCACTCCTCGAAAAATAACTGAAACAGGGATAGATACAGTAAGGCTAAGTGGGTCTCTCCCATTAGAAGAAGTCATCGCTCTTCTAGATGTATCTTTACACGCTATGACGTCGTGTATCTGATTATTGTTGATATGTATGCTTGTGGCCACAGATTTAGGTCTATAACGACCAAAGTGATGACATATTCGGTACTATCCGGGAAGGGGTAGGCCGGTCTTTTGTTGATTTAGGCGCCCAGTATCTGGTACCTAGGTGCATCCCTCTAGAGGTGTACCGAGTTTCGGAAAGGTAGTCCCTTCACCTATTCATTCGTATGGAAATCCAAAATCCACTACGTGCCTCCCATTTTGTTTGTAGAGCCTAGTATTGCTGGAATTTAATAATGGTAACAATTTCAGCTATGTTGATTATTATTTGTATAATAGAAACTATTATAATATAACATGTTTGATATGAAATGGTTTGGTTACCGTAAGGTAAAAGCCCGTCTGTGTTTATGTGTAGACGTGGTCTTATGAGATACCTTTTGTTTTGTTAAAGGAAAAGTTTTGATAACTTTATAAATTCAGTTGAGAAGTGTTTTTCTCACGCTGGTTTACCAGACTGATCTAAGCGTTCTTCCCTTTCAATTCTCGGGTCAGACCGAGTATATTTACAAGTTCAGAGTTGGTGCTTTTGGAGGTTCAGCAGGCGAGCTGGAGATCTTCATGTCGTATACACGTATCTGTTTATTTTTCCGCTGCTTAGCATTTTTGTTGTTGTAAATTATCAGCATTTGTGAGGACAGGTTATTATAACTGTCTAACTAAAGATTACTTATTGTGTACTATGATATTGATTTATGTATATTACAGTTTATCTTTGTAAAGATTATTGATCTATATTATATGTTATCCTGCTGCGATGTGAGATTCTGTATTGTTTTGGTTCCGCTTCTCTCTTCTTCTTCTCTCTCTTCTTCTTTCTTCTCTTCTTCTTTCTTCTCTCTTTCTTCCCACCGTCTCTTTTCTTTCTCATGATCATCTAAAATTATGTTCTCTCTGGGTCGACATGTGTGGTTTATTTTCGGTTAAGAGGGTACATATTTGCGGGTCATCAAAGGTGGTATCGGAGCTTAGGTTTAGCGATACACCTAGGATTTGATTGGTACTTAAAATAGATAGGGTCAGTAGCACCCTAGTTTGAGTCTTAATGTGTGTGTGTGTGTGTGTATGAGCACGTATTTGTTAGTTATATAAAAATGTTTTGTATTGATTGATCCGTTGAGTGTTTTATAAATTTTCGTCGGTATGCGGGATGCCATTGTATCGATAGGGATTTCTAAACTCTTAAACAAGGTAAAACGACATAATATGGTTTTGATTGGGTAAATGAAATAATTTTACCTCGATTATATTTATATATAATTATATATTGATTGTTGGTTGTTAATGAATGGTAATATTTGATTATTATCATTTATTATTTATTGTTGTGTTTAATAAAAGTTGCTATTATATAATCTAAACAACAATAAACAAAATTGGAATGATCTTATATAAGTAAAGTAAAATAGTGAAATTATATAAGTATAAGTCTATAAATGTGAATTATAAATAAAAAGGATTTTAAAGTAATAAAAGCACTTAATTCACTACATTTGCTAGAAACTAATAAGGGTGATTACTGCAGCAGCATCAATATCATTTTCACGTTTCTGTGTGATTGATTTGCTACTAATAGTAAATTGAAAATTGATGTTTTGTGTGATAAACAAGTTTGAATTTAAAATCCAAGTTGAATTTGATAAATATAAGTGAAATAAGTTTTGGACTTATAATATGAAATTAAAATTTAACTTAAGTAAAGTTAAATAAAACTGAATTGGATTTAAAACTGAATTAGATAAGTTATTGAAAAGGATATACACTTATGATTGTAAAGTGATTATATAACCATGAATTTAATTTAAAGAAGGTGAATAAACTTAAGTATATATTCATGAAAACTTAAGTAAATAAGTTTATAACTTATAATTTGAGAAATAGTAAGTAAAGAAAATTTCTATTTGTTAAATATGAAGGTTAAGAAATGAATTCTTAATTGGACTTATAAGTTGAAATTTAAGTTAAGTAGAATAAAATGAAGTTGAAATGAAATTTAACTTAAGTGACGTTTAATGAAGTTGAAATTGATATTAACAACAAATTAATTAAGTAAGTTAATAAGTTGAAGTGATGAATATGAATATAAACTTGAATTGTTAAATGAAATTCGACTTTGGTTGTAAAATAAATTAGCTAATTGAATATGGTTTGGGATGATTATTTGTTAGATTAAGTAAAACTTGAATTGGGAATGTTGGAATAAAACTAAAGTTAAGAAGTTTTAAATTATTAATAACATTGGAAATGTTGTATAAAGTGTTGAATTAAACTTAAGAAGAATTCTAATGAAATGAAATGTGATTGAACATAATTTGAATCTAAATTGAGTATTAGCAAAGAATGTGAATATCGAATATCAAACAATTAGAATTAAATGTGTTAAACCAAATTGACTGTAAAGGAAGTAAATATGGATGTTTGAGTGTAAATTAAATTAATTTGGGTTATGATGGATATGCATTGGTTGCTAGTTGGATGTTAGTTGATTGAATAGAAATTCATTAAATATTAATAAAATTGAATTAATGAACATGATTAAATTCATGTAAATAATAAACGTGAATATGAAATTGAATATAAATTAATTGAATGATAACAAATTGGAAGTTAATGAATTAGATGTAAATGAAAGGAATGCAAATTAGTTGAATGTAAACTAATTGAATATGAACAAATTGAATGTTATTAAAGTGAATGTAAGTAAATTCAATGAAAACTAAATGGTAATGAATGAATTTAATGGATGTTAGTTATCTGATGATTTCATATGTTGAATTTGTTTCATTTGCTTATGATTATTGTACTAATATATGTTATATGTGATATTATTTCTATATACATGTTTCTCATTGGTTGTTGAGTGTTTAGTAGGTGCGAACAGCGTAAGCTTCGCATTTGGAGCTCGCTTTCGTGCTATATTGCTTATATATGCTTGCTAATAATATATAAGGTACATATCTGGGATTACATATCGTACTTTTATATTTTTTCCCTACGGGATGCCTCATCCTCGAAGATGAGATGTATATTGGTGATATATATATATAAATATTGTGATTTTAATACGATCGAACTATGCAAAGGATACTTTTCCATATTGGAGTAATGATGGCTCGTGTGTTGAGATGCCGAATGTAGCCACAACATATGGAAACGACTAAATATGTAACGACCTGGATTTTTAACATTTCCAATGAGAACATTTAATTTATTTAAATATTCAGATTTGATTCAAATTTAATAAAATGATAAGAAAATAAATTTTAAGATAACAACTCGATTTTTATTGAATTGTTTGTAATTTAGTTTATTGGATTATTTCATAATTTATAATTTGGAAAATATTTAAATTATTGTTTGATGATTTTTTGACAAACGACGGTATTTTTGTAATTTTACAGAATCAGTTAATTAGTGTATATTATTATTGTTTTGGAATCATATCACATTTTAATGCGTAATCATTTTTTTTGCCATTCACAATTTGTACGCGAACAAAATTTTGTGTAGCTAGATACCGAAACTTTCTAACTAAATATATCTCAACCCTTATAAAAGTCTACAACTTTCTTTCTTTTCCATCCTTCTTTGTGTTTGTGTGTTCCCGTAAGTAAGAAAAGAGAAAAAAAAACAAAAAATTCATCTTTAAAAATAAAAAAACTTAAAACTTACTCAACTAAAAATTTCAAAGTCAAGATCTTTGCATTTGTATCGAGGCGATCTACATTTTGATATAGATTTGGATGGGTTCGGTGGAGTTTTGAGAGGTTCGACGGTATATAAGCATGTATTAAGTGGAGCTAGGGTTTGAATTCTTCCTCAATTGATGGAGAAATAGGATATGTTGTTGGTTCCTTTAGCTTTCTCATGTCGTAGAGCATCTTGTGGTTAGCTTTGGGGAAGTGTGACTCTACGATGGGGGGTTCGACATCTGGCACTGGGCTGTCAGGTCGTATTTTGAGGGAAGTATTAATGGGTAAGTCTACCTCATCGGCTTTTAGTGTTAAGCATAGTTTTAATGATTTCTATAAGCAATAAGAAAGGTGTTAAGTATAATATTAATGATTTCCATAAGCAATAAGAAATCAACTCGATTAACACGTTATCGACATTTTCCACTTACCTATTCCTCGATTAAGAGGGAAACTAGTTAGTTGGAGCTCTATTGCTCCGTTCCTACTTAACATCAATCTTAACTCTCACAAATAGATAAGATTGCTTCATCGGCTTATTAATGCTAAGCATAATCAATTACTTTCCTAGTAAGTAATTAAAAAATTTAACCATTTGAACATTAGGCAATTACTAACCCCTTTCCAAACCTTTTGTTTTATAATCTAAAATAAGATATTTATATAAGAAATTTTCCAAAATATTTATATAAGATATTCCCAAGATATTTATATAAGATATTTTCTACTAAAAATAGTTATAATAGGTTTTAAAAAATTCATAAAAATAATTGTTATAAATAATCATTTTGTAATTTACTTGAAAACATAGAAAACCATGTTTGCCACAAAACACACTTTTTATATAAATTCATAACTAATTTTTAAAAATTCATATAAATCACAAACTACGTTTAAAATACTCTAAAAAGAGTTAAGAAGTACTTTTAAAAAGAATGAAGTAAATTTCTTAAACTTAAAGTCCTGTTTCAAACCTTTGAAGTCCAAAAATCAAGGTTCAACGGGGCAGTTTTGCACTAGTAATGTTTTGGTCATTTTTTGAGATGTTACTTAACTTTTTAGTTTTCAATCTTTTAATAGGGAAAATATAAATACAAAACAATATAAATATGGTGAGAAACCCCTAAGGATCTCTCTACAAAGTTCCATAACAATTGCCAAAAACATGGCAATTCCAAAATGCTTCTATAGCGACTATCGCTATAAGTGCACTTTCAAATCGGAGTCCGGTCTAAACCAAAGTCCGTCTATAAACTATGTGCTTTGTTGAAGATCTAGTCAGATTTCATACACTTTAATTCAAGTTCATTCCAAGTTTGTTCAAGTCCATGTACATTGATCACATATGTCACTTACCTTTAGGTAAGAATTTCAAACCATTGTGTTTAACATAAGTTATTAACAATCCAAACAACATAACAACTATCAAACACAACATATATGTGTTATATTTTTAATCCAAAGTGAGGTGTAAACTCACCTTTAACCCAACCATAACTAAGATCCAAGAACCAAAGCCAAAACACACTTGCAACCACCTCCTTCCTTCCTCCTTTCTTGACTTGCACTTGCTTATTTGCCTTCCCAGACCCCATAAAGCTCACGACATCCATGGATTGTGGGAGCTTGGATTTATTTCTTAAGCTTCTATCATAGTGGATTTCTAATACTGTACTAAGCCCAGTGGCAAATTTTGAAGTGATTTGGAGTTGATTTGCAACTATTTCTTTTTAGAACATAAGAGAGGAAGAAGATGAAGATGCCATTAGAAAAGCTTTGATTTGCTTAGGAATTTTGTGAATGTTAATTGAGGGTGTACCCTTCATTTTGTAAGCTTGGGCAAGGGGTCACCACCACATTTTACCTCTCGTGGAAGATCACAAAGAAGCCTCTTATCAAATGATAACTTTATGTTATTTCTCCTTTATGCCATTTGCCATTATATCCTCATCATGGTAATATCTCATATCTGTTAGAACATTCTAAAATGTTCCATGCTTTATGAAGAAGAGAGTATGTTAATTAGTTGCTAATGTGTTTGCTTGATCATTACTTAAGTGTAAAAGAGTTCGAACAACTTATATCGATCAAGAAGTTGTTTACTGATAAACGATTTTCGATCACTTTATCGATTTCTCTTTGAAGAATATATTTTTGTAAACATTTTTCCAAAACAAGTTTACCTTCATTAATTATTATTAAAAAGGAGGTTAATAAGCTTATTAATTCATTTTAATAACATTTAATCCAAGATTCAAATATTTAAATAAGAAGTGTTCAAAATTTCAAGTCGTTGCATTCTCCTCCACTTAGACTATTTTGGTCTTGAAATTCCAACACAAAAGAGACAATCACACATTCACTACACCATAAATGGTATTTAGAAATGGCCAAAAGCCGTATCTAACCACATTAAATACGGTGAAAAGCCGTATCAAAAAATGCCGTCTTTATTGTTTAGCTACGGCTCCAAGCCGTATCTAATTTTCCAGTTAGATACGGCTTACAGTTGTATCTAATAGGCACATTAGATACGGATTAAAACCGTATCTAATAGGCCAATTAGGTACGGCCTAAGGCCGTACCTAAGTGATAAATTAGATATGGATTAAAACCGTATCTAATTGAACCTCGAACTGAATCCTATAGGTCATTTAGATACAGCTAATGGCCGTGTCTAACTTGTTCGTTAGATACGGCTTTTAGCCGTACATAATGACCTGCTCCTACCTGTTTTATTTGGTATTGCACATATTCCATCAATTTATAGATCATGGATTCATATTCAATACCACATATATAATCATTCCAAGACATCAAAACAAGTAATATTATAGACAGAGATTCAAATGATTCAATAAACCGCATTGAAATGCGTAATAACTTAACAATATCATTACATAATAAGGATACTACATATAAGCATAATATGAATTTACAGTGTTTTACTGCAGGAACCAATACAACTACTTATGACAATACTGTTGGCAAACAATCACTAAAGTCCCATATCTACTTATGACAATAAACCAAACTGAAATTCCAAATCTGCCTTATGACAATACAACTACTTATGACAATACAACTAAGGTCTGAGGATTAAAAAACACATTGTCCAAATCTGAAATTCCAAATGAGCCTTAATCCATAATGACACGCCACGCCAATAAGCCACACCAATAAGTACCTAAAACAAAATAAACCAAATGAGTGTGTCAATATAAAGTGGGAATATGATACCAACAAGAGTGGTAAACATTTGCAGTGTAATTACTATTACGACATGGACAATAGTGCAGATAATACTTCAAGCAGTGTGGTCGATGGATGATTCAGTGATGAATGAAGAATGGCCGGTTGCAGTCAGGTGTGGTCGGTGGATGATTCAGTGATGAATGTAATGACTCCTTCCCATAACTGCTTTAACTCGTCTATCAACGACTGTAAATAAACATCAATATCCTTCCCTGGTTGTTTTGGCCCAGAAATCAACAATGTTAACATTGAGAACTCCCTTTTCATGCACATAGATGGAGGAAGATTATATGGTACTACAATTACTGGCCAACAACTGTAAGGGTTAGAGAAAGAAGCAAGTGGACAGAAACCATCTGTCGCTATTCCAAGTGTGACATTTCGTGGCTCAGCAGCAAATGCTTGGTCAAAAGAATCTACGGCTTTCAATTGAGAAGTGTCGCATGGATGACACATTACGGTTGGATCAGACTTGGCATGACCATGCCAGGTCATCGCATCTGCTATCCATGGTACATTATACAGTCTCTTCAATCTAGAAATTAAAGGGAAATGTCTTAATGTCTTTCGAGGTACTTTGGTGCCTTTTCTCTCTTCGTTGAATGATGTCATATATCTTGGTTCATTGAAATTTGTACAAGAAACTTTGTTCGCATCATCTTTCGAGTACAATATGGAATCATTGATGCATGCATCATAAGTTTTTAATTCATCCCAACTTACTTAATGATCTTCTTCACGCCGTAGTACGTATTCGGCAGCGTGTTACCATCGGGGAGTAACTCCTTTATTAGTTCGAGGAGTGCAGTCACACCATTATCTGAAAAGCCGTATTGGGTCTTCAAGCTATTCAGTTTCACAATGGCATACAGCTTTGTAATCCCTTTTGAACATGAAGGATACAGTGGCTCTTTTACGCTACCAAAAAGTGATTTATACTTCTTATTTTCATTGGCCTGCCAATCTGGATAATCAGTAGACTGCTCTCCAACATTAGCATGATCAGGCAACGGATTATTAGGTTGAAAATGATGAAATCTATCTGCATCATTGACCAAATCTTCCATCCTAATATGTTCAGACTCATCAGTAGTTATGGCATGACTAACTGGTTGATTTTTTTCCATCTCCGCCCTTTTTCTCCCATGAAAATACCACACTGTATATGATTGGATAATACTCCATCTAAGCAAATGAAAATGAATATCATCTAATTTGATCGTCTTCATATTTTTGCACCGGGTGCAAGGGCCTAAATACACTCCTTTATTATCACCGTTTTCTTCAACAAAACTAATGAACTTCTACACCCCGTCTATATAGCATGTAGATCTTAGATCTGATTTATTTATCCATTGTTTGTTTATGCTGAAAGACATACTTCCCTCCTATATAATATATAACATAACATGTGACGTGAGCATAATTTTACCTTGGTATAAAATAACATGTTATTTTGCTTAGCGGTACTCGTCTTTTTGATGCTACTCCTATTCTTGGGAAGAATTCCATACTCTATTCAATATAAACTCTGTCTTTTTTTGTAAGTTAGTGGACCATTATTATAAAAAAAATCTATTTTTTCGGGCATAAACAATTTGTTGACATTCAACGATCTACACTAGCATAAAAAGATATAGCAATCCGAGCCTTACATGGATTATTCACGCTATAAAACCGTTTAAACACTCTGTAACCTGTCTATTGTTCGTTATCCTTAGTTTTTTACTTGACCATTTGTGCGTTGTTAAATTTTTGCTTTCAAGAGTTATGTACTATCATCTACAATCATGTTCGTTAAAAAATAAAAGAGGAATGGTATGATCACATGCCTGGAAATGAGTTCATTTCACTTGCTCTTCTGGTTGGTTGTTCAACAGGCTCTAAGTTTTTAGATTTAGCATCCTTTCATATTACTAAGATAAGGAGTAACACCAATTCATAACTTAACTGACCCATCTGCCAATGTCAATAGTTCTCACATCTTTCAACATCTTTTAAAAAACTAATTGCACCACAAAACACAGTCCATTGATTAAGATAATTATGTACTTAAACTTAATGAATACAGGGACAAATGCAAGATCAAGAATGATATAAATATTCTACTATTTGAGTATTTGATGGTTAAATGCACATAACAGAATCCATCATCGAATCTTTGAAGCAATGTGACAAAGGAAAAAAATATGGCATGTATACTATAAGCTTGGAATAAATACCTTTTTCAAAGCTATCTATGTAAAAAGATCTGCTCCTACACAAATATTGGACCAATTACAAATATTGCACAAAGATCTGCTTCTGCACAAATTCATCATAGTATAAATCCTTGTAGATTATCATTCTTGCTTGTTGAAGGAATAATGAGCAAAGTGTTCAGCGTATAGAAAGCTGCTATAGCAATGGTCATGAAACTATCAAAGGTGAGAAAGTTTCGGGTTTCATTATTTTATTTTTGAATTAACTTTTACAGTAAAATAATTTCGGTAGGTTAGTTATGTTCTATATTGCAGGTTTAGGGTTGTTGCACATTACTAGCACAATGGTATATTGATTTGCTTGCATATATAATTTTGTGTATGTAAAACTAATAGTATTTCGTAGAATTAATAAAACAAATTGAGTAGCACTGCGTTTTATCTGTCAAAATAATAGTGCTAGAAATGAATGTATATTGTTTTCTAATCTCTCCAGTCATTTTATATGTTAAATTTAGGACACGAAGAAAGAAATTACATCTCAGGTAAAATTTTCTAGTTATAGGACTGAAATAAAAATTTTGAAATATAAAAAGGCCCTTGATGATTTATATTCCACCTGTCAGCCATGTTCATGAACAATTAAGGGAAAAAATCAAAATGAAAATGAAAACTAATATTTTTTTCTTCTTAAGAGTCCAACTTTCTCAATTTCCATACATTAAGGCACTATTTTCTTTGCACATTTTTTATTTTTCTTTTCTCAAAATGGTGTTGGATTGTCTCATCCTACCCCTGATGTATTTTTTTTCTTTATCACTGTTTCTTTCCTTATGGCACTATCTAGTTCTTTCAATATATTTTCTATATCCAAATCTTATGAAGTAACCTGATAAAATAGTAATTGAGATACCGCCATCAAAATTTCAATCAGAAATAACAATAGAAATTCAATCAGAAATTCAATAACAATAGTAATTGAGATACCTTTTTCAAAGCTAGCTATGTAAAAAGATTTGCTCCTGAACAAATATTGGACCAATAGCAAATATTGCACAAAGATATGCTCCTGCACAAATTCATCATATGATAAATCATTGTAGATTCTTAACTTCATTATATTTTATTGGTTATTCCTAAAGCAATATTTGAATCTCTGGAATGCATTAAACATTTTGTATATTGTTTAGTCCAAAACCAATCAAAATGCATAGTAAATCTTTATTCATGTTGAATAAAGATTATGGAAAACTATTCACCCAATCAAAATCCTTGTAGTTCACATACAGAGAATAATCCACCCGATCGAAATAGTAATTATGTTTAAAAAACTATTCAAAACTCTAACTCTACAATAAAAAACTATAACATCCACATACCCTTATCCAAATATAACATAATTAAGATGTTTAAAAAATAAATATCCAAACAAAAATAACAATAGAAATTCAATCAGAAATAACTCTTAAGAAAATGAAATGATTATGGAAATCAATGGAAATGAAACCCTAAACATACCACTGAACTGAACAAGCAAAGCGCTGAAGCCTGTAGGGTTGTCGAACGGCGCTTGAGTTGCCGACGTTTGTGAAGGATTTGGAGCATGTTTTCGCGATTGTGAAGAAAGAAAATCAAAAGGAACAAAAGAATAGATCTGGGGCGTTTTGGCAGTAAAAAGTTCGCACCAAAAATTAGCACGAATTTGATACGGCTAAAATACGTAGCAAATTTGATACAGCTAAGAACCGTATCTAAATGGGGGGAAGTGAATTATTTGGAGGGATGACGTGCGTATTAAGTGGAATAGTTTGCGCCTGAAATAGGCACGAAATTAGATACGGCTTATAGCTGTATCAAATTTGCTACGGCTTATAACCGTGCCAAATTTGTTAGATGCAGTTATTAGCCGTTTCTAATTTGATATGGCTTTAAGCCGTATCTAATTTGGCGGATGAAGGAGTGGAAAAAACAGCTTTTTGGTGTAGTGATTGATACTTAATAGTATCCAATCACTAGCAAACAAAAATCATAGTTTGCTCAAGTTCAAAACCTTCTCATTTCGCAAGGATGATAAATGATCTACTAACCGTGCCTTATGCTTAACAGCCTTAGGTTATTACTTAGTCGATGATTTACAATATCTCATAACAAATCGAAGAGTTATCACCAAAACTATCCATAAGCCAATCAAAACATAGTATACAAACATACTAAAGCTCGTAAGATGTACATAGACCATTCGTACGCACATCAATTCTTACCACTTGGTCGATCACATAGGTTTCCCTTCCCAAATAGTATCGATCACCTTACCAATCTAGTGCAGACTCTGGTCTAGTCTCTTGATTAGAAACATTCATTCTCCTTACATAGCCATATACTATGATAGAAAGCTTCGGGAGCATATCAATAATCCGTATCAAGTGTTCGCCATTAAGAATCGAGTGAAAATCCTTTTTTGGACCAGTGTAAACAACTTCGAAAACATGTAATCGAAAAAAGGATCAAGAACAGTCATGCGAATAAAAAGGTCTACGTACAACTTACGTATTTATCATATTGGTTTCTTAACTACACCAATTCCTTTTTAATAATATTCATTTATCCAATTAGCATGTCATTCAATACTAAAATCATTTATGAATTATTTCACAAAAACCAAACTTCAAGTTTATAAATATTTTATAACTTAAGTTCATACTCATATAATACTCTATTACATCGTAAGAGTATATACAAGACATCAAATTTGTTTTGCTTAACAAGTATGTTCAACAAATTTAAACTTGATTTAACTTGCTATCTTCTCAATTCAAGTATTATAAAAACTCAACTTTATATCTTCAAAACACTTAACTATAAGTTCTAAAACAATCCAAAAGTTACCGACCATCCAAAATCGTCGAAAATTCCATTTTATTTTGAAAAATGAAAACTACCAAACAACATATCATATCATGATGCACATACATACTTTCCTATTGCATAAGCTACATGTGTCCATGAAATAACTCAACTAGAAAACCTTAGAACTAAACACCGGTTTTTATTTCAAATAATTTTAAAATAATATATACATATAACTTTTGTATATCAAATTATACTTTGGGATTAAACCAAAATCTGTTTTACCAAAACAAATTTCTAGCATCCACACTTAGAAACTCGAAAATTAATGTCGATGTGTTGAAGTCATCACCAGAATTATTTTCAAGCCATAGGAGTAAGTTCTGTACATCCAATTCATGCCTTTTGGACTTACTGATTGATCTATATGACTGTTTGATCATGGTATATAGCTATGCAAGGAGAACATAGGTTTTTAATCCAGGAACTGGTTTATTTATTCATATGACCGTTTGATGACTATTTGATCCAGATTTGACTACACGATATCGAGGTGATTTACACCAGTCCGAATAAGGATTTTTCACTTGATTCTTAACACGGACACTTGATATGGATATTTGATTTGATTCTGATGTTTTCTATCATAGTATATAGTTATGTAAGGAGAACATAGTTTTTTAATCAAGGAATTGGATCGGAGTCAGCACTAGGGATGTCAAGTGAGCGATACTAGTTCGAAAGTGAAATTTGTGGGATCGAGGGAGAAATCGAATTTGGTATTGCGTACGGATAGAATATGTACATTGTACAGGCTTAATGAAATTGTATGATTTTGACATTGGAAAATAAAAGTTATATGGTTGGATATCAATTGTAAGTGAGAAGCAAGTATATGGAAGCAAAGGCTATTTGATGCTTTTAGGTTTCATAAGTAGAGTTTCTTTGCTTGACAAATAGGTACACATTTATATTGTTGTTGATGATTTTATAACGTAGATATGGGAGGCAACTTTTAGGCTTTTGTTTTATTTTGTTGATTTCGGCCTGTTATGGCAAGTTATAGTTTGTTCGATCGAGCCGCGCAAGGAGGTGCGGTTAAAATTTTTCATAACTTTATGGGATTTGGAAATTTAATAATCCGTTTCACTAATTGATTATGTAAACTTAAGGGTTTGGTGACATATTTCTTCCTTTGGGGAATTTCAGGGACAAATTTCTTTTAAGAGCGGGAGAATGTATTGACCCGGAATTCTAAGACTTTGAATAGGAATATTTAATTTATTTAAATATTCAGATTTGATTCAAATTTGATGAAATAATCAAAATAAATTTTTTAATATAATGACATGATTTTTATTAACGTATTTTAGTTTAATTTCACAATTTCCAATTTGGAAAATATTTAAATTATCATTTGATGATTTTTTCATTAAACGATGGTATTTTTGTAATCTTACACAATCAATTAACCAGTGTATATTATTATTATTTTTGAATCATGTCATATTTTTGTGCATGATCATATTTTTGTTTTGTCATTCGCAGTTTGTATTCGACGAAATTATGTGCAGCTAGATACCAGAAATTTCAAACTAAATATATCTCAACCCTTGTACAAATCGACAGCTTTTCTTTCTTTTCCATTCTTCCTTATGTTTACATGTTCCAGTAAGAAAGAAAAGAGAACAACAAGACAAAAATTTCATCTTCAAAAAAAAGTTAATATATATCGAGGCGATCAACGTTTTGGTATAGGTTTGGATAGGTTTGGTGGAGTTTTGAGAGGTTCAATAGTATATAGGCATGTACTATATGGAGCTAGGGATTGAATTCTCGCTCGACTGAGGGAGAAATAGGAGAGGTCGTTGGTTTCTTTAGCTTTCACATGTCGTAGCGCATCCTGTGGTCAGTTTTGGGAAAGTGCGGTTCTTGGATGGTGGGTGCAACATTTGGCACTGGGCGTTTATGAGCTATCAGGTCAGATTTCAAGGGGGAGGGCCAAGCATGTCATGATAGGGTGATATGTAGAGAGGCAGAGAAGAGAGACTTGTTTGCGGACTCGGTTCGTCGTATAGTTGATTGGAGTGCAGGGGGAAGTCCATGACATTATCGCGTACAAGTGAACAGTGGAGAAGTTGTGTTTTGGAGCGAATATTTAGGGAAGAAGAAGGATTTAAATTACTTGGGTTAATTAACTTATAATTAGGCTTGTCAATGGGCAGGCTTCGGTCCGGGTATTATAAAACCAGGACCTGAGTCCAATTACAATAATTAAAACCTGAGCCCGGCCCGAACCCGTAGGGTATTTCAACCCAATATCCAAGTCCGGCCCGTCGGGCTTTTTAAGCCCGTTGGGTAATAACTATATACCTAACTCAGAATATTTATGTTAAAACCATATTTTAAAACTGCAACTTTGGTAAAATTTGTATACAAACAATGTTAACGTATAAATTGGATGGTAATGTAGTCAAGCTCATAACAAAAATATGCAAAAACATCTTCATGTAAACAAACAAAATGGTAAATAAATAACATACACACTCATGTTTTGATACGACGAAAAACTAATAGTCGGGTCGGGCCCTAACCGGGCCGGGTTTTGATAAAACCGTACCCGACCCGGATCGGGCCTGAGTCGGGCTTGGGTAGTAAAAGGCAAAACCCGTACCCACATAAATAGGGCGGTTTCAGGCCGGGCTCGGGCCGAAACCCATACCATTGACATGCCTACTTATAATGATGTAACTAGAAATAAATTATATTATTTATTTCCCAAAAACTTATAAAAATCATATCTTGCTCAAATGAGGTCCAATCGTGGCGAGACTTTTTGCATTTCGCTCATAATGGCGATAGCTACACAATGTAATGGGTCGTCAAATTTGAAGCAAGTGAAATTTTAGAGTACACCAAACGTTCAAACTGGAACGCCTAAGCGTCCGCTGGAATGTTGATGAGTTAAACTCACACCTTTAGATAACCAGTATAATGTATATCGTGGATAAAATTTATTGCTTGTGTTTGGATGAATTATTTATTGATTTGGTTAAATATCTGCATTTGGAAAGCGAATATTTTTTAAAATGAAATATAAGGAAAATTTATAGAGAAATCCAGATTTCTCGATATTTTGATTTTTAATTCCAGTTATATACCCGTTATTGTTAATTTCAGTTTTGTACCTATTATGTAGATTGTTAAAAGTCAAAATTTTGATAATTTGGCTATATTGGATGAGACGTTGACATATGTCAAAAGTAGAACATTTTTAGTGGAAAACATAGTAATAACATTGGTTAAGTGCTATAGTAACTATTGGCCTCGTTATAATATTTTGAAAAATATTGTTGATTACAGTTTGGCATTAAAATGGTTTTGATTTGAAGAAAAAATTTTAAATATGAATTTTTGGAAATTACTGTGATATTTTATTTAAAATAGTTTTTGAAGTTCTCTATTTCACTTTAACCTTTTCATTTGTCTTTTTCTAATATATGGAAATGTTACTTTTATAGAAAAGTCCTTATTATATGAATGTTTAATTAAAAGAAATTAAAGGGGTTTATTCTTTTATTGTAAAGTGATTCTGTTTTTTCTAAAAAAATAAAAATATTTTGAAATAAGTATTTGTAAAACGTTTATATAAAATGTTGTATAAAAGGATATATCTATAGATTTTATTTTATAATTTAATGACAGTTTTATAAATGGTGTTTTATAAATAAAATAATGGTTTTATAAAGTTTATTCTATAAAAAGGAAACTAATATCTTTATGATAAATTGAAATAATTAATTCCATTTGTGGAATTATGGTGTTATAGGAAATGATCGTTTTATGGAAGTATTTGGTCTTATTTTGGAAATGAAGATCTGAGTTAAAGAGATAAAGATTTATAAAATCGAGTTTTGATCTACAAATGATTTTTATTATAAAGGATCTTTAAAATTATATTTTGGATATTTATGGGAAATATATGAGTCTTATAATTTTATATTTTGAAACTTTATAAAAAGGACTGTTAGAATTAGAAGTGGGTTTATAAAAGGACTTATAAGGAATGAGTTTTGTAAATATCGAAAGGATTTATAAGAAGGAGATTTATAATTATACTTTGATATTTATAAGAGGAGTTTATAAACAATATTTTATAATGGGGATTTATTAATGTTAATTTATAAAAGAGATTTATAAATGAAAGTGTTTTATAAAAGACAGTTTTGTAAAACGAAATAAGATGTGATTTCCATAATTGATCATTTCAACTTACGTTGGTGTGGAAATTGTTCTTTCATACTTAACACCAATCCCAAAGTATGGAAACTTTCCTCTATCTTGAGAATTAAGAATGTGCGTCGAGGCAAGGATGGTTTTCCAACTTCTCTTACCTCATTGTTAATCGATGGATAGTAATGTTTGAAATCGCAAAGTGGTGTAAGTATATTTGGTCTAAATTCTATATTATCTATTCACTTACACCAAAAGGGAAGTGTTTGGTTTTATTATTATAATATTTAAATGACATATGTTTTAACCCAATTAAGTGTGATTTTGGAGAAATCTTTCTTATGTTTTGTGAATATACTTATGTCGTTGAGATTAGTATATAAGTACATTTACTAAGTATTGAAAGTGTACTGTTTGTGAATATACTTATATTGTTAATAGAAGTATATGAGAAGGTTTTTTCTGAGTTTTGGAAGTGAAATGCTTTATGAGTATATTTTTACATCTGAGATAAGTATATCAATATTCTTCAAGTATTGAAAAGAGTTGAGGGGCTCTGTGAATTTATCTTTGTAGAAGTATTTTGATATAAGTGTTTACAAAGTGGTTTAGTTAAAGGAGATAATTAATTAAAGAGGCTTAGCGGTTATTTTGTGCTTAACTGTGCTTGGTTAAATCTCTTGTTAATTTGTTTGTTTATTTGATAGTTAAATAATTGACTATCAAAACTTAGCCAGTTTAAATATTATCATTGTCTATATGGAGATACCAGGATCAGATATATTATCTGAAAACCGCTTCGAATTAGCATAAGCATTAGAATTGGATATATCATGAAGAGAATCGAAGACGGAGTTCTTTGAAGTGCATGGGCTGCTTGATAAAAATCCTAAGGATGATTCCAAAATGGATATAGTAGAAGCAGTGCATTCGGCTGTTCATATCCTAAATAACTTGTATGGATGAATGTTGGCAGTACATTATTACCTGGAGGGAAATGTTAGCTTTCCAAGTGGGATTTGCAAATAAAAGGTAAACGTAGCCTCTAGCCTCGACTATTGGGAATGACTAAAACAAGGGATATGCTTCAGTGCTATATGGTTTGCTACCCTTATAATTGTTAACAATGTATTCATGCTAAAATTATCTCAGTTTGGTTGTTTAATACTGAACATTGGATTTGATAATGACATCTTTTGTAATCAACATTATTAATTACTTTCCTATAAATGCACTTTGTCCGAAATAAATGATGTAACAACCTGCCTTTTCGACCATCGAAAGTCAACACCAAATACATCCACGGTAATCAAATGTCGAACATTCGATCGTAGAAAAGGAAGATTGTTAGGGTAAAATAAAATAAAAGAACAAAGAACAGGGAGATCAGAATCTCACAGCGGAATCGATAACATGTGATATAAAAATGAGAGTAAAAGTTGTCACTCTAAAATACAGAGTACGTGAGACTTAAATATAAACCTTATCAGCCGGAGAGTTATAGAATCATGACCTTAAAAATGCTGATAGGTATATAATACAGAGAAAAGTGAAATACTATGACGGGTGGACATCCAGCTCCGCTCCATGAGCTCCATGTTCCGCCAATGAAACTGGAAAAATACTAAGTCTGACTCAAGCATAATAATAAAATAACACCCGGATTAGTCTGGAAAATGAGCCTGAAAAAACTCAAGTAATTAGGTTAACGTTTAATAATTCTGTGAAACCACGCCGCTAGATGTGGAACAGGTTTTTACCTCACAAGAACTACATCCATATCTTTATTAATAGTTAGCTTGGAAGCGCAAACTTTTGGTCTGACTATGAACTTTCCAAAATACCCTTTACTCATATATAATTTAATTATTATATATTATTCCACCTACAAGTGCCTAAAAAAATCGGTAAAATCCTAATCAAATGCAGATGTTATTCCTATTATTTTTAGCCTATTATTTCTATACTAGACTGGAACTATTCGAACTAAGTTAAAATAGTTAAATTTCTTTAAAAATTCAAACTATCCCTCTACGCTTAAGAATAGGATCTAACAAATAAATATCATTTGAACAGATAAACATCATTTACAAATTCGTTGTAATTAATAATATAAATAAAATTAAAACTAATAAAAAATTAAATGTTGCAACTTAGAAATAAAAATTTAATTTAACTACACATTATATCAACGTAAAAACATGGATAAATATTTTTGCAAATCATTTTCTCTTGAATGCGTTAATCATATATAAATTGTAGATGACCAATTCACAGGCAAAGCACATGCCATCATCAAGCGCAAAGCGCGTGCCGTAACACTCGTATTAAGGAATGAGAAACAATCAGAACAACAATCCAAACAAGAAAGGTTGAAAATAGATAACAACAAAATCCAAAATTATAGAATGGACAAATATAATTAGATATCGAGAAGAGCTCCAGACAATTCTTGATGCAAATTACGAAAAACAATACAAAGATTTGAATTAAATAAGGGAACAACAATTTTTCAACAAATGACTACGAGGGTGCGCCCCCTTACCGAAAGTATACCTCTAGAAATATACTTGAGAATGTCATATACTCTATGATACCTCTTGGAAATGTCCAAGCCGGAACCCGCCAACCTTACCAAGTATTTGAGTATTTCACATCTAAATGCACAACCGAAGTATTTGTTCTTATCACCTACCCCGACCTTTTCTTTATTTGCCTCCTCAAGGTTTACTTTGAGTTTGTGGCCTTCTTAAGGATAGCTATTAAAATTTTCTCCTCTTCTTCCAACAACTTTTTAGCCTTCTTTTCCTCATCGAGAAGGGAACCGAGATTATCTCTTTTAGAAATAGCTTCATTCCTTGTTGTAGTGACATCAATTATGCTATTGTTAAGCAAAAAGATTTTTCCTTTAAGCTCGGCCACTTCATTTGAAGGTTCTCGAGAAGCCTCATAAACGAGGAACATATGCTTGGCCACCTAAACTGTGTAGCAAACATAAGTCAATACAGGGTTAAAAGATTAGAAAATCAAATCGGAAAAACGAATACATAGCAACAAAAGTTGCTTAAGGATGACACTGAGATGGTCTCTTGAATAAATTGAAGACTGTAGTGGCATGAGCGATGTCAATGAAGGAGATTAAGCGGCCAAGTGGAGAAGATTTGCAAAACTTACGATAGGAGACTAAGCCTAAAACATTAAAGGATGAGGATCATCCAGAGAAGGAAACAGACCAAGACCAACAGACAAGCGACAAATGGTTGTTGGAGAAGTAGGAAAGGTGATATTTAGAAGGGACTCAGGGGTTTGGTACTCCTTTGTTTGCTCCTCGGTTTTATCTATATATCCCGCATCAGGGCTCGAGTCGATGGTCACATGTTCCTCCTCATCCATGAAAACAGGAGTAAAGTCACCCATAGGCTTGGGCCATTTACTTAGGTAAGAAGATGAAATATTAGTAGGGGCATCGTTGCCCACTTCCTTTTCTAGTGCTTTAATTGCTCTAGTGACAAAGTCCTCAATGGAAATAGGTTTGCTCAACCGAGATGAGGCCGAAACTTCATCTTCTTTTTTCCTCTTTTTGGGAAATCATCTTTGACTTTTTTCTCTTTAGAAGCAATGACTAGAGCAGAAGAGTTTAAAATAAAGAAAAGAGTTTATATGATAATAAAATCAGGAATTCCATATTGGTTATAAAATGCAAATTCACCAATGGACTCAAGCTGAACTAGAGAGGAAGTAGAGAAAACATTTCTATTTAGTGATAACTAACGAATGTTTTCCTTGGGCATTCCCTTTCATCATTGAAGACTCACCAAGTATTATATAGTTATCTTCAATCAATGAGCATTGATGAATATTCACTTCCATCAGAAGTGTGAGTCTGTCGCACGTGCTCTGGGATGCCAGAGTCAGGGATTTGATAGTTTCGCTATTAGAAAGACTTAACTGCTTAGAAGCTGAATCTAAAGTAAAAAATTCATCATAAGAAGGTGGTAAACATAACCTAAGAAATAAGAAATAAAAAAATTACCTATAACGAAGAAGGTTCCTCTAATTCTAGTTTAGCATTTGACATAGAAAAACTTATTTTCTCATTCCTTGTTCTTGTCGAGAACATCAATGATCATGCTTTATGGAAGAGGGCGAATGTTATAAGTGGATTACCTTATTGCTTGCCTATTTTTGCAGGGCTAGCTGTGATATGAAATATCTCAGCACTAAGAGAGGGGAACTTGGCCTCCTTGCATGAATTTCCAAGCAAGTCAAATAAATGTATTGGAGTGAAGGCAAAAAATCCTTCTTCAGGGTTGTCAATTCTGCCAGAAGGACCAGTAGGAATAGCTTCTATGTCTATGATACCAAATTTTTTGCGAATGTAATCCACTTCTTCATGGGTAGTAATATAAGACTGGTTAAGAAGATGATCCCCTTTCTTAATAGATGGAGAAGCTTTAGGGCCCTTACTGGTCTTCTTAATTGCTTTCGTGACTGGTTTCTTGCCTTCCATTTGCCTGCTAGGTGATATTATACCAAATCAGAAAGGATAATAGATATTTTATGAAACTCAAAATGCTCATTATATAAATAAGGCTATTATACGCCCAAATAAAGGGTAGCACATTAATTATAAACTACTTAAGTTATAACATAAATATGTTAAAGTCTAAAGTCTATTATAATATTTACAACAATTCAATAACTATAGAGTAATTTATATTGGCATTCATAAAATGCTTTAGCTAGGTAAAATTATATAAATAAATATCGTAATCATAGTAAGAAAACAAGTTTATGGTTATCTAATAAAAACTGGAGTGAAAAAATATCCTAAGTATATCATTAATCTCATGTTGAACCATTAAAACCAATGTCGAATAGGTAAAATGTTAACAAATGTAGCATTAAAGACACTATACTAATTTAACGTAATGCCACAAGCATGGTCAATGTAGGAATGATAATATAACAGACTTCAATAAGTAAGGTTGACATAGTTCACTAATATTTTTATAGGTGAACCATAAAATTACTACAACAACTATAATGTAAAATAAAAATGTCGAAAAAAGTAGAACTAAAACGTTTAAAATGGTTACCAAAAAAGAGCAATAACATACGGTAATTTGGCATCATACAATAACCACATAAATCAATGTCGAATTTAAATGACGATGCTTCTAGTTAATGTCGACATAATAGAATGCCGCATTATTTGTAAAACAGCTTCATGAACTATGATATAAAACAAATCAATGTCAGTTTTCGGGTTTAATAGGCTATGTGATTTATCGTATGTAATGATCCACCGTTTTGGACAGTTTAAATCGACAATAAACCACACATGTCAGACTCAAATCATTCAAAAGGGAGGACTGTTAATGGGGTAAATAAGAAAAAAAGGAAAAAAAAAAGAAACAAAACACAGAATCTTGCAACGGAACGACAAAATATAATAATCAAATAAATAGTTCATGAAGCTGTTTTACAAATAATATTTGATTTCACTTTTAAAATTCAAATCAGAGTTATACATACATCAGAAATAAACAAATAATGCAGCGGAACACAGAATGCAGTGGAATAATAAATAGCAACAATATACTAAATCTTCGTCTTCGTCCTTCAGAAAATAGTCTTCAATACACTGAAAAGCTTAGACTGACCCGAGCGTAATGAAAAGACAAAACACTCGAGTCAGAACAAAAAGATATTATGTAATTCAAATCAAAACAAGTAAAATAGAAATATTAGTGCAATGGTTTCATAGATGTTATGGGATCTCATCTCCTATCAAGTGTACAACGTGAATATAATCATTTAAAGGGTTTCAAATAATTCGAAATATCAGTCTTAATCATCTAATTAAAACAAATTCGAAGTTTGAATTAACTTAAACCCTTCAAATAATTCAATTCAAATAAAATTCCAAATTCAAGAAATTATATGAGTATATATCATTTCAACCAGTATCAAAAATCAACATTTCGAAATCAATGAAAACCGCTTAGGTTATCATTTCAACCTATAACAATTTTCCCTTAATCTATAAGATTGTTCGGTTATGTATCATTTCAACCCATAGGAATCACCCAAAATGTCAACCAATAACATCCATCCAATCACCCAAAATGTCAACTAATAACATCCATCCAATCACCCAAATATCAATAATTGAACATACAACACAATCATCATTGAAATCAACCAATAACAACCAACAATTTACTGGTTATCATTAACAGGTATTTAACTAGCAATTTAAATTTCAATATTAAATTAAATGGTAATTAAATTCAATTAAAGTCAAATTTAACTTGAATGACAATTTAAAATATACTAAACAACAACCAATCAATTTCTAATCACATCATAAATTTAATTTAACTAACATAAGAAAATCTAGTAGTTGTGAGTGTTTGCTCACCTTTCGTGGTAATGAAGGTGATGATAAAAATGGAGCAATATGGAGATTCCTAGCAAAGATTCAAATGCAAAGAAAATCCAACAAAGTTTAGACATGAACACAAATCAATAAACACGTTTCAACTACTTCCAACTTCAAAACAACCCAAGATCCAAACTACGGACAAACATGAAACTAGGTCATCCTTATGAAAATATTTGGACTGGAATATTACTGAATCTGTAAATGTGACTAATTAGAAAGTTGTTGCAAATTATTTTCTCTCCACTTTCAAAAAAAGAATCACTTAAAAAGCTTCTGTCTTGAAGAAGTTATGGTCAAAACAAACTGAGGTGTTTTCTGAGTTGAAAATCTGAGTTCAAAATACTTCGAAAATATTTGAGTTTTTGGCATCGAAAATTAAGAAATTTGAAGAACTGATCTAAAATAAAGTTGAAGCCACTTGACAAATAAATGATTTAAAAAATGAATCACATAATTTGATTCATTCCTGAAGGAGATATGATTGATACAATATGGGGTATTTTCGACCAAAACTGGACCCGAGAAAGGACTTGAAAAATAGAGTTTTTGATATAGAAATATTCGGGATAGAAAGAAGGATTCAACAGCAAAGTTGTTGCCATTAAAATTATACACGGTTAAAAAAAAATATTTGATTTGGAGTAGTTTAGTGGAATATAGAAGCCATGGAAATAAGAGGAAGAAAGAGGGAAAAAGGAAGGGAAAAAGAAGGGGAAAAGGAGAAAGAAGAGGAGAGAGAAGGTGGGGCTTTGGCCCTGGGTTACTACCGTGGGTTGTGGGTGGTGATGGAGGTGGGTGGCGACAAGAGGAGAGAGGTAGGCTACGGTTTTGAAGGAGGAAGGATGAAATTTGATTTAAAGATTTAGGAGTTTTGAGGTTTGGAGTTTTCTGTAGATTTGAGCAAGAAGAAGAAGAGTACGCAGAAAGTTTCTCAATTGAGAAATTTCTATACGTACTTGGTTTTAGTCAGATAGGAAATAGAAGGTCAATGGGTGTGAGAAGAAAGGGTCTAAAGGGTCTCTTAGTTTACTAAGTAGCCCATTAGTCTAAAACAAACCCAATAAGACTTAGCCCAAAAAAAGTAACACAAATATACACTGCAAATGAAAAAAATAAGCTACAGTTTATTTAATAATTAGGAAATAAAGGTGGAGAGACAAAAACAAATGTCACGTTTTATTTTGAAAGCTTCAGGCATTAATAATGCATAAAGAAATGTAAGTAGGAATGAAAAAATTTGCAAACAAAATGATAGTGAAATTTTGTATATGCGAAAATAAGGTGGCAAGAATTAAATACAACCTAAAAGTCTAGGCTCGGGTATTAAACAGAAGGAGAAATGAACGGATCAAGTATTAATAATGAGATAACTATTTTGAAACATACATGCAATAATTAATAACAAAATAAATGAAGGGACTATGTACATTGCACAACCGTTTTGAAATTCAATTTGTTAAACGTAACCAAATTAACTTCATTAACTCAAATAATATTCAAATTTGTATGCATTTAGTTGTTTTATCTATGCATAATAAATAAAATTACTTACCTTAAAAATGGAAACGTTCGATTTGATTTACCCAAAATGATATTTTATTTCCATTAAAATATCCTTTCCATTTAACACAAAAGGTGCGTTGCTTTTATTAAATCTATTAATTGCAATCAATGTTTTCTTCCCTTCTAATTGAAATATTTCAGTAACATTAATTGCAATTACTTACAAAGTTAGATTTCAAAACAGACAAATAAAATGGATGAAAAATAGAATAATTGTTTCATTTAGTCATTTAGACACCTTTATAAATTTGTTGTTTATACAGCAGAGTAATAAATAACTTACTTAACTAAATTATTTTCCTACTTTGGTAATCCATCTGTATGCTAAAACACAGTTTAAATATACATATATTTCTTCCTTTAAATCAATCATTCTATTCTTTATTTTAATGAAATTAAACCTACATTCACAAATAAAACATTCTTTATATTTGATATAAATGTTCTTTTCATTAAACCAACTTTCCTTATATTTTCACAAAACATAAGCTATGTTTAATTACACCTATTAATTTACAATTTGGTGTCCTCTCTACCATTAATTGAAATTATTCAATTACATTAATTTCAATTGTTTACAAAGGTGAATTTCAAAATGGACAAAATAAATGAAATGAGAAATAGAACAATTATTTCCTATCTAATAGTAATTTAAACATATTTATACACTATTGGATACACACCCGAATTATACATTTCTTACCAAACAATAGTTTGTTATCTCTGCAATCAATCTTTCAGCTACCAAACATTTCAAATACAAGGAATAAACATATGATTTCTTCTTTAATAAAAAATTTAATATTAATAAAACATTTATAAAACATTTAAACCAATTGAATTTTAATGTTAATAAAACATTTATAAACAATTTTCAAACGTTTAAACCAATATTTTCCATATTAAGTCTCTTTTTCACTTTTAAATTATTTCATAATATTATATTAATATAATATTCACTTTCAACCTTTTTATATTTCCAAAACCATTAAGAGGCTAATAACTTCATATACACATATTTATTATGGATTTTATTTCCATTATTTATTATGGTTAATTTACTAACCATTTCCATTGTCATTTATCAATCAAGTTATCAACCATCTTAACAATCATCTAATCAACCAAGAAATCAAACAATTAATCATCCAATATAATAAACTTTCATATCATTAAACCTGAGAAATTAATTAGTAAATTTAAATGTTGAGTACTCACCATAAATTAAAACAACTTTCTACCAACATTCATTTCATCACAACACTTCTCTAATACTCTTCTACCATGCCTTAAAGACTTCGTTTCCCTTGCTCAAGTGCTCAACAAATCTTCCCTTGCCCAAAAATTCACGGCTTGCTCCTCCACCATCTTCAAGTGCTCACAGCCTCACCCATCTCCACCACCTTGGCTCTCGGCCCAAGGCTCCCATCCTCTTGCTTGCCTTCTTCCTAAAGGCTCGGCCTTGATGTGTTTGTGGTGTATGCTCTCGGCCAATGGGGAAAATGGTGGTGGTCGTGGGTTTGAGGAGAGGAATGGAGGTGATTTGCTTTGGTTTTGAGGAGTTTTGATCACTTTTGAATATGTTTATGTTTTTATTTCTTTTTGGAGATATTTTGGCATTACTTTGTCATGCCTTAGGAAGCCATTAAAATAGCTTAGAATGAAGAAGAAGAAGAAGAAGAAGAAGAAAGTGTGAGGAAATGAGAAAGATGGGTGCTATTTATAGCCAAAAAAACACAAATATTGCACCCCCTCACTTCCATCATTTCATACATTGGTACCCCCCCTCATATGTGTTGTGATGATGGTTTGCCCTTGGTTGACTTTTAGAAAGCTTAAGGATTAAGAAATTGGAAAATATCTTGGATATTTTTAACATATGTGTGTGTGTGTGTGTGTGTATATGTATGTTTATATGTGTTCATGTATATGTTAGTGGATGCATTTGTATGTTACATATCTGCACATAACATATAAACAAGGTTGCAACGACTTTCAAACAACTTCCGTTTGTTAAACAGTTAAAATCGGAAAACTGATTCCCGATCACATTTTCACTTTTAATTTAATATACATATATTTGTAAACAAAATTTTAAATTAAATTTCTAATCATTATTAATTAATTAAAATGATATCATTTGAATTATAAAACCATTTAAATCAATATTAACAATTATTTACAAAAAATGCTATTTTACCGATAAAGCGATATCAATTTTCCTTATACTTTCAAACCGATTATATATCTTTATAAAACTATTATAAATTATTTATTATTACTTGATAACTATTTAAAATAAACTATTATCATTTAAAAACAATTATTTGGATAATTATAATAATTATTAAGTCATTAAATCTTAATTTAAAATCATAAATCAATTATTAAATATAAGGGCATCACTAATGATGTAATAATACTTTAAATTTCCAAAAATAAAATAAATAATTTTATTTCATATTCTTGTTCAATTATAAAAATAAGTGTATGTATCCAACTCTGTGCGCGACGTTTTACGATTATAGAGCTGTTTATCGATAAAACGATTTCGGTCATTTTATCGATATTCCTGCAAAGTTTATATTTTCATAAATACTTATTCAAAATAAGATTACCATTATTATTTATTGTTCAAAACATCATAATCTATGTTAAAAAATCTTATATTTGAATATTTTTAAAAATAATATAATTTATCAAATTGATAAATTTACGGGTTGTTACGCCACCTCTTGATTCTCGACATCTTTCGTTCCTTGTAAAAACTCAGAACTCTTTGCTAGTTTTGAAGCCCGTCATTCTAGTTGAAGCTTGATATCTTTTGCTACTTTACAAAAGCTAATGCTGTAAAAGCTCGATAATAGTATATGCATCTAAGACTTGTTTTGCATAGGGACTTGATATACCCTCTTTGTAACTAGGTGTTCGATATCTTTTAGTGATGCGGCACTCCTCTTTATTCTACATTTTATAGCACTTTATGTTGTGGTTCGGCATCTCCATTGCCTTTATAAATTCGATACCTTCTTGTCATTTAGTGTTCAACACTTCACTTTATTGTTAATGTTTGGCATCACATTTTACTTGTGAATGCTTGGTAACATTCATTGTTGTTATGGTTCGATACCCATTAAAGGTTTGTGTTAACAAGAAAACTTGTCAACATTCCCAATGCCTTGATAATATAATTTTGTTTTGGACATAACCATATGGTTGAAGTGATTCTCACCTCTGAAGGTGTATCTTTGGGTTGTTATACATTTCGACCTTGTCGAAAGGTTATTGAGGCTAATTCAACCCTTCGACTAGGTTGATAAAGTATTGAATTGTCATACCTTTATACCTTGTCTAAAGGTTATTAACATAACTACTTCAACCTTCCGTCTAAGTCAGTGTAGAAGGAAATAACTCAACCTTTCAACCTTGTCGAAAGGTTTCTTAAAAGCTTACTCCAACCTTCCGTCTAGGTTGGAATAGAAGCGAATTACCAAACCTTTCGACTTTGACGAAAGGTGAGCCAAGGCTTTTCCAACATGTCGATTAGGTTGATGTAATTCTAAACCATTTGGCTCATAGAAATCAGTAATTTGTTAAATTTCATATCCTCTTGGAGTCGAAAGTAGTTATAGTAGATGACTATCACTTCTTCTTGGATCATGTCAAAAGGTATCGTGTGAAACCCCTCAACATTGTAGTTAGGAGATGCATGGTTCATTTGCTAACTCTAACTGCTTTTAGCCCCTTTTATGTCCATTTTCACTCTATGTAATCGATTCGAAGGGTTTGCTAACTCCTATAGAAGTAGATTCCCTTGGAATGAAGTCCATAAAGAGTGGTTATAAGATATATAAATAACCCATTACTCTATTAGGAAGTAAACCTTTCGACTAAGTCGAAAGGTTTTCCACCTTTCGACTAAATCGAACTGTTTTCCACCTTTCGAAGCAGTCCCGATTTTAATCTTTAACCATTTTATTCATCTTATATAATATCAATTTATTATTCCCATAACCATACATATTGCTTATGCAATACGTCATCATTACTTTACATTAAGAATGGATTTCAATGATGACGTGCTACGATGGGAAATATCTAAGTCGATCTTATATATAAAGCACAAATCAAAAGAGATTATGAGAAAAAGGTCGAAATCATGTGTAATTAATCATTAGTCTAGCTAATGATCTTAATGGTCCTCCTCATTGCCAATATCCATCATGAATGAGCCAACTCTATTTTATTCATATCCAAAATGAGTTACAAGAAATTGAGCACTCTCCCTAATTCAATTTAGGGTTTTTACAAGTAGAATTATCTCTATGAAAATAGAGAAAAGAAGGTGATTCGGTATCCAGAATTCGGCCCCCAAAACTGGACCCCTTGGGTCTTATTTATAGATGCAGGCGGCCCACCTTTCGATTTTATGCTTTCGACTGAGTTGAAAGATTCCCTTTTTATATGCCGCCCCAAACCTTTTGCCTTCATAGGAAGGTTATAAACCCTTTGACAGTGTCGAAAGGTTATAAATATCTTGTGCTTCTTGGCTTATCTCTTTTGTCTCCTTTTTTTCCAGCTTGTCGAAAGGTCTCCTCTTTATATACTGTTGTGAACCTTTCGATCTTGTCGAAAGGCTTGATTTCCACATGCTGCCATGATCCCTCTAACCTCATGAAAGGTTTGCTTTGTCATGAACCTGACGACATTGTCGAAAGGTTTGTCTTCGATATGATATTCTGAATCTTTCGACATCGTCAAAAGGTTTACTTTCAATATGTCTTTATGGACCTTTCGACTTTGTCAAAAGGCTTGCCACTCTTATGCTTTCATTAATCTTTCGACTTCATCGAAAGGTTTGCCTTTTACATCTTTTGTGAACCTTTCGACCTTGTCGAAAGCTTTGTCTACACTTGAATGTTGTCGAGAGCTTGCTTTTCATTCTTTGCTGACTTTCGAGTGTTGCTTTCTTCATAGAACCTTTCGACGCTGTCGAAAGGTATCCTAGATGTGTCTATACCGGTTCAAATGGCTTGCTATGCTTTCGAAAAGGTTACTCTAGGGTGAATTCTTTGGCTTTGAAAGGTTTAATGCGTAGTTGAGACATCACCATTGATCGCTTTCGAAAGGGGCTCTGAAGTCATCATTACTTTTTCAAGTGTGTCGAAAGGTTGACTATGGCGGAAGGTTCTGTTTGTCTTTATCTAAGTCAAAAGCTTTTGCATTTTATAAGTAATTGGACTTTCTAAACATCCATTTTAAGTCTTTCATGATGTCTTGGACTGTCTCTTCATCAAAATTCCAATTTTATTATTTTTCTTTCATACTTCTGTCTTCAAGTAGATTTTATGGTTAACATTTTGGCCCCCTCCCCTTGTATGAAAGAAGCTTTTGTTCTTTAGGACAAAGTTTTCATAGCTTTCGTACTCCTCATAATTTTGATTTTTCCTGCAAAAATCAAAAGTTAAAAGTACCATTTTTACTATCATTCTTACATTTATATTAAATAGTTGATCAGCATACTAATGTCCTTATCCGCCTGATAAGCATCATTTGAAATTCAGAGATACCAGCTTTTAATTTTGGGATTTTTGGTTACTTGCAATAGAATCAATTACATCATATCATTTCCAAAATCTAACCCAGATTAGGGCATCAACTTGTGAAGTTTAGATACTGATAATGTGATATTTAGAATCCAGATAGTAGCATCCCTAGAATAGTTTTATATATGGCATTTCTAAATCCAGATTGAGGTTTTTATTTACAATTAAACAATAATTAATAGTATGGTTCCCATATTAAATTTTGAGTCCAGATCAAGACATATCTGAGTCAATTCTTTTGCAAAAAGAATCTTCGGTTCAGATTAGGGCTCATATTTGCATAAGAGGATGTTTGTTAAAATAGAATTCAATTGCCTGCAATAGGACGTATTTTGAATAACCAGAAGCTCATGAAAATAGTATTTATATCAGATGCCATGGACCCAGATTAGAGTATTTTGAAAAAGTCAGATAATAATTCTGAAACTCAAGTTCGAGTATTAAGAATTGTAGCAATCAATAATGTTCTCATACCTTGATTTGGGTTTAGTAAAGATAGCAGTTGATAAAAACCTAAAACCCAGATTCAGGTATTAGATTTTGAAATTCATATATTTGAATTCTGAAGCCCAGATTTAAGCACTAATAGATGATGTTAAGAAGGTCCCGAAACCCAGATTCAGGTATTAATAGAAAGTGGAGTTCCGTTCTACCCATCTGCTTTCATCTTCTTTGATATATATGAATCCTCCAGGTTTTGAATGTATATTGAAATAATTTGATTGGCTGCCTCTTGAGCTAGGACATCTTAGTCTGTGATTGGATAAGCCTCCTCCCGGGCTTGGACTTCTCAGTCCTTCGATGAATGTGCCTCTTCTCGGGCTTGGACGTCTTAGTTCATTATTTGTCGGGCCTCTTCTTGGACCTGGACGTCTTAGTCCATTGTTTGATGGGCCTCTTCTTGGACCGGGACATCTTAGTCCATTGTCTGGTGCTCTTGGTTAGCTCATCCTAGAGGCTGGAACCAAGGACTTACCCGACCTCCCTCCAGTAGGCGCCCTGTCCTGGCCCTTTTGCGGCGTGGACAGGGGCTTGTTCGATGCTCTACCCTGGCCATCTTAGGCACGGATAGATGCTTACTCCGTCCTTCCTGTAGGAGGTGCCTTAACCTGGCCATAGCATGGCGCAGTTAAGGGCTTGTTCGGTGATCTACCCTGGCCATCTTAGGAGCGGATAGAGGCTTACTCCATCCTCCCTCCAAGAGGCGCTCTGCCTTGGCATTCTCGGTGCGGACAGAGGCTTTTCTACCATCTTAGTTAGACTACCATCTTAGTTAATATCCAAATTTGAAGAGCATTTAACTCCTAACCATGTAGATTTCCTCTTCATAAAAAGAAGTTCTTTATTAATCCATCTTTGGAAAATACGGCCTTAAATGTTCGGGATTCCATGTCCTAGGCATCATATTGGCGTCTGGGCGAAACAGTTTGTAAGCTCATGGTGGTATTACTTTGCATATGATTAGTGGCCCCTCTAAGTTTGGTCCTAGGGATCCATCTGCAAGGTTCTTAGTATTGGCCATTACTATGTGGAGTACTAAATCCCCCTCTTGAAATGACCCAGCTCTTACTCTTGAGTTGTAATATTTAGATATTCTCCTTTAATATTCTGCAGTTCTTACCGCTGCTTCATATCTTAGCTCATGTATCAAATCTAGTGATTCTTTCTTCAATTCTTGATTCTTATCAAATGCATCGGCAATCCATCGGTGTGAGGGTATTTCAACCCAACTGGTAGCATCGCCTCACACCCATATGTCAAAGAATATGGAGTTTGTCCCGTTGCTGTTTTAGCAGATGTTCGGTAGGCCCATAACACTAATGGTAATTCTTCTACCCAATTTCCTTTTGCTTTATTTAGTCGCTTCTTCAAAATGGTTTTTCTGGTGTTATTTGCAGCTTCAACTGCTCCATTAGCTTTTGGATGTACGACAGATGAAAAACTTTTAATAATGCCATTCTTTTGGCAGAATCGAGAGAACTCTTCGCTTTCAAATTGCATCCCATTGTTAGAGATTACCTTTTGGGGAATTCCAAATTTGGTTATGATATTCTTAATGACAAATCTCAATACTTTTCTCGAAGTGATTTTTGGAAGTGGTTCAGCTTTAACCCATTTGGTAAAATAATCGATAGCCACTACGACGTATTTAGCTCCTCCTTTTGAAATTGGCAATGGGCCAATCAAATTTATTCCCCAAACATCAAAGGGCCATGGACTTGTGATTGGAGTTAAATGACTTGGAGGCAACCTTTTTATCTTTGAAAACTTCCAGCATTTCTCGCATCTTTTTACATAGTCTATAGCTTTGCTCATCATGTGTGGCCAATAAAATCTTTGCCTCATTACTTTCTTGCAAGCTTTGTTCCATTTAAATGATCTCCACACAACCCCTCGTGTGCTTCAGCAATTAATCTCATCCCATCATTCATGCTTACACATCGAAGATTAGGTAGAGCATATCCCTTCTTATAAAGGATTTCATTTATCATAACAAAGGTCAGAGCCTTCCTCCTTATTTTTCTTGCTACCCCTTTGTCAGATGGTAATGTTCCTTTAATCAAATACTCAACAATGGGCAACATCGATGTGCCATCATACGTTCTATCTAGACTGGGTAGGTCCATCCTTTCATTTGTCAGCTCAACACCACTTTCTATATCTTCTCTCCTCTAAGATTTGGTTTGAGATTTTCTCATCACAAGCAATTCTTTCCTTGTTCGGATGTTTCTTTTTCAATGCTCAACTTTTCCTGATATCCAATGGGAACAATTCGTGTTTCTAGGGATCCCCTTGAGTAGGCTAATTTTGCTAAAGAGTTTGCCTATGCATTCTCTGTCCTTGGTACTGGATTTACTAAAAAATCCTCAAATAGGGCAAGCATTTGCAATATCTTCTTCACATATAAAGGTAACCTGGGATCCTTTGTTTAATATATCTGTTTCACTTGATTGACCATTAGCTGTGAGTCATTAAAAAGCTGTATTCGGGGAATTTTCAATTCTAATGCCAAAGTTAGTCCCACTACCATTGACTCATATTCTGCCACATTGTTGGTTATAGGAAATCCCAATTTCATGGCATAGTGCAATCGATGTCCGTTTGGGGTTATAATTACATATCCTGCTCTGGCACCTTGCTCATTTGATGCCCCATCGACAAATAGTTGCCACATGGGTTTCTGGATTTTCTCTTTTTCCGATTGTTATTCTATAAAGCTTGTGCATTCATTAACAAAATCTTCTAAGGCATGACCTTTGATTGCAGCCCTTGGCTGAACCTCTATTTCATAATGGCTAAGTTCAATTCCTTATTTTAATACTCTCCATGAAGTCTTAGGCTCACTGAAAACTTGTTTAAGAGGAAAATTTATCAATACCCTGATCGAATGTGCTTGGAAATATGCTCTGAGCTTTCGAGCTGTAAGAACCAAGCAATAAGCTAATTTCTCTATAACTGGGTATCGAATTTCTGCATCCTTTAATTTCCTACTTACATAATATACCGGGAGTTGTGCTCCTTTGTCCTCTCGAATGAGTACCTAACTGACCGCATGTTCTGATACTACCATATATAGATACAAAGTTTCACCACTCTCGGGTCCAGAAAGTATCGATGGTTTCTCCAAATGGATTTTTAATTCTAAGAAACCCTTTTTGCAATCTTCCCCCCATTCGAAATTCTTCCTTTTCTTAATTACATCGAGGAAAGGTATGCATTTATCAGTAGTTTTAGAGATAAACCTACTTAGGGTGGCTACTCTTCCATTTAAGCTCATCACTTCCTTACTAGTTTTTGGTTCTGCCATATCCCTTATAGCTTGAATTTTGTTGGGAATTGCCTCTATCCCTTGTGCACTTACCAAGTATCCTAAGAATTTTCCAGAATGGACCCTAAAAGAGCATTTTGTGGATTTAACTTCATTTGATACTTTCGCAATGTCTCAAACATTTCCTCTAGATCTTTGAGATGGTTTTCAGGCTCATGTGATTTTACTAGCATGCCGTCAACATAAACCTCCGTATTCTACCGATTTGTTCTTTGAACATTCAATTAACAAACCTCTGATAAGTGGCCCCGACATTCTTTAGACCAAACGGCATGGCTCTGTAACATTAAATATTCCATTCAGTTATGAAGCTGGTATGATCTTTGTCTAGCTTGAACATCGGTATCTGATTGTACCCTGAATAAGCATCCATAAGAGATAACAACTTATGTCCGCTCGTTGCATCTCCTAACTGATCTATTCGTGGCAACGGGAAACAGTCTTTCACGCATGCTTTGTTTAAATCTGTGTAATCAACACATGTTCTCCACTTTCCATTTTACTTTTTCACTAGAACTGGGTTGGCTAACCATTTAGGGTAATATACTTCATGAATTAAACCATTTTCAAGGAGTCTATCAACTTCCTATTTTAGAGCTTCTATTCAAACTTTATCCAATTGCCTCTTTCTTTGCCTTACAGGGGTTGCTCCTGAGTTAATGTTAAGTGCGTGACACATAACGATCGGATTAATCTCCACCATATTGGAATGTGACCAAGCAAACACATCCTTGTTGTTTTTGAGGAACTGAATCAGATCTTTCTTTAATTCACCATCAAGATCTTTTCCTACTTTGACCACTTTAGAAACATCTTCAGAATCTATATAGGTTTCCTCAAGCTCCTCTATGGGCCTTATTCTTTCTATCTCACCTCGACAATCAAACTCTGTTACTATTGGACCTTCTTCTTCTGGATTAGTGTCAACCCTCTTTCTCTTGTTTCCTGCAGAAATATACTTTTGATACATATGCTTATAAGACTTCTTATCATTAATCTTTGCTTCGAATGTTGGATGTAAAGATCCATCATCCGAAGTTGTAAAGTAATAGAAGAATAAAAATAAGTAGAATACTCCCTTTTATACAGATCAAGTGTGGCAAAGTACATTTCACGGGAGCTGAATTGTTCTCCTTGTACAGTCCCCCAGCCTCGCTTAGTTAAGAACTTCACCATGAAGTACTAGCCTGCCAAACAAAGCATTGTAGTAGGAGGGTTGATCAATTATCACGAAGATGGTTTCAAATGTTCGGCATGTAGGAGGCACCCTCATTTGTACTAGAAGCTTTATTTTCCCTATCGGAGTTGATCCCTTATTGTTGAACCCAAATATCGATTCGGAGCTTGGTTCTAGCTTGTGCTCTAGGATATTCATTTGATCAAAAGCACGCTTGAAGATGACATTGACTGCACTCCCTGTATCAACAAGAATTTTAGAGACAATTGATAGCCTGATTTGTGCAGTGATCACAAGGGGGTCGTTATGTGGATGATGGACTCCCTTTCGTAGCTCCTACGGAGTGACCACCAAATTTGGCATCTGAATATTAAGTCGAGGGCTCTTTGTTGGAGGCTCTTCGTGAATAGAATAAATTCCTTCCTTAGCTTCCTTGATATATCTACTTCGAGCACTTTTACTATTCCCTGCCGGATGTGGCCTGCCGTGAATCACATCAATCCTGTTAATTGGCAGACTTAAGCTAAGGTGATTTTCATCTTAAAGAACATTTACAACGTTGCCTGGACGCTTTTGGGGAGCACTTTCGGTTCTTTGGGCTTTGTGCCGATCTTGGATAAATTCTTTGAGATAGCCTTCTCGTATCAGCTTCTGAATTATGTTGGCTGGCACTCTACATTCATCTGTTTTATGGCCGTTTGCTTTATGATAGGCACAGTAATCTCCACTGTTCTTCTGCTCCGGATTATTCTTAGCTTTGTAGGAGGTCGGAAAGTTGACTCTTTCCTTTGTTGTAGCATATATGTAAGACGATGGCCTATTTAAAGCGACTGCATTAGCGGTTGGCTCTTCCCACCTGACCCTTTTATGGTTACGGTCCAAGCCAAATTTTCCACCCTCTTTTCTGGGTAGCGTGTTTCTCTTAGAATAGTAAAGCTCATACATCTGGATGAATTTATCTACCTGAAAGTGTAAGTCTTGGAGATCTTTGCAGCCATTGACAAATAGTTGCTTCCAGAAAGGAGTGTTCTCGATTAAACCAGAATGGACGGCTATTAGTTTGTCTCGGTCATTCATGTCCTTTGCCTTCAATGCTTCTTTGTTGAATCTCTTCAGATAATCTCCCAAAGATTCACCCTGCCTTTGCTTTATATTGGCCAAGACTGTATAATCAATGGTTGGATCCTTGCAAATACAGAATTGTGTTGAGAATTCATAAGAAAACTGTTTCCAAGAGTAGATGGTTTTCTCTCTATATTGTCTGTACCACTTGGCTGCCATCCCTTGAAGGGTAACAGGGAATATTCAGCACCTGACTGCCCTAGAAGCATTGTATAGGTCCATTTGGCTATCAAATGCCATAAGGTGGTCATTAGGATCCGTATTTCCATGGTATTTCATAAACGGGATCTTGACATAAGGAGGAATTACCGTTGCCATGATCTCATTAGTAAATGGCGGCACCCTCTCGTTGTCATTTACATCTGCGTCCATGGTTCTTTTGCCTTTTTAATTCATGGCGTCCTTGATTGCCTTCTCAGCGACGTCCTTAAGGAAAGCTTCAATATAACCATAATTTTTCTGATTCGGGTGATATTGTTTAGAAGTTGAGCAGCCAGACTGCTCTAATGATTTGTCAAGAATTCTCCTTTGATGATTAGATTTATCTTATGGAAGTTCTTTCTTCTTTGAGGAGGTAAAGTGTGTCTTATGTTTGCATTCCTTGGAATTGGTTTTCAGATTTCTTCTAAGAGAAACTACTTCCTCTCCTTGAGTTTGCCTTGGAGTTTTTGACGATCTTTCGGATAAAGACATCTTTGACATATCTTGCATCTGTTGTAATTGCTGCTCCAAGCACTTGATTTTCTCTATATTCTCATCATACTACACTAGTTATGAAGTTTGACCTGGGATGACCCCATCTGGATTTAAAGTTGGAGCAACATTCTCCTCAAAATTGGAAGTGTGCACCACTCCCTCATTGAGTCCACTTAAGCGTTTTGAACTCATTTTCCATAGACAAGAGAAATGAACCACAATTAGTCTATACATAGTGATAGGGTCAGAGGTTCAGGCCCTACTTCTAGTGCCAAAATTATTAACATGAAAACTTATCAACCTTCCCAATGCCTTGTTAATATAATTTTTTTTGAACATAACCATATGGTAGAAGTGATTCTCGCCTCTAAAGGTGTATCTTTGGGTTGTTATACCTTTCGACCTTGTCGAAAGGTTATTAAGGCTAATTCAACCCTTTGACCAGGTTGATAAAGTATTGAATTGTCATACATTTCGACCTTGTTGAAATATTATTAACATAACTACTTCAACCTTCTGTCTAAGTCGGTGTAGAAGGAAATAACTAACCTTTCGACCTTGTCGAAAGGTTTCTTAAAAGCTTACTCCAATCTTCCGACTAGGTTGGAATAGAAGCGAATTACCAAACCTTTCGACTTTGACGAAAGGTGAGACAAAGCTTTTCCAACCTTTCGATTATGTTGATGTAATTCTAAACCATTAAGCTCCCAAAAATCGGTAACTTGTTAAATTTCATCTCCTCTTCGAGTCGAAAGTAGTTATGGTAGTGACTATCACTTCTTCTTGGATCATGTCGAAAGTTATCGTGTGAAACCCCTCAACATTGTTGTCAGGAGATGCATGGTTCATTTGCTAACCCCAACTGCTTTCAGCCCCTTTTATGTCCATTTTCACTCTTTGGAATCGATTCGAAGGGTTTGCTAACGCCTAATGAACACTACAAGAAAAAACCCCATTGACAGCAGCAATTCTCAACGTTTGTACCTTGAATGCGGTCAACAAAAATTTTGGAGGGAAACTTTTACGTATGAATGCTGAGAAAAAGTAAATAATATAACTTTGCCGCCTCATTTTTTCACTTCCCCAATTTACTTGTCTTAGCCTTTCATCTCGTTAACACCTTCACCGTGTAAAACCGAATTAAATCTCTCTTCCAATCACCGAAATTCGCCTTCATCACCCCTACTCCGTCGTTTAGACATCTCCCTTCACCATTCTTTTGATTTCGAATCTGAACCATCACCGCTAGCTTCTCCCTCTACAGGTACTTATTTTTAGCTATTCGTTGATTTTATTTAGGTTTAAAATGGGTTCTTCGATTAGGTTAATCATACATCAGTTTCGATTTTGTTATTTCAGTATGTGTTTCTTTAATCATACATCAATTACGATTTTGTTATTTAGGTTTAAAATTTACTTTTATATGCGATCTAGTTTCTGTGATTAGCCATGCTTGGTCACGTACTATACTGGGAAATATGAGTAATATAATCATAATTAACTTGAGTTATTTTAGATGTTAGTGTACAGATACATGCAAAGAAATATACTGGAACAATCTTAGTGTTAGAATTTCATATTAAATCAAGATTATCAATGAAAACAGGTTGAGAGAACTTTATATAGTGTGGTGGGTTAGCTGTCATAAGACAACGAAGACAAAGTCACACCCCCTAAACATTCTGCAGTCCATATTGAAGAACAATGATTAGACACTCATTTGAATTCATCTTTAGACAATAATAAATTGAAAAACAACTATCGGATGTCCTCGGTATATATACTTAACCTAACTTTATCATTTTTGTAGCACGTATAGAGTTTCTTAATTGATTATTATGTAGAATTCTATATAATCTTTGTTTGTGATTTAAATAAAATAGATCACACAAAACTTTGTTGACCATGAATTGAAGCTAAAAATTATCTAACCATGTAAACGTAAGTATTCTGTGCTTTATTTACCTTTTTCAAAATTATAATCACAAAAAATTTGGTAGCTATGTTTTACACCTTGCATATCAGTACATGTATATTTCGTTCAAATACATTTGTAGCAAAAATTTGCCTATTTTAATTTCCTTTTGGATATCCCCATTATAGCATACATTTGTAATATCACAACCCACTTCTTTAATTAATTGTTGTATACTAATAGAGTTTACTAAGTTTTTTATCTTCAGTTTCATTATACATTTGACTATATTTTAGTTATTGCTCGATGGCTCCATGAGGGATTGATAATATTATGCAGGCAGATAAGAATTAGATTAATTAGGTCCTATGGGACTGGACTAGAAGCCCAATTAAAATTTTATGGTTAATGCAGTTCCGTCGAAGAAAAAGTAATTTCAACTGCTTTCTTGTTTAATATGGTGAATTGTTGTTTTAAAAAACTTGTATGATTTTGCAGCAATAAAGAAGTTATAGAAGTCAATAATTATTAGCAGTATAAGAAGTACATGGTGTTATAAAATGAAGAAAGTAGAAGCCATTAGAGAGAGAGGCGGAAGATATATTATTCATAAGTGAAAATTTATCTCTATTTACATTACATAGCCTCCTTTATATAAAGGCTTCAGAGCTAAGGATTTAACTTATTCCACGATGTGGGACTAAACAAAACAACATAAAAGCATATTCATTTCATGATTTACATATATTGTAACACTCCCCCTTGAATATGCGTCTTCAAAATCTTGAATGCTCTAATAACTTGAAATTTTTCCTTTTGAAACATGTATGATGATTGCTCCCCCTCATTATTATCTTGCTTGCATTTATCTATTCAGTCGATATAGATATTGTTCGTTGCCTCATTAAAAACCTCTATTAGGAAAACCTAGTGGGAAAAACCTTGAACGAGGAAAAGTGTGCAACTTGTAAAATCATATTAAAAATAATATTCTTTCTAAAGGGTTTGATACTTCGGGATCAAAATAATGTCTCATTAAAACCTTACTAAGAAAAACCCAATGGAAAAATCTTAGTGAAGGAAAAAGAGTACAATGACGTATTTTATTTTCTTATTTCTTCAAATAAAGCTTGATACTTCTGGATCAAACTAATGCCTCGTTAAAACCTTACTAGTAAAGACCCAGTGGGAAAAATCTTAGTTAAGGAAAAAGAGTACAATATAGTATGACATATTTCAATAATTTACAGAATCAAATAGAGTTTGATACTTCTTGATCAATATAATACTTCATTAAAAACCTTAGTAAGAAAAACCCTGTGGGAAAAATCTTAAATAAGGAAAAAGAGTACATTGTAACTTATTTTCAAATGTTACTTGGGAGTTGATACTTCTGGATCAAGATAATGCCTCATTAAAACCTTATTAATAAAACCCAGTGAGAAAAATCTTAGTTAAGGAAAAAGAGTGCATTATAAAATACATATGGATGCTCCCCCTGATTGAAAAGTTTTCTCTGAATTCATATTCGTCTTTCAATAACTTAAATTGGTTATAGATACTTCTAGATCCATAAATATGTATCGAAGGAAACTATAATTTATTAATAGTTTCCTTCGATACAATCAAAATTTCCAAGATTGTTTCTTCCAAATATGATTTTCATTTTATGCATTTTGTTTGCTACCTTTATGAAAAACACATAATGTGCATTCATTTTTATGCTTCAAATCAGTTTTGCATATTGCAACTACACCTTTGATGAATATTAAAAGTTCCATTACAACAATACTTAAAAGCAGGAAGTAACCTACTCATCTTGAAGTGCATCAAGATTTTCATTACAGCAATACTTAGAAGAAGGTTGTAATCTACATTCCATGTTCTTTGCATTCTTTATAATCATCAAAATTATTTATATTCTTCAGGAACTTATATATTTTAATGAGTTTTGCATATTGCAACTAACACTTCAATGAATATTAAAAGTTTCATTACAACAATACTTAAAAATAGGAAGTAATCTACTCATCATGAATTATATCAAGATTTTCATTACAACAATACTTAAAAGTAGGTTGTAATCTACGCTTCTTGTTCTTTGCATTCTTTATAACCACAGAAGTTATTTATATTCTTCAGGGATTTGTATACTTTCATCATTTAATATGATTTAAACCATATTTATACCTTCGGGGTATATTAAACATTTCAAGTACTTTCGCTACTTTGTGGACAACATGTCCATATTTCTCCATTAGTAAAGGATTCATGATGGCCAGTCATGTTTTCCTCTAATTCAAGATCCTTAATCTATTTATAAACATAAGCGCTTTATTGTTTACAAATTTATAATCGATGATTATTTCTTGTCAGTTCTAGACATGATTTATTGAGATCTCTTTAATTATCATGTAGTAGGTACCTAAACCACTTCTACGGTTATTTTACAATCATGTCATTAGTCTCTTCAAGAGCACCCTTAAGTGTTTCTTCAAGAACACTCACATCTTTTATTTGACATCTTTATTATTTACTCCAAAAGTATTTCAAACTGACTTTTCTACATATTCCAAATATGGCTTACACATTTTGATCCTTCGAGGATTCAAATCAATATTGGAGAAAGTCTACAAGGGATATTATTAATAATTTATTCAAGTTACTTAATATTTTGCATCATTATATATGTTAACAAATATTTGACACTGATGATCAAAATGAACTTGTATCCCTTTATACTCCCCCTCAATGTTGACAGACATTGTTACATTAAATAATAATCATCTTTGGATTCTCATTTTGATCCATTATCATATTGCTACTAGCAAATACACCATACATATTAATAATAGGAGGATAATTATTTTATCAATTGATATGATGCATTCAAGTGATATTTGTGAGCTTCTGGCTCATGTTTAAATATGAGATTCAATTATGCCAAATTTTGTGAAATATAATGTGACGCCCCACCTCTATGCTCATAATAACAAAGAGTATTAAAAGAAATACTGTCTATTATTACGAAGAATAAGGCTGGATAGGAGCGACCATCCGTAATTGGCCTTACACTAATATTGGTTATCTCGATAGGAGTGGTATATACTTTTTTATTTTTCATCTATTATTTATTTACTCCCATCGACATATCCAATTATCAGTATAAAACAAACTACGATAGTTCATAATAGTTTAGGACATTAGACGTAACAATAACACAGATAATATAATTGCGGAACACAGATAAAAACAAAAGTCTCATATATATATAACTGATGTCAGTTAATACATAGTTGACACAATACATACGATACAACTACAACTGTCGACTCTAGAAGTTATATATACAAGTACATTATCGACTAATATACATGAATACATATCATTCTATACAATGACACGACTACTACAAAATGACACTGACAACTTCAGAAGATGTGAAAAGTCTTCATATCCTGAACAGCAACTCAAAGAAGAAAATCTACAACCTGAAATAACTCGGGTCTGACCCGAGTATTACATTCAAAAGAAACTAATACCCAGGTCAGTCTAATTCAAACCAGTTTATTAGTGCATATAGGCAGTAATAATTTAAATAGACGACAGTCACAATAATTCCCGTCTATCCGATTCTTTAAACAAAGAAACCGGATAACGGTCAATATAACACTTAACAGTGTTTAACAAAAATCAGCAGATTTAAATCATCAACAGAGATAAATAAACAATTTATCAAATCGACTAAATCAATTTAAAACTGTCAAATCTGATAGGGCTGCAGTACACGCACGCGTGTACTGCCTCGCCACTATCGTAGGAGATGCACAAAAGCACAGTGAAAGTCATAAGTGATCATAAGGTCAAACCCCCGAAATCGGGTTCAACTCAAGGAATAACAAGAGAGGTGAGTACTGCACTGATAAATGAAGTGCAGCCACAAACGCATATGTTCAAAGACACATGCACATAAATCCGGGTAACATAAACAACATGTAGTGGTATATAAGTAGGAACCAAGTGAAGAAACTGCAGTGTCAAGTATGCATGAAACTGGATGGAGCAAACTCAATAGGAAATGTATATGAACATAAAGTAGTTCAACACTATTACACCTAACAGATGTAACATGAAGTGATAATTCAAAGGCTACACCGTATCATAGTGCAGGCAACAAAAGAAGGACAACTCGAATGGACATAGCACATGCACCAGATACGAGTGCACATACACATAAGTACTCGAAGTCAAGACTACATGAGCCAAGACCGGGGATCAAGGCAGCAGCCACATGCAAACGAGGATGGCAAGTGAGAATAGTAGGATGTACAGAACATCACCGATGAAACAAGTTCAAGAAGATAGTGGATATATACTACACCACTACAGAAACAGTGCAAATATGAAGTGCGCAACAAGTGATGCACAAATGAATACAAGAACAGCCTGTAACAAAACTGCAGATACAACAAGATTACAACACAGTAAAACTGGACAGTACTAGTATTTCAATCAAGAACAAGACAATGCCTATGTAAAAAGGCAAAGAACTGAACAATGTCGAAGTCAAGGGAAAGCCAAGTATGCTATAGAAATCATCAAAGCGGTAGTGAACCCACATGTGTAGGGTCAACACATATACATGCACACATACTATGGTATGTATGCGCGCATGTGAAACCATAAAAATAATCAAGCTACAATACACATGAACGACAAGTGAACATGTCAAAGTAAATGCAACAATGGACAGTGCAGGTCCAATTAGAAACAGTGGACGGTACAAGTATAGTCTCAGCGAAGAAATGCAGCAGTGACAACACAAGTATAGTAAATTTCAAGTGATACAACTCGAACAATGCACCATGTTCATACACAACTACCCAGTGCCTAAGGGCCATAAAAATGAAGTCTACACAATACTAACAACTGTAACTGGCAACAATGTACAGGTAGGAGGAAGATGTAATGAAGCCAATAGGGCAACCAAGCAAGCACATGAACGCATAATACCCTCAAATGCAACTATAACTTCATGCTGAAAGAACTGGGCCAATGTCATCCTAAATACAAAACCAGAATCAAATGGTAGTTCTGATCAAAACAGAGACAGTGCTATTTCAAGTGAAACAAAAGTCAGGTGACAATGAAGGAGCCATAATCAAATGCTCATGATAACATGCCTCGAAAACAGGCCATAGAAGAGGCAAACTATTGATGTACAACTAAATGCATCAGTGATCAATACCAGTGCAGACTCATGTGCAACTAGACACAAGGTAGCTTGAAGGGAATATATAGAATAGTGAACAAAGTCGAAGCTACACTCAGTTCAATATGCAATGTACCCCAATACAAGTGAAAACAACAGGTGACAAGACTCAAATGTAATGCACAGTGATCAAGCAAAAATGTCTCTATACCAGGTCAAGATAAATGTAAATGTCCAGGCACCTTTCCAAATATACAAAGTCATATAAATCATCAACATCAGCAAAATCGAACTGCCAAAATAAAGAGATTGGCGAATGGATTCAAAAGAACAAGTGCAGCCTCTACATGAAGTTCAAAAATCAACACCGAAACGAAATTACCTAGAAAACGAACAACCCAAAATCAACGTCAAAACAAGTCAGAAATCATTAACAGTAAAACAAAATTAGATAGCCGAGATAAAGAAGTCATCGACACTAGAACAAAGTCGAGCGACAGTAACACAGTAGAATTTCTCATAGCCAAATCGGTTACCAACATCAATGAAAGCAGAAGGACGAGATAAAACAACAACGAAGCAAAACGAAATGCCAAAGCACCATACAAGAACGAACTAGATGTGAGTAAAGTTACTCACCTTTTTGACTGGGGCGGTCGAGGCTAAGCATGAATCCAATTCTCAAGTAAAGCCGAGCTCACAAGGGTTAAAATCCCCAAATTCAACAGTCTGGAGAAATAGGGAACGAAGCCCTAATTTGCACAACGCCAAAGCCCTCGCAAATTTCAAAGAAGCAAGGTCGAAGCCCTAGCTTTTGCAGTGGGACGAAGAAGAGAACGAACGTCCCATTTATCTATCCTCTCGTTATGGTTAGGGTTTTAACAGTGAATTGGGGGAGAGGGGCGAACGAAGAAAGAGAGCTGCCACCATTTTTTTTTCGTTCGAATGTTTTTCTAGGGTTAGCCAAATTGAATGGGGAAAAAGAACGAGTACTCTCCTTATTCAATTATCACAGCACCCCACAACTTGGGCCAGGATTCAAAGCCCACAACCCCTAATGAATTGTAGGAGAATTTACAACCGATTAAAACATTTAACAACAATCAACCAACAGGTTAATCGTTTACCGACAAAATTAATTAATGCGGAACCTCGGGTTGTTACAGACTCCCCTCCTTATAAAAATTGCGTCCACGCAATCATAGGGAATAAATGAATAAAAGGTAACAACCAAAAGAGCATGGCAATGTGAATGTATCAGCAAAGCAAGTGTCAGCGGGGAAGTATTAGATAAGAAATCGAAAGGTTCGACTACTTCAAATCAAAAGAATCAACCTCGTGGGAATCAGGGATCAAAATTAGACGACTAACAAAAGCAAGAACAATCGAGTTCCAGCAACTAAAAGAGAAGGAAAAACAGAGCAGAAATCCCATACAGAGCACGAATTGAATGTGAGTAAATCAAATTACTCACCTGAATCGCCAGAGAAAAAGACGAAGCTCAAATCTCAAAAATCGTAAATATTCAATCATCAAAAACGATAATCAAATTTCTCAAATCAACAAATATTCGATTATCACAAGCGATAATCAAATTTCAAATTCAACAAATATTCGATTATCAAAAACGATAATCAAATTTCAAATTCAACAAATAATTGATTATCTCAAGCGATAATCAAATTCCAAATTCAATAATTATTTGATTATCTCAAGCGATAATCAAACTTCAAATTCAACAAATTTTTAATTACTTCAGGCGATAATTAAATCTCAAATCAACAAATATTTAATTATCTCAAGCGATAATTAAATCTAAAATCAACAAATATTTAATTATCTCAGGCGATAATTAAATCTCAAATCAACAAATATTTAATTATCTGACAGCGATAATTAAATCTAAAATCAACAAATATTTAATTATCAAAGACGATAATTAAATCTCAAATCAACAAATATTTAATTATCTAAAGTGATAATTAAAAGCAACAAATATCCGATTATCAAAAACGATAATCAGAACTCATATCAACAAATATCTAATTATCACAAGCGATAATTAGAAACAACAAATATCTGATTATCAAAAACGATAATCAGAACTCATATCAGCAAATATCTAATTATCACAAGCGATAATTAGAAACAACAAATATCTTATTATCAAAAACGATAATCAGAGCTCATATCAGCAAATATCTAATTATCACAAGCGATAATTAGAAACCACAAATATCTGATTATCAAAAACGATAATCAGAACTCATATCAACAAATATCCAATTACCTGCAGATAATTGGAAGCAACAAATATCTAGAAATCAATTAAGAAGACTAGAAAATCAACATAAAAGCTTGGATCGATCCCATCAGATGGCGAGTTTTTAATTCGCCGCACGTGCATCTCAGAGTGGCCGAAGCCTACCAAGTACTCAACATAATTTTGGCGCCCATCAGATTGACCCGAAGGTCCGCAGAGTGACCCGAAGGTCTAGTACTGGTATTTGACCCGAAGGTCCGCAGAGTGGCCCGAAAGCCCAACAAATGACCCGAAGGTCCGCAGAGTGGCTCGAAAGCACACAAAATCATCAAATATTTCAATTAACGAGTCCGGAATTAACCGAAATAGCAAACGCACATGTCCCATACCACATGTTTTACTAAATCGTTTGATTCTCTTCATCGTTTCCTTGAAAGTGCAAAATTGTGTATTTTGTAAAAATACATTTCACATTCTCAAACGGACAAGTCCGGAGTTAAGCGAATCAGTAAAAGAAAGGGGTCATAGTCCTCGATTTTGCTGAAACGTTTAAATCGCTTCCTCATTCTTTTGAAATCGCAAACTGTAAAATTTTTGAAAACAAATTTATTTATTTTGTAAAAATAACAATTCGCATTCTCAACTGAACAAGTCCGGAGTTAAGCGAAACAGTAAAAGAAAGGGGTCATAATCCTCAATTTTGCTGAATCGTTTAAGTCGCTTTCTCATTCTTTTGAAAACGCAAACTGCTAAAATTTTATAAAACAATTTTCATTTTAAAACGATTTTCCAATCACGTGATTAAAACAGCAAATTAGTAACAATTTCGATAAGGAAATTGTACTTCTCAAAATACCGTAAAAACGGTTACAAATCAGCATTGCGGAATAACCGCTTGAAAATCCACTTTTTAAAATTTGACGGTTACGGAAGCCAAAGCGACAGTAGTTTTAAAATGTCAAAATCACATCAAAACAATCTACATCAAAATGTAATGTCAGTGAATTCTCATTCATCAAAATGCCACAAAACACCGTGCTTGAAAATATAGCATTGGTGTAAAAATCCCGTTATAAAAATAACGGCAACAAAATACGTTTCATAACCAAGCATCGGTTCAACGTAAAAATAAATGCAATAACGTGCAATTTAAATTTTTGCACGTACTACAAAATGAACAAAGAATCATTCAAATGTATCTTCAATGAAGATAATTTAAAACAGCAAAAATCTAATCAATAGATGATTAGTACAAAAGAAAGCCAGCGGAAATTTCAACAAAAATCACATATCTGCAATTTCTTCGAATCCTCAATTCGGATTCGAAGTTCTCAAAGAAATAAAATAATTACAGCTATGTAAACAACAAATGAAATTCATATCAATTTCGTATTTTGATTTTTAAATCAAAAAGATTATCAGTTGTACTCAGCGAAGACAGTTTCACTGTTTCCGCTGCGCACTCTGATAAACAGAACACAAATCAATCAAATCATCAGAACACAATTTCACTATTATTTTTAAATAAAGTTATTTAAAAATTTCATCCAAATTTCAAAACTTTAGTTTTGACTCAAGCACAAATAAAACATCGACCAATAGTTGTAACATATGTTCCTTCCGAGTTTTTATATTATGTCCATAAACCCCAAGCTCTGATACCAACTGTGACGCCCCACCTCTATGCTCATAATAACAAAGAGTATTAAAAGAAATACTGTCTATTATTACGAAGAATAAGGTTGGATAGAAGCGACCATCCGTAATTGGCCTTACACTAATATTGGTTATCTCGATAGGAGTGGTATATACTTTTTATTTTTCATCTATTATTTATTTACTCCCATCGACATATCCAATTATCAGTATAAAACAAACTACGATTGTTCATAATAGTTTAGGACATTAGACGTAACAATAACATAGATAATATAATTGCGGAACACAGATAAAAACAAAAGTCTCATATATATATAACTGATGTCAGTTAATACATAGTTGACACAATACATACGATACAACTACAACTGTCGACTCTAGAAGTTATATATACAAGTACATTATCGACTAATATACATGAGTACATATCGTTCTATACAATGACACGACTACTACAAAATGACACTGACAACTTCAGAAGAGGTGAAAAGTCTTCATATCCTGAACAGCAACTCAAAGAAGAAAATCTACAACCTGAAATAACTCGGGTCTGACCCGAGTATTACATTCAAAAGAAAATAATACCCAGGTCAGTCTAATTCAAACCAGTTTATTAGTGCATATAGGCAGTAATAATTTAAATAGACGACAGTCACAATAATTCCCGTCTATCCGATTCTTTAAACAAAGAAACCGGATAACGGTCAATATAACACTTAACAGTGTTTAACAAAAATCAGCAGATTTAAATCATCAACAGAGATAAATAAACAATTTATCAAATCGACTAAATCAATTTAAAACTGTCAAATCTGATAGGGCTGCAGTACACGCACGCGTGTACTGCCTCGCCACTATCGTAGGAGATGCACAAAAGCACAGTGAAAGTCATAAGTGATCATAAGGTCAAACCCCCGAAATCGGGTTCAACTCAAGGAATAACAAGAGAGGTGAGTACTGCACTGATAAATGAAGTGCAGCCACAAACGCATATGTTCAAAGACACATGCACATAAATCCGGGTAACATAAACAACATGTAGTGGTATATAAGTAGGAACCAAGTGAAGAAACTGCAGTGTCAAGTATGCATGAAACTGGATGGAGCAAACTCAACAGGAAATGTATATGAACATAAAGTAGTTCAACACTATTACACCTAACAGATGTAACATGAAGTGATAATTCAAAGGCTACACCGTATCATAGTGCAGGCAACAAAAGAAGGACAACTCAAATGGAAATAGCACATGCACCAGATACGAGTGCACATACACATAAGTACTCGAAGTCAAGACTACATGAGCCAAGACCGGGGATCAAGGCAGCAGCCATATGCAAACGAGGATGGCAAGTGAGAATAGTAGGATGTACAGAACATCACTGATGAAACAAGTTCAAGAAGATAGTGGATATATACTACACCACTACAGAAACAGTGAAAATATGAAGTGCGCAACAAGTGATGCACAAATGAATACAAGAACAGCCTGTAACAAAACTGCAGATACAACAAGATTACAACACAGTAAAACTGGACAGTACTAGTATTTCAATCAAGAACAAGACAATGCCTAAGTAAAAAGGCAAAGAACTGAACAATGTCGAAGTCAAGGGAAAGCCAAGTATGCTACAGAAATCATCAAAGCGGTAGTGAACCCACATGTGTAGGGTCAACACATATACATGCACACATACTATGGTATGTATGCGCGCATGTGAAACCATAAAAATAATCAAGCTACAATACACATGAACGACAAGTGAACATGTCAAAGTAAATGCAACAATGGACAGTGCAGGTCCAATTAGAAACAGTGGACGGTACAAGTATAGTCTCAGCGACGAAATGCAGCAGTGACAACACAAGTATAGTAAATTTCAAGTGATACAACTCGAACAATGCACCATGTTCATACACAACTACCCAGTGCCTAAGGGCCATAAAAATGAAGTCTACACAATACTTACAACTGTAACTGGCAACAATGTACAAGTAGGAGGAAGATGTAATGAAGCCAATAGGGCAACCAAGCAAGCACATGAACGCATAATACCCTCAAATGCAACTATAACTTCATGCTAAAAGAACTGGGCCAATGTCATCCTAAATACAAAACCAGAATCAAATGGTAGTTCTGATCAAAACAGAGACAGTGCTATTTCAAGTGAAACAAAAGTCAGGTGACAATGAAGGAGCTATAATCAAATGCTCATGATAACATGCCTCGAAAACAGGCCATAGAAGAGGCAAACTATTGATGTACAACTAAATGCATCAGTGATCAATACCAGTGCAGACTCATGTGCAACTAGACACAAGGTAGCTTGAAGGGAATATATAGAACAGTGAACAAAGTCGAAGCTACACTCAGTTCAATATGCAATGTACCCCAATACAAGTGAAAACAACAGGTGACAAGACTCAAATGTAATGCACAGTGATCAAGCAAAAATGTCTCTATACCAGGTCAAGATAAATGTAAATGTCCAGGCACCTTTCCAAATATACAAAGTCATATAAATCATCAACATCAGCAAAATCGAACTGCCAAAATAAAGAGATTGGCGAATGGATTCAAAAGAACAAGTGCAGCCTCTGCATGAAGTTCAAAAATCAACACCGAAACGAAATTACCCAGAAAACGAACAACCCAAAATCAACGTCAAAACAAGTCAGAAATCATTAACAGTAAAACAAAATTAGATAGCCGAGATAAAGAAGTCATCGACACTAGAACAAAGTCGAGCGACAGTAACACAGTAGAATTTCTCATAGCCAAATCGGTTACCAACATCAATGAAAGCAGAAGGACGAGATAAAACAACAACGAAGCAAAACGAAATGCCAAAGCACCATACAAGAACGAACTAGATGTGAGTAAAGTTACTCACCTTTTTGACTGGGGCGGTCGAGGCTAAGCATGAATCCAATTCTCAAGTAAAGCCGAGCTCACAAGGGTTAAAATCCCCAAATTCAACAGTCTGGAGAAATAGGGAACGAAGCCCTAATTTTCACAACGCCAAAGCCCTCGCAAATTTCAAAGAAGCAAGGTCGAAGCCCTAGCTTTTGCAGTGGGACGAAGAAGAGAACGAACGTCCCATTTATCTATCCTCTCGTTATGGTTAGGGTTTTAACAGTGAATTGGGGGAGAGGGGCGAACGAAGAAAGAGAGCTGCCACCATTTTTTTTTTCGTTCGAATGTTTTTCTAGGGTTAGCCAAATTGAATGGGGAAAAAGAACGAGTACTCTCCTTATTCAATTATCACAGCACCCCACAACTTGGGCCAGGATTCAAAGCCCACAACCCCTAATGAATTATAGGAGAATTTACAACCGATTAAAACATTTAACAACAATCAACCAACAGATTAATCGTTTACCGTCAAAATTAATTAATGCAGAACCTCGGGTTGTTACATATAATCCAGTTGAAATTGTACCAAATTTTTCTAAAATAAGCTTCCAGCTTTCAATTTTAGAAATAACGCAAAGATATTCTTTGACGTTTTCATTATAGTTCTAATATGGTAGTCATTCATTTATATATCCCCAAAACTCAACAATTTTCTTTTAAATTTGCTTGAGTATAATGTATTTTGAATTAAGATATATGTACTATTTGGTAATACTATATGGGCTCTTCCGGACCCTTCAATTATATTAGCAGATTTGCTATGGTTGAAACTTTTAGCTAAAATACTTTCAGATAGTTTAGAGAAAAACTTCTGGTTTTTCAAAGTCATATAAGTAGTTGCACTATCTAGTAGGCATATATTATTAATCAAATATTGATGGTCCATATCATAAGAATTAAAGACAATATAGTTAGTCAACTACTAAAACTTGTAAGCATTCAATAAATGCTAATACTTTCCAAAAAAAATTAAAATGGACTACGGGTTAAAACACAACATTCATCGGTACGTTATTTCAATTAGTTCTGAAAGGAAAAACATACAAGCACCAACTTCCAACTGGTTGAAACTTCAGGTTCAACCACTCTTGTCTAGTGTTTGGAAGTGTGACCATCTTCTAGCGGTCATAACGCTCCTTCAGGGAGTTCCATAAGTAAAGATGATCTTTTTCAGTTAAATGTCTTATTTTAAGATTGTCGTGGATATGACTCCTTAAAAATATAAGAGCATATGTTTTATCCTACTGGGATATATTATTATCATTTTTAATGGCATTTTCTAAGCATTGAGATTGTAATTGAATGTCAACATCCAATATCCATGACAAAAAGTTATCTCCTAATAAGTCCAAAGTTTTAAATTCAAGCTTGGCTATGTTTATCATATTACCAACTATAATTGGAAATAAAAATGCATAAGCATCAAAATATTGTTCATGGGTATATAATCAATGCATTTCATAAAATAAGAACTCATATCTGATAGTAGTTACAGTGAAAAAAACATTATTGCAAAATAGTAAAAGACAACCAAATATAATCTATAAAAGCGACTATAATATCTTATTTACATCCTTTTGATAGCTCTATATCAAATCTCATTAATTGCATTCATAAATTTTCTTGAAAATGCAAAACCACCCTGGAAAATATGGAAAGGTCTTTATATGAATTGATTGGTGGAGAACGGATGAATTATAATCAAAGATTGAGCTGACTTTATTATGTTTACTTTCATAATATAGGCAAATTTAAGAATATGAATAGGTAGTATTAAATATCATTTATTAATTCATAACAACTGCAATATTGAGAAACATAAATATATACCATGTATATACGTTATGGTCCATGTCATTAATAAGAGATATAAAAGAAGAATAAATGTATGAAGTATTCATACGCATCTTTGTTGGACCATTCTCATTAATAAATTAATTTTATTTAATGATTTATTAATTGCTACAGATTAATATATGAATTAATATATGAAGCTATTTACATATTGTAAGCTAAACAAAGAGAGGAAATTTGTACATCACATAGTGTATGAATAATATAATGAAAAACATAGAGTAGGAGAGTAGATATATTTCTATGTATTTATTTGGTTTAGTAGTTAATACTATTGGCAAATATTTTTAGAACTTCTGGTTCCAATTTTACTTTAAAATAAAGTCTTTGTTTAGTACTTTAGATCCTAAATGGTACTAACTTGATTTTCATTATCAAACTTCAGGTTTGATTGCAAACATGGTTGGAATTTACCATAATATTAATTAGCTTTTCTAATAACTCAAAGCTTCACATTTCAAATTTATATATTTGAGTTTTGATATATAATCCCCTTTTTTTAGGAATGCAAACTTATATGCATAATTTTTATTTGAGAACTTCAGGTCTCCAATATTAAATAAACTCAATGAAACAAGAGGACTCTTCATAATTATATTTGAACATGAGAATCATAATACTATTTCTCTTCGAGGAAATAGTATTTACCACATTTGTAATGTTATTCCAGCATATTGTTTTTTTTGTTATGTCTTCTGGACATATCAACATCTTCTTCTAGAATTGCTCGCTTATTTTCTTCAAGGCTTTATTTTAGCTTTTGAAAACTTTAATCTTTCACCTTCGCACATATGAACTTCAGGTTCCTATTCTTTCATGTAAACTTCATACGATCTTCTAGATACGTATTATCCTTATATTTGTTTCTCTAAGAAACAATGAAATATTTCTTCTGGAAATATAAATCATGTGGCAAAATCATTTCTTTAATTCTTATTCAAACCGAAATCCAAACCAAAAAAATTTCAAAATGAAAACCCTTTTTTTACCAAACAAGGGAATGAGATCTAAAAGTTTAGATCTATGATAAAATGAGATCTAAAATGATAAGATTAATAGAGCAAGATTTTAGTCTATGAAACAATTTTAGTTTCAGATCAAACTCAAAATTATCACAAAAAATAATGGATATAAATGAATAAAAATTAAATAAGAGATCCGATGATTAAAATCTATAGATCTAAAAAAATATATCATTTGAACATGATAGTAAAATCTACAAGAGATCTGAAAAATTAGAATTTTAAAAAAATAAGATCTACAACAAAACAAGATCTAAAATACATGGACAAAAAAAATAAGATGTACAAATAGAATCAGATCTGAATAATTAGATCAATGATACAATGAGATCTAAAATAAATAAAATTAATAGAATGAGATCTGAAAGATTTGATCACTCAGATCAGAAAGATAGCTTACCGTTTTGAAGATTTGTAAGAGCTTTGTGCTGATAACGTGTTATAAAATGAAAAAAGTAGAAGCCATTAGAGAGAGAGGCGGAGGATATAGTATTCATAAGTGAAAATTGATCTCTATTTACATTACATAGCCTCCTTTATATAAAGGCTTCAGAGCTAAGGATTTAACTTATTCCACGATGTGGGACTAAACAAAACAACATAAAAGCATATTCATTTCATGATTTACATATATTGTAACACATGGCGTATTTTAGTATTTATATGAACATATAAAATAATAAATTACTTCAGTTCAAATCTAATCTGATAACATTTAATAACATTTATTTACTAATAAGTTACTTATCTATGCATATACCATTGCAACAACTATTTTCTTGAGTATGTACTGTGTCCCCTAATCCTCACTTAGTTTTTTTATATTTTTTATGTGTGATTGAATTACTTATGCAGTTGAATGATATGATTCACTACCATAGTTTTACAAAAAAAATGGAAGCATCTAAAATGTACACTTTTTTCCTGAATCTGAGTGCCTATTTGTAGTAGATTAGTATGACAACCCTTAGAATTAGGACAAGAAGTTCTAACAAATTTTGTCCACGATCATTTATTCGACTGTTATATGTGTGTCTATGTACATACATGCAACTATGTATGTGTGCACAGGGTCTTGAAGAAGGTTCCCTGGCTATTTGTGTGAAGTCTGTAACAAATGAAAATGGTTCCAATTATTCAGCCTGCACTTTGCCCTGTCAATACACTAAACATACACAGAAGTCCACTATCCACTAGTTTATAGTAAATTGTAGGATTTAAATTATGCAATATGTAAATTGTATTGTTTTATTGTCAAGGTTTATTGTTTAAACTTGCTACCATTGCATGTTTTGTTCTAAGAAACTGGATTTTGGGGATTGTGTGAATAATAAACGAATATAGATTGATTTTTACTGGTTGCAACTCAAAAGCTTCAAACCATTTATGCATGCATGCCTATACATGTGCGCAAATACACACATATGGAAATGTTCCACTACGCCCTATCCATACCCCTTTGTATTTTTTGAGCTACACAGCTCTGAATAAAACAAAAGTCTGTGGAGACACCTACATCATTTTTTTGAAGACCTACATCATTTATGGAGTCCATTAGTTATAGATAAGTATGCAACAAGAGAAATATTTTGCTGAGAATCATAAGATTTAGTTTTTGATCAAATAATAATATTAGTTATCCTGTTAACATGTATGCTCTGGTAGCTGGATACAATGACAATTGTTTCTTTTTCCAGTGTTGTCTTGCTGCTCTTAGATGTTCACCTAAACAACTTTCCATGGCTTTTCTATCAGTTCAACATAATGCTTTCATTTTCTGCACCATGATATATTTATCTTGTCTTGATATTAATTGTACTATTGTTCCTTTAGGTTCTCAGTCTTGGTAAAGAGGAACTGGAAGCAAAAATCTCTCTTGCCATGGATGCGGTGATAAGAGTATTCAAATGCATTTCCAACTTTGAAACAAATAATATAGGATCTTCCACTCTTACGTCCATTTAATTATTGGTGTCATCGACTCATCAACTCATTTGATTGGAAAACAAGGAGCTTTAACTAAATCAATTCAAGAGACTTCTGGTGCCATAATAAGGATTAATACTAGAGGTACATGCAGTGATTGCTTTTTTTAATAGTGTGTGATCATATATTTATTTACTCTATCAGGTAATGGTATTACTCTCACTGTTCACATATATTGAAAGCATTTTATGAACTTTTTTTTAGTTCTCTTTGGATATATACCATGTTTTGTCATTATGAACATGCAAATTATTTCCATGCAAAGTAGTTAAGAATGTACTACTTTCTAAATTGCAGTCATTCAATTGTTCTAACAATAAATTAAAGTAGAAACATTTTTTAGCCTATTTAATCTGACAAGACTGCAGCAAATGTTAGATTACATCATGTATTTCTCCTTTTGTATTTTACAGATAAAGAAGCATCGGTGTAAGGGTGTTGTTTAAGTGAAATTCAATATCTGATGTGTGGTGGATAGCAAGAGCTAGCTGCTACAATCTATATAACTTAAACCTTGTTTTAGTTTGTATGTTTCTAATTGCCTTAATACCCTATTTCAATTTGTAGATTTTAGTTCTGTATCATTTTACAATCAGCGTGTATTAGTAGTTAACTGTTTCAGTATGTAATCATGCCGGCTTAATAAAACTAACAGTATGTAATATCACAGGTACTTGAATTTTGATTTCAAGCACTAGTCTTTTTGAAGCACGATATCAGGCTAGCGTTACTATAACCTAGAACGAGCTCTTTCAATGTCGTTGCTTTTCTAAGAGTGCATTTTGTTAACACCTTACACCGTGTTAACTTAACTTTACCCACATGGTTGGAATTTAGGAAGCCAACTCATCCATCTTATAACCAGATGAAATGATGTTAACACACTCTCGAAGGGTGCGTCTATTCGGTCCTAAAGGGTCAACTCCCAATAAATGCTGGACACATAAAACTTTGTGGGTTAATCTCCTTGAGTAAGCCATTTCACTTTTTATTTTTAAATATTATACTGCTTCAGTATGTGACATTGCCTACAACTACTCAACACTTTGCATGTATTCACTTATCAATTTTTCATCATGTGGGTTGTGTAGAATTTGCAAGTAAAATGCATTGGTATTTCTTGCAGTCCTTATTTCATCATTGCTTCCCTAATGAGAATAGAGCAGAAGTCTCTTCACGGTTAGAAAAATAATGTCCTTTGCTTGTTAGTTGAATGCTTGTTTCTTACAGTCATTTGAAGTCCTTATTTCGTTGTTTGTTTGTAATTTTTTTTTGGTGTTTGTTGTTACAGAGGCACTTGAATCTTTCGAGGAAGTATGTGAATTTGTTCCTTCTAATCAAGGATTCCTTGACCAGGTTTGACAGCACTACTAATGCTTGTTAGCATCATTTTCTTTTTATGTAGGTTGCATGGGCATAAGTTTTATGTTAACTAAGTTAACTTCGTTTTATAAAAATTAAACAAGTTTAAAAAAATTAAACAAGTTTAAAAAAATTAAACAAGTTTATAAAAATTGACTAAATTTTATAAATTTTTAACTAAGTTAACTAAGTTTTATTATAAAACCAAGTTTATAATATTAATTAAGTTTTATATAGATTTAACAAACTCGACGAAGTATATAAAAATATAATTTAACAGAATCTTCTACAATAATAATAATAATAATAATAATAATAAACAACTACTAAGATTTATAAATATTAAATAAGTTTATAAAAATTAACCAAGCATTATAAAATTTAACTAAGTTAACTAAGTTTTATAAAAATTAACAAGTTTAGTTTATAAAAATTAACTAAAAATATATATAACTAAATCTTCTATAATAATAATAACAATAACAATAATAATAATTGTTACTATTATTAACTAAGATTTATAATAATACTAAGTTAACTAATATTTATAAATATTAAATAAGTTTATAAAAATTAGATAAGTATTATAAAAATTTGACTAAGTTTTATAAAAGTTAACAAGTTTAATATACAAATATTAACTAAGTATATAAAAATATAAAATATAACAAGTTAACTAAGTTATACCAAAAAAACATAATTTATAAGAAACAATTAAGTTTATAACAATTTAACCAAGTTTAATAATTAAATTATTTTCTAAAAGTTAACTAAGTTTTATAAAACATAAATAATTTATAAAAAGTAACTATGTTTTATAAAAAATTAACTAAGTTAAAGTTTTTTAAAAATTAAATAAATTTCTATATACTATCAAAATTAAATAAATTTATAATAATTAATTAATTTTATAAAAATTAACTAAATTTATGGAAACTAATATATTTTATAAAACTTCTATATAAAAATTAACTAATTTTACAAAAATTGACTTATTTTTACAAAAAGCAAAGCAAGTTTTGTAAATTATACATTTATGAAATTAAACATATTTATAAATTCAACTATGTTTACAAATTATTTATATATTTATACATTGCATTTGAGCAAGTTGGTATCACAAACAACTTATGTATCTACATTGAATTGAATTAAATTCGAAGAATTAAACATAAGGTATGCAACAACAATCCATTTTTAAACTTATTTCCAGCTATGGTCAAAATTTTCTATGCACACGTCTATCGGAAGTGCATGCATACTGGTATTAAATATAGATAAAATTGATAGCTCGATCTCTCTGCCATTACCACTAAACAATATTTCATCCTCAACCTTTAGAAAATAAGTAAATGCACATAACTATTTTTGCTTGAATATTTAATCTTGTAGAGCTCATGAATAATCAGTAAGAGACTATCATTTACAACCATTAACTGGAAGTTTGCTTTATTTGAGTAATTTGGTCCCTTCTCAAAACACCAAGCTTGGCAATGTATCTGTAATAAGATTGCTCTTAGGTAGACAGCTCAATCCATGTGCAATCAGAATTATTGAACGATCTTCTCTATTAATATTTTTTTCTCTATAGGGATTCTATACATGTATGGAGAAGAGGTGAATGAAATGCAAGTGAATGAATAAATTTGATTTTATATTATGTTTTTCGTCTACTTGGAAAGTTGTCTTATTTTAATTTTGATTGGATTGTGAATTTAGGATGGAAATGAGGTAAACTTCCCTAGTAGACGAAAAAAATTATTTAACAGAGCCACATGATGTTAAATTGAGGGTGGACATGAGGTAATTAACTTCATGTCCATCCTCATTTTAAGTTTATTATCATTTAAGTTTATCATCATAGACATTTGTCTTGTTTTTGCTATTTAAGTTTATCATCATGGACGCGGTAGCCCATAGCGTTTAGCCCAGTGCCCTTAGCACTACACTAAATAATATTATGAATTTGAATTTACTTTATATGCAACTGATATAAATAAATGTGACAAATCAAATGAAATTATGAATCCTCAAATTGAGGATGTGCATTTTTCCTCAAGTTTTAAAGTTCAAAAATTGCTAAATTGCACAAGTTAACTTAAACTGTCGATTCTTTTGATCCACAGCACAAACTAGTACTTTAAAATCAAATATTAGTTTCTAATTAACACGGTGAAGCTAAAATAGCAAATAAGAATAACTATAACTCAACTCCAAGTCGAAATGTTTTCTAATTTATTCTGTATTGACATATTGGTCACTGTTAACGATTTCAATTTGCAAACAGAGCTGCTTAAATTATCGCCGAGTTCACTAGACTATGGCATCTTTACCAATAGCACCAAAGGTTAGTTCGCACGTAAATAGTTGTATGTGGAAAAATATAGATTAATTTATGCTTATCAATGTTTCAAATTATGTTAATGTTCAGATATGAAATTAGCTGACAATTATATTTTTAACTATGTGTACCTGCACCATCAGCAACTACAACGACACCTTCAGGATCATCTCCTACTCATCCAGGCAATGTTGCTAGTTTTGGAATGGTTAATAAGATCAGTATTTCTGTTATACTTGTAGCCACCATGGTATCTGCTCTTCTCTTTTAATTGGAAGCTGGAATAATTTTTTATTATGAAATATTATGTACATCTCATATATGTTTTAATGTAAGAATATTTTGTATGTTTATTATGTAATGTTACATGTTGATTATGAGATGGGTGATTAATATGATATGTTGAATATGAAATGTGTGGTTAACACAATACGTTGATAATGAGATGTATGTGCTGATATTAAATGTGTTGCATATAGATTATGACTGTGTACAAACAGAAACAGACATAAGAGGAAATACAAAGACCTTAGATGATAGCATTTGAAAAAGGCTTTAAAAAAGTCGATAGTGTTTTTAAAACGCTATGGAAAGTTTTAATAGCGTTTCTTAAACGCTATAAAATGTAATGAAAAATTGATGACAGCAACACATAAACCGCTATAAAACAACACTTACAGCAATACATAAAACGCTATAAATATATTTGAAGGAGAAGACGAATGCTAAGAAAAGCGGTTTAGCTCCTCAACAGAAACGCAATAAAATGTATTAATAACATCACACAAACGCTGTTAAAAACTTACTTTTTACACCGTTTATTCTATTGCTATGGTATGTTTCAGACCTATAATGGCATGTCGTTCGACAGCGTAGTCAAAAACGCTGTCAAAAGCTTTTACAGTAGTTTTTAAACGCGGTAACAGGTCCAGTTTGTTGTAGTGGAAGTAGATTCCCTCGGAAAGAAGTCCATAAAGTGTGGTTAAAAGATATACAAATAACCCATGACTCCATTAGGAAGTAAACCTTTCGACTAAGTCGAAAGGTTTTCTACCTTTCGAAGCAGTCCCGATTTATATCTTTAACCTTTTTATTCATCTTATATAAGATCAATTTAGTTATTCCCATAACCATACGTATAGCTTATGCAACACGACATCATTACTTTACATTAAGTATGGATTTCAATGACGACGTGCTACCATAGGAAATATCTAAGTCGATCTTATATATAATGCACAGATCAAAAGAGATTATGAGAAAAAGGTCGAAATTATGTGCAATTGATCATTAGTCTAGCTAATGATCCTCCTCATTGCCAATATCCATCATGAACGAGCCAACTCTATTTTATTCATATCCAAAATGAGTTACAATAAATTGAGCTCTCACCCCAATTCAATTTAGGGTTTTTACAAGTAAATTATTTCTATGAGAGTGGAGAAAAGAAGGTGAATTCGGTATCCAAAATTCAGCCCCCAAAACTGGACCCCTTGGGTCGTATTTATAGATACAGGCAGCCCACCTTTTGACTTCATACTTTCGACTGAGTCGAAAGTTTCCCCTTTTATATGCTGCCTTAAACCTTTCATCTTCATCGGAAGGTTATAAACCCTTCGACTGTGTCGAAAGTTTATAAATCTCTTGTGCTTCTTGGCTTATCTCTTTTGTCTCCTCGTTTTCCACCTTGTCGAAAGATCTTCTCTTTATATACTGTTGTGAGCCTTTCCATCTTGTCGAAAGGTTTGTTTTCCACATGCTGCCATGATCCCCCTGACCTCATCGAACGGTTTTCTTTGTCATGAACCTTCCAATATCGTCGAAAGGTTTGTCTTCAATATGTTGTTCTGAATCTTTCGACATTGTCGAAAGGCTTGCTTTCAATATGCCTTTATGGACCTTTCGACTTTGTCGAAAGGCTTGCTACTCTTATGCTTTCATTAACCTTTCGACTTCATCGAAAGGTTTTCCTCTTACATCTTTTGTGAACCTTTCGACCATGTCGAAAGGTTGGTCTACACTTGAATGTTGTCGAGAGCTTGCTTTTCGTTCTTTGCTGACTTCTGAGTGTTGCTTTCTTCATAGAACCTTTTGACCCTGTCGAAAGGTATTCTGGATGTGTCTTTACCGATTCGAAAGGTTTGCTATGCTTTCGAAAAGGTTACTCTGGGATGAATTCTTCGGCTCGAAAGGTTTGATGCGTAGTTGAGACATCACCATTGATCGCTTTCGAAAGGGGTTCTGAAGTCATCATTATTTTTTCATCTGTGTCGAAAGGTTGATTGTGGCCGAAGGTTCTATTTGTCTTCATCCGAGTCGAAAGCTTTTGCACTGTATGAGTAATTGGACTTTCTGAACATCCTTTTTAAGTCTTTCATGATGTCTTGGACCGTCTCTTCATCAAAATTCCAATTTTATTATTCTTCTTTCATACTTCTGTCTCCAAGTAGATTTTATGGTTAACAGTTTGGTATCTCTACCCCTTCTGTTTGGATGCTCAACATTTCCAAGTGTCATAAAGATTTAACATTGTCTGCTTCTTTTGTCGCTCAACATTCTTTACAGTTGTTGAGGCTCGATACTTTCTTTGCTTTATAAACTCGGCAACCCTTATGGTTATTGAAGTTCGACATCACCTCTTATATTTATAAAGACTCATCATCCCTTCTGTGTTCAAATTCGATACCCCTTACTCTTCGACATCTCCAATTGTTCGTCGATTCTTTAAGGTATTAGGTCTTGAGTAATAACTCGACATCTTTCATATTAAATGCTCGAAATCTACTTCTTACTGGAATTCATGCATTTATAGGCTCAACACCAGCTTCATGAATGCCTTTATATCTTCTTATGGGTTTCGTTGCTTCATTCTATCTTGATGACTTCTCAAGCATATTTAAAGGTCCAAAAATATGTGGATAACAATAACGAATTAAATAATAAAATTGTATACACGCAATGATTATGGAATAGATCTAATGAAATCGGAAAACTTACACACACATTTTGTATTAGTAACATGTTATGAATTTGTTAATAATAAATTGGTACTTAAACAAAGGATAAATATGTAAATTAAAAGAATTTATTAAGATTTTAGGGTTTAAGTGATATTTTAATTCGCTGGAGTTTGGGATATTGCAAGTAGATTTCTACATATTATCAAGTTTAAATAATTAAAAGTGTGATATTTGAAGTGACAAGGAATGCGCCTAAAAAGAAAGAGATGTACAAAATAGAGATAATTACCATATTTTGTACCGTCTATTTGAAGAAATAAACAATTATTTTATCATGTTAACATTTTATGATAGAAACGTAATTCCAACGCATTAAAATGCAACAACCCCCAAAAGTTAAACGGTAAGATATGAATGCGATAAAATAATCCTATACAGTTGAGATGCAAAATACCGATAAACTAGAAAGTAAATAAAAAGAAAATTTTGAAAGGTAGGCAAGAAGAGAAAAAGCGGTAACATGGAAATAGAAAATATAAAAGAGATAAAAAGGATGGGCAACAATATTATGAACTTGATAAGAGGAAAACGGTAAATAAATTTAAAGTAAAAAAAATGTGAAACGCATAATGAAATGAAGACCTAGGGTCAAGTGTAAAATTATAGAGGCATGATAATTAAGGAAGTATGAAAGAATACACACAAATATATATATATGTATATATATATATGTATATATATATATGTATATATATATATATATATGTATATATATATGTGTGTGTGTGTGTAAAAGTAGCCTCGAATGCGCGTTTATGACAGGTCCGCTTCAGATATAGTTTTTAAGAGAGTATTGCCTTGATTGCATTAGGAATTCTAAATAGCAGCTGTGTAACTTATGTTTTATTCTTAAATAGATAATTAACTAAGTCATGTAATGACTAAACTTATATAGACTAGATCTATCCCATCAAAACAAGTTCATTATCATTATAAAGGGAAAATATACACTATATCCGAATCTAAACAGATTTGGATAGTAAAATATGGTTACAGAAGCTTGATTAAAGACCCTTTCTTCCTTTAGAAAGTAAATTTGAGTTGTCTTTGATTTTTTTTCTTCCCTTTTCTCCTCTTAGTAATGGCGCCTAGTGTCACTATTTGCATTGTTTTTTGTACAACAAGAGAATGATAAGAATGATATGTGTTTAGGAATTTTATGGTAGATAATTTGAGTTTGGGCTAAAATCCCTACATTATTGTTCTTATTAATTCCTTAACTTCTTATTATACAATCTGTTTGTTCATTTAATCTTTTATGGTTGAAAATTTGTCTGATCGTAATTCATATTACATACGTATACACGGTGGAAAATAGTTTGCATATAGTAGTTTTGAAAACTGCAAAAGTGTCGGTCAACATGCATGTTAAAAAGTAAAAACATTAGAGGAGAGCAACAGATAAAGCAGCATTAAAGAACCATTAATTTGTCTCCTCAACACCAGTCCCTCGTGAGCTGATAGAGGAAAACATTAATTGCCAATGGCGTGAATTGACTAATCCTAGTTTTAATATGTGGAGAAAAATAAAAGGAGATAGATTTCCACCTATTCAGATAAGACTGGACGAATTTGCCTACAGACTTGGCCTACCATGTGTTTTTCATTACTTTGGATTATCTGGCCATGCTCTGTTGTAGTTGAAATGTCATCTAATTTTATTCACACTTTTGCCTCTATAATTGACAATTGACATATCACAATTGAGTGCAATGTGTGTGGCTATGTATATGTATATAAAATTCAACAGGCAGGAACCGACGGAATTCAATGCTATTTATTTTAACATTTAAAGGTATGTAGCTAAGAAAGCAGTTTTCATCCATGTATCATTCTTTCATTATTCCTGCTTCTGCAATAATTACACACAATTATGCAGCTAAGAAAGCAACAGTATAGTTTTTATATTTCATTTCATGCATGCATCTATTTGAACTAGATAGTAAGCTACTAAATGAAACTGGGACGTTTTGAACTAAAAGCGGACGGTGATGGATAATAAATTCATCATGTCTATTTATATAGTACGTGCTAATGTGGTATTAACAATAACTATCTTGTTTGTTTGGTTAACAAAGGATATTATAAGGTTGTTACTCTACGCTATTGTTTTCATCGGAATTTTGTTGTATAATTCAAATTATCAAAAACTGTTGTTCCACCTGTTTTTCTACTCTTACAAAAAGATATAAACATAACCAATACACACTACAACATTAAGACAAATATCAGGAAACCTATCCTTAAGGCACAAGTTGAGGTCATACAATGTCAAACATGTGCAGTAGTACTAAGCTAAATTGGCCAAATAGAAGCAAACTATGCCATACGGCCGCATTCATTTTTCATGACCTAGTTGATTACAAGGTTCTTACCACTGGAATGCAGCATTAATGCCAGCCAAAGAGGACCGAGACAAGCCAAACAAAAATAACTGCGCCGCGCTCGTAAACTGATCAGCTGGCATACTCTGGAAGTATAAATCTCATACTGCACCAATGAGAAGTTAGGTCAGAGCGTCCAAACTATCCTGAACTGCACAACCCTATACTATCATGTGCCAAGCCACAATCCCACATTGGAACCAAATCCAGATGATAAGAGCCGACGTGCAACCTTAATATTCATCTTAAAACGGAACTGCGGCACATCAACTTAAACGGCATCCCCAAATAGGGATGCGACAAAAACTGAAATTAACATTTAATCTGACAGATCTGCAATGCAATCTTACATTACACAACAAAGCTACAAAGACGCCCCACCATCCTGATGTGGTATTGAAGAAACAAGACCGTATTACAATTCAATATCAATGCTTGTTCAAGGCACGATCACAGCGGACTGCACAGGCAATAGATTCCACTACTAGAAAATGGCTAAATAGCGACGGAGGCGGGCGACGGCTTCCGACGGCCTATTTCCGACGGCTTCCGACGGGCCGTCGGCGGCCGTCGGAAATTTGCGAAATACAGGCCTAGCCGAGCCTTCTTCCTCCTCATTTTTCATACAAAAATAATTCACCCTAAATCTCCAAATCTCTTCCCCAAGCTTCCAATCATTAATTTCGAGCTTTCGGATCCTCCCCGGCTGCATAATCAACGTCTATTGCTCTCTAGGTCAGGTATAATCTTTTATTTTCGTCAAAAATCTAATTTTTACCCTAAATCTAGATTTGCATAAGTTGTTAAATTAGGGCTAATTGGCGATTGAAATTGTTTCCAATAGTGTTATAATAGTTTCTAGCATTCCATGGTATTCCTATTTCATCTTTTATCGTGAAATTGTAAAAAACATGTATAATTTGTGGTTGTTCGTAAATATGTAAATCGTTGTGTATGTCTTGATTCTACGATTGTATATATGTGTAGAGCTGCTATCATTGTATTGTGTTAGTTGGAATAAGATAAAATGAATGCACGAGCTAGGAATATTGATGTAGACCAAGCTATAATTTCCCAAGGCATAAGTCGCAGCCGACTTATCAGAGCAAAGGACATAAGTCGTGACCGACTTAAGAAAGGCGAATGCATAAGTCGTGACCGACTTAAGGAAGGTGCGATGAGTCATCAACGACTTAAGGGAAACGTTTTGAGTCGTCTACGACTTAACTGGATGGAAGGCATAAGCCGTGACCGACTTAAGGAAAGTGATAGGTCGGCACCGAGTTACGACTTATTTAAGTCGGTCGAAATTTTAAGTCGCGAAAGCCCTGAAGCCATGGATTTCCTGCCGAGTTAATCTGGACCGTTGTTTCTGAAGTCACTGCTATTGATGAATCGTGATATGTTGTTAAGTCGGCAACGACTTAAGTAATGTTCTGTTTGTGCTTTTCTGTCTTTAAGTCGTATGTCGCCATATGCTAAGTCGGAGGATATCTTAAGTCAGAGCCGAGTTAAGGGTTGTGGTACTGTGTTGTATTTTCTTTAAGTCGTATGTTTTGTATAAGTCGTGAGTCGTTGTACTTCAGAGATAAGTCGCAGAGTTGTCTTTCTGTGTGGTAATTCGTAAGACGTGTGCATAGGCTAAGTCGAAAGATGTTATGAGTCGTAAGTCGGAAGGTGGTAAGTCGGAACCGACTTAGGACTTGATGAAATTTGTTGTTTTTTTGTGTGAGTTGTAAAATACTATAAATAGGCCGGTGGTGCCATTTGTAAAGGTTGTTGATTATTGAATAAAATTCTCTTTTGATTGCTTTGTGCTTTCATTCAAATTGGTAGTTGAGTGTAATCTCCTATCTCCTCTTTCGGATAATCGAGTGCGCTCGATTCAACGATTGTAGAAGCCGATTCGCGGAATCAAGTGCGCTTGATCAACGCTTGAAGAATTGAAGATCTTTGAACCCGGTATCGTGCGCGATCAACGAGTTCGAGATAGCTAGAGTTCGGTATCTTCGGATCAACGAATTCGGGCAATTCAGCATTCATCAATCCATCGACTGCTACATTCAACGATCTACATCATTTTGTAATATCCGCTGCGTCAGTTTGGTATCAGAGCTTGTTCTAGCCAATCATAGCTGGATCGAGTCTTGGAGCCTATTCATTTAGAAGTTGAAGTTGTTTGACCGAGAAGTGTGAAGTTGAGCCGTGAGCAAGAGAAGTGTTCATCATTGTTTGAAGATTGAAGTTCGGATTTGCATTGGAGGCCGAAACTTTGTCCATCGTGTTCATCGCGATTTGCTACAAAGTGGAAGTTTCCGATCCGTTTCATTTTGGATCAAAGTCCGAATTGTGTTTGAATTTTGAAGTGTTGGAAGATTTTCAAGTATGCCGCCAAGAAGAGCTAATCGCCACCAAAACGTAGAAGCTTTGTATCGAAGAGAAGAAGCTGATGAGATGGAACAAAGAATCAATGAGAATTTTAGTGAAAAGCTTAATGAAGGAATTGGCCGGTTAGAGAAGCTTATGACAGAAATGAATCAAAATCGGAGGAGGGTTTCACCAGAATCTAACCATGGGGGTAGTAGAGTCTCGCCACATTCCAATCGAGACAGAAGTGTTGAAAATGATCAAGGGCGTGGGAGGAACGTGAATGATCGTGAACGGAGGAATGTAGGTAGAAGGGATGGTGGTAGACGTGAAGGGAGTAGAGATGTTGGTGGTCAGAATCGACATCGTTATGCATCTGATTTTGAAGAGGAGTATGATGGTGGTAGTATTCAAGGAAGAGGTCAAGGAAGAAACTATTCTGAGTATGATCACAAGTGGGAGTCGGGGATGAAGACAGAAATTCCTGAATTCAAGGGTGGTATGCAAGCGGAGGAGTTTCTAGATTGGGTAGCTAATGTTGAAGAAATTTTTGATTTCAAAGAAGTTCCAGAACAACGTCGAGTGAAGTTGGTTGCTACGAGGCTGAGGGGTAGAGCTTTGGCATGGTGGCAGCAAACCAAGCTTACACGTGAACGAATGGGGAAATCAAAAGTTGAATCTTGGGAGAAGATGAAGAAGTTAATGAAAGCAACGTTCTTACCTTACAATTATCAATCTTTGATGTATCAACGTTTGCAGAACTTGAGACAAGGGACGAAAACTATGAATGACTATGCTGATGAATTCTATCAACTCATTGCAAGGAATGATATTATGGAAACAGAAGAGCAGCTGACATCTAGGTTCATTGGAGGATTGAGAATGCAGATTCAGGATATGGTTAATATGTTCGATCCAAGATCTTTGGCAGAAGCACATCAGAAAGCGTTGGCTTGGGAAAAACAGGGGAGACGAGGAAGTGGTGTGTTTACTAATTCTAACAATCAAGCGAAGGGTGTTGGAGGAAGTTCTAATATTTCTAAACCTATCAATAGACCAGTGGTGAAGGAGGTTGAGAAGACAAGGGTTAACAATGGTTTTAAATGTTACAATTGTCAGGAATTGGGTCATAAAAGCAGTGAGTGTCCAAAACCAAAGAAGAGAACCATGATTGTAGAGGTTGAAGATGAGGATGTTGATGAGGATTGTTCTAGTCCAGTTGAGGAGGATAAGCAGGATATTGCGTCAGGGGATGAAGGTTGTAACCTAATGCTGAGGAGATCGTGTTTAACACCGAAGCAGGAGGAAGCTAGTTGGTTGAGGAGTAATATCTTTCAGTCAACATGTACTATTCTGGGGAAGGTGTGTAAGTTTGTGATCGACGCAGGAAGCTGTGATAATATTATTTCAACCGAAGCTGTGACAAAGTTGAAATTGAAGACAGAGAAACATCCGAGTCCATACAAGTTAGCATGGTTGAGAAAAGGAGGAGAAGTGAAAGTGGATAGACGAGTTCGTGTACCATTCTCTATTGGGAAGAAATACAAAGACGAAATCTGGTGTGATGTCGTAGAGATGGATGTTTGTCATTTATTATTGGGAAGACCATGGCAGTATGATCGATCAGTACAACATGACGGTTGGACCAATAGTTACAGTTTTATGTTTGAAGGCACGAAGATTATCCTAGTTCCAAAGAAGAGACCACAAGGAGAAAGTAAGTCAGAAGAAATCGAAGAGCTGAAAACTTTATTATCTTTGAAGGAGTTTGTTAAGGAGGTTGAGGAAGAACCAGAAGTATTCTTGTTGATTGGACGAGAAAGCAGTGAAGAGGTTGAAATTCCAGAAGAAGTTAAACCAGTATTGAAAGAATTTGAGGATGTATTTCCAGATGAGTTACCTAAAGAGTTACCGCCGCTGAGAGACATTCAACATCAAATTGATCTTGTTCCGGGAACAGTATTGCCACATAGACCGCATTACCGAATGAGTCCGAAGGAGCATGAAGAATTAAGGAGGCAGGTAGAGGAATTGCTTGAGCAGGGGCGTGTGCAGGAGAGTCTGAGTCCTTGTGCTGTACCAGCTTTATTGGTACCCAAGAAGGATGGGACGTGGAGGATGTGCACTGACAGTCGAGCATTGAATAAGATTACTGTGAGATATAGATTTCCAATGCCGAGGTTGGATGACTTGTTAGATCAAATAAGTGGAGCTACTATCTTTTCGAAGATTGATTTGAAGAGTGGATATCATCAAATTCGTATCAGACCAGGAGATGAGTGGAAGACTGCTTTTAAAACTAGGGAGGGTCTATACGAGTGGTTGGTCATGCCGTTTGGCTTATCAAATGCACCAAGTACTTTCATGTGGGTGATGAATCAGATTTTTCGACCGTTCATTGGGAAATTCGTGGTGGTGTATTTCGATGATATTCTAATTTACAGTGGGAGTACAGAAGAACATTTGAATCATCTTAGAGAAGTCCTGATGGTACTAAGACAAGAACAATTTTATGCTGCTACGAAGAAGTGCGTGTTCATGACGCACAGTGTTTTATTTCTGGGGTATGTTGTTTCAGAGAAAGGAATACAGGTTGACCAAAGTAAAGTTGAGGCGATCAGAGATTGGCCACAGCCCAAGACGATAACGGAAGTTCGTAGTTTTCACGGGTTGGCTTCATTCTATCGAAGGTTTATACCATACTTTAGTAGTGTGATGGCACCTGTTACAGATTGCATGAAAGGTAAACAGTTTGCATGGACAGAGGAAGCAGGGAGTGCTTTTGGGAAGATCAAGGAATTGCTGACGTCTGCACCAATTCTAGTGCTACCTGATTTTCAGTTGGTGTTTGAACTACATACTGATGCATCCAAGGTTGGAATTGGAGGGGTGTTGAGTCAGAAGGGGCGTCCTATTGCATATTTCAGTGAGAAGTTGTCAGGAGCGAAGATGCGATACAGTACATATGATGTGGAGTTTTATGCTGTTGTACAATCTATTAAACACTGGAGACACTATCTATTTCAGAAGGAGTTCGTTCTGTATACTGATCATGAAGCATTGAAGCATTTGCAAGGGCAAGACAAGATTTCAGCGAGACATGCATCGTGGATCGCATATCTGCAACAGTTTACTTTTGTTGTTAAACACAAGTCAGGGGTGACAAATCGTGTGGCTGATGCTTTGAGTAGGAGGAGTCATTTGTTGACTACACTAAAGGTTGAAGTGACGGGGTTTGAAATATTGCCATAATTATTTACTGATGATCCTTACTTTGCAAAATTTGTTGATAAAGTCAAGGAGGGAGAAACGGATGACTTCGTGATGGTAGATGGTTTTCTGTTCAAAGGAAATCGATTGTGCATTCCGGAGGGTAGTTTGAGAATGAAGATTATCAAAGAGTTACATGAAGAGGGACATGTTGGGAGAGACCGTACCTTACAGTTGATTTCACAATCCTACTTTTGGCCATCAATGAGGAAAGAGGTGGAAAGGTTTGTGGAGCGTTGTCATATTTGCCAGGTTTCGAAAGGAACTGCGACTAATGCTGGTTTATATAAGCCATTACCTGTACCGATTAAACCATGGGTTGATGTGAGTATGGACTTCGTGTTGGGATTGCCAAGAACACAGCGAGGAAACGATTCCATCTATGTGGTAGTGGATCGATTTTCGAAGATGGCACATTTTATTGCTTGTAAGAAGACGGCGGATGCTGTTCATGTTGCTCAGTTGTTTTTCAAGGAGATCTATCGACTTCATGGATTGCCAGAATCTATTGTGTCAGATAGAGATACTCGATTTTTGAGTCACTTTTGGTTAAGTTTGTGGAAGATGGTGGGAACAAAGCTGAAATTTAGTAGTGCTTATCATCCACAAACTGATGGACAGACTGAGGTGGTAAACAGATCGTTGGGAAACTTGTTGAGGTGTCTTGTTCAAGATAATCTGAAGAGTTGGGATGTGAAGTTATGCCAGGCAGAATTTGCTCATAATCATGCTATGAATCGAAGTACTGGGTTCAGTCCATTTCAGATAGTATATTCGAGTTTACCGAAGGGACCGTTGGATTTGACGGTAGTGCCACAATCAAAGAAGACAGTTAAGAAAGCTGCTGATTTTGTTGAAGGATTGGCGGAATGTCATCAAATCGTTCAGGAACGATTGGAGAAAGCAAATGAGAAATATAAACGATCTGCAGATTTGAAACGAAGAAGTGTTGAATTTCATGAAGGTGATTTAGTTTATGCAGTGTTAACAAAAGATCGTTTTCCGGTGGGAACGTACAATAAATTGAAAGCACGAAAAATTGGCCCGGTGGAAGTCGTGAAACGAATTAATGAAAATGCGTATAAATTGAAGCTGCCAGATGATGTGTATACATCCGACGTATTCAATGTGAAGCATCTCGTACCATATCACGGGGATGAGCATATAGAGGGGGAGGAAAGTGCAAATTCGAGGACGAATTTCTTTCAACCTGGGAAGGATGATGTAGACCAAGCTATAATTTCCCAAGGCATAAGTCGCAGCCGACTTATCAGAGCAAAGGACATAAGTCGTGACCGACTTAAGAAAGGCGAATGCATAAGTCGTGACCGACTTAAGGAAGGTGCGATGAGTCATCAATGACTTAAGGGAAACGTTTTGAGTCGTCTACGACTTAACTGGATGGAAGGCATAAGCCGTGACCGACTTAAGGAAAGTGATAGGTCGGCACCGAGTTACGACTTATTTAAGTCGGTCGAAATTTTAAGTCGCGAAAGCCCTAAAGCCATGGATTTCCTGCCGAGTTAATCTGGACCGTTGTTTCTGAAGTCACTGCTATTGATGAATCATGATATGTTGTTAAGTCGGCAACGACTTAAGTAATGTTCTGTTTGTGCTTTTCTGTCTTTAAGTCGTATGTCGCCATATGCTAAGTCGGAGGATATCTTAAGTCGGAGCCGAGTTAAGGGTTGTGGTGCTGTGTTGTATTTTCTTTAAGTCGTATGTTTTGTATAAGTCGTGAGTCGTTGTACTTAAGAGATAAGTCGTAGAGTTGTCTTTCTGTGTGGTAATTCGTAAGACGTGTGCATAGGCTAAGTCGGAAGATGTTATGAGTCGTAAGTCGGAAGGTGGTAAGTCGGAACCGACTTAGGACTTGATGAAATTTGTTGTTTTTTTGTGTGAGTTGTAAAATACTATAAATAGGCCGGTGGTGCCATTTGTAAAGGTTGTTGATTATTGAATAAAATTCTCTTTTGATTGCTTTGTGCTTTCATTCAAATTGGTAGTTGAGTGTAATCTCCTATCTCCTCTTTCGGATAATCGAGTGCGCTCGATTCAACGATTGTAGAAGCCGATTCGCGGAATCAAGTGCGCTTGATCAACGCTTGAAGAATTGAAGATTTTTGAACCCGGTATCGTGCGCGATCAACGAGTTCGAGATAGCTAGAGTTCGGTATCTTTGGATCAACGAATTCGGGCAATTCAGCATTCATCAATCCATCGACTGCTACATTCAACGATCTACATCATTTTGTAATATCCGCTGCGTCAAATATTATATTGTGCACGTATTGACTTATGCAACAACAAAAAATGCGTCGAACGAGCCTTAAGTTGATGCAATACGTCGAATAAATGTGTTAAATTAAAATATATTTTTGTAAATGTGAACAGTTAGTAAAACTGTATTTTTTCGTAAAATGCGCACATTTAATTAACTAATGTCCCTTAGACAGTTTTTGGCCCCGTCTAACGAGTGTTGTACATGATCGTTATATAAATAGTCGTTTTTTTTTCCAAAAAAACGACAATTTATATTCATCCGGTACAATGTTTGTTGGATTTGTCCATGTATTGGACAAGTTATGAACACAGTAAGCATTTACATTTTGTATACTACTTCGTCTCAAACGGTTCATAAAATTTCAGCCTAACTTTTCTTTTTTGTTTCCTACGTACACGCATTTGTGTACAATGCAGGGAACAAAAGGGAAATGCTGCCGAAATTTTGTTGAATCGTTTGAGACGAAGTAATATACGAAATGTAAATGTTTACTGTGTTTGTAATGGGAAGTAGGTGCCTGACCATGGAAAAAAAATTTATACAATTTTTTATATCGATACGTTAAAAAATAAAATGTGCTCTATTTGAAAATATTTTTAAATTTGTAAAGTTGTTCTTTAAATTCAAATATTATACGACCATGAAAATAATCTTTTTCGAATTTTCTTGAAAATAAATATTAAATTTTGAACTTCTAATTTTCTCAAATAGGGAAAATGATTGATTATTTTGTTGATCGGAGGAGATGGATGTACCAAAGAAAAGGACTGAGGGGCTCACTAAAAGAAGATTTTTATAATGGTATAAACGTGTTTGTTGAATTCGCTTTAAGTAATAACGGAAACGATCCAGAAATTCGTTGTCCGTGTAGTAGGTGTTGACATTTGAAATATTTGTTACCAGATATTGTGAAAGTTCATTTGTGCCAAAACGGTTTTGTACCCGAGTATTATGTTTGGGATGGGCATGGAGAAGTTGTAGCAAATACTTCTATAGAGTCTGAAAGTGTCGTTAACGAAATAGTTAGGACGACCCGTATAGAAAATATGGTCGAAGATGCAGCACGATCAATGTTTCCTATGGTTGAAGTTGACGACGATGATGGAAATGTTGAAGAACCAAATATTGAAGCAAAAATTTTTATGATTTACTAGATGCTGCTAAGAAACCTATTTGGGATGGTTGTAAAAGCGGCACTCAGCTGTCAGTAATCGCAGAATACATTGCGATGAAGCCAAAATACAACATCACTGAAGCTGGGTTTACGGCTGTTGTACAAGCTGCAAAAAGACATATGCTGCCCGATAATCTAATGTGTGAAAATCACTATGAAGTTAAAAAACTTATGTCGGCTTTTGGTTTACCTTATCAGAAAATAGATACATGTTTAAAAGGCTGCATGTTGTTTTGGAAAGAAGACGCAAACCTTAGAAATTGTAAAATTTTAACCAGGAGAGATACAAACCAAGAAAAAAGAAGGGGAAGGAAGTTCCGTACAAGCGTATGCATTACTTACCCATAACTCCAAGACTTCAAAGATTATATGCATCTTCTATAACTGCATCTAATATGAGATGACATAGTGTGAGAACGGAGAAAGAGGGTATGTTGACCTAATGTAATAATTTGTTTATATAAACAGTGTTTATGAACGTGAACATCCGAATGGAGATCTCAGTAAAGAATTTTCCGGTTGGTTTTCAAATTACGTTTATGAGCCGAGAAATTGTGTTGTTGACGAAGGGTTGAAACATCGTGCGATGGGACCAAAAAGAGTGGTCAAGACATATCCAATATATTTCGTCAATGGATATAAATTTAACACCAAAGAATACAGTGCAGAAAAATTAACAAATAATACTGGTGTATTTGTTAAAGGTAGTGACGATCCAGAAAATCACTTAAATGATTTTTATGTCGTTCTAACACAAATTTTGCAACTGACATATTTCTCACGACCCGCGAAGGAGGTGTTTCTATTTAGGTGCAATTGGTTTAGCAATGTTCCAAGTTCTGGAATTAATGTGCACAAGGATTATAATCTTATCGAAATAAAGCATACATCGCACTATCACAAGTATGATCCTTTTGTACTAGCCAAACAAGCATTGCAAGTTTATTACGCTTCTTATCCGTCTCTAAAAAGAGATAAAGCAGATTGGTCTGTAGTTTTTAAAACAAAGGCCAGATTCACATTCAATGGGAAGAATATTCTGGACAAACAAGCTTATCAGGTAGATCTTGAGAAAAATAACGAAATAATAATTACAGACGATCATAAAGATTTTGGTCTTTTGATCGATAAATCAAATGTTTTGGTAGAAGCGTTTGACAGTGCAGAGGAAAATATCGTAGAAAACGAGACCAAATCTGAATCAGAAGACGATGATGACTGATATAAATCTGAATCTGATTTTTTGCAATTGATGTAACTATGTTGAATTCTTAATGTATTATGAAATTGATGTGACTATGAAACCAAATCTGTTTACCATTGTTTACATGTTTTATGTCATTTCCATTTGTCATTTATTTAGCAATTTTAATTAAAAATGCAATGAAATCTGCTTATCGTCGGAACATGAGACCCATTATGAATCAGGTATAACACACTTCCATTTCTATTTCCATTTCAGTCATTAATTTAGCAATTTATATTGTTGATGTCATTTACGTATGAAATATACTTCATTATCATGTTATTATTCTCTTCTGAAATGATGTTTATATATGTCACATGATTATTATAATGTCATCTAAAGGACGGAGCTCTTCCCGATCTTCAAGAGGCGATGACTGTGGTCCATCGCAAGCATCACAACGTCCTATAGTTTCATTAGTACCTAGAGCAGAGGGGTAAGAATTAAATTTTATTCAACATCTTATTTTATTTTTTTGATATACATACGTACTTAGCTGTATCATATTTAAAAACAGGGGGTTCGACTTACTTCCCTCGAAGGTTGTGTAGGACGTTTCTAGTGCTTCTTACCGGAGTACGATGAGTGCATGTTGGCCGAAGTGGGATAACATCCCTCCCCACATAGTAGAGTGTATTTGGCAGGATGTCCTAGTAAGTATATTTTTCTGTTTTCCATTTTTAATTTGTTTTTGTCGTTTTTTTTACTATTTATCGTTTACAGTTTAATATTCTTTTTTCTTTTTATCGTGAAACACAGGCTGAGATAGACATTCAGACAGATGATATGCCGTTGCCACGAGGGTATTGGATGAAGAAGATGCGTAAAAACTATAGGGACTCGATATCTGAAATCAAGAAATCAGGTAAGAAACCACGTTGGATGGGGGAGAGCGTATGGCAAGCATGGTTGGGATACTGGGAAACGGACGAGGTGAAGGCAAGTATACTAAATTTTTTTAAATTATTAATTTGACGTGATCGAAAAATATTGTATCAAATTTTGAATTTACAGGCAGAGTCAGATAGAAACTCTGCAAACAGAAATAAAAATCCCGTCACTCATCGTGGAGGGTCGAAGTCATTTCAGCAGTATCGGCAGGAGTTGGTAAATTTACTGAATGATAATTGTTAATAGTTATGCTATATAATTTTAAATGTATAATAATTATATGTAAAAATCAATTTCAGGAAGCTGAGGCGCATGGTCCCGTAGGCTATATGGACGTGTTCACTCGTACGCATGCTGTCGAGCATGTAAATTCGGACGGAACTGTTTCGTATACATGGCAGGACGATAAATCTAGCAAGAGCCCTGTAAGCATATTTCATTTTATGCAGTATTAGTAATTATTCTGCTTGTTAAACTATAATGAAATAAGATACGATGTTATTTATTTGTTAATGCAGGAAAAGTTTATGGAGCAGCGCCAAAAACTCCTTGCTGATACGGGTCGAGAACAGCTGACGACTGATAAGGAGGATACCATTTTTGAGTCCGTTATGGATCCAGCAGAGCATGGCAGCCGATACGGATTTGGCATTCAAGTGGTAAATAATTTATTTTACTGCTAATTTGATATTTAAGTCAAAATTCTATGTTGGAATATATAATTTTATCTTGAATACTTCAAATATGCTATTTGGACCTTTTCAAAACAATAAACTTGAATTTTATTCACTTACAGAGATATGCACATACACTTACAAAGATCACACAACTAAATTTAATATTTATTGCAGGCCAGCAGTTAGAGACGGGGTTGGCGGAATAGAGCTCAAAGCGATCTAGCCAATATAGAAGAATTGCGGACTAGAGTGTCCCAGTTGGAGGAGCAGAACCGCCAACAGGCCATGCAGACCACACAGTTGTTAGAGTACATGCAGCAATTTGGTGGCCGCTTCCCTTCCTCGGCTGGCTCTGGACTTGGAGGAGATTAATTCATTGCTTTCTTGCTTTTTCAAGTATGATTTTTTTAGTTTTGTATGATTATTTTTGATACACTTGGTTGTGTGGTTGTATAATGATGTAGATGTTGATGATTTTGTGTATGTATAACATGGTATAACACTTATTGTTGGGGTTGTTGGAATGGTTATGTATATTATGTATTTTATTTTGATGTAATTTGATATATTTGTGTGTTTGATTAATTTTGTGTAGTTTGGGTTTTGATATTTGGTTGGTATATTGTATATTGGATTGTGCAGTATTGGTGTAATAGTTTTTGGAAGAGAAATGTGTATGGAAGGCTATATTTGCAGCAGTAATAAAAAAACAGCAGATTTCCGATGGTTTACAGGTAGGCAATATCCGACGGCTTTCTACGGCTTCCGACAGCCTGTAGGACATTTTTTTCAACGGTTTTCGATGGATCCCGACACGTGTCGGAATTCGTCGGAAGTCGTCGGACGCTGTCGGAGCCATCGGCAATAAGTACGGCGCCCTCTGTCGGAAGCCGTTGGAAATACTGCTCCCCGACGCCGTATATTCCGACATCTTTTCCCGACGGCCGCTGACAGCTTCCGACGGCCGCCGACGGTTTTCAGCCGTCGGAAATCACTGTTTTCCTTGTAGTGTTCAAACCTTTGCTAATACATTTCATTAGTCACTCCGAACAATCCATGGACATGCGATGCGCTTATTGGGGACTCTATAAGCAGTACTATGAGAAATCAAAAGCATTCCAAGTGTTATATAAATGGTTACCCAAGGAGCGCTTCACCGCAGTCCAACACCAAAGCCAGTGAAGCACCCCACACCCCTTAATATATTCAAAAGGACACATTAAAAGGTGTGGTGCGTTGTAGGTATAACTAAAGCTAACATAGACTAAGATTCACAAGACAAAAATAGATAAAAACAGCGAAAACTTTAAAATAATAACTTAATTAAAACAAAACTTCATAATTGCTTCGTAAATAAGTCAAATACCAAATACCACATACGCGTCTAAAAATCCAATCTGTCTTATGAAACAAAAACTCATAGTCTCAAAAATCAGAGTACATGATATCCCTCATAATAAGCCAGTACATAGTAAGAACAAAAGGTGAAAGAAAAGAAATACATGCTAGCAAACTCCTCCAAGAAATCTCCAAGCAACTGCAATCTACTGTCGTCTCCCTTGATTGCCTAAAGGGGGAAAATGGGAAAATAGAGGAGTGGGTCACACTAAAAGTCTGGTGAATGATAGTAATTACTAGAGTCTTTAAGCAAAGTAAAAGTAATAAACTCTACCACAGTTCTAGTATATAAAGAGAAAACAAAGTAAATAGAAAAGGGATAAACTGGAAATAAATAGGCTTAACTATATGATATGTTAACTTTGATTGTTTGCACTTATCCTTGATTGCTGCTTTGATTAGGCCGAATCCCCAATCTTGTAATTAGGTTGTACCCCTAATTCTACCCTTTTGATCGTCCTGCTACTCTATAGTACCTTTCTGGGGACCAGATGCTATATAACTCCCTACACAGAATGTTATTAAGGACCAGACGACATATATAGCTCCCTACACAAAGGGCACTTATTTAATGTGGACCAGATACTATATAACTCCCTACACATAATGTTGCTATAGACCATACGACATATATAGATCCCTACATAGAAGACATTTATTTACTATGGACCAGATACTATATAACTTCCTACACAGAATGTTACTGTGGACCAGACGACATATATAGCTCACTACACAGAAAACATTTATTCACTGTAGACCAGATACTATATAACTCCCTACACAGAAACCAGATGACATATATAGCTCCCTACACAGAAGGCATTTATTTAATAGCGTCCCTTGTCCAAATCCCTCGTGATTTGAACATCTACTTATTGACCAAATACTACCACTATTAGCATAAGTGTGCCCCTCGTCTCACTTCAGGGTTATGTGAAACACCGTGTCCATAGAAAATATAGGGAAATGCTATTTGATATAGGTCTTATTTACATTTTTTCTTATTAACTTAGATAAATTATTTAAATAAGCTTTTATTATCATTTCTACTTTCCACGCTTATTAATTTATCCTAAGTCTTAAAATAAGCCTCATTCTATTCTTTTTCTTATTATAACCTACATTATAATCATGTTTATTACTTAATCCAAGGTTTAAGTATGAAAATAAGCTTCTTTCACCTTTTAGTTATAATTCTACGTTATAACTAAGCCAATTAATTAGTCCAATTCTAATCATAATTAGGCATAATTTCAGTCCAATTCCATTTATATTATAATTTTTATAATTTACATCTCATAATTATAAATAGGCCAATCTCTTTAATTCGGTCCAATTAATATCATAATTAGGCATAATTTCAGTCTTAATTCCATTTTATTACAGTCTTTATAATTTACAACTTATCTTTCGTTATTTCAGAATTCTTATAATTTAACCCAGTTTCACGTTAATTCTATTCTAATCCATACGCGAAGAAGAAGGAGAAATAAAAGAAAACTGAAAATAGAAGAAAATCCAAGGCGTAGGAAGATGTGAATGACGCATAAATAACAGTAAATAGATTAAAATACTGTAAATAAACCGAAAATCTATAATTAACAGAAATAATTAACTGAAAAGAATTACTTGAAAGAAATAGACTGAAAATAATTCTAAAAACTGTAAATAAAACTGCTAAAAATGTTATTCCAAAAATCGTAGTAAAACTACAACTATTGGAAACCCTATTATTTTAAATTACTTAAAGAAATCTTAAAATAATTACAATCACCCACCTCTAGTCCTTGGCTCTTCCCTTTAGGCCTTCACGGATCCACTTGGGGTTGTTAAAAATACTTTTATTAAAAAGATTCTCTCCTTGGAAAATTATTCTATTAGGGTCCTTCCCGAAAAGGTGAACCCAAGCAGAGAAAATCTAGAATGAGAAAAATTGTTAGACCTAGGGTCTTATTTATACGGGTAGAAATGGATCTCGGACCGTTGGATTTGGGAATTGAATAGGATACAACCACGTCATAGGCTGAATAGGAGCCAACGGATGCAAAAATAGATGGACCGGATTGGTCAGAAGAATGCAAAACATGTCATAATAACCTCAAGAACGTTCGAATGAACAAACGTTCGTTCGCTTGCTAGAAGGCAAGGTGGGTCGATCGGGTGGTCGACCGCTCCCTTACCTAGGTCGACTGGCCGGTCGACCTGTATTTTTTTTTCGTTTCTTTGATTTTTGTTTATTCCTTTTCTCCTCCATACTAGCGCGGATTCTGACGTTCTATATATGAAAATTAATCAGAAAATTACCACGGACACAATGGTGCAACTCTCGTGGCTCAATTCTGATAATTTCACAAAGTTACTTTATTATTTAGTTAATTAACGAATTAATTATTACGGGTTAAATTTCGGGTTGTTACATTCTTCCCTCCTTAAGGCATTTCATCCTCGAAATCTCTAAGGATAAAAGAATGTACTTAATGTTTTCATCCAAGTTCTACTACCAACTACTCAATCATCAACCATTCATCCATTGTCATGAAGTTTTTCTAATGCAATTTATAACACTTATGCAATTAGTGTAGTGTAAATGTCCCTAACCAATGCAAAAGATTAAGCGGTCCGCTGATTCAGTTGACCTCCTTTTATGCAATCATGTCTGTGCCATGTATCCAAATGAATGCGAAAATTTCCTAATGGTAACTGATAATCTAATATGCGTGCTACAAACATCATCCAAATGCAACAACCATGTGAAAATCATCCACATATATCAACCATGGAAAATAGAATAAAATGCGCACACATCCATATGCATATGCTCTAGTGTCCCAATTAGGCCGGTCCCTAAAGAATAATAGTGTCTGGTGTACCTATATGCGTCCATTAGCATCCACTAGCAAACACTTGCAATCACTAGCATACATCATTCATAACATGTTCTATTAACATATTTACATCAAATCCTACCATCCATAGGTTAAATCTCAAGTTCTACCCTCCCAAAAGATAATAAAGGAAATAACTTATTCAAAACTAAAGATGGAAAAATAAAATTCTAAAACCTATTATAAAAGAGACATGGATATGAGATACGAATTTTTCTCCTAATCAAATTAGTCTTCTCCGAAATCTCTCTAACCATGTCGGAACCAAGAAACAACCTTTCTATAGATGCCAACCAACATGAAGACGTCTTACACGGCCTTTCCAAAAAGTGCTTCAAAAGGTGCCATTCCACTGCAAGCTTGGAAACTGCTACTATATGAATTCCACTAAAGAAAGATGCTTTTTTCAAGTTCTTTCAAAATCAAGAATACTCATTCTTAACCATGCCTGTCTTACTATCCTACTAATTTCATTTTACTATTCTTCATGAATAAACATTCCTAGGTTTTTACTAGTATCCTATACACTTTATGGAAACTTCCATTATTACTTCTAAAAGTAATTATGGCTATCCCCTTACACCTTTTCCGTTACTCCTAGAAAATGATTCTTATCTATTCTACGTTTAAGAATTTGGTTTGCTATTTACCAACTTTTTTTAAAACTAAGGTTTCTAAAAAAATTTAAAACATCAAATCCCAAAATCTTTGTCTTTAAAAGTGTTATCTTTTCAGTTTCTATCAATTTCAGAAATACTTGGTCACTTAATATTATTTCCCAAACCTAGAGGGAAAAACTTCCAAATTTTTAAGTCTATAACTTATATCTTTCTTTCTTTTAAAGACTTTAATAGTTTTCTATAAAAATTTGAATTTTCAAATTTTACTTCTATAAAGTTTTTCATTTCAAAAACTTATTTACTTTTTTACCAAACCATTTTCTTTTAAAATATCTTTAAAATATCCTTTATGTGTTTTCAAAACAGCTTCTTATTACACATAACAGTCTCATATCTTAATGTATTGGAACTACTTTCTCTTATGAGAAGTTATTAACGCTAAAATCTTATACAACCTTTTCAAAATGAATTTCATGTTTATCTGAAATTACAAGGAACTTATTTTATATTTTTCGAAATAGGCTTTACAAAATATGGTGCTTTTCATACCTTGTATATCTCTTTCACGTATTCCTTATAACTTACATAAAACATTTTTATTAGTTTCGTAGAAAATCATACCATTATCCTTTTCGTTCCAATAGATTAAAATATGTTTAAATTATATTCTTCCATGATAAATATTTTCTAATATCTCACTTACACATTTCCTTTTAGAAAAACCTATATTCAAAACTGTTTTAATATTTCCATAACTGCAAAAACACTTCCTTATCTTTATCTTTACTACTAAAAAAGAGAATTCATTGAATAGATTTACTCGGTGTATTTTTGAAATTCCAAATATACCCTTTTACATCTCATGGAGAAATAGTATTCAAATATAGGAATATAGCATGTTAATTTCTAAATACAACGTTAGTCACCATGGAGAACTACAGTGTACGTTCACAAGATGAAGTATCCGAGTGTACCATATTGTCCGTAATTTAGATGGGAGTTCATCGGTCGAAGTTTTGTCAGATTCCAAGTTAGTATGAAGAAGTTATTACAGTCTGAATAAAAAAAATAACGGCTTCTACTCTAGGCGGTGTTCAAATATTGGGATGTGATAGCCTGTTATTTTCTAAGTACAACTGTCAGTCCCCATGCAGAACTACAATGTACGTTGTAACGACCCATATTTTCACGGATCGAAAAGTTCGTCAAATCTGGAGTTTTAGCATTTTTGAGCCATTTCAGATTTTAGGCAAATTTTGCCTAAGTCCTAAGTCGTTCACGACTTAGCATAAGTCGTGAGTCGTATACGACTTAGGAGGTAGGAGTAACCCAGGGTTTGGCGACCTAAGGACATAAGTCGTAGCTGGGCTAAGTTAGTAGGTTGAAGTTAACTCGGCAAGTGTTAAGTCGTAGGTTGTAAGTCGTTGCCGAGTTAAGGGATAGACAACCTAAGGAAGTGACCGACTTATGTTATTATAGACGACTTAAGGTTTTGGGTTAAGTGTTAAGTCGGTTGACGAGTTAAGGTAGTGGTCGACTTAAGACCTGGACGACTTAGGAGTTGAGTCTTATCCTGGAAGATCGGCAAAGCTGCTATGTTAAGTCGTAGGTAGGCTGCTGTGTTAAGTCGTGACCAAGTTAGAAGTTAGACAAGTGAGTTTTTGAGTCGGCGGTTGTTTAAGTCGTATGGGGTTAAGTCGTAACCCAGTTAAGTGTTAAGTCGTAAGTTTGTTAGGTCGCTGGGTTAGGCCAAAGTGTTAGGTCGCAGATGACTTAAGGAGTTAAGTCGTAAGTCGTACTCCTTCGTAAGTCGTAGGTCGGAGACCCAGTTAGGTCGTAACCTGGTTGAGTCGTGGCCGAGTTAAGGAGATAGCGTTGTCTTAAGTCGTAGGGACTTGATCTGTTAAGTCGTATGTCGGCTGAGTGTTGAGTCGAGGATAGGGATAAGTCGGAGACGACTTATGGAGTTAGCCGAGTTACGACTTAGCGAATTTTCTGCCTATAAATAGAAGGGGGTTGGCTTCATTTTTGAGATCCGGATTTTGAAGCGACGAAGTGCTGCCATTTTGAGAGCTTGACTTCTACACTTCTTCACTTCTTTTCTCCACTCTAATCTAGTGCTTCCATCCATCCAAATCGAAGATCAAATTGAAGATCCAAGAGCTTAGATTGAAGATCTTCATCTTTTCAAGAGAGATTTCTTCGTTTGAAGCGGATTCGTGATAAATCAAGCTTCACCCTTCGCTGTCCAGATCTGAAGCGAGTTGATTTGGGTTTGTTTAGGTGATTTGGTGAGTGGTGATTATCTCTCACACGGATCCAAAGGAGTATATCGGATTGTTGGCTCGATTTGGTGTTAAAATAGTGATTTCCATGCATTTTCTTCATCCTAAGTGTAGATCCATATAGATCCATTGTTCATGACGATGTTACATCCATTTTATCATATGTTAACCTATGCAAGTTCATTCGTCAAGTTTGTAGAGATAAAATCCATGTTTTCATGCTTATTGGACTTTCAACTCTTTAATTACGAAAATGCCATTATTGTTATAATTGTCTACTTAGATCATAATTGAATGCTTGATTGTTTTGGATTAATGTTCGATTTGATTGATGGCTATGAATTAGATGATTGATGGTTTGATTTAGACCAAAGGTGATTCAAAAGCTAAGGGAAAGGCTCTTGAATTGGGGAAAGCTGCTCGTGGCATATGTAGCGGGATGATGAAGCTCTTATGCATAGATTTGATGATGTGATGTTGAGATGAGGCTTTGCAAGGATGTAATGAAGCGAGGCATCATGTGATGAAGACTTGGTCTAATCCAGACGGGATCATTCCAAGCATGTTGATAACTCGGTGATATGATTCGAGTTGAGGATAATGAATGGTTATGAGAATAGTCGTCGAGGAGGATGACTAGGAGGTTTGGATAGCATCGTTGTTGAAGGTTCTAGCATGCTCTAAGCAAGAGTACGTTTGGGCAGATTCGATAGTCCCAACGACTAACTGTTGATGGTCGAGTACTCTGGGCAGATTCGATAGTCCTAGGCACGGGTTGCGACGACGTGCGGGAGTTATGTCTAGAACCGCGGTTTCCATTAGCCCTTGACGGACGGCTGAAAGAATGTGCCGGTCATTCAATTAACGGTGATATCGAAGCAATGATAACAGTGATAGCCAGAGTCATGGATGTTTGGTTGTATCGTCATTCGGACTCAAGAGCGGTATTTTCTGGGTGCTTATCTGATTTAGGCCTTGGTACTTGGAAAACATCGCCCTTAACTCGAGTGATAGTAGCTTTACTTTAAATTGTATGCTCTTCTATGTTTGCTTCTACTTAGTGTGTGTCCGAGGGCTATCACTGTAGGATGAGGTTGGAGTGGGAGGGTTGTATTCCTATTCCTTTTCCTTTATGCTCTTTTGGTATGTTGTTAGTTAATTTACTGCTCACTAAGACTGTTGTCTGACTCAAGGCTTTATGTTTTTAATTCTTATTGCCTTGGGCTGTTCGTCCATTTTGGGACGGGCAGACTAGGTAGCAGGTGACAGGTGCTGTCCTCTTCTCACGATACTAATATCGAAGACGAGCTGGAGGGTTGCATATTATCTTCTTATTATATGTACTGGATATTCCGCTGTTTGTATTCACTGAGAGATATGTAGTGAGGCTTGATGTATTGACTATTTGGATGCTTGTATTCAACTATTATGGAGTTTTATATGATGTCATTTTGTTCTGTAAAGCTTCACTATACATATGTTCTATTGTATTTTGTCCATGCGCTGTGAGTAATACGATAGATTCTGTCGTTTTTAATTTACCTTGACAATCGTCCATGGTCGCCTGGCACACTTTACAGCGCACTTTCTCTAGATTCGGTGCAGGGGTCATGGGCGGTCATCACATTTGGTATCAGAGCATTGGTTAATCGATTTTACCCAACGCTCGCTGTCGTAACTACGTATGAGAGACGTAATTGTATTTTGATGGATGAATACTATATATAATATAGTAATTTAGTTGAGTTTGAGTACTTTATGCAGTTGTTTCTCTAGATGTTCTGATCATTCCTTTTTATAGATATTGAGAATGAGTCGAAGAGGGAGACCAGCTGCTAGGGAAGGCCGTGCTACTGAAGAGACTGCTGATTATGCAGCCATGTTCGAAGCTATGATGACTTCGATCATGAGGAGGATACCAGTTCCGGGGGCAGCAGTTGATGTTGGAGTTCAGGTTCAGACTCCGAAACCAGTGGATTTTGCTAAGCTGTGCAAGGACTATACTGCTCTTGGAGGAAAGGTTTTCTTGGGAACAGAATCAACTATTGAGGTCCAGAGGTGGATAGATGCTTGTGGAAGGATTTTTGGTGATTTGGGAATTGATGATGCAACTAAGAGGAAGTTGGCATCAAGACAGCTTCAAGGGAGAGCTTCTAATTGGTGGAACTCTATTACCATCGATACTCCGGAGGAAGAGATTACTTGGGAGCAATTCCAAGTCAGATTTGAAGCTAAGTTCATTTCTACAGCTCAGAAGTCTGTTCTGTTCAAGAAGTTTGTGGAGCTCAAGCAAGGTGGGAGACCAGTTCTTGAGTATGTTTCTGAGTTCGAAGCTTTGTCCAAGTATGCCCGGTCATATATAGAGTCTGCTTATTAGAAGAATGAGAAGTTTGTGACAGGCTTGGACAGTTATCTTGGGAGACAGTTGGTGGATCATTTGGACGATTCATTTGAGAAGCTTGTGGAGAAAGCTCTTAGGCATGAGAGTCTGTTTCCTAAGGAAGGACCTGTTGTTGCTGTTACCAGGGGAGAGTCTAAACCACAGCAGGGTGGAAACCAGAAGAGGAAGCAGCAGCAGCAGAAGGGTAAGGATGGCCAGAAGAAGCCGAAAGGCGAGTTGACTTGCTACAATTGTCAGCAGAAGGGCCATTTCTCGAAGGATTATAAGAATCCGAAGGCACCGATGAAGTGTCACAATTGTGACAAGCCAGGGCACATCAGGAAGAATTGTCCAGAACCGAGGAAGGACAGGCAAATTGTGCAAGCTTATGCTTTGGGAGCTGTTCCGTCGTCTTCGAAAGCTCCTACCGCTGAAGAGAAGGGAAAGAGTGTGGTGGTTCAAGGTACTCTTTTCTTATGTGGTGTTCCAGTTAGAGTTCTGTTTGATACTGGAGCGTCACATTCGTTTGTTTGTAGTGAACTCGTAGGCCGGTTAGGTTTGGAACCGGATATTGTTGATAGGCCATTGGTTGTGACTAATCCAGTTAGGGGTTCGTCTTGTTTGTGTATGTTATGCCGTGGTCTAGTTGTGTCATGGTTGCTCTTTTGTTTGTGATTGCTTTGTTCTGAACTTTGCGGGGTTCGGAATTATCTTGGGTATGGACTGGCTTAGGAAGTATGCGGCAAAGGTTGATTGCGAAAGGTTGGAAGTGACAGTCGAGAATGTGGAGGGGCGAAAGGTTGTGATACGATGTAAGCATGAAGAAGGCGTCTTCATGAGCTTCATGTATTCGCTAGTTGTTCCACGGGATGGACTGTCATCAGTGCCGATCGCTAATAGATTCGAGGATGTCTTTGACGAAGTCAAAGGGTTGCCGCCGCATAGAGAGATCGAGTTTCGAATAGATCTAGTTGAAGGAGCCAGACCTGTTGTGATGCCTCTTAGGCGGATGGCGCCTAGGGAACAGCAGGAGTTGAGGGTGCAAGTTGATGATCTTTTGCAGAAAGGATTCATTCGGTGTAGTGTGTCCGAGTGGGGTGCACCAGTTGTGTTCGCAACCAAGGCAGATGGGTCGTTGAGATTGTGTGTGGATTATCGTGAGCTGAATAAGGTAACAAAGAAGAACAAGTATCCATTGCCGAGAATAGATGACTTGTTTGATCAGCTTTACGAAGCCAAGGTGTTTTCTCAGATGGATTTGGCAACGGGATTTCACCAGTTGAGAGTGGCTAAGGATAGTGTGCCGAAGACTGCTTTTCGGACACCATCTGGTTTCTTTGAGTGGCTGGTAATGCCGTTTGGATTGACTAACGCGCCAGCATATTTTGTGGATCTTATGAATAGAGTGTTCAGAGATCAGTTGAACAAGTTCGTACTTGTGTTCGTAGATGATATTATGATTTATTCCAGAACGGAAGAAGAGCACAAGACGCACTTGTCTATTGTTTTGGAGATCTTGCGGAAACATCAGCTGAAGGCTAAGTTTTCGAAGTGTCACTTCTGGAAGAGTGAAGTGAGGTTCTTAGGCCATGTGATTTCTGGAAATGGGATAGCGGTTGATCCCGCTAAGGTGGCAGCAATCCAGGATTGGGTTAGACCTAAGAATGCATCTGATGTGAGAAGTTTTCTTGGATTAGCAGGATATTATCGACGGTTTATCAAAGACTTCTCCAAGGTAGCTGCACCGTTAACAGGATTGATAAAAAAGAACCAAGTGTTCAGTTGGGATGCTAAGTGTGAGCAAGCTTTAGGAATCCTGAAAGAGAGATTGACGAGTGCTCCTGTTTTGACTATTCCAAGTGGGAATGAAGAGATGGTGGTTTACACCGACGCATGTGGTACTGGACTTGGAGCAGTGCTGATGCAGAAGGATAAAGTTGTTGCGTATGCCAGTCGACAACTGAAGCCGCATGAAAGGAACTACCCGACTCATGATTTGGAGTTAGCGGCGATTGTATTTGCTCTGAAGATGTGGAGACATTATCTGTTGGGAGTTCGATTCGAGTTGTTTACGGATCATAAGTCGTTGAAGTATCTTTTCTCCCAAAAGGATTTGAATCTTCGGCAACAACGTTGGCTAGAGTTTTTAGCATCATATGATTTTGGTATAGCTTATACTCCGGGAAAAGGTAACGCCGTGGCTGATGCGTTAAGTCGAAGACATGCAGGACTGGGAGCCATGTTTTCAGAATGGAAGAATCTTGAGTATTTAGCTGGATTTGACTTCAGACCTAGATGCGAATTGGAACCTGAGATGTTGGCAAACTTATCGATAAGACCGACTCTTGTGGAAAGGATTGGCGAGAGTCAAAAGCGAGATGATAAGATTGTCAAGATTATCCATGATTTGGAATCTGGAGTGGATCCAGAAAAGGATAAAGGATTCGAGGTCGATCGAGAGGGTTGGCTTCGAAAGGAAGGACGACTGGTTGTTCCCGATACTGATGGATTGAAAGATGAAGTTCTGAAGGAAAGTCATCACTCGAAGTTGACAATTCATCCAGGTGGAAATAAGATGTATCGGGATATGAAAAGAACCTACTATTGGGAAGGTATGAAGAAGGATGTTGGAAATTTTATTTCCAAGTGTATGAACTGCCAGTTGGTAAAGGCTGAACAGAAGAAGCCAAGTGGATTGCTTCAGCCATTAGAAGTTCCTACATGGAAGTGGGAGCAGATATCGATGGATTTTATTGATGGACTACCTAGAACAAGAACGGGAAATGAAGGGATTTGGGTCATTATAGATCATCTGACCAAGAGCGCAAGATTCATTCCTGTTCGATCGACTAGGACTGCATCAAAGTTGGCTGAGTTGTATGTTAAGTGGATAGTTCGATTCCATGGTATTCCGAAAAGTATTGTGAGCGATCGAGACCCATTGTTCACTAGTGGATTTTGGAAGAGCTTCCAGGAAGTTTTGGGAACCGAGTTGTGTTTGAGTACAGCTTATCACCCTCAAACAGATGGTCAGACCGAGAGAGTCAACCGAGTTTTGGAAGATCTTCTTAGAGCATGTGTTTTGGACTTCGGAGGATCATGGGAAGATCACCTTCATTTGGTGGAGTTTGCGTACAACAACAGTTACCAGTCAAGCATTGGTATGGCACCGTATGAGGCATTGTATGGAAGACCGTGTAACTCTCCGACATGTTGGTTGGAAACTGGGGAAAAGCTGATACTTGGGCCAGAGATGATTCGGCAGACTTCAGATTGTATAGAGATCATTCGACAACGAATGAAGGCAGCCCAAGACCGTCAGAAGAGTTATGCCGATAAGCGTCGGAAGGATTTGGAATTCGACGTAGGAGACATGGTTTTTGTGAAGATTTCTCCACTGAAGAATGTTATCCGATTCGGGAAGAAAGGAAAATTGACTCCGAGATTTGTTGGACCATTCCCGATCATCGAGCGAATTGGAAAGCTCGCCTATAGATTGGAATTACCGGAGAAGATGTCGGGTGTGCACAATGTTTTTCATATATCATATCTACGGAAGTATGTTCACGACTCGAATACAGTAGTTTCTGCTGATAGCTGTGAAGATTTCGAAGTTGATCCAGTTGATAGAAGACCTCGTAAGCCGCTTCGTGTTGTTGAAACTGACACGAAACAGCTTAGGAGGAAGGTAGTTAAGTTGCTCAAGATACAATGGAGTGATGATGATAACGACTGTACGTGGGAGGTGGAAGAGAGGATGAAGGCAGCTCATCCTGAACTCTTCAAGGTATGGCCCTAAGGTGTCGTGTCATCTCGCGGCGTTGTAACTTGTTCTAGTTTTAGAATTCTGTACGCTAAGCTAGAATTGGATGCATGGTTTGTTGATTGCTATGGATGGTAGGCGTACAGAATAGTTTTTGATTGCTATGATTGTTTGGAATTTCGGGGGCGAAATTCCTAAGGGGGAGAGAATGTAACGACCCATATTTTCACGGATCGAAAAGTTCGTCAAATCTGGAGTTTTAGCATTTTTGAGCCATTTCAGATTTTAGGCAAATTTTGCCTAAGTCCTAAGTCGTTCACGACTTAGCATAATTCGTGAGTCGTATACGACTTAGGAGGTAGGAGTAACCCAGGGTTTGGCGACCTAAGGACATAAGTCGTAGCTGGGCTAAGTTAGTAGGTTGAAGTTAACTCGGCAAGTGTTAAGTCGTAGGTTGTAAGTCGTTGCCGAGTTAAGGGATAGACAACCTAAGGAAGTGACCGACTTATGTTATTATAGACGACTTAAGGTTTTGGGTTAAGTGTTAAGTCGGCTGACGAGTTAAGGTAGTGGTCGACTTAAGACCTGGACGACTTAGGAGTTGAGTCTTATCCTGGAAGATCGGCAAAGCTGCTATGTTAAGTCGTAGGTAGGCTACTGTGTTAAGTCGTGACCAAGTTAGAAGTTAGACAAGTGAGTTTTTGAGTCGGCGGTTGTTTAAGTCGTATGGGGTTAAGTCGTAACCCAGTTAAGTGTTAAGTCGTAAGTTTGTTAGGTCGTTGGGTTAAGCCAAAGTGTTAGGTCGCAGATGACTTAAGGAGTTAAGTCGTAAGTCGTACTCCTTCGTAAGTCGTAGGTCGGAGACCCAGTTAGGTCATAACCTGGTTGAGTCGTGGCAGAGTTAAGGAGATAGCGTTGTCTTAAGTCGTAGGGACTTGATCTGTTAAGTCGTATGTCGGCTGAGTGTTGAGTCGAGGATAGGGATAAGTCGGAGACGACTTATGGAGTTAGCCGAGTTACAACTTAGCGAATTTTCTACCTATAAATAGAAGGGGGTTGGCTTCATTTTTGAGATCCGGATTTTGAAGCGACGAAGTGCTGCCATTTTGAGAGCTTGACTTCTACACTTCTTCACTTCTTTTCTCCACTCTAATCTAGTGCTTCCATCCATCCAAATCGAAGATCAAATTGAAGATCCAAGAGCTTAGATTGAAGATCTTCATCTTTTCAAGAGAGATTTCTTCGTTTGAAGCGGATTCGTGATAAATCAAGCTTCACCCTTCGCTGTCCAGATCTGAAGCGAGTTGATTTGGGTTTGTTTAGGTGATTTGGTGAGTGGTGATTATCTCTCACACGGATCCAAAGGAGTATATCGGATTGTTGGCTCGATTTGGTGTTAAAATAGTGATTTCCATGCATTTTCTTCATCCTAAGTGTAGATCCATATAGATCCATTGTTCATGATGATGTTACATCCATTTTATCATATGTTAACCTATGCAAGTTCATTCGTCAAGTTTGTAGAGATAAAATCCATGTTTTCATGCTTATTGGACTTTCAACTCTTTAATTACGAAAATGCCATTATTGTTATAATTGTCTACTTAGATCATAATTGAATGCTTGATTGTTTTGGATTAATGTTCGATTTGATTGATGGCTATGAATTAGATGATTGATGGTTTGATTTAGACCAAAGGTGATTCAAAAGCTAAGGGAAAGGCTCTTGAATTAGGGAAAGCTGCTCGTGGCATATGTAGCGGAATGATGAAGCTCTTATGCATAGATTTGATGATGTGATGTTGAGATGAGGCTTTGCAAGGATGTAATGAAGCGAGGCATCATGTGATGAAGACTTGGTCTAATCCAGACGGGATCATTCCAAGCATGTTGATAACTCGGTGATATGATTCGAGTTGAGGATAATGAATGGTTATGAGAATAGTCGTCGAGGAGGATGACTAGGAGGTTTGGATAGCATCGTTGTTGAAGGTTCTAGCATGCTCTAAGCAAGAGTACATTTGGGCAGATTCGATAGTCCCAACGACTAACTGTTGATGGTCGAGTACTCTGGGCAGATTCGATAATCCTAGGCACGGGTTGCGACGACGTGCGGGAGTTATGTCTAGAACCGCGGTTTCCATTAGCCCTTGACGGACGGCTGAAAGAATGTGCTGGTCATTCAATTAACGGTGATATCGAAGCAATGATAACAGTGATAGCCAGAGTCATGGATGTTTGGTTGTATCGTCATTCGGACTCAAGAGCGGTATTTTCTGGGTGCTTATCTGATTTAGGCCTTGGTACTTGGAAAACATCGCCCTTAACTCGAGTGATAGTAGCTTTACTTTAAATTGTATGCTCTGCTATGTTTGCTTCTACTTAGTGTGTGTCCGGGGGCTATCACTGTAGGATGAGGTTGGAGTGGGAGGGTTGTATTCCTATTCCTTTTCCTTTATGCTCTTTTGGTATGTTGTTAGTTAATTTACTGCTCACTAAGACTGTTGTCTGACTCAAGGCTTTATGTTTTTAATTCTTATTGCCTTGGGCTGTTCGTCCATTTTGGGACGGGCAGACTAGGTAGCAGGTGACAGGTGCTGTCCTCTTCTCACGATACTAATATCGAAGACGAGCTGGAGGGTTGCATATTATCTTCTTATTATATGTACTGGATATTCCGCTGTTTGTATTCACTGAGAGATATGTAGTGAGGCTTGATGTATTGACTATTTGGATGCTTGTATTCAACTATTATGGAGTTTTATATGATGTCATTTTGTTCTGTAAAGCTTCACTATACATATGTTCTATTGTATTTTGTCCATGCGCTGTGAGTAATACGATAGATTCTGTCGTTTTTAATTTACCTTGACAATCGTCCATGGTCGCCTGGCACACTTTACAGCGCACTTTCTCTAGATTCGGTGCAGGGGTCATGGGCGGTCGTCACATACGTTCACAAAATGAAGTATAAGAGTGTTTCATATTATCCGTAATTTAGGTGGGAGCTAATCGGTCGAAGTCTCGCTGGATTTCAAGTTAGTATGAAGAAAATATTGCAATCTGAACAAAAAAATAGCGGCTTCTGCACTAGGCGGAGTTCAAATGTGGGGACGTGGTATCCTTTTATTTTCTAAGTACAACTGTCAGTGCCCATGGAGAACTACAGTGTGCGTTCACAAGATGAAGTATCCGAGTGTTCCATATTGTCCATAATTTATATGGGAGTTAATTGGTCGAAGTCTCACCATATTCTGAATTAGTATGAAGAAGTTATTGCAGTTTGAACAAAAAAATAGCGGCTTCTGCACTAGGAGGAGTTCAAATATGGGGATGTGGTAGCCTATAATTTTCTAAGTACAACTCTCAGTCCCCACGGAGAACTACAATGTGCGTTCAGAAGATGAAGTATCCGAGTGTTCCATATTGTCCGTAATTTCGGTGGGAGTTAATCTGTCGAAGTCTCGCAGGATTCCGAGTTAGCATGAAGAAAATATAGCAGTCCGAACAAAAAAAATAGCGGCTTTTGCACTAGGCGGAGTTCAAATACGGGGATGTGGTAGCCTGTTATTTTCTAAGTACAACTGTCGGTCCCCATGGAGAACTACAGTGTGCGTTCACAGGATGAAGTATCCGAGTGTTCCATATTGTCCGTAATTTAGGTGGGAGTTAACCGGTCGAAGTCTCGCCGGATTTCAAATTAGTATGAAGAAGTTATTGCAGTCTGAACAAAAAATAGCGGCTTCTGCATTAGGCAGAGTTCAAATATAGGGATGTGGTAGCCTGTTATTTTCTAAGTACAACTGTCAGTCCCCATGGAGAACTACAGTGTGCATTCATAAGATGAAGTATAAGAGTGTTCCATATTGTATGTAATTTAGGTGGGAGTTAATCGGTCGAAGTCTCGCCGGATTCCGAATTAGTATGAAGAAGTTATTGCAGACTGAACAAAAAAAATAGCGGCTTCTGCACTCGGCGGAGTTCAAATATGGGGATATGGTAGCATGTTATTTTCTAAGTAAACTATCAGTCCCCATGAAGAACTATAATGTGCGTTCACAAGATGAAGTATCCGAGTGTACCATATTGTTCGTAATTTAGGTGGGAGTTCATCGGTCGAAGTTTTGCCTGATTCTGAGTTAGTATGAAGAAGTTATTGCAGTCTGAACAAAAAAAATAGCGGTTTCTGCCTAGGCGGCGTTCAAATGTGGGGATGCTACTATCAAATCTACTTTCACGGGTACAAATAAAAATGCATGCACATTGTGGTTAAATGCAGGCTTACCTGGGCGTGCATATGTACTCGTACTTATTAATAATAAGTGTACTTTACAAACCATTTTGTTTCTATACTTGGAATTTACCTTTTAAAATACATTTTTATTTGGGTAAAATGGATGTTGCGTAAAACACCGTTACTACAACCCAAAAAAATACTAGTGTATGGATTCAATTAAATAAATACCAATAAATCTCATATACCTATGTAAAAATATTTCTCTTGAGAGTCACTTACTATAACAACAGTGTTATTGCCTATGCTCCACTTATTTTCCACGAAAACATGTATTACAACAATAAAAGTTGTAATTTACGTTTTTGATACTTGATACACTCTAGGTTTTTATGTTTAAAATCATTGTTTACTTACAATGAAACTAGTGAGTTATTTATATACACTCTATAATTCTTCAAAAAGAATTTTGATTTTTCTTTATATAAAAACCAACTTAAATTTCACACCATTCTTCAAAAACTCCATGTTTATTTTCTGAAAGAAAATATTAACAATGAAAATTTTCAATTCCAACAATTACATTTTTTTCAACTCTTTAAATTTCGAAATTTTCATTTTATTGGGCTTAGGATAAAGTGGGTCTTCCTACTTACTACCTTCGGAGTACTTTTCCTAAACTAAAGGCTTTTACTCGTATTCCTCTTCTATACTCATATTTATTCTAAGGCATCACCGTCAAATCCATTTGTCAGAGACAATTATAATTTCTGCAATTACCTACACATGGACTTTCTTCTCTGCTTATCTACTAAATTTTATTGTATATCTCTAACTTTGTCTACCTCTCTTTAGATTTCCATAATCCTAATTCTAAATGTACAAAACCATTTCTTAAATCCCTACCATGTGTAGACATTCTCTATGCCCCAATAAACACACTTCAAAAGTGATACATCAAGAACTCTGCTCTTAACCGACGAATATGAAGCGTACAAAGAACCTCCTTTAGATGAGTAACTTGCTTTTCCATACTACTTGGAAAACATCGAAATGTCGACCACGAATACCACCACGAACTTTATTTTAGGACATCTCTAAAACATGGTTCATCAAATCTATAGAATAGGCTGGGACATTGGTTAGCCCAAAAGTCATGAGTAACAACTCAAAGAATCTGTTTGGTGTCCTAAATGCGGTCTTATCAATGTTATCATCAGCGACCCTAATCTGATGAAATCCAGTGGCTAAATCAAGTCGGGAGAATACTAAAGAGCCAACTAACTGGTTGAAATGATCATTTATCCTAGAGAGTGGATAATGGTTCTTCTTTGTGAGCTTATTCAATTCTCTATAGTCAATGCAAAGTCGAAGAGAACCACCTTCTTTGGTAGTGAAGACGATTGGCGCTCTCTATTCTGATATGTTTCTTCTTATGAAACCTTTCGCCAAAGCTCACGGATCTGCTTGCTCAATCCCTCCTTTCCCTAGGCGCCATATGCCCTACGGGTAATGCTACTGGCTAGCCAAATCAATCCTGAAGTCAATCTCTCTCTTAGGGGGTTAGTCCCCTAACCTCCTCAAAGATGTCGGGAAAAATCTCTAACGACCGGAACCGAATCTAATTCTGATGATGATGAATCAAGGGAATAAAGGATGCTCAACATAACTGACCCTTGTGGGTCGTAAGAAATCTCGAGAGTCCTATTGATGCGTGTCTCTAGTCTAATGACTTATCTCTTGCAATCTAATTTAGCTACATATGTGGATAGCCAATCTATTCTCAAAATCATCCCATACCCTGAAAATCCCAAAATATAGGCATCATAGTCAAATTCTATGCCTAGGATATAAATTTTCAAACCCCTACAAACCATAGACAAGAGTGCCGATCCTCCCATTTTGGTAAGAGTGTAAAGGTATTCCAGATCTATAGTTGGGTTATATGTTAAGTTGCCCTTAGAATGTGAATTTCCATATTTTGATTTATTGGGAGCAGGTTCCCTGTAATTTACATTAATTATCTAATTCCTTAAATACGTAAAAAAAGTGGCGTTTGAATTTACAATGGGTATGCCAAAAGGGAAAGAGATGTGTAAGAAATGGATATTATTTTTCGTAGTTTACACTGCCTGTTTCAATAAAAGAAAACGAAATAATTCCTTGTAACTTCAAACAAAGCAAAAATATCACTTGTGGTTAATTTATGGAAATTTTTAACAGTAATCCTTTTTGTATGGATTGCTAGTAAAAGATGGAAAGGAATGTTTTAGTTTAGAAATTAATAATTAGAAATAATAAATATAAAATTAGCACAATCTCTAATGGTATTCATATGTATTTATAAACAACGTAGTAACTATATAACTAAGATTGATAGACATTAATTACAAATTTAATGAGCAATAAATTTGTAACTAATAAAGAATAAAAAGCGATTTGAATAGCAAACTAATTAAGGATTATAATATGATAGTTATGGAAGGATAGAATACTCATAATAAGAAGATTTTGAAGTTGGTTATGGACTGAAATGGATTTAACAAGGATTGATTAGAGACTATCGATTCTGACACTAATGACCACTTATTATGGGTAATGGGTATTTATTAGAACTAAGAAAGTAAATTTTGGAAGGTGGGTAATAGTGGAATGACATTTTAGTAATGTCGTCCTAAATTTGTAAACAAGCAATAGGACCCCAACATCATTAACATCAGTTAATGATTAAGGGTAGCATCCAGCAAAATTTTCTTTTAGAGTTTGGGTTGTAGTCGCTAATTGTCTCCTTTAGGAAAAGTATTTGATATGGTATAAGACATGGTCCAATTTCATCACTAGGTTGATTTTACGGGGTGGAATTAAACCGCTAAATAAATATTTATTTTAAGGAACATCATAAATAATGAATGGACACTCAACTAGCGATAAACCAAAGAAAAGACTGGAAGTGAGTAGCAAAATTAGATTAGAATGCTTCAAACCCAAAACCTGTGGAGTGCCACCATTCACCCCCAATATGACAAGGTGTAGAGATACAAAGAGAAATTTTCTAATTGGTCAAGGATGAAGAAAGAGCCACTAAATTTGTTCTTGATGTATGACATTGCCAAAGGATTAAAGCTAAGCAAGGCAAGCCCAGAGAGTTGTCATTGAAATTGGAGGTTCCAACTTGGAAATGGAAGCATATATATAGACTTTATAGATGGGTTGCCTTGAACCAATGAAGCTATATAGGTTATAGTAGATTGGATCATTTTACTTCTATTGGAAGTAATAGGACTGTAGTATCTCTGGCACAAACTTGGGTTAAGGGAGTGTTGCAACTACGTGAAGTTCTAATTAGCATTATCATTAATAGAGACCCTCTGTTCATTAGGGAATTGTGAAGGAGTCTTCCAATTGGCTTTGGGAACGACTTTGGATCTTAGCACCACAAAGCATCCGTAGACCGACGATTAGAAAAAAAGGATGGACAAGAATTTTAAGGATTTGTGGAAAGTTTGCATCATGGATTTTGGAAGACCTTAGAGAAGGTATAATTGTTGAGGCGACGGTTAAGGGCCGCATAGGACCATCAAGAGTCTTAGGCTGATAGGCGGAGACATGGATTTGAGATTTTGGTTAGGGACATGGTATTCGTTTAGGTTTCCCCTCTTAGAAAGATTATAAGGTTCGGTACTTCTGGGAAGTTAGCACTTAGGTTGGTTGGGCATTTCTCGATTTTAAAGAGCATAGGGGAAACTTGCTTATTGGATGGAGCTTCCAAACTAGTTAACAGGAGTCCATGACATCTTTCATGTACCATACTTGAGGAACTGTCTACACAACATTTCCTCTATAGTAGAGCCTGATCAATTAAGTGATTTTGAAATGGAGCCTATCACCCCCTCGTGCTGCTGCCTACATACAGAAGCATGGTGTTGAGAGGCTTCGTAACGAAGATAATTAGGTTGATTTGAGTGGATGAGAAGATAACCTAGCTTAAAGCACATGGAAAATCGAGGAAAAGATGAATGTTTTCCATCTCAAGCCTTCCTCTAGTTAACTTTTCTCTCCAAAAATATAGGTTTTTCATTGTATCGTGTTGCTAGACTGGATGGTAGAAGATGGTTGCCACACTTTTTACAATTATTTTTGCGCTTATATAGAATTTATGTATATTTAAGATGTTTGTATACATGCCTATATGTCACGACCTTGCATTTATGTTAAGATTGAGCTCATCAACAGTATGTTTGCATACATAATCACACTGTATTTTTGGTTAAGTAGATGGTTGTGTAAATTATTATAAATAATTTGGTTGTACAAAATGGTTGTTGAGTGCGTGTTACACTGTCTACCCTTGGTGATTTCGAGGGCGAAATCATTTTTTTACGAGGAGAGAGTGTAACACCCTATAAAATTTAATAAGAAATTAAATAATTATAGTGAGGTTAAATATGGAAATTGTGTAAATGTCAAAATTTGACCACAGGTGTTGTACCATTGCGTCCCTAGCAATTTTTTGATCAGTTTCCATATATAATATATTGGAATCGGAATTCAAATGGAGAAGTTATGGATATCTAAAGTTTCAAATTTAAAATTTAAATATTTGAATTTGAATCTAAAAGTTTGAATTTTGAAATTTAAAAGTTGGCTGAAACTTAATGTTTTCTTAGTGAGATAATTTGGGTAACGTATGGATTAATTGGGTAAATAAATTAATAATTAACAAAAACATACAAATCAAACAAAGTAATAAATCAACGCAAATCAACAGGCTCTGCTACACTCATAGTTCAACCTCAAGTCGACACCCACAAGTCAACCATAGGTCAACTGCTCAAGGTCGACACCAGGTCAACCTATCGAGGGCAAAAATGCCCAAATATAAAGGCGAGGGCTAGGGTTTGTTTATTTTAAATGGTCCGGATTTGTTTGATTTAGATCCAGTGGTTCTGGTTCTTTTCTACCTCCATAAATAGACCCTAGATCCCCTCACTTTTCTACACAAAATTCTACGACCACATCGAGATTTTGTCAAAATCATTTCTTCCAGGATTTGAGAAAAAACAGTAAATAATGGTAAGGTTTCTAATCTTTATCTCGATTTAAATTCCCAATCTTTGTTCTCTCTGTCTTATGATTTATGTAATCCAATCTATATACATACAATCTATTTATTGAATGTATATAAGGGGAAGACCAAATAGAGAATTTGGAGCGGAATAGGTCAGATTTCATCTTTTTCTTCTTCTTCTTTGGATTCTTGAATCAGTAAGGGGTTTTATGTTAATGCTAAAAATGTACGCTAACACCCCAGTGTGAGTTGTGATATAGCGAAAGCACCACCCGTTGGTACGGGAACTAAAAGCAAGCAGAAAATAGTAAAGAGGCAACAATTTTTATAGTGGTTCGGCTCAAAGTCAAGCCTACGTCCACTTAATCTCTTCTATTACTGATTTAATTACAAATTTTACAATAATTCTTCAATTACAACACAATTAAGACAGGTAGTTAGAACTTTGATGTAGAAAAGCTCTTTGGATTCATGTTGAATGAACTTGATCTTTTCCGAAGGTTCTTTGAAGTGTATTTTGCATTTGAAGTGTTGGAGCAAGTGTAGAAGTAGTAAAAACAGCAAAGCCTTGGCGCCCCCGAAAAATCCAATCCCCTCTCCAGTGCGGAGTAGGCGGGGTATTTATAGGGGAGTTTCGGAGTTAGGTCGGCCATGTCATAGGTCGTGAGCGACCTAGGGGGTTGCGACCTAAGAGCGATCCCGAGGTAGCTTAAGTCGTTAGCGACTTAATGGAGCCATCCTGGACGAGATATATGCTGTGAGCGACTTAGCATGTGTAGCACAGGAGTTATCTCGGCTTGCTAAGGTCGTAAGCGACCTAATGGAAGAGCCAGTGTGCATGCGGCTTAACTCTGAAGCTTGCTAGGTCGTTAGGTCGCTCTTTCCTTAACTTGTTAGGCCATTGCCTTCACTGAGTTGCTAGGTCATTAACCTGTTGAGTTGCAGGAGTCTTTAGGTCGCTAGGTAGCTGGAGCTCCTTAAGTCGTTAAGTTGTGCCATATTGAGCTGCTCTGTGCTTTAGATCGTTAAGTCGTGCCCTGCTATAGGTCGTTAAGTCGTTTATGCCTTGGATAGCTAAGTCGCTTATTCCCTTGGGTCGTTGAGTCGAATAGGTCGCTAAGTTGTGAATAAGATAGGTGTTAACACTTGCCCCTCGAAGTATACGCCTAGGGGCTAGGTCGTGTGCTTCGATGCCTCTTAACTCGCACCATCCTGAGTCGCTAAGTCGTGAGTGTCTTATGAGAGAGCTAGGTCGTTCGCGCCGATTCAAGTTCCATTGCCCCTGTGACATCCCGGAATTTCGAGGAATTTAAAATATGATAATCTCTTAATTAAAGTATTTTAAATTGATTTAAATTGTTATTTTCAAAAATAAATAACCAATAAATTTATAATGTGATGTTTTAAATTATGATTTTTGATTTGATTTGTAAATCAGAATAACTAGATACAAATTTAATTTGTGATAATTTATAAATGGATTTAAATAGTCCTATATATTCTAATTTAATAAGGGTTATATGAATGTGTATATTTATATGTTTAAAGAAAATTTTGATTTGGGAATTTAATATAAAAGAGTTCCAATTTAATTATAACAAAATCTATTTTTAACTTAAATAAAATTCCACTTATTCACTTTAGATTTATATATAATAATTTGATGTAATTTTAGTAATAATGTTCAAGTTGAATGAATCTTGGTAATATTAAATATAAATATAAAACATATATATATGGTCTAAAATGGAAGTAAGTATATAAACATAAGAACTAACATATTTAACTTAAGTAAAAAAATAGAATAAAATAAATAAATATAATTGTAGTGTTGGTAGTTAAGATTAAAATAGAAAAATATACTCTAGTTAAATACATTGAATTATAAATAGAAATACAAATAAGTAAACATGTAACACTAGAATTTAATTCACAAGCTAACACATAATACAAACATAACACTTTATAAAAGCTCAATTAAGTTTAGAAATTATATGGTATATTTGTAGTTGCAGGCAAGTAACAAGTTAAAAACAAAATGAAAGGATATATGCTCACTATCACCTTATATCTGGTAAGCCAAGGTAAGTAAAAGATTTACAAAGTAAAGTAAAGAGATATTTGTACTTTAGCAATACCTAGCTTTGCAGGCAAGAAATGAGGCAAAATAACATATAGTACATACGAATTGAGCTAAAGAGATATGTATGACATTTTCATTTAATGCTTGTGTACCAATGTCTACATTTCAGCCTTCAAAAATAAAATATCTCTGATCTATAGCCTCTGCATTGTTTTCCATATACCAAAGTTTCTTATTCATTTTTCGATCACAATGCTAAGCAAAGCATTTCCATTTTTAAAGAAAATCAAAGCATTTCAAAGAAAAACAATAAGCTCTGTTATCTTTTTCTCAAAGGCCTGGAATCAAGTTCCAGTTTTATTTTAAATGCTTTCAGTTTTTAAAAGCTTTCAGTGTTGAGTTGCAAGCAAGACATTTGTTTTCTAAAATCCAAACAGCAAAAGCATTTCAGTTTTTTTTTAGAAAATGAAGCATCTTTCAAAAGAAGTCTTTGAGTCCATCTCAGTTTCAAAGTTTCAAGTTTTAAGCTTTTTAAAGCTTTCAGTTTTTTTAAGTCTCCAGTTTTTAAAGCCTTCAGTTTTTAAGTCTCAAACAAGATCTCTGTTCTCTGGAAAACAAGAACAACTAAAGATGCAAGTTTCAAGTTCTCAAGTTCAATCCTGTTTTAAAAAAAACCTCTGCCTTTTTCTAGTCAGGTGAGTAAACATGCTTTCTTGAAAATTTTAAAACTTGATAATTAGTTCATATCATCTTATGTTGCTATGTATTGAAAATAAAATGCTCTGTGATGATTGATTGTTTACTGGAAGCTCTGTTTTGTGGTGTTCTTCAACATTTCAAGTTCTGAACCAAGTAAAGCAGAGAAGTTTTAAATATTTCTTCATCTAAATAATTTAAACCTAAGAGTTTAAGCTAATTAAGTTGTTTAACTTAGTTTATAAGCCTGGTAGTTTATTTTGAAGCATATCAGTATAAAATAGCCACTGTTTATTTAAGATTCAATAAAAAGGAAATCAAAGTCAGAAGTCGAATGTTTTAATTTAAAGATGTGAACCCATATCTTGATTTAGTATACAAAGATAGAATTTTTAAAATAGAAATGAGGATTTGTAAGAGAGTATTCAAGGAGCAGTTCAAAAATGAAGCCAAGATGCATTTTTATCATTTTCGAACGATCGAACCCATTTAAAATGTTGAAATTCTTGTTGAAGCTTGCTTGACACTTGTTGATAACAGGAAAAATACTAAAGGAATTTTCTAGTGTATAAATTAAAGGAACGAGTTCCATTTAGGGTTAAAACTTGAGTTTTGTACGTGTTCAGTGGATGGAAGATCGCGTCTTCTTGGAGTGATCGAGCGACATGGAATTGAGAGAGGGCGTAGAGTGGGGTGTCGGCAACCTGAAGCCGGAGTCGTGAATTTTCTGGTGAACTCGTTGACGTCGACGAGGTAGATTAGTTGGTCGAGTTTTGGGTTTAGGTCCATCAGAAGGCTCGATTTTGAATAGTGACGAGATAGAGGTGGTCGTTGATCTGGGGTTGATGTAAGAGTCGTTCGCGACTTGCCGAGTGGAAGCGCAGATCGCCGGAGCTAGTCGGCGGCGAGTTCACGTGCACAGCTGGGCGTGTGCACGTTTGGGTTTTTGAACGATGAACTTTCCAGCGTGACTCGGGATTTTTCTGAGTTAGACTCGGGTGTGTGGTGGGTTTTGTGCCTGCAGTTTTAAGCAATTAGAATTAACTAAGTTAAAGGAAGATGGAGTAACGTACGAGAGGGAAGAAATGACTCGGGGAATGTGGGGAAAAACTGGAGTGATTGCTCGAGTAAATATAGGGGAAGACTCGGGTTATAGATGACCAGGCAAATCTGTTTTTTTTTAAAACTGTAAAAAAATTAACTAAGTTTTAAAAGGAACGGGGAAAATGGGAGAAGACTCGGGAATGGTTCCGGGTATCAGTCGGGTATGACCCGAAGTGAAGGTAAAAGCCAGTTTTACAAAAGTTTTAAAATAGAGTTTTTGACATTTTAAACAAACTGTATTTAAACTTTCTTTTAAAAACACTACTTTAATAAAATCCAATGGTTTCTTAACATTTGATAAAGTGTTTTAAAATTTATTTAATCTAAAATTGTTTAAGTTAATTTTAAGATAAAAAGGGTTTAAATGTAAATGGTAATTAGTGTATTTATAAGATGATGTTGTCTTAAGCTAAAGGAGTTTTATTATCTTAGAAATTACTTTAGTTAATTAGGAAATTAAGTATAACTGGTTAATTTAATTAATTAAAGATAAAGGTTAATTAAATGGTTAATGTAAGGATAATTAAGTAATTTATTTAATTAATGGTTATAATTGATTAACTAATAATTAGAGATTAATAAATTGGAAATTTATTAATTGAGAAAATTAAAGGTTGATTAATTGTAATTAAGAAGTACTTAGTTTGAAATTGAGTTTTAAATTGATTAATAATTTTGGTTTTATTAATTAATTAATGAATAAGAAGTAATTGATCTATAGAGATTAATTAAGGATGAATTAATTTGTTATTAAGTTATTAATTGATAATTAAGGTTTATTAATTAAAAATTTAAGGATAATTAATCTACAGTTAAGATTAATTAATTTGTTTTAAGTTAATTAAGAAATGAATTACAATTGTAATGAATCAAATGAATATGATTGATTCAGGATAATTTATAATTAATGTAAAGATAATCATTTGATGATTATTAAGTATAAATACTTAATGAAATTTGAATAGAGTAATTACTTGGCAAAGTAATAAATGAATAATTACAGGATGTAATTAGTTAAAGGAAATTACTTAAAGGAAGTAATAAAGGTGTAATTACTTAGGAGAAGTAATTAAAGATTTATTACTTAGTGTAATTAATCAAAGGATTTATATAATTAATTAAGAAGTTAATTAATTAAGATAAGTAATTTCAAGATGGAAATTCCTGTATATGACTTAGGATGATAAATGGAAGTGAATAATTTAAGTTAATTAATTAATGTGATTTATTAAGGTTTAATGTAATTAATTTTAGTTAATTAATTAATGAGAGTAATTTATTAAAGATCATTAATTAATGAAATTAATGAAGCATTTAAATGGATAATTACTGTGAATGGTTAAGGTTAATAAATTTGTGAAATTAATGAAAGTTGTAATTACTGGAACGTAATTAAAGGTTAGTTAATCAAGTTGATTAATTAAAATGGAAATTGGAGATTGATTAATTAATTGATTTGAAATTAATTAATAATTTGTAAGCAGGAATTAGAGATGAAGTAATTAATTTAATTCATTTTAAATTAATTAGAAATGAGATAATTAATTTAATTCATTTTAAATTAATTATATATGGTGTGATTATTTATCCTTGCTTATGTATGGATGGATGATATTGTTTGCCTTGAATGGTTTGAAATCTCGGATACGAGATAAGTAATGCTGTGTGATTTAGATTATCTATTTATGATGATATTGTAGATTATCCATCTGTGATATTGTGAATTATCTATCTCTGTGTATATATAGATAATGAATTGAATTGTTTAACTTTAAAACAACTTGGCCTTAAAAGACACGGTTTGGATTTGATGAGACCGGGATCGGGTTTCCAGATTTGGATATCCGAAAACCACATCGATCCAAATTAACGATAGGTCGTGAATCTCAAGTGAAGATGAAGGTTCAGAATGCAAGGGTTATTGTCGTTAACTCTGAGGGTGATTCCAAAATGAGTGTAACGAGATAATGCCTTCGGTTTCGTTCGAACCCGGAACGAACTTGTATGGATTGAATGCTTTCAGCACATCGTCAGGTGGACGATGAGCATTCTAAGTGATGAGTTCTAATAAAGGTAATCGTGACCTCAAGCCTCATCAACCGGGAATGGCTAAAACAGGGGAGGTGCAGCAAGGCTTCGTGGGTAGCCCCCACTTGAGAGTAAGGTCATCCCTGTCTAGATGCCCCTTTTTATTTCGGCTTAGTGGTGCGGTTGAATGATCACAACCGTGGGGTGATTTTATTCGGAACTGTCCAGTAAGGGATGGGTCCGGCCTTGTGTTGCAGGGGACTTAGGGTGGGTCCTCGGTACGGTGATCTAGGCCACGTACTGTGACGGGCGGTACCCCAGTAGCCCTGCCATTGTATGGAATCCAAAATCCAATAAGTGCCACCGATTTTGATTGTAAACCTAGTATGCTGGAATTTAATCATGTAACAATTTCGGCTATTTTCTATTTACTTGAAAACCCTAGACACTATTATAATATCACCGGATTTCCTATTAAATGTTTTGGTTAGCGTAAGTTAAAAACTTTTCCATGTTTATGTGTGGGAAGTCTTACGTGATACCTTTTGTTTCCAAAGAATTTTTAAAGTTAAGCAACTTTAACCGTTTACTCATACCAGACCCATGTCTGACCCGGAGTTTATTTATGTTTTTCTTAAACTCTCGGGTACCCAAATTTTTACGGGTAGCCAAGGGATTCAGGTTTAGCTTTGACGAATTCTGGAGGAGCAATGGAGCAGGAGGCTTCAGCGTATAGCTATATATATATTGGTTCCGCTGTGTTAGTGTTATTATGTATTTCCGCTGTGTTATATCTCTGTGATGTATCGAGTTGTATCGAGTTGTATTAACTAGACAGGTGTTTATAACTGTCTAGTATGTGTTGTATTATCTGTATAACTCTGATGTATATGATACTATGTAATCTCTTATGTGATATATTATATTTTATTCGTTCCGCTGTTGAGATTCTGATGTTGTTTCTTTCTTCTTCTCTATCTTTTCTATTTTCTCACCCCTTTCTTTCTTAAAAACGATACGATTTCCTAGGCATAGGAAGCCGGGTCGTGACAGTGGTATCAGAGCAATAGGTTGAGCGAATACCTAAGCTCTGGAGTGATATCTTCTTGAGAGAGCGTACTTGTAATTTTTATCTATATATATATATATATATATATTTATTCCTACCTATCTGTTGGGTTACCTGTTCGGGTTTTCCAATATAAGTTATAAAGGTAGATAGGGTAGTGGTGTGAGTAACACGACTACCGATGGTTGGAGTTTGTAGAGGTTGGAAGTGTATCTATCGAGACTGTAGATCTAATACCGTCTCGAGTAAGCTTTGTTTGATGTAAAGATTTGGTTGATCTCTGAAGGAAGACTGTTAAAGATTCGGAGTTCATCGTTGAAGTGCAAGTTTGATCGCGCTCGTGTGAGCGGGTTTTTGAGAGTTTGGATTTGTCGGTTGGACAGAAGTAAGTCATGATATCTTGATACCTCAGGATGTTGTAGCTGTGTGATGAGACATAGTGACTATGGATATTTTCCGAAGATGTTTTCTTTGGAACAAGTTAAGGAAGTGTGGTTGTTTCGGTGTTGTGGCTGTGTTCAGCTGGGTGTTTCTGTTGTTTGAGGTCCGAGTTTCTCGAGGAGTTTGGATAGGAAGTTTTGGGCATCTGAGTCAGCAGTGTAACTCGGAGTGTTCTATGTGCCGTCTAGGAAGTCTTCTGGCTTAGCAGTTTTTCTTGAGGTAATTTCAGAAGCATCAGAGTGGTTTCGTTCTTCGACGGATTTGCTTCATAAGCGTAAGCTGTTCTGATTGGTAAAGAGAGAGCAGTTTTTCTTTGGAATTAGGCTGGATGGATCGCAAAGGTGACTTGTGATAGTCTGAGTGTTCTCTTGATTTGTTCGAGATTTTCTGGATGTTCTCAGGAGGTCAGAGTTTTGTCAGCATATGGAGATTGAGTTTGGTATCGACTGGATTCCAGAGATGGTACCGGTGGTGCAGCTTAGGAGATTTGGTGGAGCATTTGTGTTTTCTCTTCTGTATCTAGTTTCGAGTTTCTTCCAGCTAAGGGTAGCTAAAGACAGTACCCTTGACTGAGGACTCATCTGTTTCTGTGAGCAGTTCGTCTCCGTTTGTGGTGGATCTGTTATTGTGTGTCCAGGAGGTGTTGGTTGAGTTTTTGGTCGAGTTCTTCGACATTCTTATCTACTTCAGATCAGAGTTGTGCAGCGGAAGCATGGTGGCAGCTGTTCTAGAGTGGAAGCAACCAGGAGTTGCAGTGTTTTGGGATTAGAGAGTTTCTACGGGAATTTTTTTGGATTTGAGTCCAGATTGGCAGTGTATATGTTTTGTCTTTTCCGGATAGGAGAAGCAAGTTGTAACCTACTGATGATGTTGGAGTAGAGTTGTATTCTAGATATTTGGTAAATCTGGAGAGGATCTTTTTTGTTGCGTTATTCTGATCCAGTTGGTTATTGGAGCATCAGCGAAGTTGGAGACTTCGTGGTTGTTGAGATTTTCTTCGGTAAAGGGAGCAATAAGATTGGGTAAGACTGTGAGATTAGCTCCGGAGTATATTGGATCTTTCTGTATTCTTTGTAAGGATAAGTGTTTTGGATTTCAGGAGTGAATTGCCAGTTTGGAGAACTGGGATTCGTTGTATTTCACGTGTCTCTGAGGGAGTACGTGTTAGATCTATCACTGGCTTTGGAACCAACAGTTCAGGGAGTTTTGGATGTTGAGTCAGACTTGTCTGTATTCTGATATCTGTCTTGTTTTATAGATCTAGTTGAGTAGGAGCACAGTAGCTCAGTAGTGTAGCTAGTCTGGATTCAGTAGAGCGAGTATTCCAGTATCTATTCTTGGGAAACTCGAGTAATTTTTAGGAAGCTTATCCGGATTTGTGTCCAAATAGTTAGTGTTGTTTGGTTGATTGAAATTGTTTGTTTGGTTGTATATGGCTGATGTGTATGCTGAATTGGTTTAAAATAAAATAAACTTTGGATTATCTCTTGTTTTAAATTTCGAGGACGAAATTCTTTTAAGGGGGAAGGAATGTGACATCCCGGAATTTCGAGGAATTTAAAATATGATAATCTCTTAATTAAAGTATTTTAAATTGATTTAAATTGTTATTTTCAAAAATAAATAACCAATAAATTTATAATGTGATGTTTTAAATTATGATTTTTGATTTGATTTGTAAATCAGAATAACTAGATACAAATTTAATTTGTGATAATTTATAAATGGATTTAAATAGTCTTATATATTCTAATTTAATAAGGGTTATATGAATGTGTATATTTATATGTTTAAAGAAAATTTTGATTTGGGAATTTAATATAAAAGAGTTCCAATTTAATTATAACAAAATCTATTTTTAACTTAAATAAAATTCCACTTATTCACTTTAGATTTATATATAATAATTTGATGTAATTTTAGTAATAATGTTCAAGTTGAATGAATCTTGGTAATATTAAATATAAATATAAAACATATATATATGGTCTAAAATGGAAGTAAGTATATAAACATAAGAACTAACATATTTAACTTAAGTAAAAAAATAGAATAAAATAAATAAATATAATTGTAGTGTTGGTAGTTAAGATTAAAATAGAAAAATATACTCTAGTTAAATACATTGAATTATAAATAGAAATACAAATAAGTAAACATGTAACACTAGAATTTAATTCACAAGCTAACACATAATACAAACATAACACTTTATAAAAGCTCAATTAAGTTTAGAAATTATATGGTATATTTGTAGTTGCAGGCAAGTAACAAGTTAAAAACAAAATGAAAGGATATATGCTCACTATCACCTTATATCTGGTAAGCCAAGGTAAGTAAAAGATTTACAAAGTAAAGTAAAGAGATATTTGTACTTTAGCAATACCTAGCTTTGCAGGCAAGAAATGAGGCAAAATAACATATAGTACATACGAATTGAGCTAAAGAGATATGTATGACATTTTCATTTAATGCTTGTGTACCAATGTCTACATTTCAGCCTTCAAAAATAAAATATCTCTGATCTATAGCCTCTGCATTGTTTTCCATATACCAAAGTTTCTTATTCATTTTTCGATCACAATGCTAAGCAAAGCATTTCCATTTTTAAAGAAAATCAAAGCATTTCAAAGAAAAACAATAAGCTCTGTTATCTTTTTCTCAAAGGCCTGGAATCAAGTTCCAGTTTTATTTTAAATGCTTTCAGTTTTTAAAAGCTTTCAGTGTTGAGTTGCAAGCAAGACATTTGTTTTCTAAAATCCAAACAGCAAAAGCATTTCAGTTTTTTTTTAGAAAATGAAGCATCTTTCAAAAGAAGTCTTTGAGTCCATCTCAGTTTCAAAGTTTCAAGTTTTAAGCTTTTTAAAGCTTTCAGTTTTTTTAAGTCTCCAGTTTTTAAAGCCTTCAGTTTTTAAGTCTCAAACAAGATCTCTGTTCTCTGGAAAACAAGAACAACTAAAGATGCAAGTTTCAAGTTCTCAAGTTCAATCCTGTTTTAAAAAAAACCTCTGCCTTTTTCTAGTCAGGTGAGTAAACATGCTTTCTTGAAAATTTTAAAACTTGATAATTAGTTCATATCATCTTATGTTGCTATGTATTGAAAATAAAATGCTCTGTGATGATTGATTGTTTACTGGAAGCTCTGTTTTGTGGTGTTCTTCAACATTTCAAGTTCTGAACCAAGTAAAGCAGAGAAGTTTTAAATATTTCTTCATCTAAATAATTTAAACCTAAGAGTTTAAGCTAATTAAGTTGTTTAACTTAGTTTATAAGCCTGGTAGTTTATTTTGAAGCATATCAGTATAAAATAGCCACTGTTTATTTAAGATTCAATAAAAAGGAAATCAAAGTCAGAAGTCGAATGTTTTAATTTAAAGATGTGAACCCATATCTTGATTTAGTATACAAAGATAGAATTTTTAAAATAGAAATGAGGATTTGTAAGAGAGTATTCAAGGAGCAGTTCAAAAATGAAGCCAAGATGCATTTTTATCATTTTCGAAAGATCGAACCCATTTAAAATGTTGAAATTCTTGTTGAAGCTTGCTTGACACTTGTTGATAACAGGAAAAATACTAAAGGAATTTTCTAGTGTATAAATTAAAGGAACGAGTTCCATTTAGGGTTAAAACTTGAGTTTTGTACGTGTTCAGTGGATGGAAGATCGCGTCTTCTTGGAGTGATCGAGCGACATGGAATTGAGAGAGGGCGTAGAGTGGGGTGTCGGCAACCTGAAGCCGGAGTCGTGAATTTTCTGGTGAACTCGTTGACGTCGACGAGGTAGATTAGTTGGTCGAGTTTTGGGTTTAGGTCCATCAGAAGGCTCGATTTTGAATAGTGACGAGATAGAGGTGGTCGTTGATCTGGGGTTGATGTAAGAGTCGTTCGCGACTTGCCGAGTGGAAGCGCAGATCGCCGGAGCTAGTCGGCGGCGAGTTCACGTGCACAGCTGGGCGTGTGCACGTTTGGGTTTTTGAACGATGAACTTTCCAGCGTGACTCGGGATTTTTCTGAGTTAGACTCGGGTGTGTGGTGGGTTTTGTGCCTGCAGTTTTAAGCAATTAGAATTAACTAAGTTAAAGGAAGATGGAGTAACGTACGAGAGGGAAGAAATGACTCGGGGAATGTGGGGAAAAACTGGAGTGATTGCTCGAGTAAATATAGGGGAAGACTCGGGTTATAGATGACCAGGCAAATCTGTTTTTTTTTTTAAAACTGTAAAAAAATTAACTAAGTTTTAAAAGGAACGGGGAAAATGGGAGAAGACTCGGGAATGGTTCCGGGTATCAGTCGGGTATGACCCGAAGTGAAGGTAAAAGCCAGTTTTACAAAAGTTTTAAAATAGAGTTTTTGACATTTTAAACAAACTGTATTTAAACTTTCTTTTAAAAACACTACTTTAATAAAATCCAATGGTTTCTTAACATTTGATAAAGTGTTTTAAAATTTATTTAATCTAAAATTGTTTAAGTTAATTTTAAGATAAAAAGGGTTTAAATGTAAATGGTAATTAGTGTATTTATAAGATGATGTTGTCTTAAGCTAAAGGAGTTTTATTATCTTAGAAATTACTTTAGTTAATTAGGAAATTAAGTATAACTGGTTAATTTAATTAATTAAAGATAAAGGTTAATTAAATGGTTAATGTAAGGATAATTAAGTAATTTATTTAATTAATGGTTATAATTGATTAACTAATAATTAGAGATTAATAAATTGGAAATTTATTAATTGAGAAAATTAAAGGTTGATTAATTGTAATTAAGAAGTACTTAGTTTGAAATTGAGTTTTAAATTGATTAATAATTTTGGTTTTATTAATTAATTAATGAATAAGAAGTAATTGATCTATAGAGATTAATTAAGGATGAATTAATTTGTTATTAAGTTATTAATTGATAATTAAGGTTTATTAATTAAAAATTTAAGGATAATTAATCTACAGTTAAGATTAATTAATTTGTTTTAAGTTAATTAAGAAATGAATTACAATTGTAATGAATCAAATGAATATGATTGATTCAGGATAATTTATAATTAATGTAAAGATAATCATTTGATGATTATTAAGTATAAATACTTAATGAAATTTGAATAGAGTAATTACTTGGCAAAGTAATAAATGAATAATTACAGGATGTAATTAGTTAAAGGAAATTACTTAAAGGAAGTAATAAAGGTGTAATTACTTAGGAGAAGTAATTAAAGATTTATTACTTAGTGTAATTAATCAAAGGATTTATATAATTAATTAAGAAGTTAATTAATTAAGATAAGTAATTTCAAGATGGAAATTCCTGTATATGACTTAGGATGATAAATGGAAGTGAATAATTTAAGTTAATTAATTAATGTGATTTATTAAGGTTTAATGTAATTAATTTTAGTTAATTAATTAATGAGAGTAATTTATTAAAGATCATTAATTAATGAAATTAATGAAGCATTTAAATGGATAATTACTGTGAATGGTTAAGGTTAATAAATTTGTGAAATTAATGAAAGTTGTAATTACTGGAACGTAATTAAAGGTTAGTTAATCAAGTTGATTAATTAAAATGGAAATTGGAGATTGATTAATTAATTGATTTGAAATTAATTAATAATTTGTAAGCAGGAATTAGAGATGAAGTAATTAATTTAATTCATTTTAAATTAATTAGAAATGAGATAATTAATTTAATTCATTTTAAATTAATTATATATGGTGTGATTATTTATCCTTGCTTATGTATGGATGGATGATATTGTTTGCCTTGAATGGTTTGAAATCTCGGATACGAGATAAGTAATGCTGTGTGATTTAGATTATCTATTTATGATGATATTGTAGATTATCCATCTGTGATATTGTGAATTATCTATCTCTGTGTATATATAGATAATGAATTGAATTGTTTAACTTTAAAACAACTTGGCCTTAAAAGACACGGTTTGGATTTGATGAGACCGGGATCGGGTTTCCAGATTTGGATATCCGAAAACCACATCGATCCAAATTAACGATAGGTCGTGAATCTCAAGTGAAGATGAAGGTTCAGAATGCAAGGGTTATTGTCGTTAACTCTGAGGGTGATTCCAAAATGAGTGTAACGAGATAATGCCTTCGGTTTCGTTCGAACCCGGAACGAACTTGTATGGATTGAATGCTTTCAGCACATCGTCAGGTGGACGATGAGCATTCTAAGTGATGAGTTCTAATAAAGGTAATCGTGACCTCAAGCCTCATCAACCGGGAATGGCTAAAACAGGGGAGGTGCAGCAAGGCTTCGTGGGTAGCCCCCACTTGAGAGTAAGGTCATCCCTGTCTAGATGCCCCTTTTTATTTCGGCTTAGTGGTGCGGTTGAATGATCACAACCGTGGGGTGATTTTATTCAGAACTGTCCAGTAAGGGATGGGTCCGGCCTTGTGTTGCAGGGGACTTAGGGTGGGTCCTCGGTACGGTGATCTAGGCCACGTACTGTGACGGGCGGTACCCCAGTAGCCCTGCCATTGTATGGAATCCAAAATCCAATAAGTGCCATCGATTTTGATTGTAAACCTAGTATGCTGGAATTTAATCATGTAACAATTTCGGCTATTTTCTATTTACTTGAAAACCCTAGACACTATTATAATATCACCGAATTTCCTATTAAATGTTTTGGTTAGCGTAAGGTAAAAACTTTTCCATGTTTATGTGTGGGAAGTCTTACGTGATACCTTTTGTTTCCAAAGAATTTTTAAAGTTAAGCAACTTTAACCGTTTACTCATACCAGACCCATGTCTGACCCGGAGTTTATTTATGTTTTTCTTAAACTCTCGGGTACCCAAATTTTTACGGGTAGCCAAGGGATTCAGGTTTAGCTTTGACGAATTCTGGAGGAGCAATGGAGCAGGAGGCTTCAGCGTATAGCTATATATATATTGGTTCCGCTGTGTTAGTGTTATTATGTATTTCCGCTGTGTTATATCTCTGTGATGTATCGAGTTGTATCGAGTTGTATTAACTAGACAGGTGTTTATAACTGTCTAGTATGTGTTGTATTATCTGTATAACTCTGATGTATATGATACTATGTAATCTCTTATGTGATATATTATATTTTATTCGTTCCGCTGTTGAGATTCTGATGTTGTTTTCTTTCTTCTTCTCTATCTTTTCTATTTTCTCACCCCTTTCTTTCTTAAAAACGATACGATTTCCTAGGCATAGGAAGCCGGGTCGTGACAGCCCTTGTATATAAGTCGCTTAGGTCGCTCCTTCTTCTCTTCACCTTCTCTAGCACTCTAACCCGCCATTGAAGAATCTCCGAGCTCTCGAAGACGAATTCAAACTAACCAGTCGTTGATCATCTTCACCATCACATTACGTAAGTGAATCCGATCATTATCCAACCACGACCATCACCGAATCGTGAATCCCCCATTTTTCGACCCTAATCCGATTTCATGTGCCGCATTTCACCACGAGTCATGTTACGATCGATCTTTGATCGTCATTGGATATGTTGTCGTTGTAATTCATGAGAATACATCAGTGCATTGGATCTATGATGGATCTGAGGCGATTTGAATCGGTCTTGGATGATTTGGCGGTGTGGAGAGATGATGGATTTCATTGTGGAGATGCTAACGGGTTATCGGGTTATGAGTTAATGGGTTAGCGAGTTAGGCGAGTTGTTGAATGAAGAGGAGTTAGCGGGTTAAGGAGAGTTAGGAAGTGCCCGACTTAGGAGCTTCGAACGACCTAGGGCTTAGCAGTTTGGACATGAATCGCACGACTTAACATAGTGAACGACTTAACGACTTAACATCCAAACTCTGAACGACATAAGGGACTATGACTCATATGACTTGCGACTTAACTTGCCAGAATAGCACATGACTTAAAGCAGAACGACTTAAAGAATCAGCACGACCTAATTTAACCCATCGCATAGCTTTAACTCGTAGGAACATGACTGATGAACTCCATAACTCGAGCAGAGCGACTTAGGGAAGCCCGACCTATGTTAAGTCGTTTGGACATGATTTGGACGACCTAAAGAGTCCCGAGCTAACTTAAGTCATTCCTACGACTTAAGGAATGAACAGGACTTGAACACTTGTAGAATTTGACAGAACTTGATTGAATTTCCAACTTTAACTGCCAGAATGAACTGCTTGAACTTGTTGCACTCTTTCATAGATTGTATTAACTTTTTAGCTATCAACCTGTTAAATACAACATTTGCAGAAAACTAGGACGAATATAATCATCATCGACTGCCCACATCGAGTGATGGATTAGGTCAAAGAGATAATATTTTACTTAAGTAAAATAATATGAATCTAATTGAAAATGAAATGCTATGAATCAACTGACTTAAATGAAGCATCAACGCAAAATTCATACAGTTATAACTGCTTATCGCTGAATATTATCTGCATTGATACTACACTTAATTTTGATCCAATAACAAGCCTTGAATCTTCTTGAATTGACGTGCGCCAACCAGTATTATTTCAAGTTTTACTTTATTTACTTGTTATTTCAGTAGCTTTGCACAACACTTCACACGCTTTTAGGAAACGCGCACCTTCATATTTGAATATCCAGTTCCTTATGTAGAATGGCTTCTCAACAAGTGCGAGAAGAGATAGTAGAGCAGGCCGATGAGATTTTCCCAATTGCTGACCCTTTGGAGAATCCTCCGGAAAGAGTTTCAACTACATTGAACCAATGGGCTTTCAGCCAGCTATGTATTCAATTCGGCATTGCTAAAGCGGATGCTCTACTTCCTGGGGTAAATGACACTGCCGATAGGCCGCCACCTGGCTTCATTGCAGTCAATCGTCAAATGTGTCTGAATGGAGCTATTTCCCCCTTAAATGATTTTCTTAGAACACTCCTCCTTCGACTAACTATTTCTCCATTCCAGTTGCACCCTAATGGCTATGCCATTTTGATGGGGTTGTGCGTACTATTTAGAAGGATGCTTAACCGCCTCCCAAGCTTCGAGGAGATCTGCTATTTGTGTTCATTCGGGAGGAACAAAGATCACCCTTCCGTTACTTTGTAAGGAGCGAAAGAAACCGCAAGCTGATTACGGATCTGCCCGAGAGCGCTCAAGGGTTTTTTAACCAGTTCTTCTTTGTCCGTTGCCCCCTGGATTCTACGGTATCTGGAGAGTAGGAAGTAAGACTACCTATCTCCGTTTACTTCATTTCTGAGCCTTTCAAAATTCGAGTCGTCAAGTGCAAACTTCATTCTTTACTTTTGCAGCACTTCCTCCTCCCTCTAAAGATTCTAGTCACAAATCAACTTTCGAAAGATTGAGTGTCGTAGCTATCAATGAGAGAAGTATTAAGTTTCTACAGAAGAACGAAATTTTGCACCAATTCGGACTCTTGCACTCTTCTCGATCCATTCAGTCCCGTGATGCCCCCAGTCCTCAAGCAGAAGCGTCAGATGCCCCAGCCTCCGCAGAGGAATTTGCACCGAAGGAACCTATTGTATGGACTTTATTAGTGAAATGCTCCAATTCCGCTGACGGTGTGGGGTTATCTAGCAAATCTAAACTTCCCCCAGTTATTGAAGAAGAGGAATTTCCTCAACATTCTGGGAAGGCTACTAGAGAAGCTGATAAGGGAGTTGAGAAAGAAAGTTCCGTTACTAAGAGTGTAAAACGTGCTGAAGAGGGCACTGCTCATATGACACATTCCGTTGGGTATGATGGTGATGATATCTTCGGAGGACTGAGCGATCTTATGGTGACTTCCCATGAGCTCTTTAAAGATGACACTACCACTTCTAAGCTTGTTTCTCCAGCAATCGAAGCGACATCCGTCCTGCGATCAATTCCATCAACCCAAGAGTTGACTCCTACTGCAAAAGCCGACATCACTCCTAAGCCGAAGAGTGGTTTGTAGCTTGACGTGCGTAGTTCGCACGCCACACACACACTTAGGATTTTTGGCAATTATGCGCACTTAGCTTTTTTATTTTGAAGATTTCTAAATTTGTCTCTTCTTCACTTTCAGGTTCTCCCATGGGACGCAACAGCTCATATTACGATGACTTTCAACGCTATGCGAGGTGTGATTCTTATGACCCCATGCGCTATCTTCCTGCCCCTAGGGGGACTGATGAGGAAAGAGCATCTAGGAAAGCTCGTGAAAGGCAGGCTTATGAGGAGTGTTATGAAAGAAGAGACGACCGTCATGACTCTTACCAAAGGGATGATGACTCCCATAATTGAAAGTCTCATGACGATAAGGGGAAGAGTCATGTAGCTGAAGATTCAAGCAAGCGAGCCAAGCTCAGCGAAAAGTCTACATCTGAAATTTCTAAAGTGACTGCTGCTTTTATCTCTCTAGACATCCCTTCTAGCTCTCCTGCCCTTAAAAGAGCTGAAATTCAAGCAATCATTAATATGCCTCCTTATCAAGTTGAGAAGCCTCCGTCTGCACTCCAAAGCTGATTTCCGCATTGGTGTTTGAAAGGAGTACGTTTCGATCTGGACTTGGTTCCAATTGATAAATAGGCCATGTTAAGAAATCTCGACGCTATCAAGCTTGATATTGAAAGAATGTCCGGCTGGAAAAAACTAGTTGATGAGCTTCAAAGAGTAAATCGTTTAAATCTCGAGGATATGCTGACCATGGCTAAGTCTGAGTGGCTAAAAGTTCTTGATCAGCATAATACGGAGATGAAGAGCATCACCGCCCATAACGAGGAACTTGAGGCTGAAATCAAGAAGCTTAAAGATGATCTTGCCACCTCTTCCACTTCTTATACTCAAAAGGAAGAGGTTCTTCAAAAGCAAGTAAGAGATGCCCACGCTACTCAACGAGATGCAAAGGCTAAACTTGAGGCGGAGCGGAAAATTGTGGAAATCTACTGCAATGATGCTGCTCAGCTGCGGGAAAAGACTAACTCCCAAGATTTGGAGATTACAATGTTAAAGGCCCAGCTTTCTAAGGCTGAAAAGGAGCGTGACGAGGCCATCGCTGGAAAAGCAGTAGCTGAACACTCACATGAGGCGACTAAGGCCAACGTTAGCTCCACTATATTCGAGTTTTATGTTCTCAGCTTCTTGGGGCATGGCAGTCTTTCATTTTTGGGCCCAAAGTATGAGGTTACCCTGACTGAAGTATGGGAGGTAGCAGTTGAAATGCTTAGAGACGCTGGCTACCCTGAGGAGGATCTTGAGGCTCATTATTTGGATGATGAGGGTCATGCCGCCCTTGCCAGAGGGAAAAAACAACTTACCAAGGAACGAGCCGAAGCGGCGGAAGGAGAGCATCTAGGGAAGGCAACTTTGGCCGACCCAACTCGTCCTTCGGCTTCGGTCGACATCGATATTATTGGCTCCAGTTCCCACTCTCCGCCTCCTGCCAAAGCCGAAACCGAAACTACAACTGCTCATGCCGAAGACGAGGCCCAAGAAGACACCGAAGCCCAAGATTTTGAAATTGACATGATAAAGCCAATCTCTCCAGGTAACTTCAACACTGATCCAGCTCAAGTGGACTACTCGTTTGCTTCTCATGAGCTCGATGAACTTCTTGCTTATTACTTAAGCCTCGACGTGCCACTATCTCCTCTCTTTGCGAGGAATACTGATGTTTAACTTTTCTTCTTCTGTAGTGAAAACAACAAGTGTTGTACAGGCTTCGCCTCCTCCAGCTGTTGTCCCTCCACCTCTTCAAGTTACTCCTTCTTCTGCTTCTCAACCGGGGTCACAAGAAGAACAAATAGGAGCTCTTCAAGGCTTAGATGACACGGCCGCTTCACAAGAGCAGAAAGCTGAAGAACTTGAGGAGGGTGAGAGGACCCCGGAGAAATTTACTGCCGATGATACAAAGCTGATTGATCTTATCACTCCCGGCAGCGAATCTTCTTCAAAGAAGAGGGGAAAGCGTGGAATTTCGAAGAAAAAGAAGGGCACTTCTGCTAGCGATGAGAAAGCGGAAGAGGACCCAATTGCACCTCTTTCTCCTTCTTAACTGACTCGTTCAGACCGACTCAAGAAGTTAACCATTTGGCCAGGCGAGGGCTCCAAAGGCGGTGGGAAGAAGAAGTAATGAGTCTGGTTTTATCCTTCTTGTTTTGCTTTTTTGCTTTTTGCTTGTATCTAAAGACTTGTATCGACCGGAGATCGTGCGGGTACCTGCCCCCGCTTTTTGAAACCTGCACATGTATACAAATCTTTTATAGTATGGAATAGAATGACTCTTTTTACATGTACAATCTTTTGTCTGTATTTGTGAATGCATTTATTCCTTATTTTCGCACAAGTTTCTTTATTTTCTTTGTATGATACTACAGTGAGCTCGTGGAATGCTGCTTGAGTGTTGCTTCTATTAATGTAGCTATATTGCCCCCATACCACGGCTTATTGCAATCTTCTCCATTGTGAAAAGACTTGTACTCTTACTTTGGAGAATAATTCTTCCATTTTGAGGAAATATTATTCTGCTCTAGTAGAGTGTGCCTTGTATCGAAGAAGTTTTTTTTTTTAGAAAAAGTTTTTACACTTCAACTTTCGGAGATGGTCACTTTTATTTTTGAGAAGTGGATTCCCCAACACGGTGAAGCGGGCCTCCGAAGAAGCCTTTTATTTGTTTGCCATAAAGTTATATCTCATCGCTAAGTGGGCCCACGGGACAAGCGTCAGCTGCTTTATCGGATATTTGTTTGCACAAACGATCGCGAGTAGTTAGCTGCGGCCTAGAACCTTCTTTTTGAGAAGGTGCCCCTTCGGTGGTTCGATCAACAACTTTTTCAAGAGATAACATTTCATTTTTGTGCGTGCCTCGTTAGAGGGCTTTATTTGGGACTTCAACTTTTTTGGGGAAGAATGTTCTCATTATGGAGAAATTGATTTTCCCTTGAGAGTAGAAGTGTGTCTCCGAAGAGGTCTTTTTTGTTTGCCTGAAAGTTACTTCTCACAGTTAAATGGATCCACGGGGTGGACGCAAGCTACCTAATTGGATGTTTGTCTGCACAAACGATCACAATTAACTAGCAAGGGCCTGGAACCTTCACTTTGGGAAGGTGCCCCTTCGGTGGTTCCACCAACTTTTTTGTTTGAGAAAAACATTTCATTTTTCGGCGTGCCTCGTTGGAGGGCTTTCTTTGGCACTTCAACTTTTTTGGGGAAGAATGTTCTCATTATGGAGAAATTGATCTTCCCTTGAGAGTAGAAGTGTGCCTCCAAAGTGGGCTTTTTTGTTTGCCTGAAAGTTACTTCTCACAGTTAAATGGATCCATGGGGCGGACGCAAGCTACCTAATTGGATGTTCGTTTGTACGGACAATCACAATTTGTTAGCAAGGGCCTGGTGCCTTCATTTTGGGAAGGTGCCCCTTCCGTGGTTCCACCAACCTTTTTGTTTGAGAAAAACATTTCATTTTTCGGCGTGCCTCGTTGGAGGGCTTTCTTTGGCACTTCAACTTTTTTGGGGAAGAATGTTCTCATTATGGAGAAATTGATCTTCCCTTGAGAGTAGAAGTGTGCCTCCGAAGAGGGCTTTTTTGTTTCGTTTGCCAGGAAGGTTGCATCTCACAGTTAAGTGGATCCACGGAGCAGACGCAAACTACCTAACTGGATGTTTGTTTGCACAAATGATCACAATTAACTAGCAAGGGTCTGGAACCTTCACTTTGGGAAGGTGCCCCTTCGGTGGTCCTACTAACTTTTTTGTTGAGAGACAAGATTCCATCTTGGCTGTTTTTGTCTGCTTGCCCATGTCTTTTCACCATCTGTCCCTCAGCAATTCCTCGTTATCACCTCTAAGTACATGTTCCTTTCTTTTGCAGGTTGTTTGATTTTTCCAGAGAAGTGTACTTCATTGTTAAGTGAATCCACGAGGCAGGCGCAAGCTACTTAACCGGATGTCTGTTTGCACAAATGATCGCAATCAGTTAGCAAGAGCTTGGAACCTCTACGTTAGGAAGGTGCCCCTTTGGTGGAATCACCAACTGTTTGTGAGAAGCACTTCTTATGTAGGAATTGAATCTGGAATTTTTGTGGCTTGACATTTATTTGTTGAGTGATTTGTAGGAATCGCTTGGCCTTGTGATGTGTTGAATAGGTAAGTTTTGCTTTGATAGCCTGCAATATTAAATCGACATTTTAGCAACATATTTAAGATATTTGCACATCGAAATGAGACTGATTTGACATTATTTGCCCTGAATTCATCCTATTTTAGCAATATTAAATCGACATTTTAGCAACATATTTAAGATATTTCAGGAAGGCTTTCTGAGCGCATGAATTCATCGGCCTTCTTGTAGAACTTCTCAAGTGAATTTGGCTCTTTCATCTTTATCCATTTTCAGAATTCACTTGATTTGTCAATAGCTCGCATCAAGTAAGTCAGAATCATCCGAGGCTCTGCATTATCAACTTCGTCCAAGGCTATATTGAAGTGGTTTAAGAAAGATTTGATAGACTCTCCGGGGCTTTGTTCGAGGCTGGATCGTGACATTATGTCCTTGGCCTTTGAAGCATATAACCTGAACTGATCTTCGAATTTCCGAGTTAGGTCGGAGAAATGATCCACGGATCGAACTGGCAGCTTCTTGAACCAAAGCAAGGCCACTCCCTCCAAGTACATAGGAAAGTACCTGCACTTGATCTCGTCTGTTGCTCTGGCACCTGTCATATGTCTGTCATACTTGTATAAGAACTGGTTAGGATCGCTTGTCCCCCGATAAGCTGGAATAGTGGGGGGAACAAACTTCTTCGGAAATTCAGCCTTCAGAATTCTTTTAGTAAAAGGAGTTTTGCTTGGAGCAAACCCCCAGTCACTTTCATATTCCTCCCTTTGCATGCTCTCCTTCATAATTTGTCGAATCATTCCCGAGAGGTACTCCTTATCGTTTAGAGGCCCCGCGGGATAGATGTCAGCTACTTTTTCGAAAGTTTTCCTGGACAAACGTTCACGAAGAGTTGGCTGTGGCCTTGAACCTCCAGCTTGGGGAGGTGCCCCTTCGGCGATGCCAGCTGCCCTTTGAGGAATACCTTTCCCTTGGGAATCATGAACATCCTCAGCAAAGGTTTCTTCATTATTTTCTGGTTGTTGGTTAACTCCAAGCAAAGCATTCAACTTGTCCAACATCAAAGTGTTATGGGCTTCCATTTGTTGATACAACCCAAACACTACAGCATCCAATTTCGCCCTTGTGACTCCAACACTAGGAGCCGCTTGATTTGACGCGGGAGAAGTGGCGGTGTTTTCATAAGCATCTCCAGATCTAGTAGATTTACTTTTCCTTCCAGGAGCCATAATTTCGGATAGACTTCTGGTTCTTAGGGAGAGTCTTTCCACAAATCTTTGTGAAGCAATGATGAGAGCACCTCTGAGTTCAATTCTCAGTGAAAGCACCAAAAATGTTAATGCTAAAAATGTACGCTAACACCCCAGTGTGAGTTGTGATATAGCGAAAGCACCACCCGTTGGTACGGGAACTAAAAGTAAGCAGAAAATAGCAGAAAATAGTAAAGAGGCAACAATTTTTATAGTGGTTCGGCTCAAAGTCAAGCCTACATCCACTTAATCTCTTCTATTACTGATTTGATTACAAATTTTACAATAATTCTTCAATTACAACACAATTAAGACAGGTAGTTAGAACTTTGATGCTGAAAAGCTCTTTGGATTCATGTTGAATGAACTTGATCTTTTCCGAAGGTTCTTTGAAGTGTATTTTGCATTTGAAGTGTTGGAGGAAGTGTAGAAGTAGTAAAAACAGCAAAGCCTTGGTGCCCCCGAAAAATCCAATCCTCTCTCCAGTGCGGAGTAGGCGAGGTATTTATAGGGGAGTTTCGGAGTTAGGTCGGCCATGTCATAGGTCGTGAGCGACCTAGGGAGTTGCGACCTAAGAGCGATCCCGAGGTAGCTTAAGTCGTTAGCGACTTAATGGAGCCATCCTGGATGAGATATATGGTGTGAGCGACTTAGCATGTGTAGCACAGGAGTTATCTCGGCTTGCTAAGGTCGTAAGCGACCTAATGGAAGAGGCAGTGCGCATGCGGCTAAACTCTGAAGCTTGCTAGGTCGTTAGGTTGCTCTTTCCTTAACTTGTTAGGTCGTTGCCTTCATTGAGTTGCTAGGTCGTTAACCCGTTGAGTCGCATGAGTCTTTAGGTTGCTGGAGCTCCTTAAGTCGTTGAGTCGTGCCATATTGAGCCGCTCTATGCTTTAGGTCGTTAGGTCGTGCCCTTCTATAGGTCGTTAAGTCGTTTATGCCTTGGATAGTTAAGTCGCTTATTCCCTTGGGTCGTTGAGTCGAATTGGTCGCTAAGTCGTGAATAAGAGAGGTATTAACATTTTAGATAAAAGGTTTAGATGTTTTTCACATTTTTGTAACTGAACAGTCATTGAAAGTATTCAAAGATTAAAAGCAAGATGGAATCAAATCCAGTTTGGAAGAAAGCAAAGGATTATCTATGAAGGAAAATTTCTAAGTTTTCCACATTTTAGTAATTAAATAGTATTCATTTTAATTTTATGTATGTCTTGAGAAATTTTGCTAAATGAAAATATAACATCTAAAACCCTTAAAATTTCCCTAAGTAAATATCAACCTTTGTATATATTTGAATTTTAATTGTTATTGGTAGTGGTATACTATAATCTAATTAATTGTTATGATTGAATAATCTATGGTTAATTTAAACTATTTTCCCTCTTTGAGATTGAAGTGTTAAAGGATTCAAAAGGAAAATAAATTAGAAATGATGTGCAAATTATGGTTGAATTGGTTGTAGTTTGCATTGCTTATTTCTACCACTTAAATAAATAAGGAATTTCTTTCTCACTTCAATATGTTTTATGGAAGGTTGAATTGAATATAGGAGATCTAATTTATGATGATCTGCTCTTTAAATAGAACGGGCATTCTAACATACTAATACAAGAACGGTTTAGATAGTCCTTGTTTGTAAAAATCTACTCATTTGGCTATGGTAGTAGCATTGGGAATTGTATATTTGTATGGGATTAATATTACAAAACGCCTTAAGCAAATTGTTAGCAAATTTTGTTGATGTAGCGACTTAGATCCTAAGTTTTGCACATAAATATAACATATATTTATGATACAAGGTAAGAATTATGGTGATTTAAATATAGCATATTATCATTATAAGAATAGTGAAGTAACAGTATTTATTGGTGCGGTAATAGAGTAAATTAGGAAATTAGTCCCTAATTAGCGGTGTAAGACGGGGATACCTTATATGGCCTTAATTAATGTTTGTGTGGGATGATATACGTATGTAGGGGATACATATATAAGTTATGACTAAGTTATAGGGATGTGAGGTTAATCCAAAGCTACACGGAAGTCTGTCCGGTTAAATAAGGCTACTTGTGGTATGGCTTTCTGGACTAATGTGGAACATCGCCTATAATAAATAACTCCAGTGATGGGAGGTTTGCCCCAATTATGAAGGGTAGACCTGCCCAGTTAAATATGGCTACCAGTTCTTAGGAACAGTCGAACTAACGTAAGAGGTCATAAGTGGGTTATAGGTCATAAATTGTGTGTCGGGCGTAGTATGTGTAATCTTTCAAAGGCGTAGTATGTGTAATCTTTCGAAGGCGTAGTATGTGTAATCTTTCGAAGTAGTCCGCTTTAGGTTTGAGGTATTAACAGGCTATGGTATGTCCGCCTCATTCTTAGGGAAGTATTAAGTAACCTAATATGATTTCTTATGGTGTTAAGGAAGAAGAACAATGTAGAGACATGCCTTAGTGTTAGGTCTTAAATGACAGGGATCTGCCTATTTATAGGTCTTAAATGATCAGAGTCTCCCTAAGCCCTATTAAAAAGGTATTAAGTGGTTTTGGTATTTCCACTTGCACCAAACATGATAGTTATAAAAGGTGAATAGTCGGGCTGGAAAGGCTTCGGGCTTACAGATGACTTTGGTCTAGCCAGCCTGGAAAAGCCTTATAGCCTACAGTTGACTTTTGTGTAATTGGGTTGGAAAGGCCTTCGGGCCTACAGTTAACTTTGTGCATGTATAATGATTTTAACAAGTAAGATATGTTTCTCTTTCAAATAATACTACCCAAGTACAATTATGGTAAAGCTTGAAATTTTCATTTGACCAGACATTTGTTGTTCTAACACACTCCTCATTACAACAAATGTTAGAGAGAATAAGGTTGATCTAAAAGACGAAGGTGGAGATGAAGACTTTTGGTGGTTATCTATCCATGTATGCTTTTAAGTATTTTATTGTACCCAGTTGAGATATTGCGCTATGAAGGTTTTATGTAAACATGTTGTAATATTTAACATGTTATGTTTCTGAAATGGTTTTCTTTTATGAAATGGGTACTTGTTTCTGATAATATATTTTATTGTAACACCCTGATATTTTATGGGAAATATAATTAAAAATAAACTAAAAGCGCATTTGGTATAGTGGTAAAGACGCATGTTGACTTTCTTAGTGACCAGGGATCAAGTCCCATTGTCGCCCAAAATCTGGAGCGATTTTATTTTAGCTGGTTCGTTTCCAGCGATTTTCCTACGTATTTCAGCGTTGTTTCTGACATGTGGCGGCTTCCCATATGCTCCAGTGATGTAATAGGATGAGATGGCTAAATTTTATTGGTTGAGTGATGTGTATGGGCTAGAATGGATAACCATTAAGTGTATGAAAGAACCAGATTTAATCTAAAATAATCTAATGGATTATATTCACTCAAACAATCTATAAATAAACCATCTAACCTAAACCTAATATTTTATTCAGCCATCGCCATAATTCTACAGTAAAATTAGTGTGTATTATTCTTCCTCCTTTTCTATACTAAATAAACAAATCTCAATCAAATTAAATTATCTATATATATTCAAGTAATTTAGGGAATTTAGAAGAATCAAAGGGAGAAAGATTAAAGCAAAGCTTTTTTCAAATTTATGCAAGCTCAAGTGCCAGGTGAGTGGGAACTAATATGAAATAGAGAGATAAAGTAGTTCAATTTTAGTTCTTTTCTGGCACGTTAATACGAATTAATTTCTGTTATTAATTGAGAATAGATATAAATTATTGCAACTTCTTCTTCTTCCACTTCTCAAATCTAATTCATGTCTGGTTTAAAATATGGGACATATAAATTGTTATTCATGTTTTATGGCATAAATAAGATTGAAATTTATGTAAATTATTGTATCTTCTTCTTCTTCCACTTCTGAATTCTAATTCATGTTTGGGTTGAAATTTGGAACAAACAAATTGTTATTCACGTTTCAGGGCGTAAATAAGATTGGTTTTATTAAATTGAAATAGAATTGTTATTCAATTTCTAATGGTAGAATAGGTTTTTTTAATAAATTCAGAATATGTTACTTGAATAAAATTATGGTTTTGATTAATATAATCATATAAATTTGAATATGGTTTTAGAAGAAAATTGGGAAGTCTAATTGGCATAATTGTTTCTTTCATATGTGGCCTAAAAAGTAAAAGTGGAATTTTGTGCAATTAAATGGTTTGTGGCTATTGGATAAAATTTTTGTACAGATTAAATCTCTAAAAGGAGAACATAAATTAGGGTGGAAAAAAATGTAAATTAAATGGACCCTAAAGGCTAGTGTAAATCTGTAACAAAATGGCATGAAAATTACAAACAAACCATACAGACTGAACGGACGTGAAATTGAAATACCATTTATGTCAGAAAAAGGGAAATTGTGAAATAACCAAATCGGATGTAAAAATGGCCTAAAGCGGATTAATGGAAATAAACAATATGTAAACTGTAATGGAAAAATTAATTAATCTAGAAGCGATTTGGTTGGAGGACCTTGTAAAGGTCTGGATAGGTGTTTCATGCAGTTAAGACAAAAATATAGTTTTGGCTGTACATACTAGGAGCGGGCAAGTAGGTTCGCATGGATGTTTGTTACCTTTCATAGGTTGCTAGTACATAGGATGATAGCATCCTCAATCGTAGGCTTCTTCAAGCAGATCGACGTGGATGGAACAGGACAAGTGTGCTCTGACGTAGGCTTCTTTAGGTAGATCGTTGGAGAATTTTGCGCAGCCGACCCAACTGCGGGCGCTCTTTTGGAGGACCGACACTTTGGATAAGGGCAAGTCCACGTTGGTGACCAAGGACATAGGAGGATAGGAGTCCAGTTTTGCGGAGCCTTAGCGCAACTTCGGGGTCCTGCGAGGTTGTTTGAGTCGGTGCTGGTCAGACGTAAGAGGCATTAGTCACAGCGCATGGGTGAAGAGCGTGACTTTCACGCTATGGCACTTGGATAGGTAAGGATAGCAGGTCTGACAGGCCGATTGACGTTTAGTATTACTGCATGGTTGACTTCCCTAGAGTTACCATGGACATTGGCTTCTTAGGAACTGTATCTAAGAAGGATTCACTTCATTATATTATTCACCCTCTGTGATATCCAAGGAAGGCTTGGAATTAAACTGTTTTATTCTTTCAGCTTTATTTTATTTCTCATTCAATAGACTTTATGTCTGACCTATTCCTATTTTTCCTATTTTCCCCAAATCACAGGAGGGAAGGTCTAGGTTGTAGTTCTTTGCAAATTGGAGGGTCATTGGAGTAGTTGTTATCTTTAGCTTTTGTTTCTTTTGTTTCATGTACTTCATTTCTCTTTTCCGTACTTTACTCTATAAAGGGACCTATATTGTGAACTTTGTTATTTTTATGTTTTGGTGGAGACTACTTGGTACTTTTGGTCTCAGAAATAAATTTGGGATAATGTTGTTTATAATGAAGCTATTTTGCTATTAATTTATAATGAGTGAAAGTTTTCTTCCGCTGTAATATTTTAATCATTTTATGTTGTTGCCTTAGTCTCTGTGCTATGTTATGCATTTTTATTTCCCCCGACCACCCATGCATCAATTCATGTCCGATTTTCGGGGTGCCTACAGGTGCGGAGTGTCACAGTTGATATCAGAGCTAAGGTTTCGGTAATCCTAAAAATATTTTAAAAAATATAAAGGTTTTCGAATAATTTTTAAAGGATATTCCAAATAATACTTCTAAAAGTATATGTATATATTCTGGAAAAAAAATTTAGAAATGGGTCCCTCATATCTCTTCCTCCCTATCCATTGAACTATTTGTAGAGTACCTAATCCCATCTTTTTAATATCCACAGATAGAAATGTCCGAACCGCAAGATATCCCCGAAGTTCTAGGCCTTAATATGCCTGCTTGGTTCAGACATTATTTGTAGGCTACTGCACGAGCAGAGCCACCAGCTAGGGATGCTGCTTTGGCGGAAGGGGCTCCAGCCTGTTCGCCAGGCATTCCCGATTTTCCCAAGTTATGCAAGGACTACACTAGCTTAGGAGGAAAGCCATTTCTTTGCACTGAGTCATATACTGAGGCGAGAGATTGGATCCGTAGTTGTGAGCAGATATTTGGACTTATGGGATTAGAGGACTTGGCTCGGAGGCAGTTGGCTTCATGGCAGTTGCAGGGAGAGTCTCTTTGTTGGTGGGAGATTGTGGAGACTGAGGCTGATAATTTGACTTGGGTGGATTTTCGTACTAGGTTCGAGAGGAAATTCTTATCGTAGGTTGAAGAGGGAGTGCAGCTAGAGAAATTTATACAGCTCAAGCAAGGGGATATGATAGTTAAGGAATATGTTAATCAATTCAATGGGCTTGCCAGATTTGGACTACACCTGATCAATACTCCTCACAAGAAGGTGCTGAAATTCGCTAAGGGTTTGATTGAGTCAGCCACTACAGAGTTTAGCGGTGAGACACATTCTGATGGGAGCTACTTTTGAGGGATTGGTAAAGATGGCTTTAATTGCTAATACTGAGAAGAAAGAAGATGTGGCGCAGAAGAGTGATAGGAAGAAGTAGTGGAAAGGAAAGAGGAGAAGAGGAGGAGGGTCAGGTGGAAAAAGGAAAGTTCCAAGGAAGGACTGGAAGTGCAATACTTGTGGGAAACCAGGTCATCTTGCTAAGGATTGTAGAGGGGCAGGAGAGCGACTGAGACTGAGGTGCTATCTTTGCGATCAAGTGGGGCATATAAAAAAGGACTATCCATCGAAGCCCAAGGACAGTTCATAGACACCTTCATGGCCTGCTCAGGCTTATGCTTTAGAGGCAGCTCCTTCCTCTAGTACTCATCCGGTTGTGGACAAGGGAAAGAAGTTGATCATCGTAGGTGTGCTATCTATCTCTGATTTTCCTGTTCATATCCTATTTGATTCTGGAGCTTCATACTCTTTTATATCTTGTACTTTGGTAGAGGGTCTTGGTCTTGATGCTTGCTTAGTGACCGACCCGGTAGTAGTATCAAATCCCATAAGAGGATCGGCCTATTTGTCCATGTTATGTCGGGATTTGAAATTGTTTATTTTAGGGGTTGAGTTTGACTATAGTTCCTTTGTATTGGGCTTTTCCAGGTTCGGGTTGATTCTTAGTACGGATTGGCTATCCATGTATGGTGCTGTTTTTTATTCCGATAAGAGGGTAGTGAGGTAAGGCACTTGTAGTAGACGTACCTTGGAGGTATCTTGTGATTCTAGAAGATCAGTCATGTTGAGCTACCTTTATTCGCTTGACTTATCGCCCGATAGTTTGAGTTTGATACCTATTGTTAGATACTTTCCAGATGTGTACAAGGAGGTTGCTTGCCTTCCACCTCGAAGAGAGATCGAGTTCAAGATTTATCTTGTCGATAATGTCAAACCGATTATTTTATCGGTAAGGCATATGACTCCTAAGGAACGTCATGAGTTGAGCAAGCAGATTGGAGAGCTTTTGGAGAAGGGCTTCATTTGTAGGAGCATTTTTGAGTAGGGCGCAGCCGTCGTCTTTGCCACTAAGGCGGATGGCTCTCTCAAGCTTTGCATGGATTATAGGGAGCTTAATAAGCCGACGAAGAAGAATCGTTATCCTCTTCCCCGTACAGACGATATCTTCGACCAACTTGTAGGAGCCAAGGTATTTTCGCAGCACGATTTAGCCACGGGATTTCATCAGTTGCATGTGGAGGAGGATAGCATTGAGAAGACTGTGTTTAGGACTCTGGATGGGTTATTTGAGTGTTTAGTCTTGCCATTTGGGCTAACCAATGCTCCAGCATATTTTGTGTAGCTGATGAGTCGAGTATTTCATGAATCGATGAACAAGTTTGTGGTGGTGTTCGTCGATGAAATTTTGGTTATTCGCGAAGCAAGGAGGAGCATATTATTCACGTGGAAGAAGTACTTAGGACCCTACGAGCATATAAGTTGAAGGCGAAGTTCTCTAAGTGCCACTTTTGGAGGAATGAGGTTCGCTTTTTGGGACACATCGTTTCGGAGGATGGACTTGCAGCAGATCCGGCGAAAGTGGCAGCAGTACAGGATTGGCAGACCCCTAAGAATGCCATGGACATAAGGAGTTTCCTTGGTCTTGCAGACTACTATAGGAAGTTCATTAAGGAATTTGCTAGGATATCAGCTCCACTTACCCGCCTTACCAAGAAAAACCCCGCTTTTGTTTTGGATGCCAAGTGTGAGGATGCCTTTGGTCGATTGAAGGAAGCTTTGACTACCGCGCCCGTATTGGTATTACTGGAT